>CM053399.1:10155799-10293209 GCA_028644305.1 Xerus rutilus
TTGGTACTGGAGATTGAACTCAGGGGTACTCGACCACTGAGCCACATCTCCAGCCCTATTTTGTGTTTTATGTAGAGACAGGGTCTCACTGAGTTGCTTAGCGCCTCGCCATTGCTGAGGTTGGCTTTGAACTCGCGATTCTCCTGTCTCAGCCTCCCTAAGTGCTGGGATTACAGGCTTGAGCCACCGCGCCCAGCTGAGAAATAAGTTGTTAATGAACGATAACCATTGTTGTTATCATTATATTTTAAACCCCACCAAACCTTCAAATAAAAAATTCAGGAAAACTGATAAAGACAGAAACCAAAACTGTTAACTTACATAGTTTTCAAGGCACAACCTTGATGATTTTAATAATATCTATTAAAAAGATTCTGAATATTGGGATTTTAGAAAGGAGAAAGCTGGTCTGGAAAAAAAGTTAATCTTTAATAACTTATAGACTATGTGGAAGGATATTTTTGTTTTCAATAAGTTTTTCTATTTTTATTTTTTTTTAAGTAAAGCAAAAGCAGGTAGGTTGAGAGGAAACAATTAACTCAGGTAATTGAGAAGTTCAATTAGAATTGTCTGGATCCAGGGCTTCTGGCTGCATCAGCAGGACTTAGCCTTCCTGCCTCTCAGCTCCGCATCTCTCCATGTTTTCATTCTCAGAAAGGTTCTGTCTTAGGGGAAGGGCCTGTAGCTCTAGGTTACATACCACCAGTTAGCAGTCTAAGTGAAAGAAAGCTTGTAGCAAGGAAGTAAGAGTAATTGTGGACTTTGTTTCTGTGGAAATCTCTAAAGTAGTCCAGGCTCTGGCTAGAAGTTTCCCTATGGTTCCTGGGAGCTGCTACTACATGATCTGGATGACCTTGGGGGCTCTTCTCAATTTTGCAATTGTAGAGTAATGAGTCTGAGAGTACTCTTTTGTCTTACATGAAGTGTATTATGAAGATGTCCTTGGTCTTTTGACTGTTTAATTGTTCTGAGGTAATAGCGGTAATTAAGGAGGGGAAAGAAAAAAATAGTTCTATTTGGTGTCTTTGGGGTAGATAAATGGATAGCTGGATCAAGAAGGGAAAAGAAACCCTCACCACTTGTATGTCCCTGTAATTCATAAGCAGTAGCTGGACTGAAACACTTGGAAAATTAGTGTCTTGTCTAGTGACAGCCAGTTAATAAACAAGAAAAGATTACTCTTCATTTGGCTCTTGCCCTTTGCTCTGTTGTTTGGCTTTATGTGCCATAAACTATAAACAGACTTAGAGGTAGTTCTTTTCATCTGCCATAGGAGGCAAGTAAGAAAATGAAAAGTTACTGATTTTTTTTATTTGCCTCCTTTCTCTATTCTTCAACCACTCTTTATCCCACAAGAATTTAGAATACTGGACAGCACAAAGTCTAGGATAACCTATGTAGCACCAACAATTAGGCTGTGAGGTCTGGATAATTTTTTCTAGATTTTGCAACAGGTTGAGTTTTGGGAGCACCCACATATCCTCTAGCAAAGCAACCTAATATAGATGGTAAGTCCAAAAGTGGCTTTGGCCTGGTCTAGTCTCAGTGAGTGAGCAGGAGGACAGGCATTAGAATAGTCTTGGTCCAGCCCCATCCCTTCTATAATAGTAGTATTTCCTCTTATTTGAGCTGGCACAATTGCAGTGTTACTTGAGATACAAAACCACCACCACCTGCCATCATGCAGGCCACAGTGTGTGTCCTGGAGCTAACTGGGATAAGAGTGACCAAAGAGGAGTTGATTAGTCTCTATGCAAAGCATATCTGGGGCCACATCAGTTTACTAGTTAAAACGTATAACTGCATGTCACCATTCTTGTTGGCTTTGCTCCTGTCAGCCTTTGATTATGGAAATTGTTAGGCCAGATCCTCCGAGCCATCAGTACTTTGGGGATTGAGCGTCTCAATTGGAGTCTTTACAAAATGGGACTATATCATCCACTCTGAGGATGATTCGATTTGAATAATTCTGAAAGTCTTTTTTTTTTTTGTACCAGGGATTGAACTCAGGGGCACTCGACCACAGAGCCACATCCCCAGCCCTATTTTGTGCTTTATGTAGAGACAGGGTCTCACTGAGTTGCTTAGTGCCTCGCCCTTGCTGAGGCTGGCTTTGAACTCTCAATTCTCCTGTCTGAGCCTCCCAAAGTGCTGGGATTACAGGCTTGCGCCCAGCTTGAAAGTCTTAAAATAATAGAAAACAGTCATTTGACTGATGCTGGTCTGTGACCAGATGAGGAAAATTAACTTTTAAGAGGGGTTTTTCACTGCCCTGCTTTTCCTGGTCACCCTCTAGACATGTTTTTATTCTATTTTGTTTAATCCAAAAGAAATTAATCAGATAGCACCAAAATATCAATTTCTTACATTCTTATCCTAAGGACTCAATTCAACCTGCATTTACCACATTGTATCTTAAGAGGTTTCATACTGGGGAGATGGTACATAGGCCTCACTTACCTTAGCAAACTTGATTTTGCAAGCTCTGTGTGCAGCAATCTTTCAGTTAAAAAAACAGAATTATATTTCTGTTCTGTGAACAGGTCCCTGAGCAGGGAAGGGTATGTTCTGTCCAGAGGCAGCAGAGCACCAACCTGTCCTTCCTTCCTTGATAGAGGACACAGCTCTAGACCTAAAAACTGATTAGCCCACTGAAGCAGTCTTTAATTCTGTCTGCATTCAAATATTACCATAGTAGGTAGCCATAGACTTTTCAGAACTGGATGTTCTTGACCCACCAGTTATTCTCTGCATTTTGATTTATAAGAACAGTTTACAAATCATATCTCTTCCAGGGATATGTGCATGTTCTGAAGTTGGAGAATGTTCTCTGGCTTCAGTTTTCTGTAGTTTTCAACTATGTTGTCTCATTATTTTAGAATATTGTTTTACTTAAAATATAGTCATCTCACCATATTCCCCCTGTCCTCCTGATCTCTTGAAAAACTGAACTCTGTTCAATTTTGATCTAGTTCAAAGATTCAGAAACCTGAATGGTATGACATGGAGAATGCACTAGGAGTTTCAGTTTCTACTTATATAAAATGGGACAGGCTGGGTAGCTCAGTGTAAAGCACTTGCCAGCATGCAGGAACCTCTAGGTTTGACTCCCAGCGCTGGACAGGAAAAAAAAAATGAGAAAATGGGATAGAGACTTGCCTACATAGGTGTTAGAGAAGCCAGCGAGATAGAGGCCATACAGATTTAGGATCCAAGCTGAGGGGTTAGAAGGATCAAGTGCCATGTGAATGTCTTTTTTCATGGGCTAGCTCCTCCAGGTGTTATGAGGCCTCTGTACAAAAATGTATATATAAGGCTGAGACAGGAGAATCGCGAGTTCAAAGCCAGCCTCAGCAATGGCGAGGTGCTAAGCAACTCAGTGAGACCCTGTCTCTACATAAAACACAAAACAAGGCTGGGGATGTGGCTCAGTGGTCAAGTGCCCCAGAGTTCAATCTCCAGTACCGCCCCCCCCCCCCGCCCGCCAAAAAAAATGTATATAAAAGGTGAGCATTTGTGTGTAGGCTGTCTTGCTAGTTTGGGCATTAGTGGAAGTTCTAACCTGTCTCTAGCATGCATGAGGTCCTGGATTCAATCCTGAATACTAAAACAACCACCAAAAAAACCTTCTGTAATTCTTTTTACTTTTTTTGTGGTACTTGGGATTGAACCCAGGAGTGCTCTATTGCTAGCTGTATCCTCAGACCTTTTTATGTTTTTTAATTTGAGACAGGTTTTTGCTAAGTTACAGAGGCTGACCTTGAAGTTGCAATCCTCTTGCCTTAGTCTCCCGAGTCACTGGTGTGCACCACTGCACTCAGCAAAAATTCTATAATTCTAAGTCTGAATTTAGTTCTTCCTTTTTCCTTTTGACTGTTTAGTCTGTTTTATATCATCAGACTGACCACATTACCATCTGCAGATAGGTACTGCAATACTGGAACTAGGTCTGAGTGTACTGAGGACCTTAAGTTTGGCAGTGATGTGACAAGTAGATTAACAGACCTTTGTTATTGGGCAAAAGGTTTTAGGGTTCTTTGGTGATCACTACTGATTATTTTGTTTTCCTTCCATGCTTTGCTTTTTTTTTTTTTATTTTTATTTTTTGGTACTGGGGATTGAACTCAGGGGCACTCGACCTCTGAGCCACATCCCCAGCCCTATTTTGTGTTTTATGTAGAGACAGGGTCTCACTGAGTTGCTTAGTGCCTCGCCATTGCTGAGGCTGGCTTTGAACTCGCGATTCTCCTGTCCCAGCCTCCCTAAGTGCTGGGATTACGGGCTTGAGCCACCGCGCCCGGCTCCATGCTTTGCTTTTGAGGTTAGGTTGTTCATGCATGGTGTCCATATACTTCTTGGTCTCACTCACAGCTGTCATCTGCAGAAAAACTTAAAATCTTTTGAATTTTAGCACAGCTTAGAAAGCTCTGGAGGCTGGGTACAGTGATGCACGCCTGTAATCCCAGTGGTTTGGGAGGTTGAGGCAGGAGGATTGTGAGTTCAAAGCCAGCCTCAGCAACTTAGCAAGGCCCTAAGTAATTCAGTGAGATCCTGTCTCTAAATAAAATGCAAAAGGGGCTGGGGATGTGGCTCAGTGGTTAAGCATCCCTGGTTCAATTCTCAGTACCAAAAGAAAAAAAAGCTTTGGACCTATTTGTGTGTGCATGCACATACTTATAAGGACATTGTTTGGAACCTGTTTTACCCAAAGCTGCTTCTTTTTTTTTTTTTTTAATTTTATTTATTTTTTTAGTTGTAGGTGGACAGAATATCTTTTTATTTTATTTTTATGTGGTGCTGAGGATCGAACCCAGTGCCTCACGCGTGCTAGGTGAGCACGCTATCACTGTGCCATAACCCCAGCCCCTACCCAATGCTTCTTTAAAAGAAAATAAAATTGAGGAGTTAACTACAAGTGCATGTTCCCTGCTGGTGCATTTTTGGGGTTGGTGGATTTGCTTATAGATACACATTTTTTTCTTACCACTGTACCTCCCATTTCTAGATCTTTTTCCTTCCCCTCAAGGTAAGCTATGACTTAGAATAGATTTTTCTGAAGTAGTATTTAAACTTACCATGTTCCCTTACAGCAACTTTTCTTGAAATATAACAGTTTCTATACTTTTCTATCTCCTTTTCAAACTGCTTTTGAGATTTCATTGGGTTGTTTTTTCCCTTAACCTTAAAGTAAGATATTACTGCTTTTTTCTCTTTCTCAACTGCATCCATTCCCTCACTGCTGCTCAGTGTCAGGTGATTTGCTTGCTTGCTTCTACCTACCTGGGTTTGCATTCTCTATCTATATCCCCTACTTCTTATGTTGTAAGTTAAGAAAATGCTAGCATATTTCATGCAAACCCCTACTGACCAGAAAGTAACCTCTGTGTTTTGTTTCTCCTCTTCTGATGTTCTCATTTCAGGAGTCTGGTTGGAAGCAAATGTTTTTTTAATGGACTTGCATCTCCTCACCTTGATCAGGACTAAAGGACGGAGGCCGCTCCACCTCTTCCCCTTCCTCCAAACCCCTAACTCCCTCCTGACACCCAGGGAATACCCTCTGCCCTACAGGTTGAAGATGGCTTCAGCCCTCCCAATCCCACACCCCTGTGTGCTGGGGGAAAGAACATAAAGACTTCGTGTGGTTGGTGGGGGAGGAGGGTGGCACACAGGAAGAAAGCAACATGTTCAGGCCCTGGTCTCCATAGAGAATGGTGCTTTGTCCAAGGAACCGTATGAGTTTCTGATTCTCCAGGAGCAGTGCAGTGGTGAGGTTGATGGGAAGACTTCCTTCCCAAAGAAAATGGATCCTCCATGCGGGATCTAGGAGAGTGACTGGGTGTGCCAAAATATACCCAGGGTCCTGCCCTCAGCACTAGATTTGATGGGGTCAAGAGGGTCCAAACCCCTTGCTAACATACCACTTCTTTGTTTAACTCCTTTACTTTCTTAGCCTTTTGGGGAGGGACCAGGAGAACAGAAAATACCTTGTGAAAAGCTACTTCTGTTCTTGGTTTTCCCCTCTCACATATTGACGGTTTATTTCCCTGACCTCCCAGAGGGCTGAACTTTTTTGACTCCCTGCTGCCTAGCCTTCTCAGTAGACTTGTCCCTCCTAAGCAGAGAAGGCCGTGTGAGGTTGCTTTCTGCTAGATCGCCTGGCAGAGCCAATTGCCACCCTCTGCTGCTTAGTGCTTGGTTGCTCTTGCAATACCAGCTCTCTGAAGCGTTCCCTTTCCCTGGGGCTTTTCCATTTAACTCATGGAGCCCTTCCCCCAAGAAGGCTGCTTTCTTGTTTTAGAGGAAGCTACTGCCATTGGGAGATGGGGATATCGGGACCTCAGCAATGAAGAACCTTAACAAAGTACCAGAAGGAGTGGGGAAGGAGGCAAGCTGGGCAGGATATGGCCTACTTCCATAGGCTTTTCTTTTTTCAGGTTTGATGTAAGCATGGGCTTGCATCCCCCCGGTACATACTTTTACTTATTATGAGATAACCCGGCACTAGTAGGCAGGTAAAGTCACAAATTTGTTATCTTTCCATCTATTGACATTGATGTAATAGCTCCACTCACTCTGCCTGGAGGTACTTCCTGCCTCTGATGAGGAGCAAGGAAGAAGTGAAGCCTGACTTGAATGAACTCAACTCAGAGTTCTAAGGACCAGCACTCTGGGGGCCATTTTCTACACAGGCAAATGGAATTGCCTTTCCCAAAACATCCGAATTGTGATGTGATTGCTGTTGAGGAAGGCAGCAGCAGTAGGGTCCTGCAGTAGCCATGGGGTGATGCTACTTCTGCATATATCTACGGGGCATATGACATCTAATGTGAGAAGAGACGTGGCATGTAAGATGAGACGGCATGTGAGGCATAGGGTCACTGGAGACCCTTCTGGCTCAGAAGGGAGAGACTGATTTGGACTGAACCCTTCCTCTGTCCCCAGCACGTTTCTGATACACCCCTCAGTCACTGAGGGAATCCCCCAGGGTTGGAGAGGCACATTCCCTTGGGACAGAGGCTACAGATTGTAACTTTTTCCCCCTGTCCCCCAACCCTGTCCCCACCACTTCAGAACATGGCACCCCGCCAACTGGCCAAGTGTTAAGTGATGTGCTTATCCTCGAGAGCAGCTCCGGGTGTCTTTTTAAAACATAGAGAAAACCAAGTAAGGTGACAGTTTAAGGAAAAACAATATATAGAATATCAGAAAAGCCGTTTACCCGGAGAATTATTTTCTCCCCATTTTCATTTTGTTTTTACTCAATGACAATTTTAGTTCTATTTCCTGATAGCAAAAAGAAAAAAAAAAAAAAAAAACCAGCCCTCAAAAAGGCCAAGGCCCCCCGTCCCCCTGTTGTCGGTGATTTGTTTGTCTTTCTGATAGGTTGAAAATTGTGTAATAAACTTGATGACGCTGTCAATCTTTTATACTGCATTGTATTTTTTTTCCTTTTGTAACAAAATATTTTTAAATAATAAATGGGGTGTGAGCTGTTTTGTGGATTCTGCATTGAATAGATTTGTTGAGGTGTCGGGCATGGGCATGGGCTGACTATTGGGATGTAGCAAAACCCCAAGTTCTTAACCTGGAACTGCACATTGCTGTATGGCCAAGCTTGACTGATGAGCCTCGTAAGAGATTTCTGCAGACCTTTGGAGGTGCCCCCTTGAAGTTTAGCTTTTTTCCTTGGCTTTCTAATACTCTGGTTAAAGAAAACTTCTGAGTCATCCTTTACCCTTCAAGATAAGACTTACTAGATTCAGAGCATATTTCCTACCCTATAAGAGCTCAGTTTGTATTGTATCAAGTTCAGGTAGGGAAGAAAGCTGTAGTAGACCTGATCACTAGTACCTAGTTCCTCCATCAGTTTAATCATGGAAGAGCAATGTAGCCTCGGTCTTTCATCTAAAAGATGAAAATAATAGCTGTTCTGCCCTCACATGGATTTTTTTTTTTTTTAAGGTGTAATGTCTCGCTATGTTTCTGGAGCTGGTTGCTCATGGGCTCAAGTGATTCTCCCACATAGCCTCCACAGTAACTGGGACTATAGGCAGGTGGGATACCTATCTTCACACAGGGATGTTTTAAGGACCAGAGATAAAATGTGAATGTTTTGTAAAGTAAATTGCCATATAAATAGGAATAATAGATAAGAAAGCTTAGTAGAAGTGCTATAGGGTAATCTTGCGTTTCCAGAAAAGCTGACTTTTTTGTTGGGGGGTGGGGGCATGCAACTGAGGAGTGAACTTGCGGTACTCGACCACTGAACCACATCCCCAGCTCTATTTTGTATTTTATTTAGAGACGGTCTGCGTTGCTTAGCACCTTGCTTTCTGCTGAGGCTGGCTTCGTACTCAGAATCCTCCCATCTCAGCCTCCCAAGCCTCTGGGATTACAGGTGTGTGCCACCACTCCCAGCCAAAAAGCTGACTGAGAAGTTGGTGCAGGGCTGAAGGCCTGTGAGCAGTGAGTGATCATGTCTCACAGATTTACTATTCTGATGACAACACAGAGTTCAAGGTTAACAGCATGTCATGTTACCCAAGAATGTAGCCAAGCTGGTCCCTGTAATCCGTTTGATGTCTAAATCTGAAGGGAGGAAACTTAGCATTTAGCAGTCAGGGATGGTCCATGATACCTACAAACCACAACTTTTTACATCTTGCTGTTCCAATTGCCACTACCCAAAAAGCCCAAAGAGATGAATCTGACAAACTATTTTTAAAAAAATAAAGATTAGATGATAAAAAGGTAAACCAAGGACCAGATGATGATACTGTGTATAGCAAGATCAGTGTGAAAGCAACCTTTAGGAGGAGGAAAACTCTACCCGGGCTAAGATAATGTGGAACTTAAAAAGGGGAGAGGGAGAAATAATTGGTACCTCTCAATTTATTTTTTGGTGGTACTAGAGATTGAACCCAGGGCCTCATGCATGCTAATGCTGTATCATTGAGCCACATCCCCAGGTCACCCTTGGAGTTTATTTTATTTTTTTTAAATATTTTTTTAGTTGTAGATGGACACGATGTCTTTATTTTATTGCTTTGTATGTGGTGCTGAGGATCAAACCCAGGGCCTCACGCATGCGAAGCAAGCGCTCTACCACTGAGCTACAATCCCAGCCCCTCAGCCTTGGAGTTTAAACAAGTGTTTTCAAGTTGGGTTCAAAGGTCACTTTTATCTGTTTCATGCCATGCTGGCTAAATGCCTATTCCTGTTCCATCAATCTACTTAAAAAGTCTAGTAATCTGTTTTTTATGCCCCAGATGACCTTTCTTTTCTTTTTTCTTTCAGACTAAAGTATGAGGACTGGGGGGCTGGGATTGTAGCTCAGCGGTAGAGCGCTTGCCTCGCATGTGTGAGGCCCTGGGTTCAATCCTCAGCATCACATACAAAGCAATAAAATAAAGACATCGTGTCCATCAACAACTAAAAAAAAAAAATATTAAAAAAAAAAAAAAGTATGAGGACTGGTAGCTAAGAGAACACATTCAGTTTGATCTAGGTAATATTATGGTAGTGTAGAAAGTACCTGGCCAGGTGTGGTGGTGCATGCTTGTAATCCAAGCTACTCAGGAGACTGAGGAAGGAGGATGAGAAGTTCAAGGCCAGCCTGGGCAATTTAGTGAGACCCTGTCTCAAAAAATTTAAAAGGCTGGAGATGTAGCTCAGTGGTTGTGTCCCCAGAGTTCAATCCCTAGTACCAAAAAAAAAAAAAAAAAAAAAAAGATGGATGTGTGGGTTACCTGTAGTTCAAATTCTAAGCTGAGTACCCTTGAACACAGTGCACATGACAACATGAGTGTATCTCCTGCCCCACAAGATCATTGTATGAGTTAAATATTGTCTACAAGGCACTGGAAGAATTTGTCTCCTACAAGTTCAGTCATGGTATGAAGCCAGAAACCTAAACGTGTGTTTTCTAAAGCTTCCTTACCTGGACTAGAGACATCAGTCCATAGAGATGACCATGCAGTCCACTTGCTAGCTCTAGCCATGAGTGAGCAACTGTGCAGTCTCTGCCAGCTTGCATGACCAGACCCTCTGCGCTGTCCCAGAATGTTTGTGGATGGGCTATAAAGTGGCTTTCCTCACATTCCAATGCACACAACCTCTGGTCACAGTAACTGAAAAGACTTCCCATCCTCCGCTGCCTGGATTTCTGTTATATAGTGTTCTACTCTGCTGTGACCAACCATCTACACAAGAGGCCCAACAACTTCAAGAAGAATAAACATTTATGGAGCCACCCTCAGGAAGCAATGGTCTATGCCTCCACTTAACCTAATCATGTCCTCATTTTTTTAAACGTTATTCTCATCTGCAAGTGGTACCTTTTAAGAAATGGGATTTTCTTCATCTAGAAAGACTTGTATAAGCCTTGTAGTTCCACCTGTCAGTAACCAGTTGTGCTATGTCAATTGTAAGCCTGTAAAGTAGGGAATTAGACTTAGTTGATCTCTACAGTCCCTTTGAATTCTAATGCTGAGATTTTATAAGCCGCCTCTATACTTCCCACTGAACTTTATCTGTGCTGCTCAAAGATGGACATAACCACTGAACCTCTAAGTCGAACTGGGAGGTCATGAAGGGTAGATTCCCCTCCAGTTACATGCTAATGATTACTTCAAAGCAGGGCCAGAGAAAGCAAGTGTGAGAAGCAGCAGCAAATCAGTATTCATGGAATTTGAGATTCAACTATCAGGGAAGCTTCTGTTGGACTTTGTTACTATTTCATGGCTGATGAGACCTGTCCACCATAGTTTTTGGATAGACCCCAAAGGCAGCTAGAAGGCAAGAGCACAGAGAAGTTGGAAATAAGAAAAAGCATCAGTGCTTTGGACAGTGGAGACCATGAAATAAGAAGGGGTCTAAACTCAGTGAGACCCTGTCTCCACATAAAACACAAAATAGGGCTGGGGATGTGGCTCAGTGGTCAAGTGCCCCTGAGTTCAATCTCCAGTACCAAAAAAAAAGGGGGCCTAATGGCAGAGGGGAGGGGGGAAAAAAAGCCAAGTTAAAAGCCATCATAGATGAATGGATAAAGAAAGTGTGGTACATATACAATGGAACATTACTCAGCCTTAAAGAAGAAATGGCATTTGTAGATAAATGGATGAAACTAGACAATATCATGCTAAGTGAAATAAGCCAGTCTCAAAAAACAAAAAGCTGAATGTTCACAGTGGTGCATGCCTGTAATCCCAGCACCAAAAAAAATATTATTTTTTCCATATTTTCCTATATTTTCTGGAGCATCTAACCCTAGTGAACTCCTTGCCTGCCTTTTCCAACATTTGAATCATTTATTTCTATTTTCTGCTGAGGGTTCGATTGTCAGCACCATGTATAAATAAATAGAAGTAAAGGTCCATCAATGACTAAGAAAAAAAGTCTTTTTTTTTTTTGGTACCAGGGATTGAACTCAGGGGCACTCGACCACTGAGCCACATCCCAGCCCTATTTTGTTTTATGTAGAGACAGGGTCTCACTGAGTTGCTTAGCGCCTCACCGTTGCTGAGGCTGGCTTTGAACTCGCGATTCTCCTGTCTCAGCCTCCCCAAGTGCTGGAGCTACAGTTATCTGTAAGAGCTGTATAAGGCAGGAATCTGACTGTGGGGTGGAGGCAGAGCACTTAAGCAGTCTTTTGCAAATGACAACTGAAGACAGGACAGCAGTGCCTTTCAGGGTTGATTCAGGCTGCAGTCAGGGAAGGACACCAGTAGGACACCTTCATCACTGCCTCTGTGTCAACTGCATCACTAAGCACAGCCTCAGAACATACTGCTGATAGTCTTTAGCTTTTCTTGGAGAGGATGAAATTCTAGAGACAGGTGTCATAAGGAAAAGGCTGCGAACCCCACAACTGAAAATACATATTTATTATAAAATAGTGTTTGCTTCATGATCAGAGTAGAAAAATAATACCATAAGCTACTACAAAGGTTCTGGAGCTCAGTGTCCTTGAGAGATTGGGTAGGGAGCTTTTGCATCAATCTGGGAGCCCACCACCACGAGGCTCTCCATGCGCATAGAGGTCAGGCGTGGCACAGCACATACAGGGAGTATATTGCTCAGGTCCTGCTGGAAGTCCAAGGAGTCTAGATTGTCCACACAAGATGCTCTGGCCACAATGGTCAAAGAGAAGAACTTGAGGTCAACAGGAAATTGTTCTGGGATGGGCTAGGATGGGGATAGCTTTGCCCCTCCCTAGAGGGGAGTGTAGAAGAGTCTCTGGGGCTGATAGTCCTGGTCTAGCATATCATGCCCACTGGCCTTATGTGGGCTGGTCACCCAAATGTCAGTGCTGAGGAAAAGTTGCACAACTCTTCCAGGCCAGGGTGATCCACTGCTTCTCACAGGTGCAGGCAATAGTACCAGAAGTATATACGTGTGGTGTCAGCCTCAGCTGCAGGCTGAAATTTTTGTACTTCAAATCCTCTCCATACTGATGGCAGAAAGAAAAAAGAAAATGTTAAAAGACCAGTGAACAAGAACAGCTGGTCTGAACTGTTTAATATTCCAAGTCTCTTAGCCCTAAAGAACCAGAAGAATACCTTTAAGAAGGAACCTTCCCATCTACCAGAAATGGGAAAGGCAGTCCCACAGACACCCCCTTAAATATAGTCCTCCAGACCCTTCAGGTCTCCAAAAAAAAAGTAATCCCTCCCAGCGTTGGGATCCAAGCCCTCAGCAGCAATACCTGGAGAAAGCAGCCAGAGTAAGCACCTCGAGCAGCAGCTCTGAGCCACAAAAGACGAGCAAGATGCCGTTCATGATGGCTTCCAGGCGGAGCACATAGGTCTGTAGCAGGAGGTAATAGGAGGCCATCATGGCAGATGGGAAGGTCAAGGCCACACTAATGCCAAGTGGCATCTTTCGCTGGCAGAGGTTTCCCTTTGTACCTGTCAAACATAGCCCATGGATTCACCTCCAAGTGGCCTACTTTCTCTGGCCTCAAGGGAAAGGTGGGAAGGATATGATAGACTGGTGAGCAGAGAAAAAGGATCCTGAGGGAGAGGTGCACATTTATAAGTGAATCCCACTGTACTAAAAAGCTTGGGGGAGTTACAGGATTGGAGTCATGACTCCAGAGCTCCTGTTTCCAATCTGGCTCCCACACAAAGGACAATGGGATCTTTCTTCAGGAAGGAAAAAAAAAATGGAATTATAATATATAATTATTGAAAACTTTTCAACTAATTCGAAAAATAATTTTAGAAAATATAAAAAGCAGCTGGGCGCGGTGGCACAAGCCTGTAATCCCAGCACTTAGGGAGGCTGAAACAGGAGAATCGCGGGTTCAAAGCCAGCCTCAGCAATGGCGAGGTGCTAAGCAACTCAGTGAGACCCTGTCTCTACATAAAACACAAAATAGGGCTGGGGATGTGGCTCAGTGGTCAAGTGCCCCTGAGTTCAATCCCCAGTACCAAAAAAAAAACCGTGTGTGTGTGTGTGTGTGTATATATATATATATATATATAAAGCATGAATTTTTATACATCAGAGTGTATAAACATCTGTTCCCCACACCTTCTCTAAAACTTGATATCGCAAATCTTTTTTTTAATATTTATTTTTTTTAATTGTAGGTGGACAGAATATCTTTATTTTATTTTATGTGGTGCTGAGGATCGAACCCAGTGCCTCATGCATGCTAGGCGAGCACGCTACCACTGAGCCATAACCCCAGCCCCAATATTGCAAATCTTTATTGTTACTAGTCTAATGGGTGAAACAAATGTTGCCTTGTTTCAATTTGCTTTTTATTATGGAATTTGGGCTTCTTGTTGTTTATTTGTCCTCTGTAAATATTCTCACATGAACTATTAGTGTCTCTTACCAATTTTCAACATTATTTTGTCTTTTCCTTAGTGATTAATGTGAGCCTTTTTTATCCTTTCCTGTATGTGTTCCAAGTACTTTTCGCTCAGTTTGTGCTTTAACACTGTTTTCAGGGATGAAACATTCTAACTAATAAGGGTTTTACTCTCTATTTTTGAGAATATAAAACTTGTGCAAGAGAGATTCTTATTCCACTGGGTGCAAAGGTACAGGCCTATAATCCCAGGAACTCAGGAGGCTAGGGCAGGAGGGTTGCAAGTTCAAGGCCAATCTGGGCAACTTAGTGAGATCTTGTCTCAAAATTTAAAATGGCACTGGGGCTGTAGTTCAGTGGCAAAACACTCTTGGGTTCAAAAAAAATTTAAAAATAAAAAAATCCTCATTGAGAGAAGTAGAAAGGATCACAGAGCTGTATAGATAGGCATGCACTGCACTAGACACAGTTTACAATTTTATCTGTTCTCTCAAGCAAATCAGTAAGAGGACACAGGCATTCTTGCAGTAGTTAGGCAATTGCAAAGGACTTAATCTAAGACACCATGCTACTGCCTGCCTTTACCCTACAGAGCAACAGATACATAAACCCTGATCCAAAATATAAAGCAGCAGCTTGAAGCTGGGGATGTGGCTCAGTGGTAATGGCATGTGTGACTCCCTGGGTTCCATTCTCAGCACTGGAAAAAAAAAAAAAATATATATATATATATATATATGCACACACACATACTTACATATGTAAAACACATTTAAATATATATGTATATGTGTAATATATATAAAGTAGCAGCTTGATGCTTCAGAGAGGGAATAATAGAATATACCACCAGATCTAATCTGTAACAGTAAGCACAGGGTTATGTACTTTGTTTTGTTAATCAAATTACAGATACCAGTTTGCCTCATAAGGACTGGAAATATTCTCTGAACAACACTCACCAAAAAACAGTCGAATTACTTCAATTCCAAGATAAAGGAGGAGCATCACCACATCTAATACTAGGTTGGCTGTTGGATATGGCAGCAGGAGACCTGCCAATAAAGAAGCCAGAGTCTACAAACAACATATAACAACACCCACAAGAACTGCCATACACTCAGGAACAAAGAGGACATCAGTCATAGCTTTCCATGAACTACTTAGGGAGATGTGGGCATTATTACAGCCGCAGAAAATGTGAACTCAGAGTGCAACTATGTCTGTTAGAGGCAGGCTTTGACTTCTAAGTCTATGGGGACCCCAGCTCAAAATGATTGCATATACCGGGACACACAGGTCACTGCATAGTTTCTGAGGGTCACCAATGGGCTGAAACTGGAGTTCAGCAAAGAGAAGTAATGGTGAAGAGTCAGATGAAGAAGCCCACATTTCCCAAAGTTCAGAAATCCTTGTTAAGGAGTTTCCTGAAGAATCATTCTCAAAGAAGCCGGGCACAGTGATGCAAGCCTGTAATCCCAGCACTTTGGGAGGCTGAGACAGGAGAATAATGAATTCAAAGCCAGCCTCAGCAACTGCGAGGTGCTAAGCAACTCTGTGAGACCCTGTTTCTAAATAAAACACAAAATAGGGCTGGGGATGTGGCGCAGTGGTTGAGTACCCCTGAGTTCAATAAAAAAAAAAAAAAAAAAGGAATCATTCTCAAAGAAGCCATCTGATGGAGAGCCTTCAGCCTTGTGGTGAAGAGAAGATACAGGGGGCAGAAAAGAATGAAAAGAAAGAAGGTTCTTGGTAGGAGTTTGCTCTGGGCTGAAGTGAGAAAAGGAAGCTGGGGCAAGGGTAGTCAAGCCCAGTCTTACCTTTATACAGGAATATGAAGAGTTCTAGCACGAAATAGGTAGCATAATACCACCCATTCAGGAAGAACAGGATTTCCAGGGGGGTTGAAGACAACCGGTTACCTGAAAAGACAAGCACAGAGAAGTGGGATGGGTGGGAGGGACAGCTCAAGCTCTGTTCCTTGTATGTTTCTGTGTCTAACCTTGAGAAAACATGAGGTCACAGCCAGTGAGGTGGGCTACTTAAAGGCACTTGCGATTGCTGATAATGGGATGTCGGGGGTGAAGGGTGTGGTGTTCCTGGGCTTCCTCTCCTTCTTTCCCAGGAATTACTGTCAATCTCTGCTCTTTTGGCTTGGGGGAGAAAGTCAAAGGTAACTCAGGTCATCGTAGCTGCTAGGCACCTCAAAGACCTAACCCCGTCACTACTTGAAAGGGGAAATTAAGGATGCAGAGACCAGCACTGGCCTATTCGAAGCCAGCTGATTCGTAACTGAGCCAGCCCAGAATAGGCCCAGCCAAGGATGTAGGGGTACGGTATGTCGGACTTGCACCTCGAGACCTTCAGACACTCAAGGTGGGCGGGGTTGCGAAACCCTACTTTGCATAAGTGAGAAGCGACGTCCCTAACACTTGAAATGGGAGTTTTAGGTCGAGCTCTGGGAGAGAAGGAGGGTAGCGGGGCTGGCGGGATACCGATTGGGATCGGGACCAGAGATTCACACACCTCTGAAATCTCACCTCGCGGCGCCATCTTCAGTCCCCATGGAAACTGCGTACGCGGCAGCAGCCGCTCCCAGAGCAGCGAGACGCTACCGGAAGCAGGGGACGGAGCGGCCCAGCTTCTGGCCTCTCTGCCAGCGTGCGGTACTCTATGGTTACCCCCCGGCGAAGATCGCGGACCCATTGCGCATGCGCGACGAGGAACCAACCAACCACCCACCCGCCGGCACACACACCCGCCTTCGTCCCCCGCGCGCGCAAATGGCGTTTGGTGCCATTTACGCGTCTCACTCTGAGCGAGAACCGCAGCAGCTCGCGAAGCCGTCGTCCGCAGGTCCCTGGAGACGAGGCAGAGGCAGCTTTCGCACTCCCCTTACCCTGGGTTACAGGACGTTGAGCACAGGGCGCCAGTTGTTGTAGCGTCCCTAGAGGATTGGCGCTGGTCCCACAATTCTCTTTTCTAACCGCCGAGGGAAAAATGGGAAACGGTGTGCGCGACCGTGCTGTACGGATAGGGGCTGGAAGTTAGCCTTGGTCTTTCCTCCGGCCGATTTATGTACCAAGAGTTACACCAGAATGAGCCGGAAATAAATAAGAACATGCGAAACTTAAACGTGGTCACCAGACCCATAAAGTGCAGTGGAAGAAGAGGGGACAGAGTGCTTCCGTGTGGAAATAAATAAGTTTCCCAGAGCCGGGCGAGATGGCGCACGCCTGTAATCCCAGCACTTAGGGAGGCTGAGACAGGAGAATCGCGAGTTCAAAGCCAGCCTCAGCAAGGGCGAGGCACTAAGCAACTCAGTGAGACCCTGTCTCTACATAAAACACAAAATAGGGCTGGGGATGTGGCTTAGCGGTCGAGTACCCCTGAGTTCAATCCCCGGTACCAAAAAATAAATAATTTCCCAGAGATGGCCTGTGAGCTGAGCTTTGAACTCGATTGCGATTTAGAACAATAAAATGCCCCTGCGGGCAGAGAAGTGGGGAGAAGAGAGAGTTTTGAAAGGACTCAGGCTGACTTGGCTGTTAGCCTTTTGTCAATCAGGGTATGGCAGGCAGGTAACAGATGGCATGCTCCAACTTGGTAATTGGAGGAGAGTGACTAACCTGTAAGGAAAGTGCTATGCCCCTGGCTAGTTGGAGTGTGGGTAGGTCAGTCTAGTTACTTCTAGGCTGAAGCAACTCCCTAGACCTGGAGAAAGTATTGTGTGTAGCAGGCCTCCCACCAGGCCTGTGAAGGCCTGGGAAGCTGGTGGATAAATGTCTGACCTTCATCTCCCCTAACTTCTGCACTCTGATCTCTGCTTGGGTCTTTAATGGCAAAACTGCAGGCTGGAGTCGGGCACGGTGGCGCACGCCTGTAATCCCAGCACTTAGGGAGGCTGAGACAGGAGAATCGCGAGTTCAAAGCCAGTCTCAGCAAAGGCGAGGCGCTAAGTAACTCAGTGAGACCCTGTTCTACATAAAACACAAAATAGAAGCCGGGCGCGGTGGCTCAAGCCTGTAATCCCAGCACTCAGGGAGGCTGAGGCAGGAGAATCGCGAGTTCAAAGCCAGCCTCAGCAATGGCGAGGCACTAAGCAACTCAGTGAGACCCTGTCTCTACATAAAACACAAAATAGGGCTGGGGATGTGGCTCAGTGGTGGAGTGCCCCTGAATTCAATCCCTGGCACCAAAAAAACAAAAACAAAAAACAAAAACTGCAGGCTGGAGGATAAGGAAGCTCCTAACTGCATTCCCTACTGGGGATTGAACCCAGGGATGCTCTACTCCCAAGCTAAATCCTCAGCACCCCCCCCCCTTTTCTGAGACAAGGTTTCATTAAATTGCTGAGGTTGACCTTGAACTTGTAATCCTCCTCCCTCAGACTCTCAAGTAGATAAGATTACCAGCATGTGCTATAGCCCCAGCTTTAACTGCTTTTTTTTCGGGTCCCTTTAGCAACGTGATAAGGTGATGAGGAGAAGAGTTCAGATCTTCCACCCCCATCTCTACTAACTAGACAAAAGGTATTAGACAAGTTCCTACTCTAAGCCTCACATGGAAGGAAGTTGGGCTAGTTACTTATTTTGTAAATAAAGTTCTAGTGGGGAATATTTCCATACCCTCATTTACATATTAGGTATTGTTGCATGCTGTGATGAAAAGTGACTTACATAACATCTAACGCTTTAAAAAAAACCTCGCTGATCCACATCAGAATATGTGACAATTCCATAAGTAACAAAAGTGGACAGTGAGACCAAATGACTCACAACACAGCAAATAACAGGAGCCTCAGCATAGCAGTCTAGTTCATCTGTCCTCAAGTCTTATGAATAACATAATGAGCCCAGATGGTAGCATGCACAATCAGTTTTGCCACATCTGAGGAGCCCAGAGCCAAGGGCTTAATATGTTTTTTTAGGAAGGAGCAAAGCAAGCTAAGCCTCTTCCACTGGAGAGGGAGAAATTGCACGGTAGTAACATGGTTTCCTAGACCTACTAAACTACCTGTGTTCTCAGTTATTAGGGCCTTTGAGGGCCCTGTACCATCAGTAAGAATGTACAGGGTTTCTGAGGGCCCATAGCAGACTGTTCAAATGTCCAATGACCTTGCTTAGCTGATTATTTCTAATAAGCCATGGTAGATACTTTTGACTTTTTATGTACATAACACATTGTCAGCAAATAAAGGCATTTTTACCTCTTTTCAGTCCTTATACCTTCAATTTCTTTTTCTTGCCTATTACACTGGTTAAGACCACCAGTATAAAGTTGAGTAGAAGTGGTAATAATGGGTATTATCTTGACTATTGTCTTCTTTTGTGTGTGTGTGTGTGTGGAGGATCAAATTCTTATTCCTGTCTTCAGGGGGAAGTATTTAATATTTCACCATTAACATATTACTATGGATTTTTACAGATACTCAGAAGATTCATAAAGTCTTTCCTTAGTTTCAAAGAAAAATACATTTTTCAAAGGCTTATAATACATTTTATAAAGTGCTTTCTCTGTATCTATTGATATGATCATATGATTCTTTTCCTTTTATTCAGCTAATATAGTAGATTTTTTTAAATTGTGGGCATTTTTTTAAAATATTTTTTTTTTAGTTGTTGATGGACCTTTATTTTTTTCATTTATTTATGTGCGGTGCTGAGAATTGAACCCAGTACCTCATGCATGCTAGGCAAGCACTCTACCACTGAACCACAACCCTAGCACTAATATAGTAGATTATTACATTGATTATTCTAGAGTATAACCAATCTTACCTTTCTGAAAACAAACCATTTGATGATGATATTGTGCAGGAAAGAGTTAAAATAGGCCAGGTGTAGTGATGCATGCCTGTAATCTTAGTGACTTGAGAGGCTGAGACAGAAGGATCTCAAGTTGGAGGCCAACCCAGGCAACTTAGAGAGAACTTGTCTCAAATTTTTGAAAAAGAGCTAGAGGTGTAGCTCAGTGGAAAGCATTTGCCTAACATTAGGGAGATCCTGAGTTCAATTCCCAGTACCAAAAAAAAGTTAAAATAGCAGGCCTGACACCACTATCCTAGAAAGGCCTGTTTGCAAGGCTGGATCTTTTTTTTTTTTTTTTATTTTTTTTTAGTTGTCAGTGGACTTTATTTATTTATATGTGGTGCTGAGAATTGAACTCAGTGCCTCAAACATGCTAGGCAAGTGCTCTACCACTGAGCTACAACCCCAGCCCCAAGGTTGGATCTTGGCTGGCATTTGGGAACTTGGAATTTGGAAGCGTTCCCAAGAATCCAAAGTGGCCTCCTGTGCCTAAACTGTACAAAGAATGTGGTTTATAATGAACATCTGTTTTCCTTCAGGGAGTCTGGAATTTTGGTACATGGTAGGCAGAATGTGCCTGGGTAATCAGCTCCTGATAAAAACCTTGGACAGTGAATCTCTGAGTTTCTGTTTTAGACGGCATTTCACATGTGTTGTTGGAACTCATTGCTGAAGGATTAAACAGGACTTGTGTGATTCCTCTGGGAGAGGACTCTTAGAAATACACTCCTGTTTCCTTGGACTTCACCCCATGCACGTTTCTCCTCTGCTGATTTTGCTTGATTTTTCGCTGTAGTAAGTCACGGCAAGAGTACAACTGCATGCCAAGTCCTGTGAGTCCTCAGCAGTTCATTGAACCTAGAAGTGGTCTCAGAGGCTCCCGATCCAGACACATGATCTTTTATATATCACTGGATTTCATTTGTTAATATTTTTTTCAGGGTTTTACATATGTTCATGACAGATTGGTCTGTAATTTTGCTTTCTTGTAAGAACTATATCAAGTTGTGTATCAAATTTAACTTAGCTCCATGAAATGAAAGAAAAAGTCCCTCTTTTTAAGCCCTGGAAAAGACTGTAGAAAAATAAGTATTATTTCTTATTTAAGTGTTTGGAGGAATTCATTGATGAAGCCATGTAAACCTGGAATTTGTGTGTGTGTGCAAAAGTTCAAAAGAACCAAATCCCATCAGGGACAGTGGCGCACACCTGTAATTCCAGCGGCTTGGGAGACTGAAACCGGAGGATCGTAAGTTCAAAGCCAGCCTCATCAATGGTGAGGCCCTGAGCAACTCAACGAGATCCTGTCTCTAAATAAAATACAGAATAGGGCTGGGGATGTGGCTCAGTGGTTGAGTGCCCCTGTGTTTAGTCCCCAGTACCCACCCGCCCACACACAAAAACCAAATCCCTTTAATATATGTAAGACCACTAACATTTTCTACTTTTTTTTTCTTTGTACTGGAGATTTAACCCAGAGATGCTTTACCATTGAGTTACATCCCGAGCCCTCTTCTATTTTCTGTTTTGAGGCAGGGTCTTGCTAAGTTGCTGAGGGTCTTAATAAGTTGCCTAGGCTGACCTGGAACTTGCCATCCTCCTGCCTCAGCCTCCTGAGTGGCAGGCATTATAGGTGTGTGCCACTGCACCAGGCTTTCTTTTTCCTTTTCCCATAAAAACTGCATCACAGACATTTTGATTTAGGTTGGATTTTCATTATTGTTCAGTTCAAAGTATTTTATAATTTCCCTTATGATTTGTTCTTTGTCCCATAGATTATTTACAGGGGGACCGTTTAATTTCTAAATGTTTAGTGGTTTCCAAGTGCGGCGCTGCCTTCAGTACCTTACATGAAGCCATGTAAACCTGGAATTTGTGGTTTAGGTGGGATAATAGCTGGAACTTGGCATTTCCCCCTACAGTGCCTGCAGTGTTGAACATGGTCAGTAGAGGGCACTGGAGGGACGCTGCAGGAAAATGAGGCTTGCTTCCAGGCTCCACTGTGCTCTGGATCCATCAGCAGTGCGTGTGTTGGGGGACATCTGGTGGTGCTCTGCTCTTCTTCATGCTACAAGTAGGCACTGGGAAACCTTGCAGACTCGGGCTAGGCGTGGTGCTTACCTTGCTATGGCCCTCCTGTCAAGGATGCTGCACTCTCTGGGCCTTGCACCCAAGTCAGTGCCCTCCCTCTGTGCACCTGCCCCCAGCCCCCTTGACTTACCTATGCCCTGGATAGTTTGTCCCAAAGCCCTCCAGGAATGGACACCATGCCCCACAGCAGTGTCCCACCTTCCTCTGTATGTCTGCTCATCAACTCAGTTTTCTGCTCCCCACAGAGTTGACTCCGCAGGAGCTGTGTGGACAGCAAGACTCCAGCTCCTTGCGCATCTGCCCAACAGCCTCAGCTCACATGGGGCTAGGAGGGTTGTTTCTTGGATGCCTCCCAATGTGGGTGCTGTGTGCTCTGGGCCTTGTTCCTGCAAGCAATGTCTCTATGCTACCTGCACAACTGCCCACCAGCCCTGGCTTGCTGTGTCCTTGAGCAGGGGCTGTATCTTGTCAGTAAACTGTAAATCAGCTCTGGCCTAAGCAAACCAGTGACAAAACCAGTGACCTTTCTCTAACACTCAGTGGGCTACAGTGTGGTCTGAACTCAGCCTGGGGATGGGAACGCTGTCCAGTCAGTCCCTCCTTGGCTATTCTTTTTTTTTTAGTACTGGGGATTGAACTCAGGGCACTCGACCACTGAGCCACATCCCCAGCCCTATTTTGTGTTTTATGTAGAGACAGGGTCTCACTGAGTTGCTTAGTGCCTCGCCGTTGCTGAGGTTGGCTTTGAACTCGTGATTCTCCTGTCTCAGCCTCCCAAAGTGCTGGGATTACAGGCGTGCACCACTGCGCCCTGCTCTATTTTTATTTATTTTTATTTGGTCCTAACCCTCACGCATGCTAAGCAAGTGCTCTACCAATGAGCTACAACCTCAGCCCCCTCTTTGGCTATTCTTCTCTTTCCATCTTTTTTTATTTTTTATTTTTATTTTTATTTTTTTTAAATTATTTTATTTATTTATTTGTATGTGGTGCTGAGGATCGAACCCAGTGACTCGCGCATGCGAGGCAAGCGCTCTACCACTGAGCCACAGCCCCAGTCCCCCATCTTTTTTTAAAAAATACTTTTTAGTTATACATGGACACAGTGCCTTTATTTGGTTTACTTATTTTTATGTGGTGCTGAGGATCAAACCCAGTGCCTCACATGTGTGAGGCAAGAGCTCTGCCACTGAGCCACAGTCTCAGCCCCTCTTTACATCTTTACAGGTCTTTTATCATCATTTAATAATTCCTCCCCTCCTCAGTACTGGGGAGCCACATCCTCTATGGCCTGGCCAAAGAAGCAAAATTACCTTTTCAAACAAATTCAATCATGTTTAAGTCCTTGCTCAAACCTTCCAGAAGTTTTTACCACCCTCAGAATAAAACCCAATCTTTTATAGCCTCTTCAATAAATGGTGCTGGGAAAACTGGAAATCCATATGCAGCAAAATGAAACTAAACCCCTATCCCTCACCATGTACAAAACTCAACTCAAGAGCTGGGGTTGTGGCTTAGTGGTAGAGTGCTTGCCTAGCATGTGTGAGGCACTAGGGTCGATTCTCAGCACCGCATATAAATAAATGAAAAAAATATAGATCCATCAACAGCTAAAAAAACAAACTCAAAGTGGATCAAGGACCTAGGAATTAGACCAGAGACCCTGCACCTAATTGAGGAGAAAGTAGGCCCAAATCTTCATCATGTCATATTAGGCCCCAACTTCCTTAACAAGACTCTTAAAGTGCAAGAAATAAAAGCAAGAATCAATGAATGGGATAGATTCAAACTAAAAAGCTTCTTCTCAGAAAAAGAAACAATTAATGAAGTGAACAGAGAGCCTACATTCTGGGAATAAATTTTTGCCACACACACATCAGATAGAGCACTGATCTCCAGGATATATAAAGAACTCAAAAACTTAACATCAAAAAGACAAACAACCCAATCAATAAATGGGCTAAGGAGCTGAACAGATGCTTCTCAGAAGAAGATATACAATCGATCAACAGACATATGAAAAAATGTTTAACATCTCTAGCCATTAGAGAAATGCAAGATTTCATCTCACGCCAGTCAGATGAATACAAGATGAATACAAGGCAGTTATCAAGAATACAAACAACAAGAAGTGTTGGCGAGGATGTGGAGGAAAAAACACACTCATACATTGCTGGTGGGACTGCAAATTGGGGCAAGCAATCTGGAAAGCAGTATGGAGATTCCTTAGAAAACTTGGAATGGAACCACCATTTGACCCAGCAATCCCACTCCTTGGTCTATACCCAGAAGACTTAAAAACAGCCTACTACAGTGATGCAGCCACTTCAATGTTTATAGCAGCTCAATTCACAATAGCTAAACTGTGGAACCAACCTAGATGCCCTTCAATAGATGAATGGATAAAGAAACTGTGGTATATATACACAATGGAATATTACTCAGCAATAAAAGAGAATAAAATTGTGGCATTTGCAGGTAAATGGGTGGAGTTGGAGAACATCATGCTAAGCGAAGTAAGCCAATCCCCCAAAACCAAAAGCTGAATATTCTCTCTGGTAAGTGGATCCTGATCCATAATGCGGGAGGGAGCAAGGGAAGAATGGAGGAACTTTGGTCAAAGAGGAGAGAAGGAAGGGAATGGGCCATGGGGGCAGGAAAGATGGTGGAATGCGATGGACAGCAATGCCCTGGGTTCATGTATGACTGCACATGTGGTGTGACTATATTGTGTACAACCAGAGAAGTGAAAAGTTGTGCTCCATGTGTGTACCATGAATCCAAATGCACTCTGCTGTCATGTAACCTAATTAGAATAAATAAATTTTAAAAATCTCAATCTTTCTTCCTCCTCCTCCTTCCCTCCTTGCCCTCCTTCTTCTCTTCCTTCTCCTTCTCCTTCGGATTGAACCCAGGTTTGCTCTACCTCTGTGCTACACCCCCAGCCCTCTTTATTTTTTTATTTTGAGTCAAGGTCTAAGTTGCCCAGGCTGACCTTGAATTTGCAATCCTCCTGCTTCAGCCTCCTGAGTAACTGGGATTACAGGCGTGCATCCTTTCACCTGGCTATCATTTAATAATTCCTCATTAAACTTGCCATGTGAAGCAGGGGGTGTAGCTCAGTGATAGAGGTTTTGTCTAATATATTTGAGACCCTGGGTTCAATCTCTAGCACCACAAACAAACAAACAAACAAACAAACAAACACCTTGCCATGTTTCAATTACTGTGTGGTTTTTTTTTTCCTGATTTGGCCTAGACTGAATCATCTACCTACCTTACTGATTTCTAACACAGTTCCATTATTGTCAAAGAACATCTTTTTTTTTTTTGGTACTGAGGATTGAACCCAGGGACATTTAACCACTGAGCCACATTCCCAGAGTTTTTATCTTTTATTTTGACACAGGGTCTTGCTAAGTTGTTTAGGTCCTTGCTAAATTGCTGAGGCCAGCTTTGAACTCATGATCCTCCTGCCTCAACTTCCTGAGCCACTGAGATTACAGGGATGCGCCATGGTACTCAACAAAGAACATATCCTTTATTCTTTATTGTTGGTACTGGAGATTGAACTCAGGGGCACTCGACCACTGAGACACATCCCCAGCCCTATTTTGTGTTTTATGTAGAGACAGGGTCTCACTGAGTTGCTTAGCGCCTCACCCTTGCTGAGGCTGGCTTTGAACTCGCGATTCTCCTGTTTCAGTCTCCCTAAGTGCTGGGATTACAGGCTTGTGCCACCGCATCCGGCTCCTTTATTCTTTGAATTTATTTAAATTTGTTCTTTTAAGTTTATTGAAAGTTGTTTTATGGCCCAGTATGTGGTACATATTGGTAAATATTCTTTGTAGTTGAAAAATTATAAATTCTGTATTTATATATTGTAAGTAAATTAATTGAAAAAAAGAAAAATAATCTTTTCATTTGGGCACAGTGACCCATACCTGTATTCTCGACTGCTTGGGATTAGTTGAGCCCAGAAGTTTGAGACCAACCTGGACAATACAGGGAAACCTCATCTCAAAAAAGAAAGAAAGAAGTGGGGCGTGGTGACACACACCTGTAATCCCAGCACTTTGGGAGGCTAAGACAGGAGAATCACAAGTTCAAAGCCAGCCTCAACAATGGCAAGGTGTTAAGCAACTCAGTGAGACCCTGTCTCTATATAAAACACAAAATAGGGCTGGGGGTGTGGCTCAGTGGTCGAGTGCCCCTGAGTTCAATCTCCAGTACAAAAAAAAAAAAAAAAACAAGAAAAAAAAGATCTTTACATTTACCCATGTACCCAGATACTTACTAATTCTGATGTGATTCGTTCCTTCCTGAGGATCTGACTTTCCATCTTTTATCATTTCCCTTCAAGCCAAAGAAAACTTTTAGTGTTTCTTATATTACAGGGCTGTTGGCAATGTCGGGCCTCAGAAAATGATACTCCAAAATGAAGGCCTTAGAAGCAACATTTCTCATTTTTCCTGACTTCCTGTCTTTCGTCCCTCACCCTCTCCCAAGGCAAGCCATAGAAACTAGGATTCTGTTCATCAAGACAGATCACAAACACCAGAACCCCTTTTCCCCAAAGCCATCCATAAAACCTAAAAATATTCTTGTAGGTCTCCCTCCTTAAGCCCCACAATCTTTCCTTATAATACTGTCCATATAGAAATCAAAAGCCTCATTCCAGAGAGATCTTGCCCCACACCCAGGAGGAG
Source organism: Xerus rutilus (assembly GCA_028644305.1). Lineage (NCBI taxonomy): Eukaryota > Metazoa > Chordata > Mammalia > Rodentia > Sciuridae > Xerus > Xerus rutilus. Next base: position 10,182,232 of record CM053399.1, read on the forward strand.
GAAATGCTAGAATCTGGGGGCCCAGAGTATCTTAGCAGACAGGCCTGCTGGGGTTCCTGTCCAGTCTGTTTCCATCAGCTCAGACCCCTCTTGTCCAGTCACATTTGTACACAGCTGTTGCTCTTCATTGAACCTAAACATGAACATGTATAGCTCCTCCTGGTCTTTGGGTCTTCCATCTAAAAGCTCACATGTCACATAAAACTAAGATCAAGTAAATGTGTTAGCTTTTTTCTTGTCAACCTTGTTTTTGTTATAGGGGTGTAGGCCATGAGCTGGTGTGATGGACAGGAAAGGGATCACCCCCTTTTCCATCCCTACAGTGACTAATTCTCTTAGTTTTCTTTTATATGGCATCTTTATTTCAGCTACATTCTTGAAATTTGGTGGGTTTTTTTTTGTTTTTGTTTGTTTTGCAGTACTGAAGATTTAATATAGGACCTTGAGCATGCTGGTCAATTTTTGATGAATACAGAATTCTGGGTGAACTTTTTTCCTTTAACATTTTAGAGATGTTTTATAACCTTTTCTGGCCTGTGAGTTCTAGTGAGAAGTCAGCTGAAAGCTATTCCTCTGTGTGTAGTTTGTGGTTTTTCTCTTGTTGCTTTCAAGATTTGCTCTTGGGCCCAGCATGGTGGCACACACCTGTAATCCCAGCCACTCAGGAAGCTGAGGCAGGAAGATTGCAAGCCAACCTCAGCAACTAGAAAAGAGAGATCCTAAGCAACTCAGTGAGACCCTGTGTCAAAGTAAAAAACAAAAAGGGTTAGGGATGTAGCTCATTGGTTAAGTGCCCCTGGGTTCAATCCCAGTACCAAAAAGAAAAAAAAAAGAAAAAGAAAAAAGAAAGAAAGAAAGAAAGAAAGAAAAAGAAAGAAAGAAAGAAAGAAAAGAAAAAAAGAAAGAAAGAAAGAAAGAGGAAGGAAAGGAAGGAAGGAAGGAAGGAAGGAAGAAAGGAAGGGAGGGAGGGGTGGATTTGCTCTTGGGATCTGGGCTGTAGCTTAGTAGTTAGAGCATGTGCTTAGTATATTAGAGGCCCTGGGTTTGGATCCCCAGCACCAAAAATAAACAGATTTGCTTTTCATCTCTAGTTTTCAGTACTTTGACTATATGTGCCCAGATACACCTTTTGTGTGCGGGTGTGTTTTTCAAGGTGTGTTTACCATATATCTCAAATCTGTAAATTTCTTTCACCAAATTTGGGGAATATTTGGCTATTACTTCTTTAAATGTTTTTCCTACCGTCATCCTTCTCTGCCTCCCGGGCCTCTGGTGACGTATATGGTAGGCTGATGTTACCTAAGCAGGCCCTGGGACAGGTTGTTGTTTTCCTTTTCCCCTGTTCTTCTGTTTGGGTAGTTTCTATTGGTCTGCCTTCTAGTTCATTGATCATTATTATATCTCCTCTTAAAATCTGTTTTTCAAAAATAATTCATGTCTTGGTTGAGGTTTCCTGTCTTTAGTCACTGAGAACATATTTTCACAGAAGCTTTGATATCCCTGTCAGTCCCAATATCTGAGATTATCTGAACTATCTCAGTGGCAGTTTTGAATGTTATGTTGTAAGGACTCTGGTATCTGTTATTTTTCTCCCAAGGCTCAAGGGCAATGACCTTGGGTGGGTAGCACTGCAAACTGGGCTTAGATTGCCTGTTTCATTACTGTAATTATTTTCCTTTCGCAATGCTGGGGATTAGAAATGCTTTACCATGGAGCTACACACCCAGGCCAGATGGCTTTTCTTTAAAGGGTCTGCTTTGAGTGTGAATCATGTTATGTGTAGTTCAGAGCTTTGGAAACGACTTAAGTAGGTAAAATCTGGGAATTTCCCTGTCTGGCTCTTTCCCTCCCAAGATTCTCATCTTTCCAGGGACTTCTGGGGCCTGACTCTGGGCTCCTGTGCTGTGGTCTTCCACTAGCATGCCATCCACACCGTGCAGGTGTTCCTCGGTTCTTGGGTGTTAATGCCTGAGATTTAGGGCACTACCCAGGTGCAGGACAGAATCACAGGGAGAGAGGCTCACAGACCAACTTTGCAGGAATGGTTGGACTTTGGGACTTTTTTCTTTCTTTCTTTTTTATTTTCCTTTTTTTTTGGTACTGGAGATTGAACTGAGGGGCACTTGACCACTGAACCACACGCCAGCCCTATTTTGTGTTTTATGTAGAGACAGGGTCTCACTGAGTTGCTTAGCGCCTCGCTGTTGCTGAGACTTTAGGGCTTTTATTGGAAAAATGGGTGTGATCTTCGAGTGACCCAAAACCTGCGAGTGACCCGAAACTTAGGCGCAACAGTTAACCACTCCCTTTCCAGCACTGGTGCAGGTGTTGCCCTTTGTGGTGGGAGTCCTACGCTTGTGCCTGGTGTAGGACTGAGCGCCCGCGTCTGCGCCCTGGGCCCCTCTTGCCCTTTCTGGTCTGGAGCCACCCGTGGAAGTCCTTATTACCCTCAGCTGACCTCGGTGCTGCCAGCTGAAGCTTGTGCTACCTTGAAAACGGGATGCGTGCCTTGCGAAAGAGGATGTGTGCCAATTTGCTGGCCGCGGGTCCAGGATGATGGGTTTTGCGTTACTCGCCCACCCACCCAGATGGATCTCTTCCAGAGCCCCACCCAACCCGAGAGAAGGCGGAATTTGTGTGCCTAATAGTTCGCCTCCTCGCAAGATGGGGTCAGTGCTCGATAGGTTCTGAGTCCTCTGCGTTGGGGACCCTTTTACAGTCTTCCTCCTTTCTCAGGTTCCTGCGCATTCTTCGCGAACTGCCACACGCTAACAGCTTTGCCTGATGCCAAATTACAAGCAGCCAACATAAGGTTTTCAGCATCATCCCCCCTCCCAGGCGTAAGATGGGTAACTTGCATGTCAAAACAAGGTTTGCGGCTAAGCCGGGCGCGGTGGCTCACGCTTGTAATCCCAGCACTTAGGGAGGCTGAGACAGGAGAATCGCGAGTTCAAAGCCAGCCTCAGCAATGGCGAGGCGCTAAGTAACTCAGTGAGACCCTGTCTCTACATAAAACACAAAATAGGGCTGGGGATGTGTCTCAGTGGTCGAGTGCCCCTGAGTTCAATCTCTAGTACCAAAAAAAAAAATTATTTTTTTCCATATTTTCCTATATTTTCTGGAGCATCTAACCCTAGTGAACTCCTTGCCTGCCTTTTCCAACATTTGAATCATTTATTTCTATTTTCTACTTTTTCTCTGGTTTTATATAATAAAGTCCTATCACTTGGCATGTTAGTAATTTTCACTAGATACAGAAATTATGTATAAAAAATTATAGTGTCTTGGGGCTGGGATTGTAGCTCAGCGGTAGAGCGCTTGCCTTGCATGCGTGAGGCCCTGGGTTCGATCCTCAGCACCACGTACAAAGCAATAAAATAAAGACATTGTGTCCATCTACAACTAAAAAAATATTAAAAAAAAATTATAGTGTTTCTAGATTTTTTTTTCTTCCATTATTTTCTCTACTAGGCAATTAGAATGGGAGCTGGTCACCTTAATCCAGTCAGGGACAATATGATTTGGGGCTACAGTGAGGTTCTTTTTTCTCTTCTCCTTCTCCCTACCCCCCAGTACTGGAGCTATATCTCCAACCCTTTTTATTTTTTATTTTGAGATAGGGTCTCGGTTGCCCAGGCTGGCCTCAAACTTGTGATTCCCACTGCCTCATCCTCCCAAATCACTGGAATTACAGGCACTGGGATTGCGCCACCGTGGCCAGCTTTAGCACTGTACTTTTGATAAATCTCCATCTGCCTGTTTAATCCTGTTCCTCGTAAGGAGGCCCCTGAGTGCTCAGTTGAAAGGACTGTGGATTCACCCTTGCCCTGGTAGGTCCTGAATTCTAATCAGCAGCACCATCAGTCAAAACTCCACTTTTCAGAGTTTGAGGCTTAATTTGTTATAGCCTCTGGCTCAGAATTTGTTAAATATTTTAAGCCAAAAATTTGTTATGATTTTAAGGCTCCTCAAGCCCCTAGTTTTGCTCCTCCAGTGTTATGAGACTAGTCAGTTCCACTGGCTTGTCTGGTCACCAGCTTCTACCCTCTGGGCAGTGCTTGGATTGTTAGCCTCTTGCTCAAATCCAGAATCAGCAAATGCCCCAGGAAAAAGTCTGTTGCAACTATCAGCTTGCTTCTTTATGATTATCTCTACTCTAGAATTTAGGCCCTCTGGTCCTTCTTACTTCAGCAGCTGAGACTTTTAAAATTTTATCTGTTTTTTCTAGTTCCTGACTGGAGATTGAAGCAACTTCATCCTACTAAAAGTGGAACTCTGTAAGCACTTTTAAAATGCTCATATCCTTCCTCTGAACTTGGAACATCAATGATCCTCAGGAGTTCATTTATGTCATATCATAAAACATATTGCTGCTGCTAAGAGAATAAAAGGAGAAATAAAACATTGCCTCTGTAGTCACACTTCACTTCCGATACACAATGTGTGCCTGCAATTCCATTCTGACGTTCCCTGGAGTCCGCTTTAGAGACCACAGGACTGTCTTCCGCTCCATATGCCAATCCCAAGTGCCTGCCTCTGGTACCTCTGACCCACCGGCTATAAATCAGCATTTCCCACAATACTCTCCTTGAGTTCAGTGATTTATTAGGCTAACTCCCAGAACTGTTGACACAAAATAATGTGCTGCTTTGAAGGAAATAAGAAAATAATTTATTCTAAGCCAAATATGAGGGACCTGGGCCCAGAAGTGCAGATGCCCTGCGTGAAGGTTCCAAAGAAAAGAAGTTGTAATAACGTTTATAGATAGAGAACAAAGATAATTGTAAATCAATACATTCAGGGAACACATGGATGGGGGCGTTACATGGGTGGGGCAAGGTAAAGTGCTGAAATTTTGGCCATTGCATGGAGATGGTATTTTCCTGCATCCTTGGGGAGAAGATCGGTCAAATCGGGGGTCTGTTTTTTGGTCAAGCTATGGATAGTTAACCAGACCAAACATGCATCCCAGAAAGTTTACCTAATAGTCACAAGAATGTTAGGTAAGATACAAATGTTAGAAGCAATGTCTTGTTTTGAAAGGCCCAAAGTGGCCCTTATCTCATAAGCCTCCCTGTGCTTATCTGTTGTTTTTTTCTCCTTTGGAGGAGTTGTCTAGCTGGTACTTGTTTGGAGAATTCTATTGTAATGTGATTTTTGTTTTTGTGTGCTGGGGATGGAACTCAGGGCCTCACACAGGCTAGGTGAGCACTCTGCCACTGAGCTACATCCTCAGCGCTATTGTAATATAGATTCTTTGCAAAAAATTAATTTCACAGAACTCAGATAGTTTTCTTACTAGATTACTGATCTATGATAAAGGATACAACTCAGGAACAGCCAGATGGAAGAGATGCCCAGGGCAAGGTATGGAAAACAGTCAAGGAACATTCGTGCCCTCTCCCGCTGGGGGTGCTACACTCCTAGTACCTGGATGTGTTCACCAATCTGGAAGCTCTCTGAACCCTGTCCTTTAGAGTTTCTATAGAGGTTCCATTATTTGAGCACAATTGACTCAATCTTTGGCTTTGGTGATTAACTCAATCTCTAGGTTCCTTCCCTCCCCAGAGGTTGGGGTGGGGACTGCAAGTTCCAACCCTCTGATCACATGGTTGGTACCCTGGCAGCCTGGGCTAGCCCACACGGGAGGCAATCCAGGAATCCCAGCCACCATCAGTTCATATCAGCATAAGGGTCACTTGCCACTTTAGAAATTCCAAGGATTTTAGGAAGCATGTGCCAGGAATCCAGGCAGAGACCAAATTTTAAAATTATGTCCCAGAGTTATTGGTAGGGTGGTTTCTGTGCTTTCCATCAGAAGAATCAGATAAAGGCACAACTGCCCTGGGAACAAGACTTGATTGTGACGTCTTGCTGGAGAAGAAAGGAGAGCTGTACTGACCAAGAGTGCCTTGGCTCCCAGGGCAAAGGAGACAGCTAGTTTTATTCAGGTGAAAGGGTCTTTGAAGGGGGCTAAGATTTAGGGAGGCTAATTGAATTTAGGTACATTTCATAGGATTTCCCCCCCCCCTGCACTTTAACTTTGCAGGACGGATAGTTAGCCATTCTGGCGCCAAATATTGCATCTCTCTTATCTCTCATATCAAAGTTGCATCCTGTATAAATATCTCTGTCTTGTGATAAGGATGAGTTGCTGCAGCTATTAAGAGAACACATAGATGAAGAGGAAAACAACAGAAATCATGACAAGTAACAGGTTAAAGGGCCTGGGAACTTGCTGTTTTAGCAGTTTTATCCTTTTATGTTCTTTGTCTTTGAAGAGTTATGATGAGGGCTTCCAGTTCTAATGAGACACTTGTTTTTGTTGTTGTTGTTGTTGTTTGAGGCCAGTAAGACAGAGTGAGAGAGAGCAGGGAAGGGCATTTATCATGCTCTTACTAGTTTACAAGCCACATAAACTATGCCAGGAGTACATTTGCCCTTTGTCCTTATGATAGTCCCTGTCTCATTCCCTTCTCAAAGATTTTATTCCCTTAAAGGGTATTGCTTTTTGGGGGTCCCTGGCTGTCCCAACAGTGTAAACAAACAAAAAAGTGAAATATTTTTATCACCTATTTCCCATAATCACAAGTGTGTATAAAATGTTTATGCATTTTGTCAAAGATTTGAAATAAGTGATTGATGTACGATGATAGCAATTTTTTTCTGTGAAAAAATGTTTCTGCAATGTTATAACATTGTCTACTGAAAGTTGTTGAGGGTACACAAGTCCATGGCCAGAAGGCTTGTTGTTCCTAAAGGTGAATTAAGGACTCCCAAGAATGTGTTAGGGGGCAAAGAGGAGGGAAGGGCTGCTTCTCTTATCTCCAATCTTTAGGTGGGGATCAAAGCAGGACAACCTTGTTTGTGAAGTCAAGTTATGTACTCAAAACATCTGAAGAAACCCATATGCACAGCTGGCATGCAGTCTGTCCTGGAGGTATTTCCTCTTGTTTGTAGGTGCTGTGCAATCTTCCATTATATTCTGGCCCGCCACTGACCAGGAGTGTGTCAGTAATAAAATCGCCAAACCCTCTGTTGAGTCCTACAAGTTCTTTCTTTGGAATCAGTAAACAGCATGCTGGGGGCTTTGCAAACCTGGTGTTGAACAGAGGCATATAAGGGCTAGGGATACACCTCAGTGGTTGAGCACTTGCCTACATGAGCAAGCCCTGGGTTCCATCCCCAGAACTATACTTTCAAAATAAAAGTTATGAATAAATATAGATTGTTAAGGAGAAGGGGGACACATTTATCTTTTCAGTTTGGGGGATGGAACCAGGGCCTCACACATGCGAGGCAAGTGCTTCACCATTAAGCTATATCCCCAGTCCTATAAATTTGTTTAAGAAAGGATCTTGCTGAATTTCCCAGGCTGGCCTCTGTCTTGTGATCCTCCTGCTTCAGCCTCCCAAGTAAACTGGGATTTCAAGCAGGCATCACTGTGCTTGGTTTAAATCTTTAATAACTTGAATTTTGAACCATGTGCCTGTATTAACTATTAAGGAAAACACACATACACACACTCCAGAGTCTCATCGGGCCAGAAAGTGCCATAAATACTGTGAATGAGGAAACAGGTAATTGGTTATACTTGTTATCTGTAAAGACAATAGAAAACAATCTATCTCTGATTCATTTTGGGGCACAGAAAATTGCTTAGTTTTAAGAGATTGCCATGAGCAAAGATCTTTTAATACTCCTGTAAAAAGTTTTTATGGGGCTGGGATTGTGGCTCAGCGGTAGAGCGCTTGCCTCGCGTGCGTGAGGCCCTGGGTTCGATCCTCAGCACCACATACAAAGCAGTAAAATAAAGACATTAAAAAAAAAAAAAAAAAAAAGTTTTTATGAAGATTTAAAATCAGGCTGTTGTTCACTCTTTTTCACAGATAAATGTATAATAAATGTAGACAACGGCTTTGTTAGAACTTTAGAGGCATTTTATTAGTTGTTTTTTTTTGAGGTGGGGTCTTGCTATGTTTTCCAAGCTGGTATCAAACCATGAGCTCAAGGGACCTTAGTGCTTCAGCCTCCTGAGCAGCTGGGACTACAGGTGTGCATCACAGGGCCAGGCTTACCTTTTCCTTTTTAACATATGTCAAAATCTTGACATCTGATTGCCTAGACTCTTTTTTGTGAAGGGTGCTAGGGACTGAATGTAGGTGTACTCTACTACTGAGCTATACACCAAGCCTTATTTATCTATCTATCTATCTATCTATCTATCTATCTATCTATCTATCTATCTATCTATCTATCTATTTAGAGACAAGGTCTAAGTAGCTAAGGCTGGCCTCGAACTTGTAATCCTCCTGTCTCAGCCTCCTGAGTGGCTGGGATCATATGTGTGTCCATGGTCCTATACTTTTTTTTTTTTTTGTAGTTGTAGATGGACAGCATACCTTTATTTATTTTCATGTGCTGCTAAGGATTGAACCTATGCTGGGCATGGTGGCGCACGCCTGTAATCCCAGCATTCTGGGAGGCTGAGACAGGAGAATCGCGAGTTCAAAGCCACCCTTAGCAACAGCGAGGTGCTAAGCAACTCAGTGAGACCCTGTCTCTACATAAAATACAAAATAGGGCTGGGGATGTGGCTTAGTGGTCGAGTACCCCTGAATTCAATCCCTAGGACAAAAAAAAAAGGATCGAACCCAGTGCCTCATGTGTGTTAGGCAAGGGCTCTGCCTCTGAGCTATAGCCTCAGCCCAGTCCCTATACTTTTTCAATATCCTTCCCACAGGATTTATTCCAGTCTTCTAAAGAAGTCAGCAAACTATGGTCTGAGGCCAAATCCAGCTTGTTTTTGTTTAGCCCTTTACAGCTAAAAATAGTTTTGACATTTTTACATGGTTGAAAAAATGAACAAAAGAATATTATGAAATTCAAATTTCAGTGCTCATAAATAATTTTATTGGAACATAGCCATCAAGGTTATTCTTTTTTTTTTTAATTTTTTTTTTTAGCTGTAGATGGACACAATGTCTTTATTTTATTGCTTTGTATGTGGTGCTGAGGATCGAACCCAGGGCCTCACGCATGCGAGGCAAGCAATCTACCACTGAGCTACAATCCCAGCCCCAAGGTTATTCTTTTTATGTACCCTATTATGTATGGCTGCTTTCATGCTCTCATGTCAAGGTCAAGGAGTTTTCCCCTAAAAATCTGAAATATTTCCTATCTGGTCCTTCAGTTTGCCAGCCCCTGTGCTAAAGGGTTCTGAATAAGAAGTCTCAGAGCAACTGCTGTCTGGTGTGATGGACTAACTGAATTAATAGTGTCTGTTCTTCTTTTTTTAATATTTTTTTAGTTGTTGATGGATCTTTATTAATTTATTATTTATATGTGGTGCTGAGGATCAAACCCAGTGCCTCAAGCATGCTAGGCAATCGCTCTACCACTGAGCTCCAGCTCCAGCCCTGTAGTGTCTCTTCTTGATCATCCTTTCTTGTATCTATGTTCCACTCCCTGCCCTTACCCATAACTTTTGTCTAGAACTTTGTATTACTTCCTACAGAGGCTCAGTCACATGACTCACTTTGGTCAATGGGAGTCTAAGCAGAGGCTGAAAATGGTATTGCACACTGGGGTTTTTTCTCTCCTGCTTCTCTGCAGCTGTGGTGTGAACAGACCCACTAGTCAACTGTAGGATGAATCATGTGACCCAGAGCTGAGTAATCTGTCATTTCACCTGAGGTCATCATGGATTAGCCAACAGTTAAAGGACCTTAAGATCATCATAACTGCATAGCCCACCCACAGTTGACCACAAACAGCCATGTGAGCAAGCCTAGCTGAAACCACCCAGACCCAGCCCAAGATCAGCTGAACCCCAAGACTTTGGAGCCAGGGAACTGTTTTTTGTATCCTACTAAAGTCTGCCAGTGGTTTGTTACACATTATTCTGCCACCAGAAAATAGCACATGAATTTTTATTTTTATTTTCAGGGTTTTTTTTTAGTACAGGGGATTGAACCCAGGGGTGCTTTGCCATTGAATCATATCCCTAGCTCTTTTTTTTTTTTTTTTTATACATGGACACAGTGTTTTTGTTTTGTTTATTTATTTTTATGTGGTGCTGAGGATTGAACCCAGTGCCTCACACATGTGAGGCAAGCGCTCTGCCACTGAGCCACAACCTCAGCCCACCCTAGCTCTTTTTTTTTTTTTTTTTTTTTTGGTACTGGGGATTGAACTCAGGGGCACTCGACCACTGAGCCACATCCCCAACCCTATTTTGTGTTTTATGTAGAGACAGGGTCTCACTGAGTTGCTTAGTGCCTCACTGTTGCTAAGGCTGGCTTTTAGCTCTTTTTATTTATTTTTTAGGTAGCAGGGATTGAACTCAGGGGCACTCGACCACTGAGCCACACCCCAGCCTATTTTCTATTTTATTTAGAGACAGGGTCTCACTGAGTTATTGAGTGCCTCACTTTTGCTGAGGCTGACTTTGAACTTGAGATCCCCGTCTCAGCCGCCTGAGCTGTTGGTCTTTTTATTTTTGAGACAAAGTCTTGCTAATTTGTTGAGGATCTTGCTAAATTGCTGAGGTTGGCCTTGAGCTTGTGATCCTCCAGTTTTGGCCTCTGGAGTTGCTAGGATTAGCATATGAATTTATGTATGTATGTATGTATTTTTTTGGTACCAAGGATTGAACCCAGGGATGCTTAACCACTTAGCCACATCCCCAGTAACTCCCCTTTTTTTAAAAAAATATTTTTAGCTGTAGATGGGCACAATACCTTTATTTGCTTCACTTTGCTAGGAAAGTGCTCTCCTTCTGAGCTACAACCCCAGCCCCCATCCTGTTAATGTCTTATTTAGAGACAGGGTCTCACCAAGTTGCTTAGGGTCTTGCTAAATTGCTGAGGCTGGCTTTGAATTTGTAATCCTCCTGCCTCAGCCTCCTGAGTCGCTGGGATTACAGGCATGCACTACCACACCCAGCTTAGCATATTAATTTTTAAAATATCTTTTGTCAAAAAAGCTAAGGAGCATTTTATTCTTCTGAGGAAAATCCCAGCCTCTGATAGAGAGAGCGTATGAATGAAGCATAGGTAGATGTCTGGAATCCAGCGGGTGAGGCAGCAGATAATTACATCTTGAATTTCTGCAGAAATACCTTGTCTCATAATGAACTCAATAAATATGCATATTTGCTCTCTGGCTGAATCTGCCCTCAGGGTCATATAGATGCTGCGGGTAGGACTTGGTACACCTCTTAACCATGGAGAGATCTAGCTAAACAGACTCCACCATTTATGAAAAAAATTAATTTATTTCCTATTTACAAAATGTAAAAAAGTATCTTGGGTATAAAAATCTAAATGTCTAAAAGGTGATCAGTCAAGAACACATAGCTAACACTCTTTGCATCCTTCAGTCACCAGAGTGTGGTGCCAGGAAGGTGGAGACTGGTAGGTCCAGGCTGAATGAAAAGCTTCAATGGGTGAGGCACAGAGTCAGCAGAGGGCAGGGGTACAGGAGTGGACAGAGCAGGGCAGGAAGGCAGGGGCAGCGCTGAGGGAGGGGCGAGGCAGGCACTATGCACTGGAGTCTACTGGGGACCTCTTGGAACTTGCAAGAACACAACTGGCCCAAGCCTGTCCTCGGGAAGTCCAGCTGTCTCCTGGTGCAGAGAGCGACCCTCCCTGCAGAGCTCCTATCAGGAAGCAAAGTCAGCCATCAGTGTAACAAGAAGCGGTCACCTTCGGACTTGCATGAACTCCTTGCGTAGCCATAAAGAATCCTGGTAGAAGCGTGGATCGCCTAGTCTCACGGCTGTTCGTTTGTAGAAGTAGTAGTACAGCACAGCCGCTGAGGACAAAGCAGAAAAGAAGCCTCTGGGATGATCCCGAGTACTCCTTTCAGGGTGAGAACTGAACCTCCAAGCTGAGGGCCCGCCTCATGGCTTCCCACTGTCTCCCAGCAAGGCCAGTGCACAGTATTCTCTTCTGTTCTTGACATGATTGTCCCAACCATCCCAGGCCAGCTGTGAGGAGGCTAAGAGCCAGGATCTAGGCCCGCACAATAAATAAGCCTGAGGTTGCTGTGGTCCTTACCTAGTCTCTGGAATACAAACAGCGTTTGAAGTCCATCTGTCCAAACAAAGCTGTTGGAATTTTTCCAGCGTAAGTTCTGAAGGAGATATGAATAGAAAGGAAAGGGTTAATGGCTGCACCTGGCTCTAATGTCGCCAGCTTGCTTAGGGGCAGAGATGTCACTTAGTTGAAAATCCTGCCATTCTCCCCTCCTTCCTTTCTGTAAGCCCAAGGAGTGTTTTTTTCTGTACTGAGGATTGAACCCAGGGGCCCTTTGTCACTGAGCTGCATCCCAAGACCTTTTTTTTTTTTTTTTTTAGTACTGGAGATTGAACTCAGGGGCACTCGACCACTGAGCCGCAACCCCAGCCCTATTTTGTGTTTTATGTAGAGACAGGGTCTCACTGAGTTGCTCAGCGCCTCGCCATTGCTGAGGCTGGCTTTGAACTCACGATTCTCCTGTCTCAGCCTCCCTAAGTGCTAGGATTACAGGCATGCACCACCGCGTCCAGCTTCAAGACCTTTTTATTTTGAGATAGGGTCTTGCTAAATTACTTAAGGCCTTGCTAAATTGCTCAGGGTGGCCTTGAACTCACAATCCTCCTATCTTAGCCTCCCAAGTTGCTGGATTACAGGTGTGTGCCACCATACCTGGCTCAAAGACTGTTTCTGGAAGGAGCCTCAAGCTCCTGTTTTTGCTGCAAAGGGGATATCCTTTAACCCTGAGGGAGGACGTCTGAGCTGAGGTATTCATCCCCTTTCAATCTACTGCCTTTGCCAAGGAGAAATGATATGCACTGTGTTAGGAGTTCAGCTGCTCACTGACTTGCCTTGAAAATAGCAGGCTCTGCTCCTGTCAGGTAAAGGCTTTGGAACACTCAGGGTATAATCAGATCAACAGCTTTAGAGGACAAAGCCAGGACCTATTTACATTCCAAGACGCATGCTACAAAATCCCCTGCAGGAGCTAGGTGCACTGCCACATGCCTGCAGTCCGAGCAACTCAGAAGGCTGAGGCAGGAGGATCACAAGTTTGATGCCAGCCTCAACAACTCAGCAAGATCCTCAGCAACATAGCAAGGCCCTGTCTCAAAATAAAAAAAATAAAAAGGACTGGGGATGTAGCTCAGCAGTAACTGGATTCAATTCTCAGTTAAAAAAAAAAAAATCACCTGCTGGTACCACCTTGAGACTTCAACACTGCTCTGTTTCTGCCCTGTAAGCTTATTTATCTCCACGAGATCACTAACTTTAATAAAGAAGTGACTAGAGACCCTGAGGTATTTTGTTTGTTTGTGGCACTGGGGATTGAACCCAGGGCTTCATGCATGCTAGGCACAGGTAAGTACGCTACCACTGAGCCATATCCCCAGCCCAACCCTGAAGTTTTAATGTGTTCCATCAAAAGGAATACATGAGAGATGCATAAGATATCCAGAAATGGAAGAATTTATGAAGCAGTAGAAATCTGAAACTGGATCTGATCTGTGGCCTCTGTTAGAAGCAAAGGGGCACTGTAGGAGTTGGTTCTCCTAGTACAAGTTCTCCTAGTTCTCAGCAGAGGGCATGAAGCGCTAAGGGCAAAAGCATGCTTGCTTGGTTACTTCTCAGCAACATCCACTCCCTGTAACGTTAGCTATAGGATGCTGATGCCTAAGAGTACCCTGTATCAGCACCCAACTGCCCATGTAGCTGATGCTAAGACAGATTCAACTTCCTGTTTTAGCTCTGACAGGCCTCTTTGGGGCAAAGGTAAACTGAATGTTCCAGAAGAGTCCTTGGACTCTTGGATAAGGCTGCTCTTAAACACAGAAAGTTGGGCCAAAGTGTCTTCTGCAACTGTCATGTGCCTATGCCCTAGCAGATCACTTTCATTTCACCTGTCTCCCACCAAGGAGGCTGAGGGAAGTCTATGAGTGATGCTCAATTCCCAGAGAAAAGATATTACTAGCTCTTTAAAGATTTGAGAATTCAGGGGCTGGGATTATGGCGCAGTGGTAGCGTGCTCGCCTAGCACGCATAAGGCACTGGGTTCGATCCTCAGCACCACATAAAAATAAAATAAAGATATTCTGTCACCTACAGCTAAAAAATAAACATTAAAAAAAAAAAAAAAAAAAAAAAAGATTTGAGAATTCAGAGCTCCACTCTTACCATGACCCACACATGAAAGGAGATGCTGAGTGCAAAGTACACAGCTGTCAGGATGATGGTCCCTTTGAACTTATGGAATAGGAGGTTGACCAAGCCGGCCTGGAAGACGAAGGTGTTGAAGAACATGAGGAAAATGATGATGATGTTGAAGAGGACTGCAATATCCTGGATGCTGCAGACATATAAAACACAAGACAGCCAAATGGAGGCCTGGGTGAGGAACCAAGAGCTGGCCTTAACGGACACCATGAGATCTGTCTGACCTTGAGATACAGTCACCTGGAACCCCCACTGACAGCATCAGCTTTAGGACCCAAATGACATGAAGCTGCAATTACCCACTGAGTTACAGTCCACAGACATGGCTTTCCTCCTCTAACGGTCCTAATTTAGTAAAACCAACCAGGCATTTCTGAGAATCTAGTTTCCTCCCCCACACACCACATCTGTGTGTCACATAACCTGGTCCTGCCATATGATTTCATCTGGAAAGACAACAATGTACTTTCCTCATCTTTGTGTGGCCGGTACCTTCATGCCGTCCTAGTCCCAGTTCAAATGTTCCCCCTCTTTAGAAAAACTTGCCTGCAACCCCATTGACGAAAGTAAATCCTCCCACTCACTGCAGCTACTTTACACCCAACACCTGACGTCACTATATGAAATCATCTTATTTTGCTATACTCCACCATTGTCTCTCCAGGAGAACAGAAACCTCAAGAGCGGGAACTTGGCAAGTTACCACTGCAACTAGAACACTGGCTGCCAGGCCCAGGAACACTCATTGAACGAAGGAAGTTCCTTCCAGGATTGTGGTTTTCAATTTATGAATTGCCTCATGACGTCTGCAAATTATTGCGGAGGATAAATTTCAACAGTTTCCATCCTATGGGATTTATCTATATTATTAATGTGATTATTCTTTTAATCTGCTATATTGTAATTCTCTTTTATGGCAGAGATAGTATGTCTATCCCCAGATGGCCAAAATCACAGGGTTAG
Organism: Xerus rutilus; assembly: GCA_028644305.1. Taxonomy (NCBI): domain Eukaryota; kingdom Metazoa; phylum Chordata; class Mammalia; order Rodentia; family Sciuridae; genus Xerus; species Xerus rutilus. The sequence continues at coordinate 10,197,429 of CM053399.1, forward strand.
TAGACCCTTGTTTCCTATCTAAACTGTTCTCCAACCCTTGTTAGACGTATATGAAAACAGAAAAAAAAGAGGATCTGTGACTATGTCTATGTACCACAAGAACTCAGGACATTGGTATATTTTATTCTCCCTGCTATTTCTCTGATCATAACTATTTCATGTGGCAAGAACTGGATCCAGAGCCTCATGCATGCTAAATGCACATGCTACCACTGAGCTACACTCCAAGACCACCTACTAATAACTTTAAAATGCTAAGTCATGAACTTAGGCAGGGCCTTCAAACTACTGAAGTTAAGCTTTCCAGATCTATTCCCTGCACTCACATGAAGAGCACCAGCTGGATGACAGGAGCCATTCGGAGAAGCTCCGAGAAGGAATTGACAAAGAGGTCATAGGACAGCAGCAGGAACTGCAGGGACAGCACCAGGCTGTAGTTACTGGTCTGAAGCATCTTCCTTCTGCTTTCTTGGGCCTCCAAGGGCACATTCCACAATTTCCTAAAAAAAGAGCTCTTGGTTCTCTCCCCAGCACTGAGGACAAGTGTCTAGTTCTTCCAAATCAAGAGCTGTTGCCCTGTTCTCAGGCAAGGACCTGTTGGGGCACAAAGAGAGGCAAAGTTAGAAATCCATTAATATAATAAACATTTACTGAGGACCTGCTGTGTGTCAGGCATGATTCCAGGTGATTGGGATACATTTGTTAATAAAACCAACAACCAAAAACCCCACCTTATCCTTCCTTCTAGGGACCCCACACTTGAACTTTCTCCATGCCTGCCTGGACCATTCTAAATGCAGAACTTTTTCTAACCAAAAAACTGAGGGGTACTTCAGGAAAGAGTGACTGCCTGATCATGTAGTAATAATAACGATAATAGCAGTTATATATATCACTTGCAGTGTGTCAGGGACTGTTCTAAGCACTAACATTCAAATCTCATAATAACCTCATGAAGTAGAAGACATATTTATTATTTTTCTCATTTTACAGATGAGAAAACTGAGCCCCAGAGAGACAAAATAATTTGTCCAAGGTCACAATACTAGCAAGTGGCAGAATTGGAATTCTCATCCAGGTGGCCTGGGTTGAGTCTGTTTTTTTTTTTTTTTTTCAGTACTGGGAATAAAACCCAGGGCGTCTCACATGTTAGGCAAACATTCCACCACTGAGCTACATCCCCAGAGTGTTTTAACTACTGCAGTAAGGTGCCCCTTACATAGACTGATATGTGTATATGTAGGTCTATATGTCTGAGAGACTGAAACGTAAGGAGGTAGGAAAAAGTGCTCTCTCAAAAAACTTTACATTAAAATTATGGAAGCAACACCAAGTAAGGGGATCTGGGCCTTTATTTTCATACATTTCAAGACCCACAAGCCGCTCTGTGATCTTCAGCTTAGGTCAAATCAAATTTTCAATGTGCTTTAGTGTTAAAGTGACTAAATTCATATCCATAAAATGTTCAAAGTTTACAAACTCTGAATTTATCCTAACTAGACTAAGATTTATTCCATGCTTGTACAATTATATCAAAACAAATTCTACTGTAAAAAATATTCACAAATTCTTTTGTTATATCTACTTAATTCTAGGACTATCCTGCCGAGTAACCATTTTAATGGACATAATCTCCATCTCCATAGAGATTCTGAAAGGTTAAAGCCCCTCATCTAGCTCCGGGTTTAGTTCCAACTTACTGGATGTATGAATGTGGCTTCGCTGAGCTTGAGTTTCCCCACTTATTACATAATATTGATAGCTGTCACCTAGGTACCAGCACCCAAATCAACTTGTTAACCAAGATAATTTCCTTTAATCCTCGCAACAACTCTGCAAGGTAGGAAAGAATTCTCCCCATGCTACAGGCTAGGTCACCAGATCAGAGTTCATCCGTCACTCCTCCTGGTCGCAGGTGAGCAGGGCCAGGATTCCTAACTCGGACGACGCACACACACCACTTCACAGGCCTCCAGCGAGGTCCGTTACGTAGAGACACACATCGCTCACCCTGCGCGGATGCTCATCCCCTCCAGGGCAGGGCGGCGGCGATTCGCGAGGCACAGCAGCGCCTTTCGCAGTTCGTCCACCGCTACCTTCGGCCTTCGCCTGGTTCTTCGGGCAGTTTCCCTCACCCTTCTCAAACCACTTAAAAATGGGCTTGGCGGGCAAAAAGCCCAAACCCAAAAAATAGCCACAAAACCTCTGACTTGTGGGCACTCTACCCACTCCTCGTCATTCACTCTCACCTCCAAGAACCAACGTCGGTTGTCATGGGAACACCATTCCGGCTTCCGGAAACCGGCTTTAAATTCCGGAAGTAGATGGCGGCCGCGGGCTTCTGCTGGCCACTGACCTCGGCTTCCTCTCCCCGCTCTATGGCAGCCCAGTAACCATGTTCGGGCCTTCGATTTCCTGGGCCTGCCAGGTCCTGGCCGTCCCAGCGTCGCCTTTCACTGACCAGGGCTCCCACCCACGCTTCAGGAGACCTTCAGGGTCCGATCCTGGCAGGAAGCACTGCCTCAACCCGAACATTTCCGTTTCCTCGAGATGGGGTTGAAGGATGGGGCAGACGCATGGCGACGCTCCTAGGCCCGACCCAGGCTTGGGGAAGAAACACCTGCTGAGAAACTGGGTCGGGGAGCCAGCCTCTGGCCGCCCAGGGAGCCGGCGGGCCCAGTATCCCGGACTGCATTTCCCAGACGGCCTCGCGCGCTACCGGAAGTGCAGCGAGCCTATAAGAGCGCGAGGCGGCGCGGGGAGGTGCGCTGCTAGCTGACAGCGGGCTTGCTGAGGAGTCGGTTCTCGAGCTTCCAGGAGCCTGGGGAGTGGCGGCCCAGGTGTCGGGCTGAGAGAGGCGGGTCTCGGAGACCCCAGCCCCGTTGCGTCTCACTGTGGTTAGGGGTGAGAAAGAGCCCGGGCTGGGAGTTGAGGGACCTGGGTTCGACTGCTGACCCCGCTACTACTTCCTTTTGCGCTGTCGTGACCCTTCGCTTGGCCTCAGTTTTCCCTTTTAGGAAATGGACTGTGTTTTCTATACTCTTCCTTCCGTAGCTGATGGTTATAAAGGCACGAACGCTTTCGGGAAGCCTCAAAAACCAGGCGGAGCCCCCACACCTTTTTTTTCACCCAAGATTAGCTGGGACCAACCAAGCGCCCAGCAGAGGAGTCAGGAATAGGCACCCCCGGGTGCCTGGAATGGTTAGACCTGACACAGTCTGAAGGACGGTCTGTGATCAGTGGTGCTAAGGAGGACTTGGTTTACTTACCTCCAGACTGGAATGCTGGGCTATGCACTCCTGAATCCCGACAGACAGAAGCTACCTTTGGAAGGAACGAGTCCTAGGAGCTGAGGAGAGTGAACCTGAGTGCCGGTGCCAGCTCTGCGCCTCGGCCAAGTCACTTTCCATCGTTGGGCCCCAGTGTTAACAGTGTTTTTAATCTATTAAGATAAAGATTTAAGGCTTAGCTGGGCGCGGTGGCTCACGCTTGTAATCCCAGGATTTAGGGAGGCTGAGACAGGAGAATCGCGAGTTCAAAGCCAGCCTCAGCAATGGTGAGGCGCTAAGCAACTCAGTGAGACCCTGTCTCTACATAAAACACAAAATAGGGCTGGTGGTCGAGTGATCGAGTACCCCTGAGTTCAATCCCCAGTATCAAAAAGAAAAAAAAAATGATTTAAGGCTTGAACCCAAAGTTTGGGTTTCAGAATTTTCTTTCTTCCAGTACTGGTTATTGAACCAGGGACATGCTACCTCTGACCTACATCCCCAGCTTTTATAAATTTTATTTTGAGACGGTCTTACTAAGTTGTGGAGACTGACTTCAAACTTGCAATCCTTCTCCCTCAGCCTCTGGAGTTGCTGGGATTGCAGGCATGTGCCACCACACTAGGCTAGGTTTTAGTATTCTTAAAGTCCCCCCATCCATCTATGAAGGAAAAGCAACAAACTGACTTTCTCTCCCTTCATCTGTGGTTGTAAATTATTTTTTTTATATCCTTATTTATTTTTATGTGGTGCTGAGGATCAAACTCAGTGCCTCACGCATGTGAGGCAAGTGCTTTACCACTGAGCCACAGTCCCAGCCCCTGTGGTTGTAAATTATTAAAGTAACATTATGGGAGTTTGAAATAAGAGTTTTGTCCTAAGGCTAAGGGTTGAGTAGTGAATGGGCAATACTTTTTTTTTCTTTGGTACTGGGGATTCAACTCAGGGAAGCTTTACCACTGAGCTACATTACAGATTATTTGTATTTTTTTATTTTGAGACAGAGTTTCACTAATTTGCTTAGGGCCTTGCTAAATTGCCCAGGCTACCCTCCAACTTCAATCCTCCTCCCTCAAGCTCTCAAGTCTCTGGGATTAAGGCACATGTGCCACTGTGCCTGGAGTAGATACTCACTTCTAACTCCTAGGCCTGATCCTGGTTTAGCTCAGCCTAGGAGAATCCTTTCTGCCTAGGAATTGAGGAAAGTATTAGGTTAGTGTGTAGACTCCTTTGATCAGGTTCAATAAATATAACCCACAGGCCAAATCTGGCCTGCCTGAATGATTTTTACATGTTTAAATGACTGAAAAAAAATTAAAGGGTAGATTTTGTGACCTGTGAAAATCATGAAACTCAGATTTCAGTGTTCATAAATAAAGTGTTATTGGAACCCAGTAATGCTTATTTGTTAAATTATTGTCTGGCCGCTCTGCACTATATCAGCAGAGTTCATGGACATTGTTATGACAGAGACCAGATGTCCTGCAAAACCTAAAATAGATATTACCTTGTTCTTGCAGAAGAGTTTACTAACTCCTACCTTAGAAAGGGGCTGTGTGCAGTGAGGGCAGAACAGGAAGCTATGATGAGCAAATCCTGAAGTCCTACCCCAGCCTAGAACAAATGAGTGCATGTTCTCAGCATTTGCATGCAATTTTCACTGCATTCTTCACTTTCCTTGCTTTTGCACTTTCAGGAAGGAAGGCTCTTCTGTGGATTCTAAGCAAAGCAGTTTTAAGTTTCCTGCCCTCTATCAGGAAAGTGTCCTTATCACCTGTTCTAAGCCTGTCACAGAACAGTAAGTAATCTAGATCTTCTAGGGATGTGCATAGAGTCCCTTTTGGATTATATTTCCTTTTTCCTTTTACAAAAAAAGAGATACCGCCAGATAGATGGAGCCTGCTGACCAAGAGCTCCTTAATGCTGACTTTACATTTCACCAGTGGAGTGGAAAATGTGTTCGCTAAACATGTGGTGACCTGAAGCTTCCTCTGCCTTTTCAGGAATTGGGGAGGCAGTTCTGAGGCTGGGTAGCAAATCTATGAGCTTAACAGTTGAGTCATGAAACTGGTGGCATGATTTTTCTCCTGCCAGCCTTCCTCAAGGAAGCTTGTTTTTCTTCCCTGGCCCTTAGACCTTACTTTTTCAAAAATCACTGCTAATTTGGATCACTTTGTGAGAGCCTAGTGTCTGTTCCTGCTTAGATGGATGCCTGACATAACATGGCCTGTAATCAGGGATATAGAGAGGACTGGGCAGATGCCAGGACCATGAGCTTTAGGTTTTGTTTGTTTTGGTACCGGGGATTAAACTCAGGGATGCTTAACCACTGAGTCACATCCCAGGCCCCCCCCCCTTTTTTTGTATATTTTATTTAGAGAAAAGTTCTCACTAGTTTGCTTAGGGCCTCACTAAGTTGCTGGGGCTTGCTTTGAACTTGTGATCCTGCTGCCTCAGCCTCCCAGGTCACTGGGATTACAGGCATGCCTCACTGCACCCGGCTCTAGGTTTTTGTTTTTTGAGATGAAGTCTCAATGTGTGACCAGGCTGGCCTTGAACTTCTTGGCTCAAACGATCCTCCTGCCTCAACCTCCCCAGGCATATGTCACTGCACCCAGCAAGCATCTTTTTGTTTGTTTGTTTGGTTAGGATAAAATCCTATGACAGCAATAACTAAGAAGAGTTATAATGCTTGGCTCTCATGATGCCTTTACATATATTTCTTCACTTGGTCTGACAACCTATGGTCAGTGGGAAAGTATGGGGCTGCAGGCCTTGAAGACAGACAGACAAGGCTTTGAAACTCTCTGCCCACTTACTGGGTCCTATGCTCGTTACTTCATCATTCTGAGCCTTAGTTTCCTCATGTATATGAGGGGGATGACTCTCCTCACGGGGTTGTCCGGAGGAGTAAATGGGATCTTGTGTGAGGTTCTAATGCTCACAAGTGGTGCTCAGTAAATAGTTTTCTTATTGCTGTGCTTTTCTTTCAGATGAGAACAAGTCCTGCAAGTGTTTTGCTCAAGGTGCCTAGTTTTTAAGAATCAGAGCCCAGACTTCTGTCGTCAGCCTACTGCTGGGTCTAAAGGTGATGAATCAGGTGTTGTCTCTCCTTGGAAGCTATTGGCTATTTCTTCTCTCTTAACTGGTTTAGAGGGAGGGACCTCAACTCCAGGGGAACCACAGGATTGTCTTCTTGGTGCGAGTCCATGGGACAGGGTGACAGCCTGGAAGACTGGACCCATGCTGCCCACATTCACTGGAAGCAGGGCAGGGCTGGTCCTGTGCCTTTGTCTGCTTTTTTTTTGTTTTTGGTACTAGAGATTGAACTCAGGGGCACTTGACCACTGAGCCACATCCCCAGCCCTATTTTGTGTTTTATGTAGAGACAGGGTCTCACTGAGGTGCTTAGTGCCTCATCATTGCTGAGGCTGGCTTTGAACTCACGATTCTCCTGTTTCAGCCTCCCAAAGTGCTAGGATTACAGGCTTGCGCCACCGTGCCCGGCTTGCTTTTAAAAAAAAAAAAAAAGCATTGGGGGTGGAACCCCCGGCCTTACATGTGCTAGGCAAGAGCTCTACCACTGAGCTGTATACCATGTCTCTTGCTGGGCTTTTAGGAGCCAACTGCTCAGGAGTGTAAATATTAACCAAGACTGCAACCAGAGTTGGTTTTTGAGTTTATCAAACACACATAGAAATCTCAAAATAAACCTCTTGGTTTCTAGACCATGAGTTCTTGGTTCCTCTTTTCTCCTCTGGACTTTCCCCAGTGGATGAGAAAGCAGAAGTCTCAGGCCTGGAGACAGCTGAGAGGTATCACTTAATTCAAAGAGTGAAGTGTGAGGATTCAGGTGAAGGCTTGATCTCACCTCCCCAGTGGGCATTAGCCTCATGGAGTTCACCATCTGGAGAGGAAGAACTTCCTTTCATTTTGTTTTTGTGGTACTGAGAATTGAACTCAGGGACACTCCACCACTGAGCTACATCCTGGCCTTTATTTTTTATTTTTTGAAACATGGTCTTACTGAGTTTCCTAGGCTATCCTCAAACTTGAGATCCTCTTGCCTCAGCCTTCTGATTACAAGCATATCTGGCTTGAGATCTAAATTTTTTTGATCACCAACAGGATGCTCAAAATGTTCAATATGCAAATACTTTGAAATTCAAAAATCATTGAAATCTGAAATGCTTCTGCCTCCAACCTGTAGTGTGTTTACAGATTGTGCTATCAGAAGTCAGGGCCCGAGCATTTGCAGTCTAGCCTAGATTTAGATTCCTGTTTCTTCTTTCCTGGGTTGGTCCTGGTGAGGGGAGACTAATCCCAGGGTTCTGGACCTAGGCCTTGTCACCCTGCTATGACCCCAAGTTTGCTGCTCTGTACACTGCCAGTGCTGGGCCTCACTCATTGTCTGTAATTAGACAGGGAGTCCACCTTGCCACTGAGCCCTCATGGGGGTGGTGCCAGGGCTTATGGCAGGGGAACCGAAGCAAAAAGTTTCCATCCCATGGGCTAAGAGAGAGGTCAGTGTTATTTCCGCCAGTTGGTGTGTGGGGTATACCTTAGCCAGCGGTGACATGTGATTTCTGCTTCTAGGAGTTTTTAATCAGAATGGCTTCAGGATGTTTTTACCTGTCCTGCCTTGTGCTGGGATCCCTGGGCTCAATGTGTATCCTCTTCACTGTCTATTGGATGCAGTACTGGCGTGGTGGCTTTGCCTGGGATGGCAGTGTACACATGTTCAACTGGCACCCAGTGCTCATGGTGTCTGGCATGGTGGTATTCTATGGAGCTGGTGAGTAAGAGGTTGGCATAGTAGATGTGATGTAGCCCAGGCTGGACAGGTCAGCATTCTCCCTCTCCCAAGGCTGGCCTTTGTCACTGTTGGGTTTGGGGATACTGGGGTAGAGTAGGTTGGACTGCCACTGGGTCCAGCTGTCATCTGAGGGAGGAAATGGTAAGAGTAGGGGCATCTCAGAAGGGCAGCTTCACAGATATCCTGGGACAAGGGTCAACAAACTTTGTAAAGGGCCAGAAAGTAAATATTTCAGGCTTTGCCAGCCATATGATCCATATTACAACTACTCAGCTCTGCCATTGTATTGTAAGAGTAGCCACAGAAAAAATAGAAATAGGTCAGAGGCTTGCAGATACTTGAGAAGCTGAGGAGGGGGATCATAAGTTCAAGGCCAGCCTGGCAACTTTGTCAGACCCAGTTTCAAAAATTTAAAAAAGGGATATAACTGAGTGTTAGAGCACTTGCTTAGCTTGTGTGAGGCCTTGCATTCAATCCCCACTACCAAAAGAAAAAAAGGAGAAGAAAGAAAATACATAAGCAAATGAGCATGGCTGTGAATCCAGTAAAACTTTACAGAAATAGGCGGCAGATGGGATTTGGCCTGTGAGCTGTGCTCTGCGGACCCCTGCTCTGAGGAACAGGAGACTGAAGCTCTCCTGGCACAGGCAGGCCCCTCGGTGAGGAACTTGCTTCCTCTTCCAGGATGCATTTTGCCTCGGTGAAATTTTTGCCTTATAAAATGGGAATTGAGCCTCATTTCTCCCACTTGTAAAATGGGAATATTGATGACATTAATAATAGCAGATTAACATGTGCACTTCACATGTATCATCCATTTTGTTCTTACAAGTTTGTAGGGTGGGCTCTGTTGTCCCATTTTATACATTAAAAACAAAACAAAACAAACACTAACAAACAAACAAAACAGAAAGGAGAGGCCCAACAGCTAGGAGGCAGAGCCTAGATTTTTTTTCCCCCAGTACTGGGGATGGAACTCAGGGCCTCATGCGTGCTAGGCAAGTGCTCTACCACTGAGTTACATCCCCAGCCCTTTGTATTTTTGAGACCGGGTCTTGCTAAGTTGCCCAGGCTGGCCCCAAACCTGTGATGCTCCTGAGTCTCTGGCATGACAGGTGTGTGCCACTGCACTTGCGGCCCCTCCCTCTTTAACTGGCTTCTCTCTCTTCCCTTCACGGCTACCCCACAAATGATGGGAAGGTTTAGATGCTGAAGAGTTGATGCCAGTGTCCTCAAATCTCCTCCTTTCCTCATTGGGAGGCTGGGTGGGATCACGTCAGGGTAATTCCCCTGAAGTGTGGCTGAGCACAAGGGACTGAGGCTGAACCCCAGGACTCTCTCTCTCCTGCAGCATCGCTGGTATACCGCCTGCCTCAGTCATGGGTGGGACCCAAGCTGCCCTGGAAACTCCTCCATGCAGCCCTGCACCTGATGGCCTTCATCCTCACTGTTGTGGGGCTGGTTGCTGTCTTTCAATTTCACAGCCACTCAAATATCGCCCACCTCTACTCCCTGCACAGCTGGCTGGGTATCACCACCGTCATCCTCTTCGCTTGCCAGGTGGGTCATCTCCGCCCTCTTCCTTTGGGTTCCCACTGATAGGTCTACACAGCCTTAGGCTCTTTGGGAGGCTTTACTAGCAGCCACTATAGATGTTCCCTCTGCTCACTGCCTGGAGAGGGTCCTGCAGGGCACCCTATGTAGACTTGGCAGACTTCATGGCTGTGAGAAGTTGGTGGCTCCCACGCTTGCCCTGTTCCTGATAGCCATTGCGTGGCCTGTGTGTTAGCCCAGAGCCCTCTGGGCTACTTTTGTCATGCATGTACCATGCTGACTCTGATCAGCCACCTCTTTTCTGCTTTGCCCACTCCTATGTCTCTTTGAACCTGAAGCAATTCTAGAAGTGGTTTCTGTATTCTGATGTCAGTCCTGTACTGGAGAGGACTTTATGAGCAGGGACTGAAAAGCAAAGACAAACAACGATGACTGGGTTTGCTGGGGAGCGGGACTGTAGCTAAGGCTTCCTGTACCATTCTTGTTGTTTGTGTAATAGAAACAGACAGCCCACAAGGAGGCAGCGAAGGGTGGTGGTGGGGCAATGCTGGTGGGAAAGAAGGGCCAAGGAACAGTGATGCACAGGAAGTGCTTGGGTGGATGAGCTGGTGCATCTTTGGTCACACATGGTACAGCCAGGGATTTCCTTCTTGTGTCCACAGTGGTTCCTGGGCTTTGCCATCTTCCTCTTGCCCTGGGCATCTCTGTGGCTACGCAGCCTCCTGAAACCCATCCATGTCTTCTTTGGAGCCTCCATCCTCTCTCTGTCTGTTGCATCTGTCATTTCCGGCATTAATGAGAAGCTATTCTTCAGTTTGTGAGTGTTCTGGGGTCCCTACCCATTAAGACAGAGGAGAAGCCGGTAACGGTGGCACAAGCCTGTAATCCCAGCACTTTGGGAGGCTGAGACAGGAGAATCACGAGTTCTCTTGAAAGCCAGCCTCAGCAACGGCAAGGCGCTAAGCAACTCAGTGAGACCCTGTTTCTAAATAAAAGACAAAATAGGGCTGGGGATGTGGCTCAGTGGTCGAGTGCCCCTGAGTTCAGTCCCCAGTACCAAAAAAACAAAACCAAAACAAAACAAAACAAAAACAGAGGGGAGGCAAGAGGGTCTTCAGAAGATGCATTGTATAATCATAGGACCTACCCATGGGGTTGGGCCCATTCCTGATCTGGAAAGTGAGGGAACTGGTCTTTAAATTGAGATTGGTAAATTGGTCAACAAATATTCATTGAGTATCAGGTTGATTTAGCACCTGCTGTGTGTCAGAAACTGTTCTAAGTACCTTACACCCAATCCTCTCAACTGCCTATAACATTGGTGTTGATGTCATTGCCACCAATGAGGGTACTGAGGCACAGAGAAGCTAAGTAACTTACTAAGAACACACAGCTAATAAACAGCAGAACTGGGATTCAGGGTTGGGAGTCTGAGTCCAGAGCTTGCATGCCTAACCACTGCTGCCCATTCTTTTGAGGCAGTAGGGCATGGTGATCAGCAAATAAGAGGCTGGGGAGGTAGCTCAGAGTAGAGCATTTGCCTATATGCACAAGGCCCTGGGTTCAATTCCCAGTATAATCAATCAATCAATAAATAAACAAGGTTGAGGTCAGCCCTGGGTTTAGATCCTGGCTGTCTTATTTACTGGTTCTGTTACTCTGGGTGAGTTAATTTTACCACTTTGAGCTTCAATTTCCTGATAAGTCAAAAGCATTATATATCGGGAGGCTGGGGCAGGAGGATCGCGCGTTCAAAACCAGCCTCAGCAAAAGTGAGGCACTAAACAACTCATGGAGACTCTGTCTCTAAATAAAATACAAAATAGGGCTGGGGATGTGGCTTAGTGGTCGAGTGCCCCTGAGTTCCATCCTTGGTACTGAAAAAAAAATTATATAAGTTTTGTTATTATAGTGGGAACTTAGTATGTTAAACTTCCAGGTCACAAGTGGCCCCGAGAAGCTTTTCTCTCTTCTCTTAGTAGCATCAAGTCTCCCTCTAGGCAAAAACAGGTGGAAAAGTCTCTCAAGGACCCACATTGTTTTGTCATCTTTAGGAAAAATGCCACCAAGCCATACGCCAGCCTGCCCAGCGAGGCTGTCTTTGCCAATTGCACTGGGCTGCTGGTGGTGGCCTTCGGGCTGCTGGTTCTCTATGTTCTTCTGGCTTCATCCTGGAAACGCCCAGAACCAGGGAACCTGACTGACAGACAGGTACGAGTGCTTGTCCCCCATTCCAGGATGAGGTGGGGATAGGGCCAGGTCCAGAGAAGGACCAACCAGGAAAGACTTGGGCCTTGCTGTGAAGACAGGCCCCGTAGTCTGGTGAAAAGCCATGGAGCTTAAGGGTGGAATTAATGTGGTTGACAAGGGACAGTGGTTTCAGAGCAGCATGTCCCAGCAGTGTGGCTCTCCAGGCTTAGCACCTCTCAGAATTCCCTCCCCCAATTCCTGTAGCTCTGCCAGATGAGGTATGGCTTGACTTTCCTCGAGGAAGTTCCTAAGTGTGATGAAGGTATCTAGTAACTTCTGCTGTGACAGTTTGGGGCTAGGCTAGTGGGACTGGTGCTTGGTGACAAATTGGGTGATTGGAGCAAGCCTTGCCTGTTCTTGGCCATTTGGGCTTCTGACAGTTGTAGGGAGATAGGGTGTGGACCAGACTCAAGGACTTTGGGGCTTTCCTGAGAGATCTGGTGGCTTGGGCAGGGGTCTTTATGAGCAGCTCAGGCCTGGTGTGACTCCTGCAGGTCGGGGTCAGTTTTAACTCCTGTGCTCTGCCTTCTTTGCAGCCCTTGTTGCGTGATGGGGAATGAAGCAGGGTGTCCCAGGAACAATCAGCAGTGGGTCTGTCCTCACTTCAGAAGCTCTGCTCCACCTTGAGCTCCCAGCTGGTTTCAGCAATAGACTTTCTTTGGGACCTGGGCCCAAACTTCTCCTTGCCTTGGTGTCAGGCCTGCTGTCTCCAGCCACTTACTGCCCATTTGCTTTTCTTGGTGGCTTTGGCTTCTCAGCATTGACCTCTCAGGGCCTGCATTTGCACAATACCCTCCTTACCTCAGCCACTCATGCTGTGTCTGCTCACTCTGCAGAAGTCCAGTTGATTTCCCCTTTCAAGTGTTAGAGAGCTGAGCGCGGTGGTGCACGCCTGTAATCCCAGCACTTAGGGAGGCTGAGACAGGAGAATCGCGAGTTCAAAGCCAACCTCAGCAACGGCGAGGTGCTAAGCAACTCAGTGAGACCCTGTCTCTACATAAAACACAAAATAGGGCTGGGGATGTGGCTCAGCGGTCGAGTGTCCCTGAGTTCAATCCCTGGTACCAAAATTAAAATTAAAATTAAAATAAAAAAAAAGTGTTAGGGATATGGCAGAAAATCCCAACAGCTTGGAAAAACTGGGACTTAACTGCAGTCCATAATGTGGACAATGAAGAAGGTCAGCTTCCTGTTGAAGGCATGCATCTCAGTTAGGCCACCCACCAGAGAGCAGGCTTTGTTTGCTGTCACCCATCCAGCCCTGGCTGGGTGTGCAACTGGGTGGAGGCATGAGGGGGGTGATCGAAGAGGGGAGCATGGACCAGCTTCTGTGGAGAAGCCTGGGGGAGCAGGTATTGACTGCTCTGGGATATTCTGTGTTGTATTTTGACCATATGGCTCCACCTCTTCTAGCTGCTGCTTCAGCTGGGGCCTGGATCCCGCCCTTTCCCTGTGACTTACATGCCTGTCTCCACCAGGCAGCCCCACGAGCCCTGGTAACCTGCTGTCCCAAGAACAGACAACCTGTCCCCCGATGTCCTAAGAGTGATGAGTGGCAGAGATTTCTGGGGCCTCCTTTTCCTTCCCTTGCTGGCAGGCCCAGCCTTTTCTCCTGGCAGGGCCCTAGTCCAGCTGATCTTCCTACTTCAGCCCACCGTGAAACAGACCAACATTGCAGAGCCCAGGAGCCATCGCCACCTTCGGAAGGAAGAGTTTCTTGCTGAATACCAGGTGCTCCTGCCCCACAGTGGCTGCTGGCCCGGGTAGACCCAGACTCCTGGGGCATACTGCAGCCTGAGCTTTGCAAAGAGCTAAAGCTCAGGAGAAACTGGGAGGGGAGGGAGGAGTCTTACTTCTAAGTGCCGGCATATGGCTCTTCTTGCCTTCTCCAAATAAGCCCTGCAGGTCCCAGGCTCCAGACTGCTGTGCTTAGTAGATAAGAGGGACAAGGCTTAGGGTTTGCAGCCCTATACTCCCTGGCAGGTAGCCATTAGGCTGTTTACACCAGTCTCCATTGCCAGATGTTGGCAAAAGGGTTGTGACTGGATTTCCTGGTTGGATGAAGCCTTCAATGATGTTGGTATGACTGGCAGTCACCTGGGTCATGAGCAGTTCCCTGTCTCCGCATGAGTGGGCATTTTATTTGTTTATTGAAGCTTGATTTCCATTAAATGTTTTTAAGAATCAAAGGTCATCATTGTCTGTTCAGGCTGCTATAACAAATACCATGGATTGGGTGGCTTCAGAAAGCATGTATGAGGCTGGGTGCTGTGGCACATGCCCGTAATCCCAGTGGCTTGGGAGGATGAGACAGGAGGATTGCGAGTTCAGAGCTAGCCTCAGCATCTTAGTGAGGCCCTAAGCAACTCAGCAGACCCTGTCTCTAAATATAAAAAAGGGCTGGGGGTGTGGCTCAGTGGTTAAGCTCCCCTGGGTTCAATCCCCAGTATCAAAACTAAAAAACAGGGGCTGAGATTATGGCGCAGTGGTAGTGTGCTTGCCTAGCACACGAGAGGCACTGGGTTCGATTCTCAGCACCACATTAAAATAAAATAAAGATATTCTGTCCATCTACAACTAAAAAATAAATATTAAAAAAAACCCTAAAAAACAAAACAAAAAATATGTATTAGGCTGGAAGTCCAAGATGGAGGCATGACAACTGTGGTATCTGGTAAGGCCCCTTTGTCACACAACTCTTCTTCCTGGAACCACAAGGTGCAAGGAGCATAAGGAGCTCTCAGGGCCTCTGATAAATGAAGGCACTACTCCCACTAATGATGGCTCCACCCTCATGACCTGAGCACCTTCCTAAGTCCCCAGCTGGTGATCCCATCACATTGGGGGTGAGGATTTCTACATGTGAATTTGGAGAGGACAAAACATAACAAAAGCTTTCTCTGCTGAAATGACATTGCTGTTAAATGAGCACTGGGCAGCTTATAAAAACCTCAGGATACATCTGAGCCTTACAAATCGACCCAGGGAAGGGCCAACCACAAGGCACCAAAAGCCCACACAATTGTGTGTCTTCCTGGAATTGCATGTCATTCATGTATGTGTAGATGTCCTAAATAGTGGCTTCTGTGCACTGGTTCATCTCATGAGGAAGGAAATGTTTCCTGTTTTATAATCTAGAAAACAAGATTCAGGGGCTGGGGTTATGGCGCAGTGGTAGTGTGCTCACCTAGCATGCGTGAGGCACTGGGTTCGATCCTCAGCACCACATAAAAATAAAATAAAGATATTGTGTCCACCTACAACTAAAAAAATAAATACTTAAAAAAAAAAAAAAAACAAGATTCAAAAAGGACAAAGTGGCCCGAGGTCTCCAGTCAGGAAATGGCAGAATTGGGATCCACAGTCTGTTGCCAGCCTTCTTCCTGGCTGCTGCGCACATACTTGTGCATGCTGACACCAACCTATGGTCAGGGACCTGTGACATAGCTGGACAGGAGACCCTGGGCAGAGAATCTCAAGAACCAGAGGAGTCAAGTTTGGGTGAAGCAGGTGAAGAGGGTGAGGGGCCCTTTTCCTAATGTGATCAACTGAAGATGCCATGTGGTAGTGGAATGGATGACCCGGGAGGGGCAGGTTTCTGACACTAGTGACAACACTAACTCCCAGGGAGCGAGTGCTCAGACTTCACAGGGGCCTCACCTTATTCATTCATTTGAATCCTTTTGCATCCCTGTGAGATGGGTACTCTTTTCTGACAGATCCCAAGAGGCTAAGTATAGGAGTTTGTGCAGGTGGTTTAAAGCAGAATCAGATTTCAGAGCATGGATATTTGAGTCCATAGCCAGTGCTTTCAGTCACTCTATGCTGAGGACAAACCAGGTGTGGCTATGTGTGTGTGGGATCTCTATCAGTACCAGTTAGCTGTCCCTCCTGCCAAATGGGGTCCAGAGGCCAGCAGCCATTAGTGGTTGTCTTAGAAAGAAGTAGAGGCTGGCATGGCTACAGTTTCTGATCCATAGCTGAGCTTTAGAGTACAGTGATTTCTTTTTCTTCTGATGTCCCAAATGCCCATCCAATCCCTAAAGACTCACTAAACTGTTAATCTAATGAAAGAAAAAAAGTCTTTCTACCATTCTTACACACATCAGTGTGGTGTGTGTGTCTGTGTGTGTGTGTGTGTGGGCGGGAGGATGGGAACAGAACCAGCTCAGCTGAGCAGAGCCTGCTTCGGGCACACAGGGCCTGGGAGGAGAGGGGTCATGATCACAGCAACTGGGGCAGAGATCCTTGGGAGAAGGTGGTGGCTTTATGGCTTCACCATGGTTTATTAGCTTTCTTTTCCACACCAACTTGGTTTCAGGCACAGAAGGCCTTTCAGGGAGAGGTCTGGGATCTTAAAGATGAAAGCCATGCTGTGGCTCTGGGGAATGCCTTATCACTGAAGCTCGGGCTGAGTGGGGACAGCCAGAGGCTCCACCCTCCCCGAGGGGGGAAAGAACAATGCTGGAGGGGGGCTTGGGACCCACTCTAGCTCAGGACTTGTCTGCAGTGGAGTAGTTTTGAGAAGGCTGGTGGAGGACAGGCCCTGCAGTGAGTGAGGGGGAGGGTGACCTCTGAAGGCAAAAAGAAGTGACACTGAGCACCGCAGCATAGCATTGAGAGAGGAGCAGAGCTAGGGGAGGCCATCACACACCCTGGCTCCTCTGCAAGACCTCCAGGATGGCACGGAGGATGGCGGCGGTTGCCACTGCTCCGGGGTCTGGCTGATCTAGTCGCGCAGAGCTGATATAACTGGCTCTTCCGGCTCCAGCTTCCATGTTCTTGGTGGCCTCGGCTGCGGCTTCAGCACTCTGAAAGAGCACAGGAGTAGGCTGGAGGACAGGCCACTAGGCCTCTGCCCTGCAGCCTGACCCAGCACCCTCTGCCCTGTCACCGAGTGGAAAGGTACCTTTTACTTCCTTCTAGTAGGGAAAGGCGCCACCATTACTGAGGCCCTGCTGTGACCCAGGTGAGGTGTGGGCTCATGATCTCATTAGTCTCACAATCACCTTCTGAGACAGAGACTCATCCTCATTTTACAAAGGAGGAAACAGAGGCAACGAAGGTGACTAACTTGCTTGAGGTCACATGGAGATGGGAGCCTGGTGGTTCCGAGCCTGTCTCCCTGGGTGGATAGCCTGGCTTCACTCACCTTGACTGCTTTGGTCAGGACTTGCAAGAGATCAGCCCCTGGCTTCTTCCAGGCTTGGAGCTCCTGTCCTGCTGCCCACAGAGAGTCCAGCTGGACAAGATGAGGAGAGAGGAGCTGAGGAGGGGCCCTCCCACTGAGGATGGTCTACAGGGCTTGTAGACTCGAAAGGGGGAAGCGGGGTAGGGGGCAGAGCCCAGTACACACCATAGTCCTGTCCCCTGGTGCAGCCTTCCCATACCTGGCAGGAACAGAGAATGAACAAGGTCTGCTCTAGGCAATCACTTTGGAGTGGGGATAGGGTCTGGGGACAGGAACAGGTGAAATCTGTCAACTACCTCCCCCAGCACACCCTGGGCTCTAAAGGACAGGGCTCTGGCTCACTTCTGCATGGCCTCCAGGCCGGCATCCATGGCAAGAGACCAGGCTGGGAGGTCAGTCTTGGCCTTGAGAGGCTGGGCAGCTGCAGTCAGAAACAGACCATAGAGCTGGGGAGGATGCAGAGGTTGAGCGTGTGGAGCTGGCCTGGGCCCTGCCGAGCTGGCATCCCACCCTGTCAGCCCTCCTGCTCCTGGAGGTGCCAGCACTCACCGCCCCAGATGAGCCTCCCATCTTTTCCAGCATCAGGACAGATAGTTTGGAGAGTACCTGTGCAGGACTGGCAGGAGGTGGGCCCTCCTTCAGCCACCCCTGAATGGCTGCAGGAAGAGAGTACTGATGAGGAATTCAGGGTGCTGATTCGCTTTCTCTCCCTAGCCTGTCATGCATATTTTATTGATTGGACTTATTTACTGGAGGTCATCTAGTAATCACCTTCTTTTTCTTTTTCTATTTTTTTTTTTAGTTGTAGATGGACACAATATCTTTATTTTATTTACTTTTATGTGGTGCTGAGGATCAAACCCAGTGCCTCATGCATGCAAGGCAAGCGCTGTACCACTGAGCCACAATCCCAGCCCCACCTTCTTTTTCTTTTGTTTTTGGTACTAGGGGTTGAACTCAGGAGTGCTTTACTACTGACATCCCAGCTCTTTTTTTGTTTTTTTTTTATTTGGAAACAGGATTTTGCTAAGTTGCTTAGGGTCTTGCTAAGTTGCTGAGGCTGGCCTCAAGCTTTTGATCCTCTGGCCTCAGCCTCCTGTGTCTCTGGGATTGCTGGTGTACACAACCACACCCAGAAAGGGTGGTGAATTCTGTGTGCTTGGTTCACTTTTTTAACCACAGACACGAGCACGGCCCACAGGAAGCACTAAATACATTTTTATTGAATGAGTGGTGCTGGACCATTAAGAGCTTTCACTGGTGTAGGCAAACTGAGAAAAACAAGGATGACAGATGAGTTTTGCTTGAATCCGTAAGATTTTGTTCACTGTAAAGGATTCCATTTTTGTCTGAGACAAAAACCTTCCACAATGGCAGTATGAAAGTTTCTTTCTTTCTTTTTAGGGGGTTTGGTGCTGGGGATGGAACTCAGGGTCTCCTGAACACTAGGCAAGTGCTCTACCACTGAGCTACACCCCTAGGACAAAGCTCATTTTCTTGAAGAAAATAGGTAAGAGGGATGCTGAGGTTCTGCAAATGACCTTATTTGGAAAAAGGAAAAGGTGGCAACCCAACAACAACCCTCTAAATATTTTGGAAACTGTTCTGTTTCATGAAATGCCCAAATCTAAGAACCAGTGTGCCATACCAGCCCCTGTGGTGACCCCAGAGGGGCCTGGCACCAACCTCGGGCAGCACGGCTGTGGGTGGTGCCACAGTCCCCATCGCCAGCAGCCCGGTCCAGGGCATTCAGGTGTTCCTCCAGGCCCAGGAGGGTGGTGCACACTTGCTCCAGCACAAGTACCATCTGCTTAGAGGCGACACCTGGGAAAAGGAGGACAGTGGGGCAGAGGACCACCTGGCCCACAGTGTGGAGTGATGGGTGCCAGGGCTCCTTCGCACCCCACTACACACTCCTGTGCCCTCTAGGGCTCAAGTCATAGCCCTCTACCACCAATGATGCCTGCTTCTTCCCCAACAGCAGGGCCTGTTACCTCCTGCAGTGGTGGAATCATAGGTCTCCTTGGGCTCAATGGGGGCTGCCCGGCTCCGCTTCCGCCCAGTCACAGACACCTTGGCCACATTAGGCCAGGCTGCAGCAGTGGTTTCAGCATCTAGGGACAGCAGGATAACTCAGGCACAACTGGCCAGCCAGAGACCAAGCAGAGGCTGGACTCCCACCCAACCCTGGGGCCTGGCTCCCTCAGCAGCCTGGAAAAGGATAGCACACGTTGACGAGCGTGTGCTGAGAGGCTCCCGTGGTGGGGGTGCACCCAGAATCCCTGGGAAAAACTCAGGCAGATCTGAGGAGAGTCCTAGTACAATTCTTCCAGAGTCAAGTGAGAGCAGAGAAGGCTGGAGAAGCCAGAAAAGGTGCCCTCACAGGTCCAGAACTCTGATGGTCACAGTCAGTCTGACAGGCCTCTCCGCGGCTCCTTCTGGTGACAAGAAGTCCTGGCTTGGATCACCCCAGAGTTCAGCTCTCACCTATCAGTTTCAGAAGGGGCTCATCCACCAGCAGGAGGGTGAGAGAAATGCCAGGCATCTCCAGTGCTGACATGAAGGTGCCCACCAGGGCACGGGCAATCTTCACCCCACGGCCCTCTGCAAGACAGAGCAGGGAAGTCCATGGGGAGGGACAGGCCTTCCTCCCAAGTCCTCCATCTCAGGGCATCAGGGAAAGAACAAGACTAATAGAAAACCAGGACCTTGGAAGCCAAAGCCCTGAAGTCAGTAGGGAGATGGCCCAATTTCCTTAGAGTATCTCTCAACAACACCCAAATTAACCACGTTCTCTCAAGGTGTCCCCTCTTTGGGGATAGTTGGGTAATTATAGGTCTCATTTGCCAATTTCCAGGCACTGTGCTGTCTTACGTATGCTTAATTTCATTTAATTTTACAACCACCTTACAAGGCAGGTACTACTCTTAATTTACGAACAAGAAAAGAGGTGCAAGGCCCTCCATTATTAAGTGGCAGTGACAATCCACTTGGGCTTGTATGACTGCACAGTCAATGTTTTGAGCCATCTCAATACCCTACCTCAGCTGCTTTTCTTTTTTTCTTTTTCTTTTTGATAGCAGGGATTGAACCTAGGGGTGCTTAACCACCGAACCACATCCCCTGCCCTTTTTAATATTTTATTAGAGACAAAGTCTCAGAGTTGCTTAGGGCCTTGCTAAGTTGCTGAGGCTGGCTTTGAATTCATGAACCTCCTGCCTCAGCCTCCTGAGTCGCTGAGATTACAGGTGTGGGCCACAATCTAGTTCAGTTGCTTTTCTTATGTCCAGCTTCAGTGGGCTGGGGGTGGGTCCCCTTCCCAGTGTGGGCTTACCCAGAGAACGGACGGCAGCATCAGCCATGATGCCCAGTTCCAGGAATGACAGACCACCCAGGTTGTTGACCATCAGAACCACAGAGGAGCCTGTGGGTAGATGTGGGTAGTGAGTCTTTTGGATGCCACTTGCCCAGAGGAGTAGAAAGGACAGACAGGGAATGACAGGCCCCTCACCTGACTGCACAGATATATGGGACACATTGGAGGCATTCATCATGTGGTCGAGCATGAGTGTGACAATCTCATCAGCAGTTGCCATCTGTCAGAGGGAGCCAGGAATGAGCTGCTTCTGGGTGGCCTTAGCCTTGTGCTGGCCTGGACCAGGGAGTCCACCTACCTTTACCCGGCGTACACCAGCTTCCCCATGGATCCCTGCAGAGAGAGGTGGTCACTGCTGACCTGCTCAGGGCCTGGGGATTCACTTGCCAGGTTTTATCAAGAACTTACTAAGTGCTCAGCACAAGGCTAGGCACTATGGATGCAGAAATGGACAGAATAATGAAAGATACACAGTCTCTGCTCTCAGGGAGCTACAATATGGTGGTAGAGGTAGCTAGGAACTAAAGTGGCTCTAACTAGAGACAGTCATGCCAACAACCCAGGAGGCTGATGCCCATCACTTTGGAAGCACAGGAGATGGAAGGGGAAAGCTTCACAGCTGCATATGGTGGTCCCCGACAGAAGGGCTGCATTTGGGCAGGGGCAGGACTGGGAATGGTGTGAGTAAAAGTGAGAAGTGGGTGATACACAGAGTCACGTGGCTGGAGCCCTGGGGTGGATGGCGAAGCATTGAGAAATCAGGCAGGCCAGGCCACGCTGAGCCTCAAGTGACCACTTATGAATACTGAGATCACCTAGGGGACAGCTCTAGGAGAGTACAGGACTAGGAAGATGGCTCCATGGCCTAGGAGTAGGCAAAACCCAAGGTAGAGGAGCAGGCACAGTTGGAAGGGGGATGGCCACAGACTTACCTAGGCCCAGCTCCAACTCATCGGCTGCAAGCTCGAAGGTGGGTTTGGAGCCAGGGACGCTGCAGGAGGATAAGCTCACCCCCAAAGTACCTAGGAGAAATGAGACACAAAATGGGTGGCCGTTCTGTTCAACATCCAGCATCAAGACAGGTAGCAGCGCTGCCACGGAAGCCCTTGCCATGGGCATCCTCTTCTGTGTGCATATCTTAGGAATGTGAGAAAACCCTGCTCTGGTACCCAAGGCCACCAGGCCCTGGGTGCTCCCCAGAGACCTCCCCTTCATTCCTAGGGAATAAATGGAAAACCCTCCATGCAGCTGACAGGAACTTTCTCACAGTCCCCAGGAGTGTCCCTGGCCCAGGCTATCCCTGGGCTTGTACTCACCCATGCCTTTGGCGACCTCGCTCACCCGCTTTGCGATCTCCTCCAGCCCCACACCTGCCTCAGCCAGGGCACCTGCCACCTGCAGTCACACAGGGCCCCAGGAGAGGGAGTCACTATACTACTTTAGGCTAGACAATGGGCTGAGGGACAGAATCCTTGTTGGGGAGAAAGAATCTTAGGATTTCCATAGTCACCCCAGCCTATCACATTCAGGGCAGAGGAGTGTCCTCCCCCATTCAATGTACTTGCCTGGAATCTTCAAGAATTCCACTCTGTTGGAGCCAGGAGGAACTTATGGAACCAATGGGGAAATGGGCCCTGAGAGACTAGAGGTGACTTGTCCAACGTCACAGAGCCAGTTAGTGGCCAGTTTCCTAACTTAAGAGTTTTCTCCCACAGAATTATCCACATATCCACTCATTTACACCCTCACCCACCCACCTATCTACCCACCCCAATTTTTGCACATCTAGTATGTGCTGAAAAAAAAAAAAAGATGAGTGAGCCACAGTCTTTGCCTTCAGGAAACTCACAGCCTGGAGAGGGGACGGAGAAGCAGACAGACACACCGGGATCCTCAGTGGGAGGCTCTCACCAGCATAGGAACTGCAGCGCAGGGAGAGCTTCCCAGACTGGGGACGTCAGAGCTCAGTCTCTACAGAATGGCAGGAGTTAGCAAAGCCACAGGAGGCTGGCCAGGGAAAGGGGTTACCAGGCCATAAATAAAGCAGAAGCAAAGCCAAAGAGATGAGCCTGGTCCAGCAGGTATGGAGAGCTGGTGCTAATAGAGCACAGAGGAAGACGGAGATGCTGGGAGGTGAAGCGAGGGGTGAGGGTCAGGTAGGGAGGGCAGAAGTGTGGTGGGCATCTGACCAAGAGGCTTGGGCTGATTCTGGTGACCCAAGGTGTTTTCAGTGAGCAAACAACTGGTCAGATATCTTTTTTGTGTGTGTGTGTGATACTGGGTATTAAACAACCCAGGGGCGCTGTACTACTGAGCTATATCCCCAGCCCTTTTAAAAATTTTTAGACAGAGTCTTGCTAAGTTGCCCAAGTGGGCCTCAAACTTGTGATCCTCCTGCCTCTGTCTCCCAAGTCACTGGGATTACAGGTATACACCATCACTCCTGGCTGATACATATTTTAAAAGACACCTCTGATGGTAGTGTGGAGAACAGACTGGCAAGGCAGGAAATAGGAGGGCGAGCCTGGTGAGTGGCTGCCTGTGTGGGCGAGCACCTGAGCCCTGAACCAGGCAAGGCAGGGAGGGAAGGGAAGGGTGTGTTAACACAGGCATTTGGGAGGAGTGCTAGGACAGGGCCACGGCCTGGCTGTGGAGCAGGGAAGCAAGGGGGATGGGACAATGCCTGTACTCTGGGCTTAGGTGGCTGAGGGATGGTGGTGCCTTCCTGGGTCAGAGAGGAGTGAATGAAAAGGTCCAGTGACCAGGTGCTGCCCAGAGGGACAGTGGCAGCTCAGTGCTGTGGTGGGCGCTCACCTTGTGGATAAGCACTGTGCCGCACAGGCCTCTCCGGCCCGCCTTCTTCAGGACAGTGAAGGCACTGTCATCCCCGATGACCACCATTTCCACAGGGATGCCTTCTGCCTGGGCCTGTTCCCGGGCTACGCCAAAGTTGAGCCGATCTCCAGTGTAGTTCTTCACGATGAGGAGGGTCCCCGCTGCACGAGCAGCCAGCAGAGCCCCTCAGTGTCCACCTCATCCCACCCCCGTCCTCCCCTGCAGCACCCCTTCCCACACACCAGCCTGACCTGTGCCTGCCTGGGCCACAGCCCTGATGGCTGCCAGGATGCTGCCCACGGCTGGGGAAGCGAACACGGCTCCTGCGATGACCCCAGTCAGCATCCCCTTCCCAATGTAACCTGGAGACAGGGAGGGGTGGCGTGAGGGTGCTGGGTGGGACTGTGCCTACGGTCACGGGGCTTCACACGTGCCTGGGCACCATGGCTGGTGAGTCCTACTGTGTGCTTGCGGTAAAAGATCCCCAGATCTTCACAGGGCTGACCCCTTCTTGGGAGTCATTTTGGAGAGGCCTCTCTTGACCTCCCAACCCAAGGCAATCCCCCCATCTAGTGACTCATTGGCCCTCACGATGTCCTATGGTCTTTCTATGTCACTTAGCACTCTCTGAAATGATCTCATTTGCTTCTGTGTTTACTGGGCCACTGTCGGCCCCAAGCAGGATCTAAGCTGCATGAGAACAGTGACCTCGTGTATCTGGGTCATTGGTGTATCCACAGTGTCCAGGACAGGACCAGGCACATAGCAGGCCCACTGATGTTTGGTGACTGAGTGAACAGATTTGCTAAAGAGAGACAGGAAAGGTACAAATGACACAAAGCCTGGACAGCTGCTTCCAAGAGCTCTCAAGGAGGGCTCATATTCCTGGCACCAAACAAGGGAAAATCCAGGACTGTCCTTGTGTGGGCAGAGTAGGGGTACAGAGGAGGGGTCCTGCTCTGGCTGGACAGTCAGGAGGGCTTTCTGGAGGAGAGGGGTGAGCTGGGCCTGGAAGGCCAGGGAGGTTCATGGAAGCACTGACCTCAGCACTCAAAGAGCCTGGGAGTTCACCTGGCTCACCTCATGCTCCTGAGATATAGAAATCAAGATCCAGAGAGAGGATATGACTGGCCCCAGATCAGAGCCTGAGGAAGTTAAGTGGGAACCAGGGCCTGTTCTGTACCTGGCCTGGACCTCATACTAGCACCGAGGATCTCCCAGAAGCCCCCACCAGCTCTGTCCATCACTGCCCACTCCAAACCCAGCATACTCACCAGCGTGGGCAGGCTCATGGCCAGAGCCCCCACCTGACAGCACTGCCACCTGGCCCTTGAGGCTGTCCAGGTCAGAACGGAGGGCAACACGGTGGCCCTGTAGGAGCTGCAAGTTGGGGTTGCAGGCCACCAGGCCAGCCAGGGCATCATCAGCACAGCCTGCCACTGAGTTCACCAGTTTCTTAGAGGACTGAGAGAGAGGAGCGAGGAGGTGATTCAGCATGTGGTCAGCAGGGATACCGGCATCCTGCCCAGTCACCGTGCTACACCAGAGAGCTCTCGCCATGTTTACCCAGGAATTCCAGGGTGACCCACAGTAATATCTTGAGTTGGGCCACATTTTACCTGGTAGATGTCTCTGACTTCCCTTTTTAATTTGTGACTTTGTATTCAGTGCTAAGTTCATTAACTTTTTGCACCATGGCTTTAATACAAAGAAAATGGGGGAGATGAGTCCTCAGTATAAAAAGCTGAAGAACTTGGGGTCTGACACCTACTTTAGTCAAAGGAGATGTCTTGGGCTGAGGCTCCTGCAATAGAGGAAGGGTCCTGGCAGGCACCACACCCACCCAATACTCTAGTTGGCCTCCAATGCAGGGCTAGGACTCCTTGTGGGCCAGGCTCAGTGCTGGGCACTGTGTGAACAGAAAGTAGGATGCTGTTCCCTCCTCCAGTGGAAACAAAGATCATTTCCACATGCTGCACTGGACAAAGGCACATGTGCCATGGAAGCACAGGAGAGGACTTCAGCTCCTGAGGACATCCTGGAAGTCTCTGTGAAGGGTGAGGAGACAGGCAGGCAAAAGGGAGTGACCAGTGGGGAGGGAGGAAGCAGAGGGCAGCGAGCCAAGGCCTGAGGGTGTGAAATAGTATGGCAGCTCCAGGAGACAAGTTAGAACAACCTGAGCACCCAGGGGCCTGCAAAGGGAGCTGCTTGGCCATAGGCAGCTTTAGGAGGCAGGCTCTGGGCAGGTGGAGCTCAGCTGAGCTGATATGAGGGTAAAGGCAGAGGTGAGCAGCGTGGGGCTAGAGTGGCTGAGAGCTTGGGCTCGGCAGTCACAGGGACTTGGGTTCACATCCCACTCCTGCTTTTCTTTTTTAGCTGTGAGAACTCAGTGAAGATACATCATTGTTCTAAGTCTTCACTGAGCTACATCACGAGTCCCTTTTTACTTTTTATTTTGAGACAGGGTCTCGGTAAGTTGCTTAGGGCCTTGCTAAGTTGCTGAGGCTGGCCTCAAACTTGTAATCCTCCTGCCTCAGTCTCCTGAGTCTCTGGGATTCCAGGTGTGCGCCACTATGCTGGGCAGGAGCTCAAGTCTTTCTCTTCAAAACAGAGATTTACTAGACTAAAGCTTGTATATGTGGTGTAGCAAAAGCTCAATAAAAAGCGGTTATGCCCTTTTTCAAATAGGCTCTGAAATCCCGAGCCAACTGAGCAAGGGCTGTGGACCGGGATGCAGCCTTCGCCTTTGTCCTGGAGAGACCTTGAGAGGTGGCCTAATGTGGACCCAGAGGGGCTCTCAGCGCCACCTAGTGGTCCTAGGCGGCCTGCAGCTGATTTAGGTCCTAAGGAGGCCTGTTTCCGGCCTCAGCTTCTGAGGCTGCCAGCACAGGTTGTCTTCCTGCCTACCAGACTTTTCCCGAGTCCAATAAAGGCCAGGTCCACCATGCCTGCTTAAAGGTGAGGTCAGTAGGGAGCAAGCAGAATCAGAAGACTGGCTGCATCTGCCAGGCAGGACCTAAGAGCCAGGCCTATTTCTAAGTGCTTCTGAACGTGTCTCTGTTAATTTTCCCAATAACCTCGTGCAGGACGGATTAGCGCAAAGACGGAATTGAGACACAGTTAAATTACTTTGTCCAAAAGTTACACAATAAGCAAGTGTCCAGGTCTGCCTGGCTCCAAAGCTGATTCTCTTTCTGGCCATAACATGCTGCTTTCTCAGGTGACTGAAGGGAGGTGCAGGGTGACAGAGGTCTTGCCCTAGAAAGGGCGTGGGTATGTGGCTCTTAGAACTTACCAGGGCCTGGGACATACAATAAAGTTGGGAACTGGTGTCAACTCCAAGCCCAGCTTCCAATACCACTACCCTCAAGAATCTGTCCTGCCTAAATTTCTCAACCACTCCTCTATCAGAGCCAGAGAAGGGCTTGAGGACCAGTTCCATCTCTGGTTCCCAGAGACCTGAGAGGATGGAAAGGGAAAGGAGGTCAGGTATTATGCAAGAACAATAGAACTCTAGTCTGATGAACACCTCATCAACAGCTGGTAGCAGGCCTTAATCTGCTACATTGCAGATGAAGAAAAAGAGGCTCAGAGAGGTCACGATTTCTGTAGAAGGCCACATAGCTAATGGATGGCAGGCTAAAATCTAAACTCAGGTCTGTTTAATGCTTGCGTAGGATCAGATCAGTTGTAGACTGGGCCTGGAGCAAAGGCCCAGAGCCCCCCATACCATAAACCCCAGCTTTGAGACCAGAACACATGTGATTCAGGAACAGGCACAAGGTCATACTTCCTGATTCCTTTTGTGACTAGTACAGTGACTATTACAGTGTAAGTAACTGTTAATGTTCTAAAGGTATAATCCAGGCCCGGAGAGAGAGAGGTTTCAGAGGGACTTAGAGGTAAGTCTTAGGCCTGGCTAGGGCCAGTGGCTTGCTCAAAGGGAGGGAAGCAGAGATCAGGCCTGGAAGAGGATGAGCCTCGCTTTAACCTCCTAAACTCAGGAGGCAGCAGCATCTCTGTCAGGGTGTAAGGAACTGCAAGATGCTGCAGACAAGGATGCCCCACTGCTTCAAGACCACCTTGTTCTCCCCTGCCCTGACCTCCCACGCCCAGGACTCACCATGGTGGGGAGGCTCTGAAGCAACCTGAGTTCACACTTCCGCACTGAGCTGCTGCAGGATGGACAATCCTATGGGTGCCACCTGAATCTGAGAACAGTAGAGGTGAAAGCAGCACCTGTGGGGCAGGTAACAGGCTGCTGAAAGCACTTTCAGCTTAATGGCACAGTCACGCCTCCAGTGCCTTAGAAATTAGGGAGCTGCCCTAGACTTCGATCCAAGTCCAAACTCTAGTACGTGGGCTCGGGATGGAGAATGGTATGGGGCTGACCAAGGTTCACACTCGTGCTTGGCTGCCAGGAGACAGATCGATCTGCATTGGACACAGCACTGCCTTTATGCCCAGGAGCAATGTGCCCACCTCCTAATCAAAGAGCAGTTACCCACAGAGTAACTTCATCACTTACATGGGCATGGCTTATTGTGAAAAAGTGACAAAGGTCTTCACACACTCACTCATTCTTTTTTTTTTTTTTTTTGTACCGACGATTGATCTTAGGAGTACTTGACAACTGAGCCATGTCCCCAGCCCTACTTTGTGTTTTTATTTAGAGACAGGATCTCACTGAGTTGCTTAGTGCCTCGCAGTTGCTGAGGCTGGCTTTGAACTCGCAATTCTCCTGTCTCACACACTTGTTTGACTGGGTACTACACCAGAAGGGAGCCAACTTTGTGACCCCATTTTATTTCTGGGAAACAGGTTCAGAGCTCTACTGACTTGTCCAAGTGTATAGGTGTTTGAATCAGGACTCGAACGCATGTCTAGTCTTTTTATAAAGTCTGTGTTCATTTTACTGATAATTCAATGCTCCCAAGTCAGGTAAGTCCTGCTGTAGGAAAACTGATGTGTAAATCACATACCTCAGTTCAGCCTGGTTCCGCTGTCTTGGGGTTATCCAGGCCTTGGGTTCACTGTGCACACATGCACTGAGAACAACCCAGACCTAGTTCCGAACCTACCTCTGCCTCAATTTACGGGGCAGAGATGGGGTAGAATTTTAAAACCATTTTCTCTCTAAGCCCCAGCTTCCTTATTTTTAAAATGTAAGTTAGCTCCTCTCTGGCATTCTGCAGGTGCTGCAAGCTACAGCTGCTTCTCCTGCTCCCTGGGTAGCCTGTCTGATGTGGCCTGGCCTGGAGGTTGTAGGATTGATAGCCATGCCCTCCTGGGTCATTAAGGTTCTCATCCGTGAAGTTCTGGTGTTGCATCTGAGGTCAGAATTTGTACAAGGGGAGTAGGTAGGGGGCACTGATAATGCTGAGCAAGTGTCTTGGTGATCCCTTCAAAGTGTGAAGAATAAAATACAGAGGTGAGCATCCTGGTGGGTCCCAGGTGAGGCGAGGTGGGTGTTCTAAGGCCAGGTGGGGGCATCGGCTGGATTAAAGGAAACTGAGAGTTAAGGGGACGGTTCTGCTCTGGATCCCTGTCACTTTCCTCCCCTCTCAGGGTCTCTATATTCCTTCAGGCTCCAAAAGGGGTTCAGCCCCGAGGGCTCTTGGAGCAAAGAACAGGGGAACAGGACCGGGTGTGAGAAAGGACGAGGGTTGAGGACTGCTGCAAGGGGTCGTAGAGGACAATGGAGCACCTCCCAACCCGCTCACGCCTGCCTCAGCGAGCTCCGCAGCAGGTCCGCTCCGCTAGGACCTCCAACCGTTCACCCTCATCCGGGCACTGCGAGCTCCGGCAGTAAGGGACGGGGCGGAGCCGCCGGGGGGTGGGGCCTCCCTTGATTGGCTGCCTGGGGCTCCCTGAGTCCTCCAAGAGGCCAGGTGAGGCCGTCCCGTGATACCCTGCGCCCCGGCCGCTCTGGCCTGCAACGTGTTTCTGGGGCGGAGGCAGCGGCAGTAGAGTTGGCTGCGCGCGGGTGGGGGCTCCCTGTCTCTTCGTTCGTGTCCATCTCTCTATCGTCGCCCTCGGCTCCCGACGGGCCCGTCCAGGCCTCGACATGTCGTACAACTACGTGGTAACGGCACAGAAGCCCACCGCCGTGAACGGCTGCGTGACCGGTGAGGCTGCCAGGGCCGGAGACCCTGGCGAGGGAGGGAGCTGGTGGGAACCGAGGCCTAGGGAGGCTCGCGGCCCCGGGGGCGGCCGGGCAGGACCGGGCCGGGGAATGGAAGGCGCTGGCGGTGGAGGAACCTCCCCAGACCCGAGCTCAAAGGCGCGGTTCCAGCACGCGCCTTTCGGGCAATAGAACCTGCTCTTGAGGGTCCCCTTTCGTCCTAGGAGGTCACTTGGCCTCGAGAACACGGCCGGGTCCACTGGGACCGAAAGCTAAGTGAGTTGATTGTGCAGTGTTGCTTGAACCTCGAGACTGGCCTCGTGTGGTCGGGGGAAGGGGTCGGGGTGATGGAGCCTTTGGGATCAGAATTTTCACGTGGGGAAGCTTGGGGGCCCCAAAAGGTGGAGGAATGTGAGCAATGTCCGCACTCACCCAAAGAGGAAAAGGAGCCCTCTCCAGACCCACCCTTTTGCCTGGGGCTGTTGTTTACTTGAAGGCGCTGCCGGAGAAGAGGTTTTGGTTGGCCCAGCCCAGTGCTGGATTTGCCTTGTTGACTATGTGCAAGGATCGTTAAGGACACTGATGGCCAGAACCAGAGAATATTTGTCTTAAACTCACATTCTCAGCTGAATATGCGGACTCCAAACTTGTGTGTTTATGTAAATACTAATGATGATTTTAGGAAAAACATCCGTTGTTTAAGATGTTCTTCGGTGGCTAAGAATGGTATTGGCAGATTGCTGGGAGGTGTAGAGAAAATACAGAAAGCTCTGGGAATTTTCTTCATTTGACTCTGTTTGGCAAAAGTTTGGTGAGGCTTTAGATGACTGGAGGAGACAAACACTTTCTCCCGCATCTTCAGTTAGAGTCTGCCATTGTTATAGTAAAATTCAACAGTCATCCAAAGGGTTTTCACAGTCATTGTGCATTGAAGGACACTCTGCTCTTTGGCCTCCAGTTCAGTTTTCTTAGTCTGATTAGGGAAGCAGCTTTGTTGAATGTGTAAAGTGAGACTCTTGAAGGTGCTGGATTTGGCAAGAATAGGAGTAAACAGGAGTCAGAGAAATACATGAAGTAAATGCAAGTTCTGGGGATGTTTGGGTGTAGACAGTGGTAAGATTATTTAAAGGGCTTGGGAGGCCCTTCCTTCAGCTTTGAAAGTTAGAGGACCTGTTCTTTCAGGACACTTTACTTCAGCCGAAGACTTGAACTTGTTGATTGCCAAAAACACGAGATTAGAGATCTATGTGGTCACTGCAGAGGGGCTTCGGCCAGTCAAAGAGGTGGGCATGTATGGGAAGATTGCGGTCATGGAGCTTTTCAGGCCCAAGGTAAGTGTTCCCAGTTGGGATGAGCAACAGAGGGAGAACTGTTGGCCTTAAGTTGTTTTGACAGCAGTTTTCAGGGTGTGCTTTTCCTAACAAGCTTCCTGGAAATAGGGGAGATTCATTAGGGAAATGTTTATTAAGTTGACTTCTTCAAGAAGGAGAAATTCAAGCAGTTTGAAATATGGATCACCATAGTGCTTAGTGATTCAGAGGGTAGGATATAGCGTGCAGCAGTCCTAGCTTCATTCACATTCTCACTTTAGGTGTCACTTCATTATCACTTGGGACACCCTTCAGAGCCTTGATTTCCCCATCTACAATGTGAGGATAACAGTATCCGATCCCTCGGGTTGTGAAGATTAAATGATTCAATAACACAGAGTGTTAGCACATAGTCATGTTAACAACTTTCATAATCACTGTCATTATAATTCAAATGTTTTTATCTAGATAACCAGCACATTGTTTCTTTATCTCTTAACTGAAACTGACAAGAAAACTGGGTTTAGCATTTCCATCAGAACTCTTTGAACAAAACACTTACGTTTTTAAGGTCTGTGGTAAATAAGATTTTGCAGATTCATTTTTGCTTTCATTGTTATTACCACATGTTTTCCTCTCCACATATTTGGAAAGGAATGGGAGAGAGGAATTACATTCTTCTTTCAGAATTTGAATGGAATGATTGAGATTAGCCTGAGAGCAGAATAGATGAAAACACTGTATAGAGAGCAAATATGGAGAATCATGAAAACAAGGACTAGATGTTTACCAGATTCAGTTCTGGTCTTTTGTACGTATCCTTAGGGCTTGTGTGTACATAGTGTCTGTTGCAAACTCACCATGTATTTTCTCTTTAGGGAGAGAAGAATTTGGAAAGTTCTTAAAGAGCTTAGCATGCTTAAAGAATGATGCTTAAAGGCTGGACAGGTTGTTCCTGTTTTTGAAAGACCTCTTTTGATGGCATAATGTTGGTTTCCAGGGGGAGAGCAAGGACCTGCTGTTTATCTTGACAGCTAAATACAATGCCTGCATCCTGGAGTATAAGCAGAGCGGCGAGAGCATTGATATCATTACGCGAGCCCATGGCAATGTCCAGGTGAGGTGGCTGCTTCAGGCTGATGAGAGAGTTTTTCAGGTAGGGCTATCATGATTCAATGAAAAACACTGAAGTGCCAGGGCAGCCCTCTATATGATCAGAGAAACAAGGAGAAAATGGTTAAGGTTTTGAGCTATTTTGAGAGTCCAAGGCACAGGGAATAATATAATGAGAATCAATGTTAAACAAAAAAAGTATGTGCTGGTATTTGGGCTCTTTGGCATGTCAGGTGGGTGTTGCTCATTCTCCTGCCTCTCAAATCATCCTGGGGCTGGGTGTGGTGGCGCACTCCTGTAATCCCAGCACTTTGGGAGCCTGAGACAGGAGAATTGCTAGTTCAAAGCCAGCCTCAGCAACGGCAAGGCACCAAACAACTCAGTGAGACCCTGTCTCTACATAAAACACAAAATAGGGCTGGGGATGTGGCTCAGTGGTTGAGTGTCCCTGAGTTCAATCCCCAGTACCCCCCCAAAAAAAATCGTCTTGGGAAGGACAGTTTTTTTTGCCTGGTGTTCTGTTACTTTGTGGATGTTGAGGTTCTTCTCTAACCCCAGTTTTGTTTCTCAGGACCGTATTGGCCGCCCCTCAGAGACTGGCATTATTGGTATCATTGACCCTGAGTGTCGAATGATTGGCCTGCGACTCTATGATGGCCTCTTCAAGGTTATTCCACTTGATCGGGACAATAAAGAGCTCAAGGCCTTTAACATCCGCCTGGAGGAATTGCATGTCATCGATGTCAAGTTCCTGTATGGTTGTCAAGCACCCACCATTTGCTTTGTCTACCAGGTACTGAATTGGGAGGAGTGAGGGGAAAACTGGTTTGGAATTATGGGAGTTGGCTTTTGCTAATGAAATGTCTGGATTTGGTAGTAGCATAGGGAGAAGTGTTGAATGTGTTTTTCCTGAAGTGTTTTGGACAAAACAATTAATGTGGGTTCAATTTTGGTTCCTTCTTGAGTGCAAAGTCCTTATTGCAGAGGCAACAAGCTCTCTAGGACTTGTAGCAGGTTTTAATCCTGAGATTATACTCTGTTTGTAGGCCTTGGAGGTTTTATAGGGTGACCCAGTTTATGCTTTGTCTGAATCTCTTACTGGAATGCTAGGGGATTATGAAAACTTGTTGTAGACAAATGATCTAGAATTGGCGTTTATGAGCAAAGAGAAAATTCCTGTTTTTGTCTTCTAAGAAGAGGTTTGCATTTGTCTAGTATTCATTTTCCGGTGACTTGCTGGCTCTTGACTTCTATTTTAAGTCTGTGCCTAAAAACTTCAGCAGAGCTGATCCTGGGCAGCTGTTCTCTGGTCCAGATCTGTTAAGTGGGGGTGGGGTTGTGGAGCTCCAGCCTAACATGCCAATATCTTGGTATAATCCTGGATTTTTTGACAAAGGCCTGGTCAGCCAGAGGTCATTTCACTTATATGAGGTTGAATAAATGACAGAAGGAAGTGACTATCTAATTCCACATAGAGGGGTAGTATATGTGTCATGTAAACACTCTGGTAGCTGTGTGAAGTGTTGGAAATACTAATGTATTTTTGTATATTTCTTAGCGTCACTTTAAGTGCTATAGTCCTAAGGCTGGTTAGAATGGAGTTTAAAGTTGAAACCAGTGTAGGAGATTTTGTTTGATCTACTAGCTTTCAGAGCTGAAACAAATAAAAACTGAATTTCTCCCCCTTCTTCAGTATTGTAAATATCAGGTCACTAAAACATTGGTGCTGTTGATTATTCAAGGCTAGCTGACTGTTTGCAGCCCCAGGGCTGCCAGTTGTGAACCATCTTAGTTTTTCTGTGTGTCTCAGTGGCCCAAATCCACCCTCATTTGAACTTTTTGTGAAGATGGGTCTTACCTTACTCATTGATGGGAAAATCTTTTCATCAACTGAAAATTACTATCTCCTGTTTCATGCCAACAGTTCAGTTTGACAAATATTTGGGTGCCTCCCATGTGAAAGTGCTCAGCTAGTGCTTCAGGAGCTGTCGCAGTGATTGAGGTGTGGTCCCTGCCCTGAAATCCTTCATAACTTCTTAAACTCTCATTTGGCCTTTGTTGAGGCCATCTTCCACTGGCTGAAGATAACCATTTCCCTGTCCCTGCTCTTTAGCTTCTAAAGGTGACTTTGGCAGCCCTAAGACTGATGTGAGTCATGATTCCAAAAAAGGAGAGGAAGAGTCACGATTCAGAAAAAAGAGGGGAAGATGGCATTGACAGTGGCAGGACTGAAGGATCTGGCTCCTCTAGAGGAGCCCTCCTATCATCCCCTAGAATGCTTTTTTTTTTTAATCTCTTAGCGTTAGCTTCTCAGTGTGTTTTTCTCAAGTATTTTGTAAGTTCCTTGAGGGCAAGGCACACACATGCATCTCTTGCAGTGCTCAGTGCAAGGTGACTGGTTGATTTTTCTGTTGACCTTTCTCAGTTGGTTGAGTTTTAACAGTAGATCTCTGATGGCAGTGGTCTGCTCAGAAATTAATGACAGGCTCAGCAAGTGACTGTTAGTGTGCTAATGGACAAGGATGCGAAGGTTGACGTGACAGAATTGTCTGAACCTGGGTGGTTCAAGAATCACCCTTCCTAGGAGCTAACCATTCCACCTTCCCCTCAGGACCCTCAGGGGCGGCACGTAAAAACCTACGAGGTGTCTCTCCGGGAGAAGGAGTTCAATAAGGGTCCATGGAAGCAGGAAAACGTAGAGGCTGAAGCCTCCATGGTGATTGCAGGTTGGTTACCGGTTGGGGAGTTTGCCTTCCTCACCATTGGTGCTCAGCACTAGTTGTGTGTGTTGTTTACCCCTCTTCACGTCCTCTCTCTCTAAATATGCTTTCTTATACTTTTTCTGTGTGTCTGGCTTTTCTGTTTTTACTCTTCCCCTCAAAAGTATAACTTTACTTTTACTTGAGATGCAGGGATTGACTATAAAACATTGAGGTGGATTTGCAGAGTGGAATATGGAGATGAGTCTCATTGTTTTATTGCTGGGCATAACATAAAAACTGAGGGAGACCAGTAGAGCTTATCTAATCTGACTTATTTTCATAGATGAGGAAATGGGGCCAGAGGGACTTGCCCAGGCCTGCACAGAAGTGACAAGGCCTGGGCAAGAATGCAGGCCGCACCGCCCCTTATCCTGTGTTCTTCCCCCAACATCATGTCATCTGTCTTACCTGGTAGAGAAGTTTTGAAACTCTTAATTAAGGGAAAATTGACTCTTCTAAATGGTGGTCCTGATAATGGGAGGATTTACACTAAGGAACAAGTATAGGCTTTTATTAGAAAAGGTCATGAGTTTGGGAGAGAAAATGGGGAGAATGCACATGGAAGAACATGGAAAAGATGCCCTGCTAATGGGAACAGCAAAGCACTAAAAGCAAACAAAAAACTTGCTAGGTGCCTGTACTCCCAGCCTCAGGAGACTGAAGTGGGAGGATCAGTTGAGCTGAGGAATTCAAGAGCAGCCTGGGCAGCATAGCAAGATTCCATCTTAAAAGAAAGGATGAATCCTTTGGCTGGGTGTAGCTCAGTAGAGTGCCTGCTTAGTTTGCAGGAGACCCTGGGACTCTCAAAAGGGTATCGAGTTTCCTGGTCTTCCATGTCCTTTTTAAAATAACGATTATCTTCAAGTTTGCCTTAGGGCAAACTGGATCAGTGTCCTTGCTGCCTCTGGTTTGGCAAGTCCAAAGTGTAATGCTGCTGTCTTTTTCCTGCAGTCCCAGAGCCCTTTGGAGGAGCCATCATCATTGGACAGGAGTCAATCACCTATCACAATGGCGACAAGTACCTGGCGATTGCCCCTCCTATCATCAAGGTGAACAAGTCTTTCACACTTTTCTTTCCTCTCTTCTTTCCTAGTTCTTACCCTGCTACTCCTTTAGTCCCCTTTTGTCAAAAGGAGATTCACAGACATCTGTCATGCTAGTGACTATGTATATAAACGAATGGTTTTGTATTGGGAATGCAGAGCGAGATTGGCTTGTTTTGCTTACAAAGAACTTGCTTGTTAAGTAAAAGAAATACCAGTCGAAATAGGTTTATCCTGTTCATCAACCTGGGCAACTTTAAGAAGGGAAAATTTTTGGTTCAAATCACGTAAGATACTGATAACTTATTGCTAAGTTCTATTGATAAATTATATAGAATTTAAAAAATGAGTCATAAAAATTTTCAGGCTTCAACATATTCAAGTCATGAAAATAGAACCTTAAAAACTTAATTTTTCTTTTTGAGAATAAAGAATGACATCTGTGATACATTCATAGTCTAGTCGAATAATTGCAGCTGCAGCTTCTCTCTCCTTTTTCCTCTGTTTTTTGCAGTGCTGGGAATTGAACTCAGGGGCTCACGTGCTAGGCAAGGGCTCTACCACCGAGCTACACCCTCTAGGCCCCATAATTCTATATTTTTGTTTTACATAGCATGATATGTGAGTAAACATTAAGGGTATATTAATTAAGTGCCTCAGAAAATTTTTTCATGGTAAAAAAAAGCTGTCCCTTTTCTATCATGTGTAATATTAGTGGACTGGATTCCTTGCTGGTAAAATGGCTGGGTTTGGTAAAGGGAGTGGTCAGCTCAGGTTTGCCTGATGCTTACTCTGAGGACTGTTACCTTCCAATGGCAGCAAAGCACAATTGTGTGCCACAATCGGGTGGACCCTAACGGTTCTCGATACTTGCTGGGAGACATGGAGGGACGACTCTTCATGCTGCTTTTGGAGAAGGAGGAGCAGATGGATGGCACTGTCACCCTCAAAGATCTCCGTGTGGAACTCCTTGGAGAGGTAGGGCTTGTCCCTACTCCTCTGCCTCATCTCCTAGGTGCCTAGTGATCCTGGATGTGTGTTTTCTCACTTCTGCTCTGGGAATTATGTTGCTTAACACTTTGCAAGAAGCTGTCAGTCCTGATGTGGAAGTTTATTTTCAAATGAGTTATATGTTAGACAATCTCACAGGCTCCTGGGCACTATCTCAAGCAGAAACAAAGGACACAGTGTGGGATTAAAAGATGAATGTAGTGTTGATAGTCCTTGGAGAGGGTTCCCAAACAGCTTAATGCTTATGTAGTGACTTTTAGAGTTTTGTAGTGGCAGTACAAGATAAATTATAGACTTTTCTGAGTGGAGGGATGTGATAAGTGAATCATAAACTTCAGTTATATAGTGACATTTGCTTAGCGTAGCCTGGGATTTGAGTGGAGAACAGTTTCTAAATGGTGGGGAGTTTCTCAGCAGGTGTCAGAGGCCATGTGGGTTCTATCCTGATTTCTCTCATGTGCCAACTCTCTTCTAGACCTCCATTGCTGAGTGCCTGACGTACCTTGATAATGGTGTTGTGTTTGTCGGGTCTCGCTTAGGTGACTCCCAGCTTGTGAAGGTGAGAAGACATCTTTCTGGTTTTTTTTTTCTTTTTTTTTTTTTGCTGTACTCACTGTTTCTTTATCAGATTTCTCTGTGTTTATGCCTCTCACAATTTCTCCACATCCCTACTCTGCAGCTTTCTACTTAATTTAACTACCTAGCCCTGACTAGCTCTTTGACTTAATAGTTCTTGAGCAAATGTGCCAGGCAAGCCTGGTGTGGTGGCACACGCCTGTAATCCCAGCACTTAGGGGAGGCTGAGACAGGAGAATTGCGAGTTCAAAGTCAGCCTCAGCAATGGCGAGGCGCCAAACAACTCAGTGAGACCCTGTCTCTAAATAAAACACAAAATAGGGCTGAGGATGTGGCTCAGTGGTCGAGTACCCCTGAGTTGAATCCCCGGTACCAAAAAAAAAAAAAGTGCCAGGCAAGGAGCTAGGTGCTGTTAATGCCATGATGAGTAAGACCTGGGTTCTGCCTTCAAATAGTTCATAATGTAATGTGATGGATCCCCTCTAGAGTATTAACACTGGACCTGCTCTGCATAAAAATGCATGCAAACATTTTACTTTAATTTCTAAAATCACTGCTTCCCTGAAATCCATGTATGAGACTCCAGGTTAGAACTTGGCAGCTAGTTAATGTGTCACCTGCAGAATAGCCATGTTCCTTAAGTCAACAGTCTCCTTCTAGGAGCATCTGTTGGATTACAAGGACAGATCTAGCAGGATAGAGAGTTTCTTTTGGATAATAACCATTTCTACGGTTGGTCTGTTAGGGGTGTTCTGGGACTAATATTGTTCTTTCCTCTTAGCTCAATGTTGACAGCAATGAACAAGGCTCCTATGTGGTGGCCATGGAGACCTTTACTAATTTAGGACCCATCGTGGATATGTGCGTGGTGGACCTGGAGAGGCAGGGGCAGGGGCAGGTAAGAAGGTTATGTGGAAAAGGATACTTACTTGGTATGCCCACTCAAACTGCTACACTCATTCAGGTTGTTGTTGCTGTCTTATCTAGAATGGGCAGTGTGCACCGAACATACTTTTTAAGAGCCTTGCTCACTAATCCCAGGAATGCAAGGAAAACTTCCATTTATTATGTGCCTAACTTCATCTACCAAGCACTCTATAGACATCTGTAATCTCACAAGCACCCTACTAGACAAGGATTGATTCTTGGCCATCTGAGAAGTAAAGAAATTTAGGGCTGAAAAAGTTTGAATAACTTGTCCAACATTACCTGACTAATAAGCAGCAGGAGTGCCAGTGCCTGGCTCCAGATCATTTGCTCTTTCTAGTAATCTAGGCTTTAGATCTAAGCAAGCTTGTTAGGAGCAATGGTGGGAGCTTTTGACTTCCAGAAGTAAGACATCCTGTCTGCTTGGCAAACTCAAGTGACTCTGGAGATCAACCTCTGCTAAGTCTGCATTCTTAAACCTAGCTCTATAGTAAGGGTGCTGGGATTTAGGGGTAGCATGTATGATTGCCCCAGTCTTGGGAGTTTTTAGAAACTGTTTCTCTACTTGCAGCTGGTCACTTGCTCTGGGGCTTTCAAGGAAGGTTCCTTGCGGATCATCCGGAATGGAATTGGAATCCATGAACATGCCAGCATCGACTTACCAGGCATCAAAGGTAATTTCTTGGTGGGCAAAAGATATAGGTCTTTTTGGCCTTTGCCTTCATTACCTATCATGAAGACACTTGGTGGGAGCTAGAGGAAAATAAATGAGTAAGAAGAGGCATGATAAATATTGCCTGTATGTAGAAACTTAAACATATTTTAAAGAAAAAAGGAAAACAAAATTACTGATCAAAATCAGGTAGTGGAATAGAGGAGTGGGGGAAGGAGAAAAGATTATGGGTTAAATGTATGTTTAGATAGAAGAACTGATAGAATTCTTAAACATAAAAGAAGTGTACATGTATAAACGACTTCTTTTGTTTTTGTTTTTGGTGGTACTCGGTGTTGAACCCAGGGATGCTCTACCACTTAGCTATACCCCCATCTCTTTTTATGTTTTATTTTGAGACAGGGTCTCACTAAGTTGCTGAAGGTCTCACTAAGTTGCTGAAGGTCTAACTAAGTTGCCCAGGCCTCAGCCTTGTGAGTCATTGGAATTATAGGTGTTTGCTACCACATTTGGCTTAAATATAACTTCTAGAATAAGATATATAGCTTCCTGAACTTCGGAGGAATTATAATCAAAAGGAGATAAGAGAGGGGCTGGGATTGTAGCTCAGCGGTAGAGCGCTTACCTCGCATGCGTGAGGCCCTGGGTTCGATCCTCAGCACCACATACAAAGTAATAAAATAAAGACATTGTGTCCATCTATAACTAAAAAAAAAAAAAATTAAAAAAGGAGATAAGAGAAAGGCTATATAGTGAAAAATTTTTACAATGTATAAATAGTAAGCACCACCTAAAACAGTAATGGAGTTGATATCAAACATGTTATTCACTAAATGTGGTGGGCTAAATTCATCTGGTAGGAAGGAAAAATGTCAGATTGAATCATAAATCAAAATCAACTCAAAGTTGTGCACAGGAGGCACATCTTGTCAAAATAAGTCAAAGAAAGGCAAAGGGTGAGAAAAGACAAATAGAGGTACATGGAAGTACCCAGGAAAAGATACACCTGTAAAACCTAGAGAATCAACTGAAAAACTTACAGATAAGAGTTCATTAAGGCAGCTGGGCGCGGTGGTGCAAGCCTGTAATCCCAGCATTTAGGGAGGCTGAGACAGGAGACTCGTGAGTTCAAAGCCACCCTCAGCAATGGCAAGGCGCTAAGCAACTCAGTGAGACCCTGTCTCTACATAAAACACAAAATAGGGCTGGGGATGTGGCTCAGTGGTCG
Organism: Xerus rutilus; assembly: GCA_028644305.1. Classification (NCBI taxonomy): domain Eukaryota; kingdom Metazoa; phylum Chordata; class Mammalia; order Rodentia; family Sciuridae; genus Xerus; species Xerus rutilus. Next base: position 10,237,487 of record CM053399.1, read on the forward strand.
AGTACCCCTAAGTTCAATCCCCAGTACCAAAAAAAAAAAAAAAGAATTTGTTAAGGCAACAAGATATAAGAATAATACATTGAAATGAATAGTTTTCATGTATACATAGTCACCTAGAAGGAATAGTGGAGGAAAGAAGGCAGTTTACAATAATAGATGTAAAGTACCAAGAAATAACTGTAGGTTTTTTTATTTTCTTGACCTAAAAAGTTCAAGTAGAAAAAACAGCAAGAATAGCTAGAAAACTTCAAAAAGAGCAATGAGATGGAACTAACCCTTATCAGATATTAAAACCCACTCTGAAGCCTCAGTAATTAAAAGTATAGCCAGGGGCTGGACATGTAGCTCAGTGGTTGTTTTTGCCTAGTGTGATCAAAGCCCTTGGGTTTGATCCTTAGCACTGCAAAAGGTGATCCTGGAGGCTGAGGTAGGAGGATCACTTGAACCCAGAGTTCAAGGCAAGCTGTGGCAACATAGGGATACCCTTGTCACCCAAAAAAGGAAAAAGAAAAAGTGTAGTATTGGTGCATGGATAGACAAAGTCTCATGGAAGATTCATAAAGTCCATAAATAGACTCAATTGTATGTGGAAATACATTGTATGATAGTGGTGGCATCTTGATTCAGTGGGATATAGATGGAACTTTTTTAATAAGTGGGGTTGGGATGACTGGTAGTCACTTTTGAAATGATGAATTAGGTTTCATACTGCCCCTTGCATACCTTGTAAGAAGCTAAATAGATTTAATGTAAAAAATCAATATGAAATCTAGAAGAAAAACTCAATTTATAATTTTGGAATGGGGAATGTCTTTTAAACTATGTATCAAAGTACAGAAGCCAAAAAGGTCAATAAAGTCATCTACATAAAAATCAAAACATTTCTGCAAATAAAAACAGAAAACACTGCAAGCTGAGTCAGAAGAAATGACACATTGGATAAGAGTTGTGGTTCATCTTCCAGACAAAAGCCCAGTCTCCCTAATCTATAAGAAATTTCCAAAAAGAAACCACCAGATTTTCTGTCCCCCACTTGTCAAGGTATATGTTTGGATAGGTAACAGGCTCCACATTTTAAGAAAAATGCAAATCAGAAGTAAGCAGCAATACCATTCTTTACCAGATGACCCCAAATCTCAAAGTTCCCAACACATTATGTTAAGACTGTATGAAGTAAATATGCTCATGCACCTTCTAGAGAAGGGAATGTGTTAACATCAAGCACTGCATTTTGAGGCAGGGGTGGTGATGCATGTTTGTAATCCCAGCTGTTTGGAAGGCTTGAGGCTGAAGTTAATTGCAAGTTTGAGGCCAGCCTAGGCAACTCATACCCTGTCTCAAAATAAAAAAATGAAAAGTGCTGAGGATATAGTTCAGTAATAGAGTGCTTCTTTAGCATGTACAAGTTTGTGGGTCCAATCCCCAGGACCACCAGAAGAAAAAAAAAATTGCCTTTTGTGATTTAGCTGCAATCTCAGTTCTGAACAGCTATTCTACAGACTGTCATATGTACAAAGTGACATGGATGCAAGCTTATTCTTTTTTTTTTTTGGTACTGGAGATTGAACTCAGGGGTACTCTACCACTGAGCCACATCCCCAGCCCTGTTTTGTGTTTTATGTAGAGACAGGGTCTCACTGAGTTGCTTAGCGCCTCGCCGTTGCTGAGACTGGCTTTGAACTCGCAATTCTCCTGTCTCAGCCTCCTGAAGTGTGCAAGCTTATTCTTTATGGTATTTTATGTTAGAGCACAATGTGGAGAAAGTGTCAGTGGAGCCTTGTTAATGGGTATATCTGTCCAATTTTACTGTGCAGGTATAGAAAATGAGGAAGTGCAGTGTTCCCAGAAGGGTTTCGACATAGCTTGTTAAGTGAAAGGAACAGTGATAGGCTATTATATCTGTATTTGCTTGTAATAGTGTTTATCCTGTTTCCTTAAATTTAAAAAAAATTACAAGGATAAATAAAAAATGGTTATGGATGACTTCTTTGAGGGATGGGTTGCAAAGTTATGGCAGTGAGACCTTCTTGTAAACTTTTTAAAAATGATCTTTTTGGAGTACTGGGGTCAAACCGAGGACCTCGTACATGCTAGGCAAATACTCTACCACTAAACTACATTCCCAACTCTGAAAATAAATTTTAACTTTAAGTCATGGAAAAATACTATGCAATCTAAAATCAAAATTAAAATGTAAAATATTCTGGGTGTGGTGGTGTATGCTTGTAATCCTAGTGATTTGGGAGGCTGAGGCAGGAGGATTACAAATTCGAGGCCAGCTTGAACATCTTAGACCTGATCTCAAAAATTTAAAAGGGCTAGGGATGTAACTCAGTGGTAATGACCTCTAGGTTCAGTCCCCAGTACCAAAAACAAATAAACAAATAAATATAACAGGCTCAAAACAGTTGTTTTTTAAAAAAATTTTTGTGGTACTGGGTATTGAACTCACGGCCTTGTGCATGCTAGGCAGGTACTCTACCATGGACCTACATCCTTAGCCCATTTTAGAATTTTATTTTGAAATGGAGGTTTCAGTAGGTTGCCTAGGCTGGCCTCAAATTCGCAATCCTCTTGCCTCCACCACCCAAGTGCCTGGGGATTATAGGCGTGAGCCACCTGTCCCAGTTCAAAACAGTTTTTAAAAATCTGTAATTGTTCAGAGTCTTAAAGCCAGAAAGACACAAAGGGAGTTTGACTCAGGACTCTGACTCCCAAGTTCTTGCTCCTGTGTGACCCAGGCTACCCTTCCCTTAGGTATGCAAGCTGAGCATTGGTCTGCGGTGTCTCTTAATCCTTTCTCCTTGTTCCAGGCTTATGGCCACTGCGGTCTGACCCCAACCGAGAGACTGATGACACTTTGGTGCTTTCTTTTGTGGGCCAGACAAGGTAAGGATGATTCTGGCACTAGCTTTGGGTGCTGGGGTGAAGGCTGTGAGGTGGGTAAGCTGGTCCCAGACTGACCCAGGCCTTTGTCCTGCTGCAGAGTTCTCATGCTAAATGGAGAAGAGGTGGAAGAAACTGAACTGATGGGTTTTGTGGATGATCAGCAGACTTTCTTCTGTGGTAATGTGGCTCACCAGCAGCTTATCCAGGTAATGACGAGGAAGGGCACACCTTACCATTCACTTAAATTCAGAGTGCAGTACAGAGTGCCACTGAATTTTAAAACCATCTTTTTTTAAAAAAAAATGTGTTTATTTTTGGTACCAGGAATTGAACCCAGGGCGCTTAACCACTGAGCACATCCCTAGCCGCTCCCCCTCCCATTTTTCTTTTTTTTTTTTCGTTAAAAAAGTTTTTTATTTTTGAATTTTGAGACAGGGTCTCACTAAGTTGCTTAGGACTTTGCTAAGTTGCTGAGGCTGGTTTTGAACTTGTGAGCTTTCTGCCTCAGCCTCCCTAGTTACTGGGATTATAAGCATGCACCACTGTGCCTGGCTTAAAACTATCAGTTTTTATGAATCTGAAAATAATGGAGGAATTCAGGTAAAGGGGAGGTATTACCTGATAACGTACTTGGAGATAACAACATAACAACTTTTTTTTTTTTTTTTGGTAGGGATTGAACCTAGGGGCTCTTTACCACTGAGCTATATCCCTAGCCTTTTTTATCTTTTTATTTTGAGACAGGGTCTCACTAAGCTGCTTAATGCCTCACTGAGTTGGTGAGGCTGGCCTTGAACTTGTGATCCTCCTGTCTCAGCCTCTCAAGTTGCTGTGGTTACAGGTGTATGCCACTGTAACAGCAGAAATAACAATTCTTGACTTCAGAGTTGCTCCTTTTAGCTTTATTTTTCTTCCACAAATGTACAAATATTGTATTTATAGATTGGGACTCTTTTACACACACACACACACACACAAACACACACACACGTGTATATGTTTGGGTCCTGTTTTAGCACTTTGTATTACATCTTCTGAGACCATCAAACTTTTCCCCCTATTGTAACAGTGATATATGTGTATTTGGAATATACTGAAAGCACAAAGAAGACAAAAAAAATTATACTGCTCTCATCTACATGATCATTGGCAGCCCTTTCCACATGTTAATTACAACCAGTGCTCTTCTGTGCTCATCCTTACTTGAAATCTGTGACACGGGGCAGATAGCCATTTGGCATTTATCCACAAGAGCCTGATTTCTGAACACCCTCCCACCTCCCAGCCACCTTTTTAAGTTTGGAGTGACTTGATGCCCTTAGTTTTTTTCCATGCTTTCCTTGACATCTTAACTGTTCTGTGTTTTGTGGTCAGAGTCAGGGTCTTGCTGGTTGTGGGTGGGGCACTGAAAAGCCTGAGGACTAATGAACTGTTCCATCTTTTTATCCACTGATTTTCCTCTTAGCCAATTGGCAGTGATACACTGGTAAAAACTAAAGGGCGCTGGGCGTGGTGGCACATGCCTGTAATCCCAGCACTTTGGGAGGCTGAGACAGGAGAATCGCGAGTTCAAAGCCAGCCTCAGCAATGGTGAGGCGCTAAGCAACTCAGTGAGACCCTGTCTCTACATAAAACACAAAATAGGGCTGGGGATGTGGCTCAGTGGTCGAATGCCCCTGAGTTCAATCTCTGGTACCAAAAACAAACAAACAAACAAAAAACTAAAGAGCAAGTTCTGTTTGTGGACCCAGTATGAGATGAGCCCAATACTGAGTCTTTGTTTTGTCACTGGTATCTAAGAATTGGTCTGAAGACTGGCACCAGCCTACTTACCTATTTTTTCATCCTTAAATGTCCTGTCCTCAGACAGGACAGCTCAGATAAATCAATAGATACAATGTTATCAACCTACTTTTTGTTTTATTTCAGTGGTAAAATAAATTCATAAAACATATCTCAGGGGCTGGGAATGCTGTTTAGTTGTAGAGCAGATGCTTAGTAAGCATAGCATGCATAAGAGCCTGGGTTTGCTCCCCAGTATCAAAACAAGCAAATACATATTACAGTACAGTTTGGTGGCCTTCACTAAGGACCTTTAAGTAATTTTAATGGCTTATGAATAGTTAAGAACTTGGATATCCTAAAGGTCTCATTTTGGTATTGAAAAAAACTGCTAGACTAGTCGTCATAGGGCCTGGCTCCATTGATATTTGTATATATACTCCATTGGTATTTGTATATATGCAAATACCCAGAATGCAGTTTGCATTATCCTGGCAAGCCTCAATTGGAATGAAATAGGATCCACCTGTCCTTGTGTGTAAGCAGTTTTAAGCCAGTCTCCTTCAGGGCTGCATCAAAAAGATGTCTGTTGTAATTAATCATTGCAAGACTTTGGGAAAAAACATACAGTCAGCCCTCTGTAGTCATGTGCTCTGCATCCATGGATTCCACCAACCCTGGATTGAAAATATTTGGGGGGAAAATTGCCATTTGTACTGAACATGTACAGATACTTTTTCTTGTCTTCATTTCCTAAACAAAGTATATAGCAACTACTTACATAGCATTGACATTGTCTTAGGAATTATAAATAATCTAGAGATGATTTGTAGTGTATGGGAGAATGTGTGTAGATATATACAAATACCATTTTATATGAGGGACTTGAGCATCTGCAGACTTTGGTTCCCACTGGGGTCCTAGCCCCAATCCCCTGTGCTACTGAGGGATGATGATAGGGCAGAAGAGGACTCATGCAGCTTACTAGGTATCTAAAAGGGCAGCACTGACCGCTTTCCACTGCTGTTCTTTCTCTAGATCACGTCAGCATCTGTGAGGTTGGTCTCTCAAGAGCCCAAAGCTCTGGTCAGTGAGTGGAAGGAGCCTCAGGGCAAGAACATCAGCGTGGCCTCGTGCAATAGCAGCCAGGTGGTGGTGGCCGTGGGGCGGGCCCTTTACTACCTGCAGATCCATCCGCAGGAGCTCCGGCAGGTCAGGTGTGTGTTATTGGTCACTTGTTTCCTCCCATTCTCTGGGACTTCTTTGGTCCTTGAATTTCCTTATTCTGCCATATTCCTCCTTGTTCAGCCACACAGAGATGGAACATGAGGTGGCTTGCTTGGATATCACTCCATTGGGGGACACCAGTGGACTCTCCCCACTTTGTGCCATTGGCCTCTGGACAGACATCTCTGCCCGTATCTTGAAGCTGCCTTCTTTTGAACTACTGCACAAGGAGATGCTGGGTGGAGGTATGTGTCATTTGGTGACTTGGGGTAGAATCACTCAGAATGTGGAATAGAAACTTAATGTCCTTCTTTCCTGCAGAGATCATTCCTCGCTCCATCCTGATGACCACTTTTGAGAGTAGCCACTACCTCCTTTGTGCCTTGGGAGATGGAGCCCTTTTCTACTTTGGGCTCAACATTGAGACAGGTAGGAAGAGCGTTGAGTGAGGGGCTCTTTCAAGACAGGGAGTTGAGCTATGGGGAGTTCTTGGCCTCAGGGCTCTGCTTTGAACCTTCTTCCCACCCAGTGGTTTGTCTTATTTTCTTTCCTTCTCCTTTTATCTTGGTGCAATTCTTTCTGTAGGCTTGTTGAGTGACCGAAAGAAGGTGACTTTGGGCACCCAGCCCACAGTATTGAGGACTTTCCGTTCTCTTTCTACCACCAACGTCTTCGCTTGCTCTGACCGGCCCACTGTCATCTACAGCAGCAACCACAAGTTGGTTTTCTCCAATGTCAACCTCAAGGAAGTGAACTACATGTGTCCCCTCAACTCAGATGGCTACCCTGACAGGTGAGCCTCTTCTTTCTTCAGCAGGAGCCACTGGTTGAGGTGGTCATGTTATCTTCAAACCCTCCACCCAGGCTTTCCCCAGGGTCAGCGCTACTGCACTGCTGCAGTGGGAGGTGTAGGGCGGAGATTCTCACATTAGAAACACTTGGAAGCTTTTTTAAAACAACACAAATTTTAGGTGATACAGTTCTGTGGTAGAGTGCTTGCCTAGAATGTGTGAGGCCTGGATGTGGTCCATCCCCAGTGCCATAGACAGACAAACACAAACAGCTTTTTCTTAGTTCTTGGATTCTGATACAGTTGGGCTCTAGAATCTGTATTTTCAGAAAACTTCTCAGGTGATTCAGTTGATTAGTTAAGCTTCAGAACCTCAAATTCAGGGATCATCTTGTACTCCCCTGGAGCAGGGGTTCTCAAGGGTAACCCCAACCAGCAGCTAGCACTATTTGGGAACTTGTTAAAAATGAATTCTCAAGCTGGGGGTGTAGTTCAGTGGTAGAGGAGAAGCCCTGTATTTGATTTCCAGCATCCAAAGGAAAAAAGAAGTGTAAATTCTTAGGGGCAAGGTTGGGGGCAGCAGAAGCCTCGCAGCTAGCTGTTGCACACAGTAGTAGGAGAACCACTGTCCTGCTTAGATCAGTAACAATTGGATTGTCAACCCTGGCTTCACATTAGCATCAAGTAGAAAACTTAAGAGTCTAAACCTAGACCCATCCAGTCCAGTTAAATAGGAATGTCTTGTAGGTGGGACTAGGCATCAGAAATGTCTCCCCAAGTAATTTTTAACATAGAGTCAAGGTTGAGACCCTGAGCTAGAGTAAGCTGGTATAATTCTACCTGGTTTTTCTTCCCTCTGTGGGGTTGCCTCTTGTGGTCCTTTCCTTCCTTGGGTCTACTCAGTTTAACCCAGACCCTTCTTTCTAGCCTGGCACTGGCCAACAACAGCACCCTCACCATTGGCACCATCGATGAGATCCAGAAGCTGCACATTCGCACTGTGCCCCTCTACGAGTCTCCCAGGTGAGTGCAGCCGTGGGAACTGCGGAGGAGTTGGAGTGCAGTGCTTCTGACTTTGCTGAGCGGCACTGTTGTTCTGTACTCGCTGTGCAGGAAGATCTGTTATCAGGAAGTGTCCCAGTGCTTTGGGGTCCTCTCCAGCCGCATTGAAGTTCAAGACACAAGTGGAGGAACAACTGCTCTGAGGCCAAGTGCCAGCACCCAGGTGAGGGCAGTGGATAAAGAAAAATGACGGTAGGGGACAGCATGTTTTCTGCAAAGGGTCAGAGGGACATATTTGCAAGTCATATGGTGTCAGTCACAGCTATTCATGTTTGTCATGATAGCCTGAAAGACAACAGGTGGGCATAGCTGGGTTCCAGTAAATTTTATAAAAAATGGTTGCCAGCTGGGTGTGGTAGCACACGCCTGTAATCCCAGCTACTCAGGAGGCTGAGACAGGAGAATGGCAATTTCTTTCTTTCTTTTGTTTTTTGGTTTCGGGGATTAAACTAAGGGGCACTTAACCGCTGAGCCACATCCCCAGCCCTTTTTTGTATTTTATTTAGAGACAGGATCTCACTGAGTTGCTCAGGGCCTCATTAAATTGCTGAGGCTGGCTTTGAACTCAAGATCTTGTCTCAGCCTCCTGAGCTGCTGAGATTACAGGTGTGCGGCACCATGCGGCATCACTGTTTTTTAATTATGTTTGATGACCTTTAGGTTTTGGGCCAGAATGTCAATTGTATTCATAAACTGGCTGCTTATCGTTGATTCCAGTGTCTTCTCTGAAGCACTGTTGGTCATGCTCCGCTCACTCTGCCAGTCATCAGCCTTCTTTTTCCCCTGCTTTCCTCCCTCCCCCTCCACCCCCCAACCTTTCTCTCTCATTTTTTTTTGCAGTGCTGAGGATCAAACCCTGGGCCTTGAGCATGCTAGGCAAACATTCTGCCACTGAACCACACCCCGGCCCATTCTTCCCCATGTTCAGTGTCTGCCTTGTGCCCTGATCTGACTGATCCCTTCCTGATGAGGTTCCTGTACCTGCTCTGCTTTCAGGAGGGCTGATGTGCCTTCTGTCTGTTCATAGGCCCTGTCTAGCAGTGTCAGCTCCAGCAAGCTGTTCTCCAGCAGTACTGCCCCTCACGAGACCTCCTTTGGAGAAGAGGTGGAGGTACACAACCTCCTTATCATCGACCAGCATACCTTTGAAGGTGCAAATGAGCTGTCTTTTCCATCTTACATCCTCCCTAAACTGAGCTCTTCCAGAACACTTCAGAGCCTGGCAGTGTAGCAGACCCTCCTAAGAGGAAAGGAAAGGGGTGGGCCTTTGTGAGTTGCTGTGAGTGTGGGGCGCTGGGTACCCCCTTGTCAACATAGGGTGATGTGGGATGGATAGCCTGAAAAGACCTTTGCCCAAGCCAGGAGGAGGCTCATGTTCTATCGTGACGTAAGCCACTGTCCTCAAGGAGGTGTGGGACCCTGTGTGTGAGGCGGGGCGAGGAGACATCAGCCACTCACTGCTCTTGTGCTCCCCTTCTAGTGCTTCATGCCCATCAGTTCCTACAGAACGAGTATGCACTCAGCCTGGTGTCCTGCAAGCTGGGCAAAGACCCCAACACATACTTCATTGTGGGCACAGCAATGGTGTATCCTGAAGAGGCAGAACCCAAGCAGGGTCGAATTGTCGTCTTTCAGTATTCGGATGGTGAGTGGGCCCCGACTCCCACTTCTGAGGGTTGTAAAGTGCTGGAGAGGGGAGCAGACTATTGAGGTCTCCGCCTCCGTTAAGCAACAGAAAAACTTGGCTTAGAGGCCTTGAGGAGGCATTCTGTTCTTCCTCCCAAACAGTTGATTATCTGACTGAGTTTCAGAGTGGGTGAACAGGTCACAGTTAAGTCTGGCTTGAGTTTCTTCCCTTGTCTGCTGTTTTGAGAGGTGGAAAAAAATGAGAGAGGTGACCAGAGTAGGAGTTGAGACTCCCCCGTTGGTTTTCCCCTTGGTTGCCCAAGCACTTAGGTACTCTTTCTGTTCTAGCTTTAGCACTTTGTGTTTATTTCTCTGCATCTTTTCTCACCACTCTTACCCTAGATGTTTTTAAAGATTAATTGTTAGCCCAGAAATCAGCCGTGAGGCCAAGATGAAGTTTGGTCTCCACGTTGAGAGAAAGATCTGGAGCTTTAGGGTGGGAGGTGGCTTGGGCACTTACCTGGAATCAGTGCACACTGCCTTGGGGTTCCTCCTTTAGATGGTGGTTCGCCTCAGTATATATGGATTCTGTGTTTCTTGCTTTTCAGAGGGGAGTTTTGGAACCAGAGGGGCTCTAGCCACATGAGGTAAAGTGGGCTCTCATAAAAGACTGAAGAATTCTTTTTTCCCCCAGGAAAACTACAGACTGTGGCAGAAAAGGAAGTAAAAGGGGCTGTGTACTCTATGGTGGAATTTAATGGGAAGCTGCTCGCCAGCATCAACAGCACGGTGAGGCCCACACCACTTCAGCCTGCACACGATGTCTGTCTGCACAGCGTGTCTCCCTTACATTTCCTGGGGCTGTGTGTGTAGGATTTTTTAAAAATTTATATATATATTGTTTTAGTTGTAGATGGACCTAATATTTTTATTTATTATTTTTATGTGATGCTAAGGATCGAACCCAGTGCCTCATGCATGTGAGGCAAGCGCTCTACCACTGAGCCACACCCCAGCCCCTGTGTGTGTAGAATTTTAAGCATAACAACTAGTGGGAATGGAGGATGGAGCTCTAAGTTGGGAATGGGAGGAGAAGAGATAGAACCAGGCACTGCACTTGGTGTGTGTGTGTGTATACAATTTTTTGGGGCGAGGGGACCAGGGATTGAACCCAGGAATGCTTAAGCACTCAGCCACATCCTCAGCCCTTTTTATTTTTTATTTTGAGACAAGACCTCACTAAGTTGCTTTGAATTTGAGGCCCTCCTGCCTCAGCCTCCTGAGTCGCTGTGATTACAGGCGTGCACCACCACACCTGGCTACTGCACTTGGTTATATGAACCAAGTGTATCAGATCTTAAGTGCTGAGGGGACTAAACAAGAGCTGAAAGCTGTGGCCTTGGAAATCAGGGTGTTTGGTATCAAAAGAACATTTAAGCTGAGCACGGTGGTACATGCCGATAATCCCAGTGGCTTAGGAGAATTGCGAGTTCAAAGCCAGCCACAGTAATGGCAAGGCACTAAGCAACTCAGTGAGACCCTGTCTCCAAATAAAACACAAAATAGGGCTGGGGATGTGGCTCAGTGGTCAAGTGCCCTTGAGTTCAATCCCTGGAACAAAAAAAAAAGAAAAGAAAAAGAAAAAGAACATTTAATCTTTGTGAACATAATAATGAGCCAAACCATGTTGTCTTAACTACATACTTGAAATACTAGTCCTGTAAAATATTCTACTTCTTCTGCCATGTCTTTACCTTCTCCCTTGCAAAAGAAAAACTTTTTGAGTTTTATTAAGATATAATCAGAAAATTATACATATTTAAGAGGTACAACTTGATATTTTGATTAAAAACAGTTTTTAATTTTATAGTCAAATAAATTTGAAAAATGCTGCATCCTGGACCCTCCTGCCTTGGAGGGTCACAGCAAATCATAGCATGTTAAAGGTGCTAAGAATTCAGAAAGTAAGCCAGGCATGGTGGTGCACACCTGTAATCCCAGAACTTTGGGATTACAGAAGAATCTTCTGAGACAGAAGAATCGCAAGTTCAAAGCCAGCCTCAGCAATGGCAAGGCGCTAAGCAACTCATTGACTCTCTATCTCTAATTAAAACACAAAATAGGGGGGCTGGGGCTGTGGCTCAGTGGTAGAGCGCTTGCCTAGTATGCGTGAGGCACTGGGTTCGATCCTCGGCACCACATATAAATAATAAATGAATAAAATAAAGATCCATCAACAACTAAAAAAAATATTAAAAAAAAACCAACACAAAATAGGGCTGGGGATGTGGCTCAGTGGTTGAGTACCCTTGAGTTCAATCCCCAGTACCAAAAAAAAAAAAAGAATTCAGAACATAAGGTACTGTTACTTAAATACTTCAAATCAGAAGTTTCTAGTCAGTTTGTTCCTTCAGAAATATCAGTTGAACGCTTAACTGTATGCCAGGCACTATAGTTGGGATTTGGTTGTAAGTAAAATGGACAGAGAGGTGCCCTTCTGGAGATTAAGAGCAAATAGATACATAAGCTACGATACAGTGAAACAAGTAAAAGGGAGGGCCAGGATGAGCATGGAGGTGGGGGTCCTTTTTCCTAGCAGGTGGTCAGGAGGGTCTCTTGGATGCCATCACACTGGAACAGCTCCACAGAGAGAGAGGGAGAAGCCCTGTCCAGATCTGGGGGAGATGACTGAGGCATCCAGGCAAGAGTAGGCCTGGTGTCCGGGGAGCTCAGTCAGAGGCAGCCAGGGACTAGCATGTTCTGGGAGGCTGACTAAGGACTGTGGGTTCTAGCTGGGTGCTGTGGCACACGTGTATAATTTCAGCTATTTGAGTCTGAGGCAGGAGGATCACAAGTTTTGAGGCCAACCTTAGTAACTTAGACTATCTCAAAATAAAATTCAAAAAGGCCTGGGGATGTAGCATGTAGCACACCCTTGGGTTCAATCCTCAGTTTGCAAAAGAAAAAAAAAAGATTCTTAATTTTATTCCGAGGGTGGTGGAAATCTCTTGAGTAAGGGTTTGAACATGATTGAACATGTCTTGCTTCTTTGGCAAGGCCACAGCGAGGGTCAAAGCAGTATCAGGAGGCTCTTGTCATATCCAGATGTCAGTCAGTGGTTCTGGGACCAGGGGAGAAGGTGAAGAGTATTCAGATGCCAAGCCCAGTGTGGTGCACACACCTCTAGTCCCAGCATTTGGGAGGCTGAGGCAGGAAGATTGCTGAGCCCAGGAGTTAAGACCAACATGGGCAGCGTAGCAAGACCCCACCAAAAAAAAAAAAGAAAGAAAGGAATAGTCAGGTTATGCCTGTTACGAAGGTAGGATTGGGGGGATGCATTGAAGATGAAGGGTGAATGCTGGCTGGGTTGCTTGAGCCCAGGAGTTTGAGACCAGCTTGGACAACAGTGAGACCATCTGAAAAAGAAAATAAGACAAACGTTGGTATTCTAACATGGATGTGAGCCTTGTATACCTTGTGTACTCCTGGGTCTTTATTATAGTAACCTGCTTCCATGCCCAAATGCAGACACACGCCCCTGCAGTGAGTGTCTGCTGGGGTGAAGCTGCGGCAGGTGGGCCCTGCTGCACCATCGCAGTCCTGAGCTCTTCTGTTGTGCGTGAGAAATCCTTGTGGGATGTTCGTTTACTTCAGTGCTTCTGAGGAAAACAGCTCCATGTAGTCCACTCTAATTTTATTTAATTTTTTAAAGGGTGCTTTTAATTTTTGGAAACCAAAATCAGCTTGTTTTGTTTTGTTTTATGAATAAGTCAAGCACTACTGAAGGAAATAAAACAAAAAACCCATGAGGGTGCGAGGCAAGGAATGAGGATCTTGGCCTGAGCAAGGGGAAGGTTGGAGCTGCCATTGATTGATACGGGAAGGTCATGAGGAGAGCAGGGTTGAAGGGGGAAGGCAGACTTTTGGTTTTGAACATATTAAATCTCAGTGGTTAACTAAGTGGAGATGTTACCCAGGTAACTGGGATGGAAAGGTTTAGAATCAAAGGAAGAGGGAGGCTGGAGAAGTAGCATGGCAGCTATTAGGGGACATTTTTTTTTTTTTTGGTACTGGGGATTGAACTCAGGGGTACTCCACCACTGAGCCACATCCCCAGCCCTATTTTGTGTTTTATGTAGAGACAGGGTCTCACTGAGTTGCTTAGTGCCTCGCCCTTGCTGAGGCTGGCTTTGAACTCGCGATTCTCCTGTCTCAGCCTCCCTGAGTGCTGGGATTACAGGCTTGAGCCACCGTGCCCGGCTTATTAGGGGACATTTAAGTGAGAAGTCTGGATTAGATCTCTTAGCCTCACCCCTGCATGGAGAGTGGTAGAGAAGAGAGACAGCCCTGGCACCCTCCTGAATGCAAAAGATCTAGGCAAACAGGATGGCTTGTGAAGGAGCAGAACTGAGAGAACCATGTTCTGCAAGCTGTGGGATGAAAATATTTCAAGCAGGAGGGAATCGGTAAATCACAAATGCTGCCGGGAGGTCAGGTCACATGCACTGAGCTAACCATTGGTTTTAGCTAGGTGCCATGATGCACCCCTCCCATCATCCCAGTGACTTGGGAGGCTGAGGAAGGAGGATCACAAGTTCAGGGCCAGCCTCAGCAACCTAGGGAGACCCTATCTCCAAAACAAAAATATAAAAAGGCTGCGTTGTAACTCAGTGATAGAGCACTCCTGGGTTCAATCTCCAGTACTACAAAAAAAAAAGAAAGTAAGTTGACTATTGGTTTTAACCACATGAATGTCAGTGGTGATGAGCAGAACTCTTGGTTGCATGGTGGGGTGGAAACCTAAGTGGGTTCAGCCAGGACTAGGAGGAGAGGGATCGGAAATGTAAGAGAGTAAAGTCATCAAGAATTGTAGGCCTGGGCTGGGATTGTGGCTCAGTGGTAGAGTGCTTGCCTCACAGGTGGAAGGCACTGGGTTCGATCCTCAGCACCACATATTTAAAAAAAAATGAGTAAATAAAGGTCAATCAACAGCTAAAAAAAAAAAATTAAAAAAAAAAAAAAAAGAATTGTAGGCCTGTTGTAGGACAGAGCCATAAGGCGGTGTGAAGGTCTAGGTGGCTGCTCTAAGGGACACAATGGTATAGTCTGATGGTATAAAGTTCAAAACTGGGGTCTTTGGGGAGGGAAGGGGGATATATCTGAAATTACTAGGTGGGAGGAACATGGAAGAGCATCCTGCCTCTGGGGCCAGTAGAGTGAGGGACAGTGGAAGGACCACATTTCAGTTGGAGTGATAAGGTGGGTACTGGCCAGAGAAAGGATGTCCCTGATTGATGAATAACTGTTCCAGAAGCCACAGTGAATGGATGCCAGGATTGGGAGGAGTGGGAGGGCAGTCCGCTCAGGAGATGTCTCATGTATTCCTGGTCAATAGAAATGCCGCATGCATAATACTTACATAATTTTAAATTTTCTAGCAGTTGCATTAATATAAAAAGTTGAGGCTGGGTGGATACATTGGTGCATGCCTATAATCCCAGCAGCTTGGGAGGCTGAGACAGGAGGATCATAGTTTCAAGGCCAGCTTTAGCAATTTAGCAAGGCCTTAAGCAACTTAGACCCTATGTTAAAATAAAAAATAAGGGTTGCGGATGGAGGCAGGGTCTCACTGAGTTGCTTAGCACCTCGCTGTTGCTGAGGCTGGCTTTGAACTCGCGATTCTCCTGTCTCGGCCTCCCTAAGTGCTGGGATTACAGGCTTGGCTGGCTCCATTCTTTAGGGCTCGAGGTGAGGCAGAACATCATGGCAGAAGAGTGTGGTGGAGGGAAGCAGCTCACATGATGATCAGAAAGCAGAGAGAGAGATTCCACTGGCCAGATACAAATACATACCCTAAATCCACACCCCAATTCCTACCTCCTCTATCCATACCCTACCACTTCAATTACCATCCAGTTAATCCCTATGGGGGATTAATTCATTGATTAGGTTAAGACTTTTATAACCCAACCATTTCTCCTGAACCTTTTTGCATTGTCTCACACATGACCTTTTGGGGTCACCTCACATCCAAACCATAACAAGTATAAACACTTGATTTTTACATTTTTTTTCATACTAAGACTTCAAAATCTGGAGTGTGTTTTATATTCATAGAACATCTGAACTTGAACCAGCCACATTGGTAGCTAGTGGCTACCAATTGTCCACATTGGTAGTGGACAGCAGAACTCATGAATCTTGGGAGAGAGATCGAGTTATGCTTTTGATGGATCTGACCTTGGTCTTGATTGTTTCCATGATAGATGGTGAGGGGCAAGCTGAGAATATGGAGAGGGAGACGGGTGGGGTGTTGTCAGAGCATGTGGAGCTCTGAGGAGCCTTCTTTATTCCCACGGTTCGAGGTATGGAGGCCCAGCAGTGCTGGGATTACTTGAAGCTGAGTGCTCTGGGGGGACCCTGTGGATGAAGGTGTGGTAGCAGTTAGGATTACAACAAATGACTTGAGGACACACTTGTGGAGCTGGGGTTCTTTGAACATTGCTCGAGAAATCATGGCTTAATGGATTCTGTTCAGGAGTTTCTCAATGTGCAGAGGCCATGGCAGGATCACTTAGGCCCTGAAGGACCTGTCAGGGAAGCCCTGTCCAGACAACTCGGCTCTGTCTTCCTTAGCACTGGGCTGTATTCAGTATCTGCCCCTCGCTGCTAATTATAAACTATCTTCATTCTTTTGGAGATGTGGTTGAAATTAAAGAAAGATTATAATGGAGAAGAAAAATAGGATTTATTTTGACCTCTTGGAGGATAGTAGGGGGCAGCGACAGAATCTAGTTCTTTAGATTCCTTTAGTTTTGGTGGTGCTTGCTGTTGGACTTTCCTGTTCAGTTTTCTCTGCTCGTTGGGTTCATATAAAAAAGTTCCAGGAATGTATGAATTTTGAGAAGGCTTTGGAGTTGGTTGGGAGCTATTCTTTTTCTTTTCTGATGAGAAAACTGGAGATAGCTCTTGGCTCTTTCTAGAAACATTTGTGTAGCTTGGTTACTAACCTTCAACACAAAATGACACATTTGCTGTATCTATAGTATTATACTGTCACTACTGTTTCCTTCCCATGGGCTTGTTTTTTCACGTAAAGGACAACGTTGTGTTCTAGTTTGATGTGCTTGCCCTACTTTCCTATTTCAGTAGTATGTAAACTGAAATAAAAAATATTCACACAAGCTGGGTGTGGTAGCGCACACCTGTAATCCCAGCAGCTTGGGAGGCTGAGGCAGGAGGATCATGAGTTCAAAGCCAGCCTCAGCAACGGCAAGGTACTAAGCAACTCAGTGAGACCCTGTCTCTAAATAAAATACAAAATAGGGCTGGGGATGTGGCTCAGTGGTTGAGTACCTCTGAATTCAATCCTTGGTACCAAAAAAAAAAATTGTTCACCCAGTGCTACATAAGTGCCCATCCCACACTGCCCTCTGGGACGCAGTGCTACAGTGGAGCACTGGGAAGAGGCGCCGAGAGGACCTGGCTCCCCAGGCTGAGACTTGGTGTGCCCTCCAGGTGCGGCTCTATGAGTGGACCACAGAAAAGGAGCTCCGCACCGAGTGTAATCACTACAACAACATCATGGCGCTCTACCTGAAGACCAAGGGCGACTTCATCCTGGTGGGAGACCTCATGCGCTCAGTGCTGCTGCTCGCTTACAAGCCCATGGAGGGCAACTTCGAAGAGGTAGTAGGGGTGCTTGGGGTGCAGACTTGCTGCTTAAGCCCTTGCTAGTGTTTGGTGGGGAGGGTATTCAACTCCACTGGGGCAGGGACATGTTCCCTGAGCATACATTCTGCATTCATAAGTATTTTTAGAGACTCTTGTCCCCAACCAGAACTCAGGTAGGCTCCATCTCTGCAAAGTTGCATTGGCCAGATTTGGGGAAATCTTTAGGGCAGTTGTTAAACAAAGGGCTACATCTTCTGCAGAGTATGGCCTGGGCTTCTGACTAAAGAAAGATGGGTCTCAGAATTGGATTCCACAGAAACTCCAGTTATATTTTCTTGCATCTCGTCTGTTTTAAGATTGCCCGAGACTTTAATCCCAACTGGATGAGTGCAGTGGAAATCTTGGATGACGACAATTTCCTGGGGGCTGAAAATGCCTTTAACTTGTTTGTGTGTCAGAAGGACAGGTGAGTGACAATGGGAGGTTGGTGGGCAGCGTGGAGCCCTAGGTCTGTGGGGCTGAGGACATCAATTGCTACATCAGGCTTCATTGCTTTTTTACTTTTTTCTTTTAAATATTTTTTAGTTATACATGGACACAGTGTCTTTTTATTTTTGTTTACTTATTCTCTGTGGTGCTGAGGATGGAACCCAGTGCCTCACACGTGCAAGGCAGGCGCTCCACCGCTGAGCCACACCCAGCCCCGGCTCTGCTGCTCTTGATGGGTAGAATTTCCTTCATGAAAATCAAAGGCCGCGTGGACCTACCAACTCGCCTCTTCAGAGGGCTCCTCAGAATGCCCAGCACAGGGTTCACTGAGTGTAGTCCTGTGTCCGGGCCTCATGAGGGACATGGGTTTGAGTAGTGACGTCCCATGCTGCCTTTCAGTGCCGCCACCACTGATGAGGAGCGGCAACACCTGCAGGAGGTCGGACTCTTCCACCTGGGCGAGTTTGTCAACGTCTTCTGCCACGGCTCTCTGGTCATGCAGAATCTGGGCGAGACTTCCACCCCCACACAGGGCTCAGTGCTCTTTGGCACAGTCAATGGCATGATTGGTAAGGTCACCCTTGCAGGGCTTGCTCCCACGCAGTCCTCCTTCCTGAGACTGCCATGTGGAGGGATTGGGGAGACCAAGTAGACAGACCAGGAGTTTGCCAGAGGCTGCAGCAAACATGTCCCTCCTGGTGGTGCTTGGCTGGCTGCCTTGGTTAGAAGGTGCTTGCTGTGTGGCTCACTGCCCCCTTCCTCCTCCAGGGCTGGTGACGTCACTGTCAGAGAGCTGGTACAACCTCCTATTGGACATGCAGAATCGACTCAATAAAGTCATCAAAAGTGTGGGCAAGATTGAGCATTCTTTATATCCTTCTCTGAGCCGCCCCTCGCTGGGAAGCACATCCCGGCACATGCAGAGAGCTGCTCACCCTCAGCTGCTTCTGGAAATGTCTTGACTGTGTCTCTTTACACAACAGGGCTCTTGTTATTTTTAGTTTTTGGTGTGGAAAATTTCAGACGTACATAGTGGTAGAGAGAGAATAGTACCATGAATTGCGTGTACTTAGACCCAGCTACAGCTGGTCTGTCATGAGAATGTGTATTTATGTTCCCGAACTGTTTGCCTCTGGCCTTCTTGGTTGTGGGTCAGACATTTCAGATCACAGCACAGGAACATCTCCTCTCAGGGATCTCATGAAGAGCAGCTCTCTCTGATGCCAGAGAGCCTAGCAGGAGAAAGGGGAGAGTGAAGAAGCTGGAACTCAGGGTCAGCCATGCAGGGACCTGCAGAGCCCAAGTGTGGCTGGAAGTTTGTTTAATGTGGGAGATAATCAAGAGTTCTCTCTCCTGTCTCCGAGTCTGGCTCAAGGAGGGAGCAGGTGTCTGGGGTTTGCTAACAAGTAGGACTTTGGGCAGCCTTTTGTGTCACTGAGCCTCAGCATATTCATCCACGATGCTTTGGGGCTAGACTTAGACAAGTGGTTCTTACCATGTGTGGACCTTATACTCATCTAGAGCACTTGTAAAATATACCCGTATGTTCTGGGCTTTGTGCTAATAGAATCTGACCTACATTTTAAAGACATTATTTTAAAGATTGCCCAATTAAGAACCATTGGATTAGGCAAAAATTTTCTTTTAGTTTCAGAAAGCAGTATGGGTTTCAGCTGTTCAGTCCTGGCAGTCATTATAGATTGTGGTCTTGCTGGGAGAGTTGTGGATGCTTGTCAGGGTGTTTCCAGGTAAGCACACATTCCTTAACTCACCTGTCCACCTGGAGATCCTTTCACACTGAGAGGAAGACAGAACCAGCCACAGGCTTCATTGATGGTGACCTGATTGAGAGTTTCCTGGATATCAGCCGCCCCAAGATGCAGGAGGTTGTGGCAAACCTACAGGTGAGCAGTGTGGAGTTCACTCTGGGCCAAATGGTGTCTCCAGGCAGGGCCTGTCAGAAAAATGGCAGGGATCCAAGGTACCAGCAGACTTGTATGGCCTCAAATAATCCTCACGGTGATGAGAAGGTGGAGTCTGAGGGAAAGGCCCATGGGCACATTACCAGATAGCAGGCACTGTGCCAGAAGCTCTTACCCTGTTAGCCCCTCTACTTTAGCAGTAAGGGCACATTTGGGCACGTCTGGGATCTCTGGCACAACCCAGAGGCGGGAAGTAGGCTCAGGATCCTGCAGGCAGGAGAAATTTCCATAATTCTAGAGTTTGGGCTGTTGCTCACTGGATATGGGGCATCTGGGGGAGAATATTTGCCAGAGGCAGCCTACGAGCTAGCTTTGCCTCAAAGGACCTTGCTCACCTATGTGTCCAAGGGGCAGGGTGGGGTTTCTGGTGAGTGCTTTTGTCCCTCCTGTGGCAGCAGTGGCTAGTGGGCTTGTCCTTCCCCAGCTGAGGAGAGGAGCCCTCTTGGCCTTAGGCCCTTCCCTCCTCTCATTGCAGTATGACGATGGCAGCGGTATGAAGCGAGAGGCTACTGCAGACGACCTGATCAAGGTGGTGGAGGAGCTAACCCGGATCCATTAGCCAAGGGCAGGGGTCCCCTTCCTGGCCCTATCCAAAGGCTCCGCTCTCCTGCCCTCCCCTTCCTCTCCCACCATTGTCTTGGCCATGGGAGGCCTTTCCCTAAGCCAGCTGCTCCCGAAGCCGCAGTTCGCCCATGTGGAAATGGGGCTTTCTTAGAACTAAAACCAGTTCACTAGACACCTGGGAATGGGCTGAAGGTGGAACATTTTCTCCCTGGATTTTTACCAGTCTTACATGATTCCAGCCATCACCTTGAACCACCAAGCCTTGATTGGTATTGCCACTTGTCCTCCTTCCTAGGAGGGATTTTGCAGCTCTTTGGTTGAAATGAAGCTTGCGTGCTTGCTCTCTCCTCTCTCCTCCCTCCGTCTCTCTCTCTTTCTCTCTCTCTCTGAGTGTATGAGACACTCATGCTTTATCCTCTTACTTCCTTTATTTAGGTTGTGGGTATGGGGAGGTTGCAGGTGGAGGGCAAGAGGGTCAGGAGGGTTTCATTGTTGCTGAAGTGAGAGCTTCATTTTCCTTCTCTTGCCTCTGTGAGCATCAAGCCTGGAGACCTGTCCAGGGCCAGGGGCTGCCCCAGTGTAAACCTGGAGATGGTGGATGATCCCCAAGCCACAGCCCTTTTGTCTCTGGGAATTCCCTTCTTCAGAGAGAAGGAGGTGGGGGGCTGGGAATTGGTTGTTAGTTTCTGAGTTTTACCAAATAAAGTAGAATCTAAGAAAGATATATTTGTTTTTGTTTTTATTCCCTCTTCTTAGCTGTCCAGCATCCCAGGTATATTCTGCTTATTTACTGCATACCTAGGCACTGTCCTGCTTTCTGGCAACTGCTGCAGTCACTTGTCCTTAGTATTAGAACAATGCTTCTCAAGCAGTGAGGTGACATCTGCACCTCTCCTTTGTTACATGATTGTTTTTGGTGGGAATCCAAGCCTGATGAGTGTCTGGTTTTGGATATAGAGTGGTCATTTTGATTGCATTTGATTCAAGTCACCATTTAGTTCTCTGCTAGTAATCTGCAGGCCCAGGGCTGCTTGGGTTGCCTTTCCTAGCCTCTTACAGCCAGCCAGCCCCTAGCCAGCCTTGGCTACCAAGTAGCTGCTCTTCTCTTGCACCTTCTAGCTCTTCCTTGCCACATGACCTTTAGATTCTCATTTTGTTTCCTTTGGTCTAATGAAGTGAACATTTGAGGTTTGCCCTTCAGTCCTGCAAACAGCGCTTGCCGCCTTTCAGCTTAGCAGGTCAGAGTGGACCCATACCCTGCCAGTGATCCAGTGGGAATAAAGGGTGCTCTGTCCCAAAAGTGGAATAGAGTTGATCTTGACATACCCGCTGGCCCCTTTAAGTCCAGCCTTTGATACAGTGTCAGGAAAATTGTGGTTTCAAGTTCAAACTGTGGTTTTGAGAGATTCTAGCTTCAAGGGAAAAGGGCAAGGGAGCATCCTAACTTTTGGGGTCTTCCTAAGTAAGGCTGCTTCCCAGGAGTCATTTCTTGTGTTTTATTGCCCTCTTTTTCCCCTTATTCTCCTGAGAGTTCTGAGAGCGGGGGATAAGGGTCTTCAGAGAGAAAATAGCATGTCAAAAGCCACAGTTTTGAACTTGAAACTCAACACTGTGATTTGAAATTCTTAAAGTCATGGTTTGAATTTGAAAAAGGCCTGCCCCATGCCAGAGACCAGCTTTAATGAGGCAGGCAAGCAGTAGTCTCCGATTGTGATTATTTTTAAAATTTAATCCTGGATGGGCGGATTGACTACAAGGTGCCAAGATCAAAAAGAATGTGGTGGGATGATGATTCTGGTGCTCTTTAGTGGTCTGACCCGTGGCCACGAGGACCCACTACATTGAGTATTCAGTGGCCTCAGTATTGAATTTGGAAGTCCTTGTGATGTTTTGCTGTTTTTTTGTTTCCTAGTCTTGAGTGTATTCACTTGGGATTGAAATTCCAGCAACCCTTTGGAAACTGACATTTGCTGCCACACTCCCACCCCTCTTAAAGACTATTAATCACCTCTCTAGGGGTGAAAGGTTGTCTTTGGAGCCTTGTTGCAGCCAGCTGGACAGGCTCTGTTCCATGTAGGCGCTGATGAGCTAGCCTCACTCCAGGCCTCCGCACGAAGGGACCTTTGGGAGAATAATAGAAACACTGACTCATCACATGACCATTTGGAAGGGTCTTGAGCCAGAGGCCGTCAGTCTGCAGCCAGCAGCTTGGATCCTCCACCCTCAGTGGAGGGTCCCTTTTGTTTCTGAGAAGCCACAAGCCACAGGAGTGGGGATGAAATACTGGGGAACTTGAATTAAAGGATGTGCCCAACTAGTCCTCAAAGCTGAGAAGTGTTAAGCTAGAGACTCCTAAATCCAAATGGAGTCAAAACAGGAAGACAAGGAAAAAAAAACAACAGCAAAAGCAAAACTAAAGGAGCCAGCTGAGGACCTGCCTGCAGAGCAAGGTGAATGCCCAAAGATTAAAGAGGTATGAGGGGGAAATGAAGGAAACGCCAGGGCCAGCGGGGAAAGTTGCCTGGGGATTGCTCGGGAGGAATTTCGCACCTGCTAAGTGTCCAGAATTCCTCCTAGGGCAGATGAAGGCTTGCTTCTAGCACAGCTGCATAGAGCCTCTCCTACCTGCTCGTGGAGGACGCAGAGGAAACCCTGCCAGACAATGAGTTCTGCAGAGTGGAGGAGGGGGTGGGGCTACCTACAGTATTAGAGTTCAGAATGGAGGTTGCCAGGTGTGCTGGAGGGTGGGAGAAAGATGGCATGAGCCATGATGGCCATGTAAAGGAAACTGGTGTGGGGCCAGGAAGGAGGAGTGCCTGTTTAACTGAGTGGTCCCGTTGGCAGTGGAGGGGCAAGGAAATGTTTGGACGTTTGAAGCAAGAAGGAAAGTTGCCCCAGGACTTGGAGGGTCCTTAGGACTAAAGGCACATATATGTAGAGGTCACATTCATCCTATGATACATTCTGGCAACTGACTTGCTGAGAACTAGACTAGATTAAAAGAGAAGTCAACACTAACAAGGTGAGTTATAGGCCTACATGTGAACATGGGCAAAAACCAGCCGCTTGGGTTGAGGAAGTGAGATTGGCTTAACAGCTTGTGTTTAATAACATCAACATTAACACACACACCCCTGAGGTTTTCCTTCACTGAAAACAGTGTATCATGAACTAAGCATCATAAGGTTGCCCACACAGCCAATCCATATTCGGCTGCATTAAAGTACGATGCATCTAAGAAGGAGAGGAGTATCTAGGTCACAGTTGGCAGGCACCCAGTGTTCATTTGCACCCAATGTCAAGGACCTCAGTGACAGGAGGCAAAACCA
Organism: Xerus rutilus; assembly: GCA_028644305.1. NCBI lineage: Eukaryota > Metazoa > Chordata > Mammalia > Rodentia > Sciuridae > Xerus > Xerus rutilus. Next base: position 10,260,901 of record CM053399.1, read on the forward strand.
AAAGAATTGGCTTGTTTGGCTGGGAAGTGAGCACTTTCAGAAAAACATAGCTTCTTCAAAATGGGAATGGGCTGCTTTTGATAAGTACTGAATTCCTTATCCCGGGAATTTATACAAAAGTTTGACTAGTTGGGGAAATTCCTGGTCCTCGCAGAAGGTAAAATTTGGTTCTTTCAGTGTCGGGCTGGATGGGCGGTGAGTTCCATCTATCACCCCCTCATTACTTCCCTGCCTGCCTCTCTAGCAGCCTACCAGCCTCCGACCCCCGCCAGCTGTAAAAGGAGGCAAAAGGGAGCCTTCCAGTTCTGCTTCCATGGCTCCCCTGCCAGCTGCGCGTTTCTTCCTCCCCATCTGCCTCCTCACCCCCGTGAGCCAGGGGGCTGGCCATCAGACCCTCGAGGGGTTCAAGTAGCCTGTGGGTTCAAGACCCCTGGCCAGGGAGCTGGCGGACTCACCAGTCCACGCATGCAAGGGTTAGGGTGCAGACCTGCTGGTAGTCTCAGGGCAAGCCTAGAATTGCCGACGGCGCGACGGCCCTGCGTCCTGTGTTCGGATTTCCACGATTCTCCCTTCCTGACGGTAGAGGCGTCTAGGGCTCCTCGAGACTGCCAATGCCCCAGGGAAGGCAGAGTCCCGGTGCTAGCCTTGTTCCCTAAGTTTCTTTCCAACCAGGGCCTCGGTCTGAAGCCCTCAGCCGTTCGCAGGAAGCCGACTCCCAAACCCGGGCAGGGGGTGTTGGCCAAGGGCTGAACTCCGCCCCCAGGGGTCCCTGATCTTTGCCCCCGCCCCGGTCTCCGTGCCTCTGGGAGAGGCACCGGCTGGCCTGCGGAGCTGCCTTTTGTGTGTTTCGCTTGGAGGTGCGGGAAACCTCCCAGCCGTTCGCCGTTGCCCCCGGGCCCCTCCTCTCGGCGTCCCCAGCCCCCCTGCTCCTCTCCGCGTGCCAGCTCGGGGATCGCTGGTTCGCTCCCCTCGGCGCCAGGAGGAGGGGCGAGGGCCAGCAGCCCCCTCCCCCGCGCGCGGCGCCCCAGCCGAGCCGAGCCGGGGAGACCCGCAGCCTCTGGTCATGTGGGCCGGACTGCTCTTCCGGGCCGCCTGCGTCGCTCTCCTGTTGCCGGGGACCCCAGCCCGAGGCTACACGGGGAGGAAGCCGCCCGGGCACTTCACGCCGGAGAGGTAAGATCCCCGTGCCCCGCCACCGCTGCGCCGGGGGAGCGCAACAGGCGTGGAGCGGAGGCGCGGAGGGACGCCCCCAGCCGCAGGCGGCGGGCGATCGGGGCATCCTCCCGGGCTCTGTCCGCGCGGGCGCACCCGTTGGGGTCCGGACAAAGACAGCAACTTGTGCCTCTGGTCGGTGCCTGTTGTGCGCCCCTGGCTGGGACTGTCCTGCTCTGACCTGGGGGAGACCGAGACCCAGACCCTGGATGAGCCCGAGGGCGCCTTGGAGGGCGAACCCCTGGGGAGGGGACCCCGGGATGTGCCGTTGATCTTTGGACTGGCGGGAGCTCGCTCCCAAGCGTGCCGCCTTGGCAGTACCTGGCCTCGCGTGCAGCGTCCGCCGCTCTGGGCTGGGGGCTCCCCTTGTGTCCTGACTCAGCGCACACGGTAGACCTTGGAGCCACCGGCGTGTCTCTGGGTTCTGCTTGGGTTTCCGCCGGTGTGTGCGAGGCGCTGAGGGGTGGCGGGTGTGCCCCTTCGCTGTCTTCGCCAATGCCGCCCTTCCTACCGGTACCCCCTCCCCAGCGGTCGCGGGCGGCGAGCCTGTGTGCGTGATGCTTGGAGTAAGGGAACACGGTGTCAGCGGGCGGCCTGGCCGGCTGCCACATCCTCCGGGGGGCGCGCGGCGGGGGCTGCCCCGCCAGGCTAGCAGCTCGCACGTGTGTTGCGCAGCCCCCGCCAGTTCCTGCTCAGATCGTGCGGGCTCTGCGGTGGCTCACAGGCTCCTGCCACCTGTCTTCTGGTCACTGCCAGCCTTGGGAAGCTCCTTGGGACGCTCTAGCTGCGCTCCACCCCTTCCTACCTGAGGGTGCAACTCCACCAGTCTCTCCCAGAACCCTGCCATCTGCCGCTTTGGTGGCACCGCCTGTCCCTTTCAGAGCCCCCAGCGGCTCATCTGGTTAGCTGTGTTTGAGGAGCTTGGAACTGCCGGCCCCTCCTCCCAGGCTGCTGCCAATATTGCTCCAGCAAGGGGATGGGTGAGACCTCACTGTCAGAACCCCCACCCCAGCCCCACGACTCCAGAGTCGGGAAAAGGCTCCTTGGGCCCCAGGGACAGTTTCCCACAGGCTTTTCTGTACTGCCATGATCTCCTGAGTTTCCCTTTCCAAAATACACATTTGCCATAGATGAGTCTCCCCAAGAATAGGGCACATCTGCCTTGTCCCATGTTCCCAGAGGCTGGTGTCAGACCAATTGGTGGTGGGTGCTCTAAAGGTGCCTGACTGGCAGAATGACAGCCCACTAGCCTCTGAACTTGGGCAGAGCACCTGGGCTAGATGTATTGCCCTCTGTGCAACCCATCTAGGGAACCAGCTCCAGTCACCATCTGTGTCCCCTCCAGGCTTCTGATATTGCTGCTGTCCTGGTTGGAATGCCCTCCCTTCCTCCTCTCTTCCCAGCTGCCCCCATTCCTCTTCCTTGAGCTGCCATGCTGCACTTCCAGGAGACCTCCCATGACCCTCTTCAGGGCCTCCTAGCCCACCCCACTGTGGCACTGGCACACTGTCTTGTTATCACCTGGTCCCTTGTCTATCCAACATTCCTTGTAGGTGGGGACAGTGGCACATTCCTGGCTTTACAGCCACGCTTGACCAGCAGCCAACACCCAGTTGAAGTCTTATCTGGATTTTTGTCCTTTCTGGACACTGAGTGCTTCATCCCCAGCTCCAGAGTGTCCCTGGTTGAGTAGATCCTCTTCCAGGAGTTTGGGTGGCTCTCTGGTGCCCTGGGATGCCCTTCCTCCCCTTCTCTGCTGACTTCCCTTCTCTACTTTTCCCTGAACAGCCATTTATTGATTACTTACTATGTGCCGGGCATGGCTGTAGGTACTGGGATGAACAACTAAAAAGAAGCCCTTGTCCTCAGGGAGCTGTAGGGGAGACAGACAATGAGCAATCATCAAATTAACAAATAATGTCTCAGGAAGTATTATGGAGAAGAATAAAGCAAGGAAGGTCTCTGTGAGAAGATGAACAGAGACCTGAGTGAAGGGTGAGAGTGAGCAGGGTATGTATCCGAGGAAAAACCTTCTCAACAGAGGGAACTGCAAGTGCAAAGGTCCTGAGGCAGCCATCCTGGAGGTTCTGCATCCTCAGCTCAGAGCCCTCTCTCCAGGCCACTCTTTGTGTTCATAGGGCAGATATCCATAGGAAGCTGGTATCTCTCATATTTTTGTCTTTGTCCTGCCTCCAGGAGAGATCGACATTTTTCTTTGAAAACTTCCCATTGTTCTTCCCAGGGGGTTCTGGAGAACTGCTGATTGACTCACAGACTGGCTGGGAGGCTTTGCTGTTGACCAGTCTCTCCCCTGTACATAATGTGGAAAGTGCTCTTTCCTATCTCTCTCTCTTTCTTGAATTTTTTTTAGTGGCCAATGAACTTTATTTATTTATATGTGGTGCTAAGGATTGAACCCAGTGCTTCACACATGCTAGGCAAGTGCTGTACCACTGAGCCACCACCCCAGCCCTCTCTTCTCTTTTACAGACGCCGGTTGGGCCCCCACGTCTGCCTCTCTGGCTTTGGGAGTGGCTGCTGCCCTGGCTGGGCACCCTCCATGGGCAGTGGGCACTGCACCTTGCGTAAGTGGCCATTCATGTGCCCTGAGCCCTCTCAGTGCACACGAGCAGAGTGCATTGCCAGAGCTCAGTCCCTGGTCCCTGGTCCCCAGCTCCTTACCTGCATTTCTCCTCTCAGCTCTCTGCTCCTTTGGCTGTGGGAGTGGAGTCTGCATCGCTCCCAACGTCTGTTCCTGTCAGGATGGAGAGCAAGGGGCCACCTGCCCAGGTAACGGGATGATCAGTGGTTGACGGGAACACCTGAATTAACACTGAGATCACGCGCCAGACTCTGAGCACTGGAGATGGATGCTAGCTTGTTATTTTCAACCCCCACTATTAGGAGGCATTTTTATGCCCACGTTAAGGGTAACGAAGCCGAGACACAGAGGTTCTATCTTAACCTGGGCTACAAGGTCAATCATTAGCAGAGCTGGATTTAGACTCAGGCCTGTCCGCCTCTAGAACCAGTCTTCAACAGGATCCAGGAGAAGCCCTGGTGGGAGCGGGGCTGGGACGGCCACCTGGTGCTGGTGCTGTTGGCTGGTGCTCACCGGTTTGGTGCCATGCCTGTTTCAGAAGCCCATGGCCCCTGTGGGGAGTATGGCTGTGACCTTACCTGCAACCATGGTGGCTGTCAGGAGGTGGCCCGAGTGTGCCCCTTAGGCTTCTCAATGACAGAGACAGCTGTTGGCATCAGGTGTACAGGTGAGAGCCCTGGGAACCGTGGGGGAGGGGAGGGCGGGGTTATGTCTCCTCCTGTCCTGCTGAGCTGTACGGTGCCAGGCTGAGCCAGGAGGTCCTGCAAAGGAAGAGACTGTCACTCTGGTTATTTCACAAATATTTGCTGAGCACCTCTTAAGGGCAGGAAGTGAGCTTGGGCCAGGGTCAGAGGACAATCAATTTGGTCACTGCTGTTATGGAGCTTCCAAATACGGGAAAAGGGGACAAGGACGATGTCAGCTCAGTGACTGGGAAAGTGCTGGGTGCTGGGGCCACATGGGTGCCTAGGTTAGGGTAGGGACAGCTCCTTGGGAAAGTGATATTTGAAAGACGGGCAAAGCAAAACTCAGCAATTATTCTTTTGCAAGAATATTATTTGCTTGTGATTTTTAAAAGTTCCTACAGACAAAGTGTGTTACCATCGCCAGAGGCAGCCTCTGGGACGAGTTTCTTGCTGATCTTCCCAGGGCTACAAAAACTTTTTTTCAGTTTTAACTTTGTAAATATACTATTTCCCTTCTGTGAATAGAAAGTAAATGATAGTATATTTGCAAACAGTTGGAAAGTAAGGATAGAAAGATGAAAGTAGACATTCCCTGGGTGCCGCACCCAGAGATAATTGCTATTAAAATGAAGTTTTTTTTTCTGCCCTTTTCCCTGGGTGTGTGTTTGTGTGTTTATACGCATGTGTGTAAGACATGTATCTGTTTTATAAAGTTGGGATCATATCTCAGCTGTAGTTTTTGTTCATTAATTTTCCCACTTAACTTCATAGTATGGGAATCCCCAAATATTCTTTTTGACATAATTCTTTCTTTCTTTCTTTCTTTTTTTTTGGTACTGGGCATTGAACCCAAGGGCACTTAACCACTAAGCCACATCTCTAGTCCTTTTTTATTTTGAGACAGGGTCTTGCTAAGTGCTTAACGACTCACTAAATTGTTGAGGCTGGCTTTGAACTTGAGATCCTCCTGTCTCAGCCTCTGGAGCTGCTGGGATTGATCAGCAGTGTGCGCCATGGCGCCTGGCTTGACAATTCTTAACAGCTGCCTCTGTGGCTGCTGCCGTCGCTCTCTTTGCCTAGCTGGCCATCTTCCCTCTCTTAGGTGGTCCATAATGTTTTGCTACTATAAATAACGTTGCAACAAAGAGGCTTCCTGTCAGCTTCTCTGATTATTTCCCAGAACTCCTGGCTGAAAGGGTCTTGTTCAAGGGGTCTGGATCTTGAGGCTGGTTGCACTGTGTCCTCCAGAAAGGAGAAGCAGCGGAGCCACTGATCTCCCCTGCGTCCTTTCTTGGGGACTACTTTCCACTCGTGCTCTTCACTGCAGGGGCAGACGGGGCCAATGAAAACCAGAAAACAGTGTCAAAGTGAGCACAGGACAGCGAGGCGCTGGCCATAGCCATGAGGGGTTCCCCTGGGATGGGGTTGGTCGGCTGGGCTTCTTAGAGTTGGTAGGCGTGGTCTGAAAGGGCCTTCCCAAGAAAGAGCACTTAGACGCCAGACAGAGGCCCAGCAGCGGGTAGAGAGTCAGAGGTGTCCTTTGGGCATGAGGGCCAGGTGACGGGGAAACTGACTGAAGTGGGCTGAGCTTGTCCTGCAGGTCCTTGGAGGCCCCCGTTTGTGCGTAGGGAAGGGATGCCAAGCAGCAGGATCTGGGGAGTTCCGTTGCCCAGCTTCCCTCAGCCCCTGGGCAGAACCCCCCTGTGCTCCACAGCGGAGTCTGCCTTAGCCGCCTCTCCAGCCCTGTGTCCTGCTGCCTTGATAGAACCCGAGCCTCAGCCTGTCTGGGGCTCAGTGCCGACTCCAGGGAGCTCTGCTGCTGCGCTGTGGCTTTCCCACCCCTTCCCCTCCTGATGCTCCTGGTCCTCTGGGCCTCAGAGTCAGTGCTCAATGAGTGTTTAAGGCAGTGACACTGTGGATAATTTAACCGGCCTTGCTGTCCACTGTACCCTGCCCTTCAGGGAGGCCTAGGGGTTGCCCCACCGTTGGGACCACTGGAAACTGTTCTGTCTCAGCTGTCCTCTCTGGTCATCTGATCGATGTGGTCTGGTGGGGCCCAACCCCTCAGCCTCTCCTTTCTGGGGTTTCTCTCATAGCCAGATGTCTTTCCTGGTGCCTGCTCCTTCTTCCTGGGGGATGACCGGGATCCAGGCTACCAAGGGCAGGCCCAGTGTGGGCACGTGTTCCACCTGGGGTCAGTTTTCCCTGAGTCACGGTCATGCTCAGAGTGAGCTGTGCGAGCATCTTCTCTCCCCAGATATTGACGAGTGTCTAAGCTCCTCTTGTGAGGGCCACTGCGTGAATACGGAGGGCGGGTTCGTGTGCGAGTGCGGGCCAGGCATGCAGCTGGCCGCGGACCGTCACAGCTGCCAGGGTGAGTGGGCAGAGGAGAGATGGGGGCTCTGGATGAGGCCACTCGGAACCCTCAGCCGGCCCTGCCCGGCCCTGCATGATACCTTCTCCCTGCTATAGTCCTCGGAGAGACCTACTGTACCAGCCCCATTTTACAGCTGGGGAAACTGAGGCTCCTTAGTAAAGGTGGAATTGGGATTTGAATCCCAGCAGAGCCCTCAGGCCCTGGCTCTGACCCATGACAGGCTCAAGTCCTCTGCAGGGTGCAGGGGAGCAGACTGACTGGGTGGAGGCCCCCCAGAGGAAAGAGGGCTGGGAGGGACTGGCTGGGAGCCCATCCAGGGGCCAGGGTGGAGCCTGTTGTGAAGGGGTCACTGGTCTACTGCATCCATTGGTTCTCCCTGCTTCCATGCTAGGACAGACTCTGGGGACACCCGGGCTGTAGGACCCCACCCATACCCTGTGTGGTAGTTTGGGGAAGAAGGAGGTGAGGATGAGCATAAGGGCTGTGAGAGCCCAGGACAGCGTTCCCATCCTCCATGAGCAGGACAAGCTATTCTACAATACCTATTCATCCTTTTCAGGTGACTCGTTGACACAAATTGTATAAGGAGACAGTCTCACACAAAGCACAGGAGGCAAAACCCCCCCTTGATACGGTGCTGTTATTTTCTCTGCATGTGAAATTTTCATAAAGCATAAATATGCTTTCACAATCTGAAAAAAAATCAATAAAAGTCACAGTGCTAACTCCAGGCCCTCCCTCCATGCCACTCTCTGTTCTCACCAGAGACTAGCCCTGGTGTTCTATTACGTCAGCTCCGGCTGCCATACCAAAATACTGCAGTCTGGGTGGTCAAACCACAGGGATTTTATCTCCCAGTTCCAGAGGGCTGGAAGTCCAAGTTCAAGGTACTAGTTGATGTGATTCCTGGTGAGGACTCTCTTCCTGGCTTACAGATGACAGTCTTGCCGTGTCCTCACAGGATGTCAAAAGAGGAAGGGAGGGAGGGGAGAAGCAGCCTGGTGTCACTTCTGAGGGCGCTAATCCATTCACAAGGGCTCCACCCTCATGCCTCATCTAACCTAACCATCTCCCAAAGACGACACCCCAAACACCATCACAGTGGGTGTATGAATCTCGGAGGGCATAACTCAAACCATAGCACCCAGTCATCAGCCTAAGCACCCTGCCTGCTTCTGCCAGCCACACACGCTCATAGAGATGTGGGAATTGCCAAACTCCTGTCCCAGGTCCCAGGCTCTGTGCTTTCCATGCATTTTCTCATTTCATCCCTGAAATCATTCCATGATGTTGACATGTTTATCTCCACGGCTTAAAGAAATTAGACAGCTTGCCCAAGATCATGTTAGAACTGGAATTTGAACTCAGTCATTCTTCCGCCTTTTTCTTTTTTTCTCCTCAACCATTGGCCTTAACGAGCTTCTCACCTTTGGGTAAATAGACCACCTGCCTTGTTCCTTTTACCTGCCGTCTGGTACTCAGCAGGTCACATGTCCCAGAGCTTACCAACTCTTACTGGTGAACAATTTCAAACAAGAGCACGGGGGAGCTTCTGCTGAGGAGGTGCTAGAGAAACAGTTTTGAAGGAGGAGTTTTCTAGCCAGACAAGGGAAAGGCATCCAGGGCAGACAGGAAAATGGGCCCGGGGAGAATTTGCAAGAGTGGGATGTGTTTGGAAGATGGTGAGAACTTAATTAAGCTAGGAGAGAGGGCAAGGGGCTGGAGAGGATGCAGAATAGGCAGCCCAGACCAGAGCTGTTTTTTTTTTTTTTTTTTTGGTATCAAAGATTGAACCCCAAGGGTACTTAACCACTGAGCCACATCCCCAGCCCTTTTTATTTTTTATTTTGAGCAAGGTCTTCCTGAGTTGCTTTAAATTGCTAAGGCTGGTTTTGAACGTGCAATCTTCCTGCCTCAGCCTCTTAAGCTACTGGGATGACAGGTGTGCACCACTGCGCCCGGCCAGGGCTGTCTTTAAAAGGCCTTGTGGGCACCTCTATAATGGGGGTGGGAATCCCAGAGAGGGATGAGAGGTCAGATGAGAGGTGCCCTTAGGCAAGAACATCCTGGAGTTCCTGTGAGGAGGCTGGGAGGAGCACAGGTAGAGGTGGTGGTGCATTAGAGGCTGTCTGTTCTCCAGCTGGGAGATGCAGTGGTCAGGGCTGCGGTGAGGGTAGAGGAAGTCTAGGGACTGTTGACTGGACATTGGGGTTAAGGAGGTCCCCCACAGCCTTGAGTGGGGTGGGAGGGTACTGAGAGAAGAGGGGACCGCACATTTCTAAAACTCCGTGGGGAGGTAAATGCCAGCCTGTGCTTTCCCTTCAGACACTGATGAATGCCTGGGGACCCCCTGTCAGCAGAGGTGTAAAAACAGCATTGGCAGCTACAAGTGCTCCTGCCGCACTGGATTCCATCTCCATGGCAACCGGCACTCCTGTGTAGGTAAGGTCGGGACACTGTGGTCTGCACACTTAGGCTGCCAATCAGGATGATGGATAGGGTCAGCGCCTGGACCTGGAAAGGTCAACATTTGGAACCTCAAGGGTTTGAGCCTCTGTTCTGTCCTGGGTCAGCATTGCTCTGCATGGAAGACCTTGTGCCGGCCTCTCCTGGCCACCAGCCTTGTCATCCCATTATGTGTCTCTTTTGCTCCTTCCTCTCCCAGATACACCAAGGATTCCTCTCTGCTTATCCCTTTTCTTGACCTCTTTTGTTCCTTTGGGTAAATAAAGCACATTATGTCTCTTTCCTCTGGTTTAGAAGGAGACCTCTGTTTCCTCAGCCCATTAGCAGAAATTTCCAGAAAGAGATTGGCATGTCTGGCTTGAGCTTGGCTCATGGGTTGAAGGTGGGCTCTCATGGGCTTCAAAAAGACTTTGTTCCAGCAGAGTTAGGCATTTGTCCTGAAGTCTGCTCTGAGCAGCACAGTGAGTCTTGAGGTCCTTTCTCAGAAAGAAAAAGTGGACAGCGGGAGGGTTGGAGATGAGATCCTCAGCAGCTCTTGTTCCTACCGTCCTCACTTAATCATGGCTGCAAGGTGCTGGGGAGAGTTGTGGATGCACCCATTAGATGACTGCTGGAGGCATGAACCTCCAAGGTGACTCTTGCTGGATTTTGGCCCCGTTTTTAGCCATCTGAGTCACATGCACCTTGGAGCAGGGGCAGACCCTCTAAGAAGTTGACAGGAAAACTCCCTGAGTCTTGTGGATTAAGGAGCAGGAGGAAGGGCTCCCTAGCCAGACTAGCAGCCAGGTCTTCTGCAGACGTGAACGAGTGCCGGAGGCCGCAGGAGAGGAGAGTCTGTCACCACTCGTGCCACAACACCGTGGGCAGCTTCCTGTGCACCTGCCGCCCTGGCTTTAGGCTTCGAGCTGACCGCGTGTCCTGTGAAGGTGAGTGCTGTGTCCAGCCCTTAGCCGAGGCCTAGCTGCCCAATGCCAGACCCTGTCCTTGGTCAGCAGGCCCTGTTCCTAGGTCATTAGGCCCTGTCCCTGGTCACCAGCCCCTCTCGTTCGGTTCATCTTGTCTGTTATTTCCAGTGCCCACCTTCCACCTGTGTTTCCTTCCACTTCCATTTACATTTTCCAAATGGTTAAGAGGAAAAACCAATGCTGATAGAGGAAGGTGTGACGTCGGAGCCCCAGGGACAACTGCCTTGGACAGTGGTGTCAGATGGCTCTGCCATGCGTTGGCACCTAGGAACACGTGTACAATGCAGTCGTGTTGGTGGTGGGCGTGGCTGTTCTGTGGCCTCCGTGCTCGCTTCTCAGCATGCGGGGGATCCTTCCGTCACTGCTCCAGAGCTGACTCCTCTTCCAGCACCAGCTGCCAGCCAGCACATCTCCCCATGGTCACTGAGCAGGCCCTTTCTGGCCCTTCCTGGCTCCCTCCCTGGCCTCTGCCTTGCTCTCTCCAACCTCCTTCTGATCCTTCTCTTTCTCCCTCACCCTCATCTTTCTCTCCCTTTCTAGTTTTTCTGACTTTCTTCTCTTGGTCCTTAAGACCTCTGGGCAATGGGTGTCCAGGCGGCCAGAATGCCCTTGGCTGTTCCTCAGTGCGCATGGGCATTGAGGGCCAGGGGTTCCTCTCAGTGCCTCATGCACTGTGAGGCTGGAGAAGACCAGGCCACGGCTCCATCCCAAGCTCCAGCTGCGTGTGTCTCCAGGGAAGCCACAGCTGGGAAGGGTAACAGGGGACACACTGGCCCATCAGGACATAGGGATGGGGGGGCAGTTAGTCCCAGGATAGATCCCAGAGGGGTTAGAGCTCTGCCAGGCTCAGGGAAACTTGTGCCAGGCCAGCTTGTAACCTCCTGCTGGTTGCCCCTTCCCCATCTGGCTTCCCACATGGCTGTCATGGTGCCCCCACAGCTCATGGTTGCACCCTCGTGTCCATCAGGAAACAGGCCCAGAGGCAGTAACTGGCAGTGGAGCTGAATCCTACCTGAGCCCTGAACCCCAACCCCCACCTGTGCCCCTGCTCCTCCTCAGGAGACCCCTGTGCCTCTGTTTCAGCGTTGCCGAAAGCCGTGCTGGCCCCGTCTGCCATCCTGCAGCCCCGGCAGCACCCTCACAAGATGCCTCTGCTGCTGCCAGAGTCGGGGCGGCCTGCCTTGTCCCCAGGACACAGCCCTCCTCCTGGGGCCCCAGGGCCTTCTGCAGGAGCCAGGACGACCCGCCTGCCCTCTCCTACCCTGCCACCACCCTCGTTCTTCCCTTCTGCTCCTACCCGGCTGCTCTCTACCCCAGCGCCTAGTGCCTCCCTGCTGGGGACCCCCAGACCTCCCTCATTCCTCCAGGGAGAGGTAATGGGGACCCCCTCCTCACCAGGGGGTCCTGAGAGCCCAAGGCTGGCAACAAGGCCCTCTCCCTGCTGGCACCTGGGAGCCATGTATGAATCAGGGAGCCGCTGGACAGGGCCCAAGTGTTCCCAGTGCCGGTGTGAGGTGGGTGCGAGGGCTCCCCGGGTTGTCCTGGTGCAGCACCTAAGGTCTGGTGGTGGCTGCAACTCCTGCCTGTGCTTCCAGGATGGAGAGGTGACTTGCAGAGAGGTGAGGTGTGAAGCTGCTTGCTCCCACCCGGTTCCCCCCAGAGATGGGGGGTGCTGCCCTGTGTGCACAGGTAAGAGCTGGGGCCCCAGAAGGACAGAGTCCTGCTTCCTCCCTCCCCCAGCCCTCCTGTGGTCCATGGGCTGTTCTGCAGTTGTCCCTTACTTTGGAATCACTTGGAGAACCACATAAACCACAGATCCCTTGCCCCGCCCCCTGGATTAGCACATCCCGGGGCCTGAGAATGTGCATGTCTAACGAACTCCCAGGGCCTGCTAGTCTGGAGACCACTCTTTTTGTTGTTTTTACCCTAGTACCAGGGACTGAATCCAGGGGTGCTCTACCACTTAGCTACATCTCAAGTCCCTTTGAGTTTTTATTTTGAGACAGGGTCTCGCTGGTTGCCAAGGCAATAAGGCCCTCTCCCTGCTCTCACCTGGGAGCCATACGTGGACTTGATCCTTGAACTTGTGATCCTCCTGCCTCAGACTCTTGAGCTGATGGGATTACAGGCATGCACCACCATGCCAATCTCTGGCGACCACACTTTGAGAAGCACTTGTCTGCTGTAGCACCCCCAAGGGGACCTGTTTGTCTTCTGGGCATCCTTCTTGAGCTTCATTAATTCACTGGGTCTCCAAACTCATTCTGCTCTCTCCTTTCCCTGCCCTCCCTCCTTCCTCTGGCTGGAGGAGTAGTGATTTCAACTATCCGCCACAGGCTTGGGGTGTGACTTAGTGGAGCCCGTGCCTGGCAGGCACAGGCCCTGAGTCCCATCCCCAGCACTGAACACTCCCAGCCACAATGTCCTTACAACTTTTTATTTGCTTCCCACGGCTGCTGGGACAGAGACCCAAGCTCCTTTAACTGAGCTCCTCAAAATTTGCTGTGTACCTGAATTGCCCGGACTCTTATTAAAATACAGTCTCCCATGTGGAAAGTCTGGGATGGGCCTGAGAATCTATGTGTCTGAATCTCCTGGTGATATGATGCTCAGGTTGCTGGACCTTGAGCAGCAGTAATGGAGTTTTCCCAAGGGTTTGGGAATGTGGCTCAGTGGTAGAGCCCTTGCCCAGCATGCCCTGGATTCAATCCCCAGCACTGCATGAGAAAAAAAAAAAAGTCTTGCCAGGGTTTGACATGGAAATATACATTCACTGATTTTACCGATTTTCTTAATGAGATCTTGTACTGAGCCCTGGATGTAAAGTACTGGGGACACTTTATCCTGAGCTTGCAGATCCTTCCAAGTTTTCTACTGGGTGGTATTTCCATTTTGTGGTGAAAGTAGCAGCGTTCTAGAGAAGGGAAGTGTCCGGTCTGGGGTCATTTAGGCAGACTGGCCGGCAGGCTAGGTGTGAGCACAGGGCTGTCCTCTGTCTTTCCTCCCTGATGGGGATAAAACGCTGTATTCTCAAAACAATTGTGGCTTTACCAGATGTGAGTGGACCCTCCTGGGACCACCACTGCAGATGATCCTTGCAGACGACAGTAAGTTGTTCCCCAGGGCTTCCCTGTTGTTCCGCAGTCCAGGGAACTTGTATTTGCCACGGCTGAGACATACCGGGCAGTGACAGAAGGTCCAGGTGCATTACGCCTGGACAAGTTGATAGACCTCATTTCCTGTCTGAAGAGGGCTCAGACCCCTCCTGTTTGTCTTTCCCAGGCTGTTTTTACAGTGGCGTCATCAGAGCAGAAGGGGACGTGTTTTCACCTCCCAATGAGAACTGTACTGTCTGTGTCTGTCTGGTAAGCAGCCCCAAAGGCTCCTGGGTGTTTTCTTAACCTTTGGGGGTTTTAGAGGAAGGGGGAGCTCCCGGATGTTGAAGGTGAGCTCATCCCCCAAGAGAGAGTGTTCCCAAGCTGTGGATTTTGGTCAGAACCTGCAGAACTTAAAAGGGTGGAGGCAGCGTCCAACTCAGAGGCTGTGGGGCTCGGAGAGGCTTCTGCTGGGCAGGAAAGAGCCACCAGGTGAACAGGGTCCATCTATTTGGGAAGGGAAGGGATGAAATGCCCTTGGAAACTTCCCCTCCAGGGATCCTGTTCTTTCCAGGCAAAATATTTGCCAGCACAATAGAAGGCGTCCAGTTTAGGAGGGAGAGAGCTTGTGACTATGCTGGGCTTGTCCAGTGTATTCTCCTTTAGGCAAGTTTATTCCTGCAAGGATGGTGATTAAGTGCCTACTGTGTGCCAGACAGAGCCAGGTGCTGTCACAGGTATTTGATCATGAGCACACATTATGTGCCAGTGCTGCGTTGGTGCCTTTCATCTGATGCCTTGCCTGGGGCTCCTGGGGCCAGCTTGACCGTCCCTGTTTTACAGATGCAAAGACTGTGGCTGGGAAGTAGGTGAGCTAGTATTTGAGCTGAGGTCTGAGTGAGTCCTAAATCCAACTCTGTCCTCCAACCCTCACTGCCACCACCTGACTGTCTTTAAAAGTGGCTCCTAGCCAGCGTGGTAGTGCACACCTGGAGTCCCAGCAGCTCGGGAGGCTGAGGCAGGAGGATCACGAGTTCAAAGCCAGCCTCAGCAACAGTGATGTGCTAAGCAACTCAGTGAGACCCTGTCTCTAAATAAAATACAAAATAAGGCTGGGGATGTGGCTCAGTGGTTGAGTACCCCTGAGTTCAATCTCTGGACCCCCCCCCCAAAAAAAATGGCTCGTGGACTGGCAACGATGGGGAGACTGGAGCATAAGGTCAGGGGTGTGTGGATAGCTGCCAGTACTCTGTGTTGACCTCTTCCTGTGTGCCGAGCACACGTGGCTGAGTGTTAGTGGGCGACCTCATCCTGTATAATGAGAAGGAAGCTGATTCCACCCTTCTCAGACTGAGGCTCAGGGATGTGATGTGCTTTGCCCAAAGTCCTGCCGGTGGAGGAGCAGATACTAGAACTCATGTCTGGTTGATTCCAAAGTTGAGGGCTTTTGATTTTAACTTCAACTTTGTTCTACAATTTAATCCTTTGAAGAGCCAGTAAGAGCCACTTGGGCCCAGACCCAGGTGCAGGTGGAGGTGCGGGAGGGTCTCCTGGCCTGCGGGAGGGCACTGTGCCCTCCACAGCTTAGTCTTGCACAGCCTCTGCTGCTGGGCCTGTTTGCATCTCTTTGCTCTCCGTTCTGTTCTGGGCTTTCCCAAGAAACCGTGTGCCTTGGAAATCTGAATCCCGTCATAATAAACACAGGAATGGGTCCCTGTGACCATGCGACATCTGAAGTGCTCAGGGGGCATTCTCTGGGCAGCTCTGGTGATAGAAAGGTGTGGTGGGAAAGAGGGAACAAGCTGGTCTGTGCTGGGCCTGAAGATTGGTGGAGCCCAAACACCCTCCTTCCCGCCTCCCTCTTTCACTGCCTCAGGCTGGAAATGTGTCCTGCATCTCCCCTGAGTGTCCTCCTGGCCCCTGTGAGACCCTCCCACAGTCAGATTGCTGTACTTGTGTTCCAGGTAAGTGACTCTCTTGGAAATTTGCTTTTCTGTATGTGCAGGGGGAGGTGTCTTTTGAGTGTATGTTGGGTAGGAGGAGGAGAGGAGATGGGGAGAGATTGGCTTCTGCTTTAGAAATTCAGATTGTGCCCAGTGGTTCACTGGTTTGGATGCTGGACTGTGCTTAGAGCCAGGCCTGCCCCCTTCCCCAGGAAGCACCTTAAGAGTAGGCAGGAAGGGGTTTGAGTTCACCCTTGGCATTGCTCTGTGGCTAGATGTGGGTGGACCTCTGTTAACCCACTAATGAGCTGGTCCTTTTTTTGATGGGAGGTACTAGGGATTGAACTCAGGGGCACTCACTCACTGAGCCACATCCCCAGCCCTCTTTTGCATTTTATTTTGAGCCAGCCTCTTGCTGAGTTGCTTAGGGCCTTGCTAAGTTGCTGAGGCTGGCTTTGAACTTGTGATCCTCCTGCCTCAGCCTCCTGAGCCGCTGGGATTACAGGCGTGCCCCACCGTGCCCAGTGATTCTGTCGGTTTTTAAGTTGTAACTTCTTTTGTTCCAGGGACTTGGTGTGGGAGGGCGAGTGGGAGCCCCAGGTCCCTGCCCATGTGTCCCCTGTCCTTCTAGCTGCTCCGGCCCAAAGGCCTTGAGCTGCTTCTCCCTCTCTTCCCGCAGTGAGGTGCTATTTTCATGGCCGTTGGTACGCAGATGGGGCAGTGTTCACTGGAGGTGGTGACGACTGTACCACCTGTGTCTGCCAGGTAGGGTGGCTGAGGTGACAGGGAAGAGGTGAGTCAGCAAGGAGTTTACCCAGGATGCTGTGACAGGGAGACCGAGGCAGCAGGGTCACTGATCCCCCAGCCCCAGACTGCTTGAAGTTCAGCCATCAGCACTGCCGTGGGTACAGCTCCTACTGTGCATGGGGACACGGCTCAGCACAAGGCAGTCCCTCAGTCTGGAAGCCCCCAGGTCACCAGCACCGGAAGCCTTCTTAGAGTGAGGGATGCTAAGTGAGGACCTGAAGGAGACGGGACAAACCAGGGCAGGAGCTGAGGGCCGTGGCAGGCAGAGCGTCAGCAGCACAGGAGGAGACGGAAGAGCCCAGTGAGGTGGAGCAGGCTGGGGACATGGAGCGGCATGGAGGCTGGTCTAGGAGAGCCCAGCGGGGAGTCTCACACACGCACCTCTGCAGGGGAGCAGTGGAGATCTGCAGCTGGGGTTTTGGGGTGCAGTGACATGATCAGACTGGGGCCTGGGTCGGCTCTCTGGCTACAGAGCCCGTGTAGATGGGGGGCGAGAGGAGGGCAGGGGGGCCTGGATGGAAAGGCTCCCAGGAGGCAGGGCAAGAGGTGGAGGCCCAGCTAGGGCTGGGGGTGCACCTGTGCCAGCTCTGCCCCGTCCCCCTGGAGATTAGCACTTCCCCGTGAGGGGCCAGCCTCTTCCTCAGCCCCAGTGGCCCAGGGTGGGGAGCTGCCTCACGGCCATGCCCTTGGCTCTCTTCCAGAAGGGGGAGGTGGAATGTTCCTTCACGCCATGTCCAGAGCTGGCCTGCCCTCGGGAGGACTGGTGGCTGGGCCCCGGGCAGTGCTGCTTCACCTGCCGGGAGCCCACACCCACCACAGGTGAGGCCGAGCCAGCTACACAGGGGTTAGGGCTGGGGTGGCCCAGGAGGGAGGCAGGGCTTCCCCTGCCGAGACTGATTATGTGTGTGTGTGTGTGAGTGTGTGTGTGTGTGTGTGTGTGTGTGTGAGAGAGTTGGCTGGGTGTGTAATTTTGTGTATGCATGCTTTTGTGTGCATGGTGTGTGGTATAACTGTGTATTCTGTGTGTGAATCTTTTTTTTTTTTTTTAGTGTGCCTGAGTGTGTGTGAGTGTGTCTGTAATGTCTTTGTGAGTGTTGTCATTTGTGTGTAGCAAATGTGCATTTATGTGAGCCTGCGAGTTGTGTCTGGCGAGCATGTGTGTAGGTCTGTGTGTCTGTGTGTGTTATGTCTGTGTGTGGAAGCAGGTTTGTGCGAGTGTGTGTGCGTGTGTGTGTCTGTGAGCAGGAGGGGTCGTCCGGGGTGGGGTGGTGCTGTGGGACCCGTGAGTGGTTCCGCCCACTGTGTTTCCTCCCTCGCTGTCCCCGGCCAGGCTGCTCTCTTGACGACAACGGGGTTGAGTTTCCGATTGGACAGATCTGGTCACCTGGTGATCCCTGTGAGTTATGCATCTGCCAGGTGAATGACAACCTGCTCGCCTTCAGCTGCTTTACCTGGCTGTCCCACCTGCCTCGCCCAGAGGAGCTCCCCCTTCCCTCCAGAGGCAGAGCCACCTCTGGTCGGGCCTCAGTCTCCCACCCACAAGGGCTTGTCCTGTCCTGGGTAGATGGTTCAGGACAGTGTAGTTGGCTTGTGCAGGGAGCTGCTGCCCCCAAGGTCAGACTTAGGAGTCCTCCCAGAGGGTGGCCCGGGGTGCGGCTGGCTGTGGGCACTGGGGCAGCCCAGGCTGTGCATGCAGCTGCTTCTGTGAAAGAGGCTGTGTTGCTGACCATGAGTCCTGTGACCTCGCCTTATCAGAAGTGGTTCAGGAGAAGGTGCCTGGGTTTGAGTCAGATGGACAGAAATGCAAGCACAGCTACTTACCAAGAAATGTGATTGTTTTAGCCTGTCATTGACCTGCACCCTGGGGCTCCTTTCTACTTTAAAAGAACTATGGGTTCCTGGGAGCTTTATTTCTCAAATGGAAGTCCTTGCCCCAGCCACGTGGAGGGCCTCCCCTGGTGGCCCCCCATGCGGGTCTCTAGTCCCTGCCCACATCTCTGGAGTCAGAATCTGCATCTAACCTCCAGGTGATTCGTGAGCACATCGTGTGTTAAAGCCTGGCCCGCCAGGCCTCTAAGGTGCCTCGGGCCCTTACAAGGCTGGAGCACATGTCCCTAGAATTGGAGTGTGAGGAGAGTTCATCTCCAGCTGCTTCGCTTTTCGCAGAGAGGCCTGGGCCCTGGGGCCTCCTGCGCATCGCTTTGTGTTGCAGAATCCATTCCTTTAGGATGGATTTTGTCACTGATTTTACAAGAGGGTAAATTAAAGGGGTCATAAACATTCAGATTCTTGAAAGAAAAAGAAAAGAAAACTTGTCTGGCATTTTTGTCTTCTGAAATAAACATTTCCGGCAGAAGGGTTTTCTATAAAAATAGGGTTTTATTGTACTCCATAGGTTTGGGGTGAGCCAGGGTTCCAGGGAAACGCTGAGAGAAGAATTTGGATGGGGGTGATGGTGCAGCCTTTGGCTGCTGCTGCAGAGGGACAGGAAGCCAAGGAGACTGATGTCCCAGCTCTGACCTTCCCTCTCCTGAGATATGCGAAACCTTTCAGGAAGGCTCCTGTCACTCTTCCTAAGCAGCCAGTCCTCTCTAAGGGGGACCTGCCATCTACCTCCCAGCTGCATCATGGCGTTCTTGAGGGCAAGCCATGACCAGTGTGCAGAGTTGCCTCTTTGGGGTGGGAGGCAGGGCCTGGCATCCAGGTAGGTCTTGGTGAAGTTCCTCCTTCCTTCAGGCAGATGGCTCGGTGAGCTGCAAAACAACAGACTGTGTGGACTCCTGCCCTCACCCCATCCGGATCCCTGGACAGTGTTGCCCAGACTGTTCTGCAGGTAACTCCCAGCCCAGCCTCCTCTACCCCCAACCCCAGGTAGCAATGTGCAGGAGGTCCCAGTGCCCAGGCCTCTCTGCACTGAGCACCCAGCAAGCCTCCCAGTGGGGCAACCCCATTGTACAGATGAGAAAACTGAGGCTCCAAGAAGTAGAGCAGTTTGCCTGAGGCAGGTGCAATCTGAGGGTGCTGGAAGAAGAAGCAGACTTAGGGCTTATGGCTTCGGCTGGGCGACACAGGATCCACATCTGCCAAACAATTAGGAAATAAAAACGAGGCTGACTTTTTTTTTTTTTTTTGGTACTGAGGATTGAACTCAGGGGCACTCGACCACTGAGCCACATCCCCAGCCCTATTTTGTGTTTTATGTAGAGACAGGGTCTCACTGAGTTGCTTAGTGCCTCGCCGTTGCTGAGGCTGGCCTTGAACTCGCGATTCTCTTGTCTCAGCCTCTTAAAGTGCTGGGATTACAGACTTGTGCCACCGTGCCTGGCTGAGGCTGACTTTTTTAATAGAAATTTTTACCCTTTTCATGATCTCGACATTAATAGTTTGTTGTAGAAAATTAAGAAAATAGAGAAAGAAAAAAATGTAAATTTCCATCACCACTGTTAACCCTAAGGTTACACACTTACACACACACATTTAATGGACGTGTACTATGTGCGTGTGTTCTTCTAAAGTCTTTTCCCTGTGGTTCTGTCACCTGCGTTCCTGCTTACCAGTCATGTGGTGACTTTCACCACAGTGGAGTCCTTAGATGGAGGCTTGGGGGTAGGAACCACAGGCTGTGTGATGGGGCTGGATTTGGCTGAGTGGAGAGAGGCAGGCACCTCCTGTCTCCCAGGCCCTCCTCCTGATGCCACCTGGCCTCTCCCCACAATCTGAGGTGACAACATTGAAGGCCAAGTTCCTGTAATCCCCTTGCCAAATCCAGTGCAGCAAAAATCAACACCACTTCCCCAGGGGTGTTTTGTCACTGGCCTGACTCCCGGGGCAACCGCGTGGGGAGGTGCATGGCCTGACCGTTGTTATCCAGATAAGCTTCAGACCTTTGCCCTGGCTGGGAGCCTGGTCACCACGTCCACACTCCTGGCTGCTGCTCACCTCGTGCTCTGTCTGGCAGGCTGTACCTACACGGGCAGAATCTTCTACAACAACGAGACCTTCCCATCTGTGCTGGACCCATGTCTGAGCTGCATCTGTCTGGTATGAACCACTTTTACCAGGCCCCTGGCTCTGGAAGTGCCCCAGCCATCAACATCAGCTTCTGATCACAGAGGCCAAACTCAGAGCCCTCTCAAAGAAAGGTCACTGCTGGGTCCTGGTGAAAGACAGTTCTCTCCAGCCTGCCCAGGGTGTATCGTTAGCCAGGATCAGGGAACTATTTTAAACCCTGGCTGGTCGATGTCCTCTGCTTCTGAGTTACTAGGGAGTGTCTTGGGGGCTGGTTCCTTGCAAGTATGAACTGTGGCCCAGGGACTCTTGCTGAGGTGGTCAGGAGTACAAACTGTGCTGCTGTCTTTTAAACAAGCATTTGAGGCCTCTCTGTGTGCCAGTCACTGTTCTAAGCCCTAGAGATGCATGAACTACCTCGCAATGGCTCAGGCCTATAATCCCAGCGATTTAGGAGGCTGAGGCAGGAAGATCACAAGTTCAAAGCCAGCCTCAGCAATTTAGCGAGGCCCTAAGCAACTCAGCAAGAGTCTGGCTCAAAGTAAAAAAATAAAAAGGGCTGAGAATGTGGCTCTCTGGTTAAGTGCCCCTGGGTTCAATCCCTGGTACCAAAAAAGCAAAACAAAAAAAGATGCATGAACCAAGTGAATCTGGGAATTCCACAAGATCATCGTCTCAATCTAAAGAGAGAACAGAGGCAAAGTCCTTTGCTCATGGTCCCACTACTAGTAAATCAAAATGCAGAGTGCTGAACCCTGTCCTTCTCTCTCGGTGATCCGTGTGTACACCCCTGAGCCATCCTGCCTGAAAAAGCCCGGTTGGAAGCATACAGTATAATTTAGTATTTGGAAAATGAAGGGAAAGCCGCCTACTGCCATCATGCCTCCTGGTGGTGGACAGGGTCTTGGGTTTGAGTGAGTCTCTGCCTGGGTGCACGGAAGTGGGCAAGGTGTGTGGAAAGACTGAGAAGCTCAGGGTACACATTCCTGGGGCCCGAGTGACCCTCTGCTCATCAGCCACATCCGTTCACAGGCACGCGCGGCAGGGAGCTTTGCCTCTGAGTCTTTTCTTCCTTTGATTTTTTAAAAAATTTAAAAATTTTTTCGCAGTGCTGGGGGTGGAATCCAGGGTGCCACACCTGCTGGGCAAGTACTCTGCCCCTGAGCCGCACCCGCCCTTCTGGGTTCTTGGTGCTCCCCTTTCCTGGGAAGTTCATGCATTTGTTCAACAGGCGCCTGTCGGTAGATGAACTTGGAGACAAGGCCAGACCCTTGCCCTGGTGTTGTGTGCGTTCTAGCAGGAAGCAGACCCTAACCAAGTACATGCCGCCATGGCCACCCCCAGCGCACCCTGCCATGGACAGCTCCCCCAGCACCTTCCTGAGTGTCCCATCAGCTGCCCTCTGTGAAGGGCCTGGTGTGTTTTCTGTGTCCTGCAGCTGGGCTCGGTGGCCTGTTCGCCAGTGGACTGCCCCATCACCTGCACCTACCCTTTCCACCCTGACGGCGAGTGCTGCCCTGTGTGCCGTGGTGAGTGGGACGAGCCACTTGTGCCTGAGGCTCCCAGGTAGCCCTCGGCTCTGACAGGCCTGTCCCCTCTGCCTCTGTAGACTGCAACTACGAGGGAAGGAAGGTGGCGAACGGCCAGGTGTTCACCTTGGACAATGAGCCCTGTACCCGGTGCACATGCCAGGTGAGCTGGGCCTGGCCTGGCTGCTTCTGGCCACAGGGGGCGCCCTTGAGCCAGAGGCACCTGCGTCTTCCCCCACTGCTGGCTCCTCACCTCTGGTTAACTACCTACCGGAGCGCCTTTGGCTCTGGCTACTCCCTCTGCGGAAGTCCAGATTCAGGCGACCGCTGTGCTCACCCTCACCCATTGTCCAGACAGGGCCTGGGCACTGCAGCCCAGGCTGGGGACCTGGCTGTGGGATGCACTGCTGGCACAGAAGTCTCCCAAGGGCACTGCTCTGAGCAGGCAAGGTGCGCTGGGTGTCTTCATGGGTGTCCTTCTACTTCTGCAGCTGGGAGAGGTGAGCTGTGAGAAGGTCCCCTGCCAGCAGGCCTGCACCGACCCCTCCCTGCCCCCTGGGGACTGCTGCTCCTCCTGCCCAGGTAAGCCGCCCCTGGGTCCTGGAGTATCGCCCCTGGGTCCTGGAGTATCGCCATCATCTTCATCCACCTCGTTCTTCTCAGAAGCATAGAACTTAGAAAGTACTGTGGAGGAGAAACCCAGGCTCAGAGAAGGAGCGTGGTCAAGGTCACACAGTGGCGTAGGGCTTGCCCGACCCTCGTTGAGTATTGGTTATACCATACTGTGATGGGCCACCAGACATGGTTGTTTATTTCCTGTTCTTTTTTCTTCTCTGTCGTCTTCATCAGTCTCTTCCTCTGCTTTCTTCCTTTTTTTTTATTGGGGTACTGGGGATTGAACCCAGGGGTGCTTTACCACTGAGCTACATGCTCAGTATAGCTCAGGTGTCACTAAGTTGCCCAAGTTGGCCTCAAACTTCTTCCCGCCTCGGCCTTCCAGGTAGCTGGGATTTTTCTTCCTTATTTGAATCATAACTTTGGAATGGACTCAGGTTTCTAGAACCATCGTTGCCAGTATGTGCATGGGGACTCATTCTGTGTTGGGCTCTTCCAAAGTCTCCCTCCCCTCTCGGTAGCAGCCCCCTGAGGTATGTATTATTAGCACCCCCATTTTGCTAGGTAAAGAAACTGAGGCACAGAGAAGTGATGTGATTTGATCCAGGTCATAGTTGGTAAGAGAGCCAGTATTTGAGCCTTGAGTTAGTGCTTCTCGGCTACTGTAAGGTATTGATTCCTGAAAATTATGGCCTCATCTGTCATCTTCCTGTTAGTGTATGTATTTTTTAATTTTTTTGAGATGAGATCTTGCACCTTGCTGTGTTGCTCAAGAGTTGGATCTCCAAGCATGCACCACTGCACCTGGCTTGTCCGTGTGGATCTTTTTTTTTTTTTTTTTTTGGTACTGGGGATTGAACTTGGGTACTCGACCACTGAGCCACATCCCCAGTCCTATTTTGTGTTTTATGTAGAGACAGGGTCTCACTGAGTTGCTTAGCACCTCACTCTTGTTGAGGCTGGCTTTGAACTTGCAATTCTCCCGTCTCAACCTCCCAAAGTGCAGGGATTACAGGCGTGTGCCACCGTGCCTGACTTCCATGTGGATCTTTTTTGTGTAGTTATAAATAGGACATGATGACATATACATGATTTTGAAGTATTGATGTGGCCCACAGCTGACCATTTTAAAAAAAATTTGTAAATACAGTAGTTCTTCCTTACCCATAGGAGATACTTTCTAAGACCCCCGTTGCCTGAAACTGTGAATAGTACTATGTGCAAGCTCTGTGATTCTGCAACAGTTAATTTGATAACAGAGGTTACTAAGCGACTAATAGGCTGGTAGCATATACAGCATGGATACGCTGGATGAAGGAATGATTCACATCTCAGGTGAGGCATAGTGAGATGGTGGGAGATTTGATCATGCTACTCAGAATGGTGTACAATTTCAAATGTATAAATTGTTTATTTCTGGAATTTTCCTTTTAAAATCTTTGGACAGTGGTTGACCATTGGTAACTGAAACTGCAGAAAATGCAGCCTTGGATCAGGGGGGATTACTGCATTCTCCTGTGTTGCTTTGCCTACCTCCTGCTGACACTTAGTTTCTTTTTCTCACTCATAATGGTCCTACTGTGAAAAATCTTTGGTTGGACGACTCTTTTCCAAATCTTACAAGTTGTGTTGGGACTGAATGGTTAATAGAGGGAGTAATGGGTCACAGAGTGTCAGGAGCAGATTGTGTCTCCCACAGTAATTACGAGGTGGGAGTCCTGGAGCAAACAGAGTCATGTAGACAATTCTGCATGTTTTCCTAAACTGTTTAGATTTTTTCCCCCTGTGGTTCTGGGATGAAACCAGGGCATTGCTCATGCTGGGCAAGCACTCTGCCACTGGGCTATACACCCCAACCACTTTCAGAATTTTAACTTTTCCAACTTACTGTGTCCAGACAAAGTACCTTAGATGTGGCTGCTTTTAACATTTTCTAAACTTCTAGAAACAGTGGATTTTTTCATTGATGTGTGGCCCAAATTTCTCCTTATAAAATATCTGTTTATGTCCTGTAGCCTTCTGATGTTCGGGCAGCTTCTTGGGTCCGTGGAGCTGTCCACACCCACGGAACCGGTGGGTCCATGATGTTGGGAACTGCTGGTAGTTTACAGAGTTTACTTCATTTTAACCACTGCAAACTCCTTTGCAAGCAGATAGATATCATTGCCCTGGAACGTGCCAGGCAGCATACTGAGCATCTTGCTGGTGCTGCCTCATTGAACTGACTGCTCGTGGAACGTTCTGGCGTGGCTGCAGTTGTGATCTCCAGTTTGCAGATGGGAGATGGAAGCTCCTTTGGTGGTGTTAGACTCAAGCCTAGGTCCCTCTCTCTTTGCTTACCCTGTGCTCCTCTGCATTCTGCCCTCTTGGCTGCACATGGGGAAACTGAGGCCCAAGGAGGCGATGGACACAGCCTGCTCCTTGTCCTGGAACATGCTGCCTCTGCTGCACTGTCCCCGCGAGCCTCTTCCTGACGGGAGCTCCTTGAGGAAAACAGCTCTGATTGGAGTAGAATAGGAATTGCTTCCTTTCCATCATTTAAAAATAATACAACAGATTTCTTTGAGGTGTAATTCATAGACCACAAAATTCATACATTTAAAGTGGTTTTCAGCTATTCACAGAGTTGTTAACCATCCTTGGGATGATTTTTAAACTATAGTCATTCCAGTTTTTTAAACATGCTGAACAACGTCCATCTTCCCCTATCAATCTTTCTTCAGGATTCTTCTCTTGCTTTTCGCTCTCTATTTTCTTTTTGATTAGTCTCCTCCTTCCGTATTTGTCTTTCTCCCATGTGCTGAGCCCTCATGATGTACCAGGCTACTTACAAAAAAAATGTGTTTTTTTCAGTGCAGGATCAAACCCAGGGCCTTTACTGCACGTGCTAAGCTATGTGCAGTAAATTTATTTTTTCAAATGGTTTTTATTTTTTAGAATAGTTAAGTTCACAGCAAAATGGAGTGGGAAGCGCGGAGTCCCCACATACCCCGGCTCTGTACCCCCGCCCCCTTCACTGCTATCAACATCCCACACCAGAGTGCTACATTTATTGTCACCAGTGAGCCTACACGGTCACAGCATTACTACAAACGTCCATGGTTTACTTCAGGGTTAGGTCGAGACTTCTTCCGCACCCTTTCAGTCAGGTCTAAGTCATTAGCATTGTGCCCATTTAGCAGATCAGAAAATGGAGGCCCAGGGAAGTTATGTGCAAGTTCGTACCTCAAATCCGTGGCAAAGCCACTTTGGTGAACTGCCTCCCTCTATTCATGTCAGAGGCTGGCTGGTCCTCCCCAGGTGGGCTGAGTTCCCCTGGAGGACAGAACATGGGTATCTGTCCCCATGTGACTTGGTCTGGAGCCTCCTCAGCTGCTAGGGAAAGCCTTGTACATCTGTTTCCCCAACTTCTCTCTAGATTCCGTCTTTCCTCTGGGAGAAGCCCAGGTGCTCACCCCTCATGGAGACGTGGTGTCGGGCAAAGCTGCTCGGAGTCCCCGTGGAGACACCCAGGTGCCCATCAACTGCAGCTCCTGCCTGGACCCCCCACCGGCTGTACCTCCAAGGCCAGTGCTCTATCGCCTCCAGCTCCTCCTAAGAACGAACTTGTCCAACATGCAGACCTTACCCACAGGCCCCTCAAAAGCCCAGGCCTCACCCTTACCCCTGAGGCCAGGAGATACTTTTCCAGGGGAGCCCAGAGCCTCCCGGCCCTCTAGGCTCTCCCCAGGGCCTTCCACCCCTTCAGAACCTTCCGCTCTACCTCCAACCTCTTCAGGGGCTCGTTGGCCACCTCCTGTTTCTCCAGAGCGCTCCTTCACAGCCTCGGGGGCCCAGACAGTGTCCAGGTGGCCTCTGCCTGCCACCCTCTTGACTGAAGCTTCAGCCCCTTCCACAATGGCCCCTGGCCTCTCAGAGACTCCCACCACCCCCCTCAGGCCTCACAGACTCTCTGCAGCCCTTGCAGCCAGCACTCACCCTGGTCCCCAGCAGCCCACAAAGGAGACTTCAAGGGAGGAAGAATCCACCGTCTAACAAGTTGGTCATCAGGCCTGGGAGACTCCAGACAGAGAACACTCTACTAGTGGCCCAAGGAACTGCAGTGCAGCCCCAGGGGCAGACCTGGCAGATGATGCCAGGGGTTGGCTCTCACAGGGCTCCTGGTGGGGATGGAAACCCCCAAGGCTGAACGTGATCTTGTTACTGAGAAACATTTGGAACATGCTGTAAGAATCACAAAGATGGTGCTCTCCGCGTCAACATCCTTCCTGGACCACATGGCTGGCTTGTCGTTGGAGAAAGGTTGGGTTTGCTGAACCTCCCTGGGAGGAGGAGCCACCGGAGCTTGGCCTTCTCCTGGGATTGTGCTGGTCCTTGGTCCTCCTTGGTCCTCCTCGAGCATCCTTCCCTGAGGTTTCCTGATTAAAGGTGTCTCGGTTTCCCCAGGCTTCCCCGCTCATTTGCATCTCGCCCTGTGGGGAGGTGGGAGCATTGCCCCACTCTGCAGGTGGGGAACTACCTGCTCCTGGCTTAACCCCTTGCTGGAGAGGGAATCTTGCCCCACCCTGGGGCCTCCGCTGCTGGGGACTCCTAAAGGGAAAAGGGTGAAGATAGGAGCTAGGGCTTTGCGGGTTGGGGCCCCCATTGAGATGGAGATGGAGAAAGGTGTGTTCCCAGCAGGACCATCAGTAGGCAGCAGGGCAGGAAGGAGAGGGAGAGCTGAAGTCTCAGCCATTCCCCTCTGGCAGCCCCAAGGCTGGGATGGCCCTGCATCCCCTGCAGCGTTGTCCTGGGTTGTGGCGGGAACAGGGCTGGTGCCCATGTGGAGCAGGGGTTTTATCTGGGCTGTCCCAGGGAAGAGGGTGAGCTGAGGCAGCTCTCTGCAGCCAGGGCAAAGCACTCTGAGGGTTATGGCTGACAGCTGTCAATCACAACCTTTTTAGCAGCTGCAGAAACAAATCCTTTGGTCCTGAAGGGGAATCTGGGTAGGGTAGCACAGTGTCCATGACAGAGGGGAAAGGATGCTGCCACTGTTAGGGGAAGAGACTTCTCAACAGAAGTGAGCTCTGGAAGACAGCTGTGCGGTTGCCAAGTGACCAACTTGCCACCTTTGAAGGGCTGCTGAGTGAGCTGCGGCAGCAGCACACCCCCCATCCCTGCCTAGACCTCCCTCTTCTTAGCCATTCTCTGGCCTGCTGCTCACCACATCCCAGGGAGATGGGTCTGCCAAACTGGCTACTGGATATCCAGCCCAGGCCTAGGGGGTGCTGGGTCCCAACCTGGGTGCCTAATCTTAGTATCCCTGGAGATTAGTTCCAGGACCCCTGTGGACACCAGCCTCCTGGGATGCTCAGGTCCCACATAAAATGGTGTAGCATTTGCTTGTAAGCTATGCATACCCTTTTGTGTTCATCTCTAGATTACTTGTAATACCTGATATATGTATATATTATATGAATAGTTGTTATTTGTTGTGCTGTATTTGGGGAAAACAACAAGGAAAAAAGTCTATACATGTTCAGTATGGGTGCGATATTTCTGGTGGGAGGGTGGTTGAATCTTTCACTGCGGCGTCTGGAGGCCGACTGTCCAGCAGCAGGAATGATGAATGAGCTGGAGTCGGGAGCGTGGGAGCCAGGTAGATGTAAAGGATGTGGCGATTGTTTTGTCCAGTAAGACAGGGTGGTGGCTAAGAGTGAGATCTGGGGTGCCCCAGAACCCCCGTTCAGCCCTGCTCAGCTACTGACTGGCCGAGGGATAGGGGCTCTTTGGACAATGGGGATGATCATAGTCCCCCCACATGGAGCTGTGCCTGAAACATGTCACTGTGCCTCCATGAGTCTCAGAGGTTTGTGCTTGTGGCCCTGCAGACCCTGAGCTTTCTGCAGTGCCCCGGCTGTGCTGTGTGCCACCCAGAGATCCTCCGACCTCAGGATGAAAGCCAACCATAGCCACCACTACCATGTCACGGCTTCTCAAGAAAGCCCCGCTGTCCAGATGGTAGTGGCTAAAAATTGTTGCCAGCTTTCTCATGGCTCTCCCTCCATTCAATAAAGAATGAAATTAGGTTTTAATATCAGTCTCCGCCTCAGTCAGTGATGTTCTTTTTGAATGTTTATAAAACAGCGTGGGGTGCAGCAGGATGGCTGTAAACATTTTCCCCAAGTTGGTCCAAGTATAAAAAAAGCGCTTGTCTGGATTCCCTCCTCTCCTCCCAGTCGAGGGCAGAGGCCCAGGTGGCTTGGGAGAATGTTTTCAGGAGGCACAGGCTATGGTGGCTGAGCCAGCCCAAGCTTTTCCCGTGACATCTCACTTGGCTCAGTTCTTCAGCTGGGGTTCAGAGAGCAGGTGGATGGCTAGTTCACGGTGGGGTGCTTTGATCACCTGGTCTTGGTTCGGGTTTCCCCTAACCCAGATTCAGAGGTAAGTTACTGCTCTGGGCAGGTGGCTCAGTCCGGGGACCTGTTGGGAGACTGTCATCCATGCTTCAGGATTGTCCCCCAGAGTGTGAAGATGCAGGGGAAGGAGTCCCCTGCAGCTTGTCCCTCCCTGGTTGAACCTTGCTCCTGGGCTGTTAGCTGTCCAGCAGGTGCAGCCGGCTCCACGGAGGACCAAGCCTGCCTCCCTTCTGCTCACTCCCAGGCACAGGGAGCCTCTTGGAGAGGAAGTTCCAGAGCTATCTGCAGAGGACCTTTGACTAGCTCTGGGCTAATGCTGGGACATCAACAGCATAGTCCTTCTCAGGACCCCTGGGGGACTCAGAGCAGTCCTCCTTCCCCCTTTCGGCAGGCAGCATCACTGTGATGCATTGGGAGGGACCCTGGTGGGATCCAACATGTTCTGGCTGGGCATAGTGGTGCACACATAATCCCAGTGACTCAGGAGGCTGAGGCAGGAGGATCACAAGTCAGAGGCCCTCCACAGCAACTCAGCGAAACCCTGTCTCACAATAAAAAATAAAAAGAGTAAAGTGCCCCTGGGTTCTATCCCCACTTTGAGGGGTGGGAAGGACAACATGCTCTGCCCAGGGTAAGCCCCAGTATGTGCTGTCCCCTTCCCAGGCTGGCTATCACCAGAAGGCTAGAGACATGTTAGGGTCCCCCGCTGGGAGTGAAGGGCTTTGAATGGATGAAGTGGCCTGAATTTTCAGCAACCTTGGTTCCAAGAAGCTGGAGAGAAACACCCACATTTCCCCCTACTTAGGATTACATTTTTAGGGTTCTGAGAAATAGTACCAGATGGAGGAACTGCTCCTTGGGGTCAGTTTCCCAGGTCCTGGGAGCTTCCCAAGGGACTGAATGAGCAGGCCCGTTTCAAGATTGAGAGGTTATCAGACAACCAGGCCTGCAGACAAGCGAAGTTTCTAGTTAGGACAAACTTTCAGAGGTTGCCAAATAGCTTTAAGTAGCACATTTTGATTGTATAGTACATCCACGTCATTCAAAAAATACAAACATGTACATTTTACATATGTAAACTTGTAAATCATATTTGGTTAGAAGTCTCCCCTGTCCCACAGCCACCTGGTTCCCCTCTTCTTCTTGCCAGGGTTTCTGGTTCTTGGATGCCCACCCTGAGTTCCTTTCTGCATACACAAGCCAATCTTATCATAGTGGAGACCCTCGTGAGGCCTGCTTTGTTTTTTCCTGTGCTTAATCTCTTTTCACGATCCTTCCATCCCAGTGCCCAGTGAGCATGCTCCTTTGTACAGCTGCATTGGGGCTCACTGCTCAAATCTTGCTTGTACTCCGATGCTACAAAGAATAACTCCCTACTTACATCATTTTACTCATGTGCAAGTGTGTCTTTAAGATACGATTCCAAGCCGGGCGCAGTGACGCATGCCTGTAATCCCAGCACTTAGGGAGGCTGAGACAGGAGAATCGTGAGTTCAAAGCCAGCCTTAGCAACGGCAGGCGCTAAGCAACTCAGTGAGACCCTGTCTTTACATAAAACACAAAATAGGGCTGGAGATGTGGCTCAGTGGTCGAGTGCCCGTGAGTTCAATCCCTGGTACCAAAAAAAAGATGTTTCCAGAAGCAAAGTTGCCAGGCCAACAGGTAGATGCATTTCTCATTTTGATAGGTATTGATTGCCACGTGGCCCTCCTTAGGGAGGTACCAACTTATTCTCCCACCGGCAATGTGTGAGAATAATCTTTGAGGAGGGATGGGATGAATGGCCAGAAACCTGTGTGATTAAAATAGCGCTCCTGGACACATGTGAATGGAAAGGACGGATGGAGCTATGCTTAGACTCCCGAGGCTCTCAGAGAAAGACACCGGAAGAACAGGCCTGCTTGAAAATGGTGGGGATCCGCCTTGCCTTGTGGAGTACGTGAGAAGGACCAGGTCACACATGTTGGGACAGGGTTTTCTAGTCTGAATTATCTTTCTGATGGGGAATCTCTTTAGATGCTATCTGGATGCAGGAATCCCAGGGTGAGGGGAAGGAAGGGGGCTGGGGGTGGGAGGGGTGGCGCTGAGCTGCCGCTGGCTGGCTGGGAAAGGGACAGAAGGATGGGACCAGGAGCAGGGAACAGGCAGGGTCTGGGAAGACTTAGCTGCATCTCCAGAGCCTAGCCCAGTGCCCGGTTCATAGTTGGTGCTTGGGAAATGTCCCCCCCAAAACCCCAAAATAGATTAAAGGAGCTCAGGTGTGGGCAAAACTCCTCTGCAGAGAACTGAGAAATCACCTGCTTGTCCTATGACCAAATAGGCCTGGGAAGAATGTTAGTGGCAGTGGAAGCCAACAGATCTATTCTCCTACTAGGCCGACGTCAGACTATATCCACTCTTTCCTCTCGGTTATTTCCTTTTATTTTGTTATTTTTATTTTCCATTGCTGAGGATGGAACCCAGAGCCTTGCTTGTGATCAGCAAGCACTGCACTACTGAGTTGTTTCTTTTTCAAAATTTACTTCTAGTCATTCATTCAACAACTATTTATTGACCACTTACTATATGCCAGGTTCAGTTCAGGCCCCTGAAGTTGCAACGATAAACCAAACAACCCCAGTCTCCGCCCTTGTGGATCTGAAACAGACACTCAAATTAATGCAAGATTCTCAGTGGCACTTGCTGCTAGGAAGGGAAAGGGGGGCTGGGCTCCAGGATGGAGAGGCCCTGGGGTGCTTCATAGGACAGCAACATTTTGGCTGAGATCTGCAGATTTTAGGTGAGAGCAAATCAAGAAAAAGGGAAAAGGAGCCCATAAAAGGGAACAGCATGGGCTGAGATCCAGAGGTGGCAGGAAACTTGGGTTGTTTGTGGAGGTGGGAGAGCCAGTGTGCAGGGAGCTCAGAGCAAGGGGGATCCAAGCGGGAGGGGAAGCACAGGTACCAGGGCCTGGAAGACCTCCCAGAGGTTTCATTCCAGGGGCAATTGTAAAGTGCTAATTAAAGGTTTTAAGCAAGGGAAGAATGCAACCAAATTTATGTTTCCAAAGAACCGATCAGGTATGGAAAATGGGCTGGAGGGAGGGAAGTGTAGCCCTGGGAGAGTTGGGGTACGGTGTGGCAGAGCCCACCCAAGCCCGTCCTAGAGCCTGGCTCCAGCCCTCAGGCCAGCGTCCCCAGCAGACCATGTAGGGCAGCTGTGGACCCCGGAGGGCACTGTGGGAGTCTTGGGCAGGCCCAGGAGCACAGGATTAGCAAACAGACCGACTAGTGAGAGAGAAACTGAGATCAAACTGAGCTATTACAGCAAAACAGACCACTCTGCAGCAGATTTCTCAGAGCCTTTGATTGGAACTGTGGCCTGTGAGCCTGGGAGAAGGGCCTGGAATAGCGTGTTCCACACTTACCTCAAAATTGTTTTTTTTTGGTCCTGAGGATTGAACCCAGGGCCACTTAACCACTGAGCCACATCCCCAGCCCTTTAAAAATATTTTATTTAGAGACAGGGTCTTGCTGAGTTGCTTAGGGCCTTGCTGAGTCTGGCCTTGAACTTGGGAATCCTCCTGTCTCAGCCTCCTGAGCTGCTGGGATCACAGATGTGAGCCAC
>CM053399.1:10293709-10316119 GCA_028644305.1 Xerus rutilus
CCCCTCCTGCCCCCATTTGCTAGATTTTTCTTACTTATGCATAAAGGTGAAATTCCCTGTGGTGTGTTTATATGTGCACATAACATGATGTTTTAAGAATTCATTCCTCATTGCCTCCCTGTCATGAGCAGCACAATTAATAACCACTTGGAGGCGGATTGTTTTTAAATGCAAGTGTATATTCAGTCACACCAATCATCAAATATAAACAATTAATGCAAAAAGTGTTGGCTGTGCTGGAGCACCCCAACTAGCATTCAATGCACACTAATTAATCACTATGAGCAAGTCATGCTCTCCTAGGGCAACTGAACACTACAAGCAATTCACACAATCCTAGAGCAATCATGAGCCCCAAAATGCCTCTGGCGCCTCGTGACTTCTCTTAGCCAAAGAGCAGACGTTGTCTTTGGTGGTTCTTTTCAGCCGATGGCTGGACATCAGGGGATGGTGGAGTTGATCCAGGGACGGACAGCAAGGTGGCCAGTCTCACTGATGTCCTTGGAGCAAACGCCTCCATTGTGGCAGGACAAGCAGTTTAAATACAGTTCCAAGTTGGTGGTGTGAGGTGGTGATGGGTTACACCCAATGAAAGTCAATGTCAATTGGTTATGTTCAGTGAGATGATGTAACTGCAACCAGACATATTCTTTGTGCATGTCCATGAAGCTGTGCTCCCTATCAACTGTAACCAGTCGTTGCTAAGCATGCCTGTGGCTTGGGTCCCTTACAGCCCCTTGTTGATTGCAAGCAGGCATGACTAAGCATGTCAATGGCTACTGTTCCTTATGGCCAGCAACTTAGTGAGTCCTGGCATGTCCAGGCATGTCTGTGGCCTTTCCCACCCCTCTACTCTGCCTCTTGATCTCCTTCTATACTACTGATTGTCCCTTTATCTTTTTCCCCTATGTTTAAGATTTATTTATTAATGCTATTTTTACAAGTAGCAAAGTCCCTCATTTTTTCCAGGTGAATATGCATGAATATAAACAGCTGCTGATTTCCACGTTGCTCCTCCTCCCCCACCTGTTAGGGTTACTGGGAAGTGTGGCCTTTGATCAGGCTCCTGAATAGCCATGGATTCCTTTTTAACTTGGTCTCGAATGAGCACTCAGTCATCCTCTTGCTGATTTCTTTTCAGCTTAAGAAAATCTATTAAGGGCTGGGATTGTGGCTCAGTGGTAGAGCACTTGCCTAGCATGTGTGAGGCACTGGGTTGGATCCTCAGCACCACATACAAGTAAATTAATAAATAAAATAAAGATCCACTGATGACTTAAAAAATTAAATTAAAAAAGAACTAAAAAATTAAATTAAAAAGAATTAAAAAGAAAGAAAAGAAAATCTATTAGTTTGTGAGCATCTTCTCCAGTAGAGAGGTCTACAAAGTCCTTGGGCTGTTGGTAGCTCAGATAGGGACCGGGCGGTACTGTGACTTCACTGTTTGTTCTACAAAAAGCTAGAGAATCCTGCTCCTGAGCATCTCCTTCACTAAAATCACCTTTTAAGTTTTTCCCAGATATCAGTTCTTCCCAGGTAAACCGTAGTGGATCTGTGACTTCACCAAATGGATAAAAGTCAATCAGCCACACCTACCCCCCACTGTCTCTGTATATATTGTAAACAAAATCTTCATCAAAGAATTTATATTGTATGTCTTCCTTGAAAAAGTCTTGAATGCATCTGCAAATTTGTTCCTTTTGTTTGGAAATATGATCATAGTATTGTGTACAGTCCCTTTGAGAAATACCATTAAGCTTGTTTTCCTTGACAAAACACTGGAACTCAGCCCCAGGAATTAATTCACACCATTTTAGGAGAACAAGCCCATATTCCATACAAAGATCTGGAGAATCATCAGTACAGTGATTGTGTGAAGTCACGAGTGATGAAATCAGAACTCTTGAAAAGTAGAAAGATGTCACTGAGGGTTTTACACTTCAGAAAATTATTCATTGCTGTCCGGTCTGCGTCCCTTGGGGCACTCTAGTTAAGCTTAGGAAAGTCACCCAGATAATTGATAGCTTCCTGGATTTTAGTGGCATACTTGGGAAATTCTGGCACCATTAGTGTGGCTGTGTTCTCATCGCCTGACCGCTGTGTTTCTTCTGCTTCAGCGTCACTGGCTGAGAGCGGGTTGGTGCATCTTCTCTTCCTGAAACCACCAGAGTTCAGCCATCAAGTTCAATCTCTTACGTTCTGAGGAAGTGGAAGGAGGACACTCTTGATGGTAAGGCTTCCGAAAAGCGGGTGCCACTCGGAGAACTGAGAGTGCAGCCCTGGCTCCTTCCTAATCCCCCAGCTACGCTGTCCCTTCTTTGCCCTCTCCTGCCAGCCCTCCTGGAAGCCTCTCGTCCCTTTATTATCCTTTCCTCCTCCTTTCATTTCTTTTGCCCTAGCTTCCACATATGACAGAAAACACTCGACCCTTGACTTTCTGGGTCTGGCTTATTTCACTTGACATGATGTTCTCCACTTCCAGCCATTCACCAGTGTATGCCATAATGGCATGCTTCTTTTATGGCGGAGAAGGACTCTATTATGTATGTCTGTCTACCATCATTCTTAATCCATTCATCTATTGACGGGCGCCTGTGTTGATTTCATAATTTAGCTATTGTGAACTGTGCTTCTGTAAACATTGATGTGGCTGGATTGCTATAGTGTGCTGACTTTAGTGCTTCTGGGAAAAGACCACGGAGTGGGATAGCTGGGTCCCATGGCGGTTCCATCCCTAGTTTTTGAGGAATCTTCCTACTGCTATCCAGAGTGGTTGTACTGGTCCCCAGTCCCACCAACAATGTATAAGCGTACCTTCCTCCCCCACACGATTGTCAGCATTCATGATGCTTGTATTCTTCAGCGTCGCCTTTCTAACAGGAGGGAGATGAAATTTTAGTGTAGTTTTGATTTACATTTCCCTGATTGTCAGGGATGTTAAACATTTTGCATATATTCGTTAGCCTTTTTTTTCTTCTTTAGAGAAACTTCTGTTTGTTTATTTATTTGCCCATTTATTGATTGGATTATTTGCATTTTTTGTGTTGAGTTTTTTGAGTTTTTTTAAAAAAATTCTTTTACTTATAGATGAACACAATATCTTTATTTTATTTATTTATTTTTATGTGGTGCTGAGGATCGAACCCAGTCCCTCACAGGTGCTAGGCAAGTGCTCCACCACTGAGCCACAACCCCAGGCCCCTGAGTTCATATAAGAATGTTAACTATTATTATTATTATATATTAACTTATATTATTCATATAAGAATATTAACTAATATTCTAGATATTAACCCGCTAGGGGAGGAGGAGCTTGCCAAGATTTTCTCCCATTCTGTAGGCTCTCTCTTCACACTCTTAATCATTTCTTTTGCTGTGGAGAAGCTTTTTAGTTTGATGGCATCTCATTTATTGATTTTTGTTTTTTTTTTAATTTTTTTTTAGTTGTAGATGGACACAATGTCTTTATTTTATTGCTTTGTATGTGGTGCTGAGGATCGAACCCAGGGCCTCACACATGCGAGGCAAGCGCTCTATCACTGAGCTACAATCCCAGCCCCTGATTCTTGGTTTTATTTCTTGTGCTTTAGGGGTCTTGTTAAGGAAGTCAGTACCAGCACCTATATGATGGAGTGTAGATCTTGTTTTCTTTCAGCAGTTGCAAGTTTCCTGGTCTAATTCCTAAGTCTTTGATCCACTTTGATTTGACTTTTATGCAGGTTGAGAGAGGGGGTCTGGTTTTATTTTTCTACATATAGCTATCCAGTTTCCCTAGCACCACTTGTTAAAAAGACTGTCTTTTAAAAATATATATATACACACATATATTTTAAAATACTTTAATTTTATTTATTTATTTTTTATGTGGTGCTGAGGATCGAACCCAGTGCCTTACACATGCTAGGCAAGCACTCTACCACTGAGCCACAAACCCAGTCCCCCAAATATATTTTCAGCACCTTTGTCAAATGTCTGATGGCTATAGGTATGTGGGTTTGTCTCCATGTCTTCTATTCTGTTCCATTGGTCTTCATGTCTATTTTGAAGCCAATACCATGCCTGTTTTTTTAACCTGAGATTTATAGTTCTGCATAGTTGTTGGGTTCATCCACATAATTTCATACGTGCACACAATTTGATTTCAGTTCCTGTACTGGTTTTGTTATTACAACTCTAATCTAATTTCAGATCTGAAGCCTCCTGCTTCACATTTCTTGCCTAGTATTACTTTGGCTATTCTGGGTCACTTATTCTTCAAAATGAATTTAAGAATTAGTTTTTCTAATTCTATGAAGAATGTCATTGGCATTTTTTTTTTTTTTTTTTTTGGGTACTGGAGATTGAACTCAAGGGCACTCGACCACTAAGCCACATCCCCAGCCCTATTTTGTGTTTTTATGTAGAGACAGGGTCTCGCTGGGTTGCTTAGTGCCTTGCTGTTGCTGAGGCTGGCTTTGAACTCGCCATTCTCCTGTCTCAGCCTACCTAAGTGCTGGGATTACCGGCTTGTGGCACTGCACCTGGCTGTCATTGGCATTTTGATGGGGATTGCATTGACGCTGTTTATTGCTTTTGGTGGTACGGTCGTTTTGACACTATTAATTCTGCCTATCCAAGAACGCATGGTGTTTTTCCATCTTCTAAGGTCTTCTTGGATTTGTTTCTTCAGTGTTCTATAATTTTCATTGTAGAGTTCTTTTACTTCCTCAGTTAGATTAATTCCCAATTTTTTTTTTTGAGGTTATTGTGAAGGGGGTGGTTTTCCTGATTTCTTCCTCCACCGAATCACTGTTGGAGTATGGGAAAGCTATTGACTTATAGGTGATCTTGTATCCTGCTACTTTGCTGAAATCATTTGTAAGCTCTAGAAGCCTTCTGGTGGAGATTTTTGGGTCTTCTATATGTACTATCATGTCATCAGCAAACAGAGTAGTTTGACTTGTTTTCCTATTTGTATCCTGTTGATTTCCTTCTCTTGCCTGGTTGCTCTGGCTAATGGTTCAAGGACTATAGTGAATAAGGATGGTGAGAGTAGACAGCCTTGTCTTGTTCCTGATTTTAGAGGAAAAGTTTTTAGTATTTCTCCATTTGATATGATGTTGGCCTTTATGATATTGGGGAAGTTCCTTCTATCCCTAGCTTCTCCAGAATTTTTAACACAAATCTGTGCTGGATTTTATCAAAGGCCTTGTGATTCTTGTCCTTAATTCTGTTTAAATGGTGAATTACATTTATTGATTGGTGTATATCGAACCAACTTGCATCCTTGGAATGAAACCCACTTGATCATGGTGTATTATCTTCTTCTTTTTTTTTTTTTTTAGTACCAGGGATTAAACTCAGGGACACTTAATCAGTGAGCCACATCCTCAGCCCTTTTTAAAATTTAATATTTTATTTTGATACAGGATCTCACTAAGTTGCTTAGGGCCTTGCTGAGGCTGGCTTTAAACCTGTGATTCTCCTGCCTCAGCCTCCTGAGCTATTGAAATTATGGTGTACACCACTGCACCTGATTGATGTGTTTTTGAATGCAGTTTGTTAATATTTTATTAAGGATTTTTGCATCTCTGTTCACCAGAGATATTGGTCTGTAGTTTTCTTTCCTTGGTGTATCTTTGTATGGTTTTGGTATCAGGGTTACTGTATCATGTTTTCTTAACATTGATTTCACATAACCTTCTGTTCAAAAATATTTACTGAGCCTCTATTATGTCCCAGGCCCTAATTTAAGCAATGTACATCCACCAAGGCAGTAGGCAGTTAAATCCCTGCCCTGGAGAGCTCACGCTCCAGGGAAGGAGATAGAAAATCAGCAAGCTAGGTGAATTCTAGAGCATGTGAGGCTGTAATGCTGGAGATAACTGAGAGCAAGGAGGGGGACAGATTGCGGGGGAGAGAGGGCTTATTCCCTACAGTTTCCACTGCTTTTCTTCATAAAGACAGTGCGCACTCATCATTTTAAGGCAGGAGAAGAGTCCTTCCTGTCAATAACTTCCTTGTTCTTAGAATCTGGGGTGGTTTCCAACTTTCATGGGTATGTGTAAATTCCCTGGGAAAATCTTCAGAGTCAATAAATAACTTATAGCTAGTAATTATAAACATATGTATATATGTGTATATATATGTAATTATTAGCTACAAATTACATGTATATAATTTATATATGTCTATATGTGTATTACATATTTTTGGAGTCTATTTGTCAAAGTGAGATTAGCAGGTCTACCGGTAGAAGAGTTTATAAGACAGTGATTTGATGTTGCTAAATAGACATTCAAGTAGATAGAACTGATGGGCAATTCCAATCCATAGTGATCAGTGTGTAGGGGAATGGGCGGGTGTAATGTCCACCTTGGCCTGTAGGTGTCAGTCCTGGGCTCAGCTGTTTCTATGGAAAACAATCCCCGCCAGGAGGAACCCAGGCAACCCCAGAGGAGATAGGGTCTGTTCTCTGTTGCAGGTCTTGCTCTGTCTTTTATAAAATAATGCTCAGCTTGTCCCCTTACCTTACCGGCAATCGCTGAAAAAAACTAAGGCAAGTCTAAGAAGAGAGAAAAAAATTGCCCCTAGAACTGGCTTCTAGATGTCACCACCACTGTGCCCTTCCGTTCCTGGTTAACCTTTGGGTTTTTGTCTAGTGTATTTTGTCTCGTATATTTGGAGTCTATTTGTCAAAGTGGGATTAGCAGTTGTCGCCCATGCTACTGTGCCAGGCTGGGCTCTAAAGGTTTCATATGGTTAACTCATTTAGTAGGAAGTGTTCTCTCCTGTGATGTCACCTAGACTAGTGGTGAGGGAGGTGGGATGTGGGGATGGGGTCCAAGGACAGATGACCTCTGGGACAGTCACAGGGAGGACAGCTGCTCTCTGTTGGAGGCAGGCCATCAGCCAAGTGGCCCTTCAGGGTCCTTTCTAGATTGCAGTTTCCTATGAAACCCGCATCCCAGGGTCCACCTCAGCACCTGGCGGGTAGTGAATGTGTCCTGAGTGGAAGGGCGATGGGGAGGAAGGACAGGGCCACTTTTGCAGTACTATGCTTGAGAAGAGCCTCGTTTCCCACTTGATTTATTCTTCCTGTTCCTTCTTCCTTCTGGTGTTTTTTTTTTTTTTTTTTTTTTTGGTACTGGGGATTGAACTCAGGGGTACTCGACCACTGAGCCACATCACCAGCTCTATTTTGTGTTTTATGTAGAGACAGGGTCTCACTGAGTTGCTTAGTGCCTCGCCGTTGCTGAGGCTGGCTTTGAACTCTCGATTCTCCTGTCTCAGCCTCCCTAAGTGCTGGGATTACAGGTTTGAGCCACCGCGCCCCGCTTCCTTCTTCCTTCTGGACTCCCTCTGACCCCTGTGGGGTTGACCCCTGTGGACTCCCCTCCCTCTGCCCTCTGACATCCTGGGCTTCCGCCTGGGGTCTCCAGGAGGGAGGAGGCCATAGCCTCACCCTAAACTAAATGGCTTCCTAGCTGTTTCCGGAGGAAGCTCAGGATGGCCTGCTCCAGAAGGCTGAGGGCTTCGTCCACCTGATCCCCCTATCCATGCTGGACATC
This sequence comes from Xerus rutilus, assembly GCA_028644305.1. Taxonomy (NCBI): domain Eukaryota; kingdom Metazoa; phylum Chordata; class Mammalia; order Rodentia; family Sciuridae; genus Xerus; species Xerus rutilus. Next base: position 10,301,260 of record CM053399.1, read on the forward strand.
TGTGGAGTGAGAATAGCTCAGGCATCTGCAGGGGCCCATCTCATGGGAAGCAGGGCTGGGAAGGACATTGCAAGAGTGTGTGGCAGAGAGCTGGTGGCTGGAGCTTCTTTTCTGCCTTGTGAGGAGCTGGGGGCACCACCAGTTCAAAGTACCTCCCCAGGTCCGCTCCCAGCAGGCTACTGTCAAAGGTCCTTTAGAGATGGACAGAACAGAATCTATTTTCAATTATCCTTTGCCTCTCTCTGGATGAGCAGGTAGTGAGGTGGGCACCACTCTCCCCTCTGAGAGGGCAGAGAATCAAAGACCAGGGAAGGGGAGGAGGGAGGGCTTTTGGTTACTTGGATCTGCCTCTGGGATCTTTAGGCCTGTTTCGGTTCTGCAGCTGCCCTGGTTGGATTTGGCTTTTCTCCCTTGAGGTCTAGACTACATTCTAGAATCTTGCTTCATTGGGAGGGGCCTCCTGGACAGAGAGAAAAGTGACTATTCGTATTAGCACCATTGCAAATGAAATCCTTTATTCTCCACCAACAGTGGGGCTTTGTGGAGCCCCAAAGAGCTCACATAAGCTTCCCTGGATGGGAATCTGCCAGATGTGGCTTCGATCTGTGTCTGGGGCGGGCCTGGCGGCCTCCTGGAGAAACCCCAGCATTTAGGCTGCAGGAGCCAGGCCAATTCTGTCATTGGCCCGATCGAAAACGGTGAAATAGAGCCTCAGGAAGACATCTCCCAGGATCCAGGTCTCCACGTTAAACTGGTGGTCTAGCCCTCCAAAGCTGCTGTGGCAGGTGTGGGGATGGCTCTGGAGAAGTCGGAAACACCTAGTAGTCACTCTGAGCCCCACCTGCCAACCCCTTCAATATTCAGAGCCGGTGGCTTCACAATGTCATATCCCTCCAAGGGGCTCCCTTGTGTGGCTGCAGACTGCTTCCGGCTCCTCTCACCCTCGGCTGTTTCTTTCCTCTGACCCTCCTTTGGGCTACTCCTCTCCTCTTCTGCAGCCCCTCTCACTTCATAGCACTGAGCTCCGGGAGCCCCCTGAGCAGCCCCTCTGGACCCAGCTCCCCTGCCTCAGCCACTGTATGCTGGGCCTGGTCGCTCCCTGGTACACCTCTGCATGGGGACACACTACATCTGCAGCCCTCATGGCGGTGGATCGTCCTGCTCTGGGGACTTGTCTGCCCATACATGCTTTCCTGGGTACCATTTGCATGGAGCCCATGTTGACCTGCCCCCAATCCATTGGCCCTCCTCCTGCCTCTCTGCGCTTGGGGCTATATGTTGATTTCCTCTCTTCCAGGCAGCCTTCTTTTAGTCTCTTTGGCCCGCCTCTCCTGTGTGTCGGTGCTGACGGGTCCCTGTGCATCTTCTATTCATGTCCACACCCCAACCCCCAGACCATCACTGTTCTATGGAGGAAGGAACTAGGACTTAGCAAGGCACAGTTGTGACCTAGGGCTAGGGAGACCATAGACCTTATCATCCAAACCAGGGCAGTTTTGGGATGGGAAGGGAGCGCTGTTAATAACGATGTCAGGACTGTCCCTGTCACTATTGCTTTAGCCTATTTCAGGGATGGCTATAGCTAACTTTCCATGTTGATCCATTGGAGTGACTGAACTGAAGCTCTGGGGGCAGAGGCCCTTAGTGCCCCTCTCCTTGTTCCTCACACTGTGCAGCACGGGATGATGGCTTACTATTTATGGACGACGACGGAGGCCAGGCACTGCCCTTTACCTATCAAATTCTAGTTTTGTGGAGGCTCCAGCCCAGCTTCATGGGCTGGGCAGCAGCTGTAATGCACATTTTGACCACCAGGGGACCTCTTCCTTCCAGCCCAAGGATTCCCGCCCCTGAGACTGGAGGACCAGTCCTGGGTGGGACTCCTCACCTTCTGGACATAGGCACTGGCTGGCACTGGGTAGTCGACGCCATTGATGGTGAAGAGGATGTCAGGCAAAGTGTCGATGGCGTTACAATCCACGACATACTGTCAGGGGGTGGGGAGGCAGAAGGTTGATCCACTGTGTAGACAGCCCAGAGTGAACCTACCGCCCGGCCCTTTACCTGGCCATTGGAGTAGGGCTGGGCGTTGATGATCTTTTGGATGGTGAGGATATGGTTAGGTGGGCCATTCAGCAAGGAGGTCCCGGTGTCGATAATGCCCTGGCAGCCGCCCTCACAGGCGATAACCTTCCCGTTTATGGAGATGCTGAGACAGTGCAGAGCAGACGCCGGGATCACTGTACAGTTGCCCCTGGGCGCTCCCTGGCCGTCTCCAGAAGAGCATGGCAGCTTAGCCTCTGCCTCTCTGCTTCTGTCTGCATCGGTCACCCTATACTTCTTTGATTTCCTTTAAGTTGGTTTGTTTTTGGAGATGAGGTCTCTATTGCCCAAGCTGGTCTCCCACCCCCAGGCTCAAGTGATCCTTCCGCCTCAGCCTCCAGAGTAGCTGGGACTAGAGGCCACCCCCACCGCCCACCTGGCTTTCCATTCTTGAAGTCCCAGGTCTCTTTCTGGCCTGAGTGCCTTTGCACAGCAGCTCTGCCTTCCTAGAATTGTCCCCCCACGGCTGCCTGGCTAATTTCTCCTCATCCTCCAGGTTTCTGCTACACTGTCGCTTTTTCTGGGAGCCTTGCCCACACACTAGATGGGTTTCCTCTCCATCACTTCTATCTTCCCTTCCAGTTTCCAGCCAGAAGCCCAGTGGTGCTTCATTATCTGTGTGACCCGTGGTTCGTGTACATCTGTAGGAGGGGGTCCAGCCCCTACACAGCCGGGCTCAACACATTGGCTGAGTGAGCGAATGAACAAATGAACGAAGGAATGAATGAACGATCCAGGGACAACCAAGAACTGCATCGGGTGTGAGACCAACTCCGGGGCCCAGAGTGAAGACGGTTTCATCCGGCAGGAATAGGGCTGCTCGGAAGGTCGTGCCCCCAGCAGTCCCTGGCTCAGACATGGCCCCTGGCCCAGGCAATGGCTGGGGCAGCCTGAGGGGAAGGCCGTGACCTGTCAAAGCCTGCAAAGGAGTTTTACTGTGTTTGTCGGAGGGTATCACACAATCTGGTCCTCACGTCCTCAGGCATCCCAGACTCCCAGGTTCCTGACTGTTCCATCCCCCACCCACTGTGTGGCTGGGCTGAGTGGGGTGGGGTGTCCTGTGTCAGATCTTGAAAATCCAACAGACCTCTCTCTGCTGCTGGCCATCTGCTTCTGGGTAACCAATCTTCCTGGTTGCCCAGGATTTCACCTATTTTCAAACTGAAAGTCTCATGTATTGGGAAATCCTGGGTCCTGCATGTAGTGGGATGGTGGTCACTTGTTGTGACTCTGTCTAGCCTGCTGGACTTCTCCCTGATTCCCTGGTCTCTGCACCTTGGGGTCCTCAGATCACGCTTCCCACCTACCCCTGGCATGGTGCAGGCCTTGGCACCCTCACCGGCCTCCTCCAGAGAAAACCACTTCCCCTGGCCTGAAGTCCAGTCCCTTCTGTAGTGCCTGAGACTCAGGCCTGCTCCATGTTTTCTGGTCAAAAGCCTGATCAGGAAGCCTGGAGAGGTTATGAAGCTGTGGCTAGGAGGGGTGTGTGTCTGTGTGTCTGTCTGTGTGAGTGTGTGTGACTGTGTGTGTCTGGGTGGTTGTGTTTGTGTGACTCTGTGTGCATGTCTTGCGACTGTATGTGTGTGTGTCCACCTCGGTGACCATATGTGTTGCTGGGTATGCACGTGGGTGCACGGGCCTGTCTGAGCATGGACCTGTATGTCCCTGTGCTGTGTGTGGGTCATGGGGTAGCGTCACCTGGGGCAGGAAGGGAGGCAGGTGCTTACCTGTCCATGGCTAACTGCCAGTAGGTGGGCTTGGACACGGGCACCCAGTTCAGCTCTCCACTGTAGTAGGAGGGGTCCACCCCACCCAGCATCAGCACGCTGCCTTTCTCGTCCTTGCTGAGGCAGGAGGAAGAGGAAGGTCATTGCTGTGGAGACCAGTGGGCTGCCTCTCTCAAACTCAGCACACCCCTCGCATTGCTGGACTTTGCCTCTGTTGCTCATTTAATCCTTGCAGCCCCTTGGGGTGGGCCCAACATGCTCCTCACTTTATGGACAGGGACGTGGAGGCCAGAAAGGTTGAGTACCTCCCCAGGTTGGTCACACGGCTCACGAATGGCAAAACTGTGGTGGGTCTGGTTGGGCTCTGAGCACTCGGCTCTTCTGGAGGGTTGGGTCCCCGCCCGCAATCTGAGCAGACTCACATGTTACTGGAAAACGCTGTGTCCAGAGGGGTCTGCCCTCTACTGTGTCTAGCCCAGCATTTTCCAGAAAAACTGAGGCCCAAGAGGTCTAAGGGCTTGTGTTCAGGCCCACACAGGGCTGGCTTCACGGGTGTGAAACTGTGCAGTCCACAGGGCCCCCACCGCTGCTGTCCTCAGTTTTTAATTTTTTGGTGCTAAGGATTGAACCCAGGGTCTGGTGTATTGCTAAGCACACGCTCTACCACTGATCTACATCCTCAGCCCCTGATTTTTGAAAAAATTTTTTTTAGTTGTCAATGAACTTCATTCATATGTGGTGCTGAGAATCAAACCCAGTGCCTCACACATGCGAGGCAAGTGCTCTACCACTGAGCTACAGCCCCAGTCCACCAACCCCTGATTTTTAAAGATACTCTGGAACAGAGTCCCCATATTATTTTGCAAATTTTGCATCTGGTCATGGACTCAGAGTAATTTTAGCCAGAAGGAAACATCCCAGCTGACCTCTCTCCTTCCACATCTAATTTGACAAATGGTGTGACCTCTTCCTCCAACCTATGGCCTGGCTTCTCCATTCTTCTCTCTCTATCCTGGACCAAGCATCCTCCTTGTCTTCTAAAGAGTCTGCTGCAGACTTTTCCCTGGCCTCCCTGCCTCCACTCTGGTCCTTCTGTGATGGGCACCCAGGGTGAGTTTTCACAAATGTAAATTGGATGCTAATGGCTCTGATTTGATCATTCCACAATGTGCACATGTACCTCACAAATTTGTACAATTATTACAAGCCAATTAAAGTAAAATTAAACTCAAATTGGAAAGTAAAAGAAAAACAAGTCAGATCATAGGACTTCCCTGTTCAAACCCCTTTCAGAGACCCCCCCCTCAGTTAAACCCCAGGCCCTGCCCTGGGCCACGCAGCTCTCTGGCTGGTCCTTAGGTTCTCCTCTCTCCTTTCTCCTGGGGGGCTTACACTCCCCCTTCCCCCTGCTAGGAACTTTGCCTCTGAAGCCTCTCCCGAGGCTGTCCCTCATCCCTGTCTGTTCTATCAGCCTGATTTTTTGCTTTCACCAAACCAATTGCTGTCCCCAAATTATTACCTTCTATTTGTTTACTTCTTTTTTGACTTCCTTTCTACCTCTTGTCTGTCTCCTTGTGTGTACAGAGAAGTATTCGACACATAGTAGGTGCTCAATAAATGTTTGTTGAATGAATTCACTCCTTTGAGTGAGTGCAAGTGTTCCTGAGGCTTAGTAAGGTTAAAATACTTGCTTAAAGTCATGCCATAGAGCTGGGATTTGAACTTGACTTCCCCCAGAGCCTAGGCCCAAGCCCCCCCCCCTTCTACACAGAACTGTTGTTCCCCTGCACTTCTCCCTCCCCCTCCACTCTCGGCCAGACCCTTAGGTCAGCAGATTTCAGCTTTTCTTTGTCTTCTTTTTTTTCTTTTGTGGTACTGGCAATTGAACCCAGGTGTGCTCTACCACTAGCCACAGCCCCCAACTCTTTTTTAATTTTTTATTTTGAGAAATGATCTTGACAAATTGCCCAGGCTGGCCTCAAATCTGTGATCTTCCTGTCTCAGCCTCCCAAATAACTAGGATTACAGGTATGTGCCACGTGCCCTAGATAACTTCAGCTTTTTTTTCTTTTTAACCAAGTGTTGTGGCTGGAGGCTTAATGGACTGACCACCCCATGGGGGAGTGTCCTGAGGACTGAGTTCAAGTCCTGCCTTGTCTTAGGTAATGGCCTTCTCTGAGTCTTGGTTTCTTCATCTGCCGGATGAAGGCACTGGGCTCTAGGGGTCAACAAACTCTTTCCATAAAAGGCCAGACTTTCCATCTTTAGCCTTTGCATGCTGCACAAAATCTTTTGCATCTCTCAACACTGTCACCATAGTGCAAAAGCAGCCACAGACATCAGTAAATTAATGAGCACACTTGTGTTTCAATAAAACTTCATTTATAAGACTGGGCACTGTGGTACACATCTGTTATCCCAGAGATCTGGGAGGCTGAAGCGAGAGGATCCCAAGTTTGAGGCCAGCCTCAGCAACTTAGCAAGACCCTGTCTCAAAACAAAAAATAAAAAAGGCAGGGGATGGGCTGAGGTTGTGGCTCAGTAGCAGAGCACTTGCCTCGCATGTGTGAGGTGCTGGGTTTGATCCTCAGCACCACATAAAAAATAAATAAATAAACAAACAAAATAAAGACACTGTGTCCATATATAACTAAAAAATATTAAAAAAAAAAAAAGGAGATGCAGCTCAGTGGTAAAGTGCCCCTGGATTCAACCCCCAGTATGCCCCCCTCCAAAAAATCCTCTTCATTTACAAAAATAGATGGTGGGCCACTTCTGGACCCCAGGTCATAGTCTGCTGATGTCAGAACCAGACTACTTCTAAGGAATTTTCTGGATCAGATAGCCTACAATTTTGGTCTGCAACTGGACGTGTGTTACAGCCAAATTGGAGAACGAGCTTGCTGGCCCCAACTTACCTGCTCAGGTAGAAGGCAAAGAGGTTCTGAGCAATGAGGCCTTGCTTCCACAGGTTGTCAAAGACGGGAGTGGTTCCTGGAAGGGCAAGGCTGGGGTAGCCGAGTCCCAGGATGCCGTCGAAGACGGCATATTTCATGAAGGTGCCAGGCTCCTGCAGGCTCAGGCCAAATGCTTGGGCTACATCCGTAAGGCCCCCAATCTGTGGGAGAGAAGGTGTCACCGCCGAGGGCCTGGGATGTGGGGCCTGGCTGAAGTGGGTGAGGAGAGGGCACTGCCCCAAGGGAAATCACTGAGGCCAGACCAGGCCTCTCCCAGGTAGGAGCCCCCAGGGCATCTGCGTGGGTCCATCACACCACGCGGTCCCAGGGTGCTTCTGAAGGTCTGTCTGCCTGCCGCTCTCCTCTGGGGGTGCAGCAGCATGTGTGTGCACTTGGGCACTTTGAGGGGGCCGTCCACAGGTTGATGAGATTCTCGAAGGCCTCCAAGACTCCTCTGCCCCCCGAGGAAGTACCCACTTCTCAGCAGATTCTGATTCTGTCCCCTGTTTTTCCCGATGGAGCATCTGGAGCCATCAGCAGCTTCTGGAGGCTCCAGATCAGCGCTGTTTTCTCTTGAACACTGAGCCACACCCCCTCTTTGCCACTTACCAGCTGTGTGACCCTGAGCAAGGCACTCTTTCTCTCTGTTCCCTCATACGTAAAAGTGGAGATCATAGCAGTGTCTGCCATGGGGTAGGGGTGGGGTTATTGAGAGGATTCAATGAGTAATTACAACGGAAGTGCCGGCACAGTGTCGTGTGTAAAGTGGGTATTGTTGACCCACCTCTGTCCCTGCTCCTGGAAGAATCAGCCTTGTGCTTACTACAGGGAAAGGAGCTGAAATCTGCACCCAGGCACCTGCAGCTGGAGGAGCCCACTCTCTGGGTTAGCCCCAGAGGAGCCGGTGTGCCCCAGGGACAGAGCCCCACAGGATGGGAGGCCAATGGTGGATGGAGGAACTCCAGGGACAGGCACTCCCAAGTGACCCTGCCTCTGGTTCTGTAAGTGGAGGTCACTTCCAGGACCAGCCCTGCCTCAGCCTCTGGTTGCTACATTACCCTGACAGTGTCATAGGCAAGAAATCCCGATATCGCTGCAGAGCCATAGATGAGGTTGATGGGTCGGCCGGAGACCAGGAAGGTGGAGGAGCGCAGAGGATTGAAGCTATTGTGGCTGGCTGCAAGACACCAGGGGAGCATCAGTGAGGCCTGCCCATGGCCTAGAGGGTGGGGAGGACACGAGGTGGGGGCACGCACTGCACGCTCCGCTGGAGCAGTAGATGGAAGGCACCCACAGGTCAGCAGAGCCCGTGTCCAGGACGACCTTGAAGTCCTGAGGGGGTGTTCCGATGCTGATGTTGCCCACGTAGGCCAGCTGTGGGCAGAGAGGGGTGTGCTCAGCCTGGCCAGCTGCCCATCTGCCCCATCCCTCTGATTCCCTGGGGTGCTTGCTGGGGGGGGGGAATTCCTGAAACCTCTTCCCAACAGCCCCACCTTGCACCTCCGCTTGGGCCAGTGCCTTCATTTGTCTGGCCCTGCAGTCCCCCCTGTGGCTCTCAAATCCTTTCCACCCTGGTCTGCCTCTTCCTGCAGGCAGCACCCCCAGGTCACCCCAGCCCTTGTACCCCTCACTTCCTCTAAACTCAAAGCATGCACTACACAGTTGGCTCTTTCCTTTGAAATTTATTTATTCTTTGCCTGTTTCTCTGGCTGGGCTAAAGGTTCTAGAAGAAGAGACGGGGATTTGGGTTCCTAGTTTCTATATCCTGTACGTCAGGGGACGTGCTTTTAATTGGCGCAAATCTTGGAGCTGAAGAGGTGGCGCTGCTTCTACCTGGGTATTGAACTTGAACTCTGGTTGGATTTTTGCATTTGATTTTACATGGCTCGCCCAGTGGGGCTAAGAATGAAAAACCAAACGCCATGGTTCACGGGTGCCCAGTGACAATTGTTGGCGCAGAAAGGATTTACCTGGCCCAGTCTCCACTGTCCCACAACTGAGGCCAGGAATTCTCTTTGTGGGACATGCCACTGTCCCCCAATGCTTCTATCTGCACGACCTCCCCTCCCCCACCCAGGTGCACATTCCCAGGGAGCCCCAGGGCTAGAAGAGCCCCAGGGGGTGCTCTGGAGCCCACCTCCCCATACACTCACGTCCAGGTAGTTCCTCATGGGTTCATAAGATACTCCTGGGTCTGGATGTCTGTCAAGAAACTTGTGGGCCAGGCTGTAGGGATATTTCTCCAGATAATCGTTCAACACGTTGTTTTCCTGCAGGTTTTCTCTCATGGATTTGATTTTCATCAGAGGGATTCTTTAAATAGCCATTGGGAAAGAAAGCAAACGAGAAGCCCCGAGCTACAGGTATGACTGCGGCATTTGTACTGGAACCGCCCCAGGCATCTTACAAGCATTCTTGTGAGTGTCATGGGGACAGGCCACTCCATGCAATGGAAAGACCATGAATAACAAATATTTGGATCCAGGTTCTGTTGTATAATCTCAGGCAAGCTATGCAACCTTTCTAAGCCACAGTTTCCCTCCCTGTAAAACAGATGGAACCTGGTGCAGTGGCGCACACCTGTAATCCCAGCAGCTTAGGAGGCTGAGGCAGGAGGATTGCAAGTTGGAGGCCAGCCGGGGCAACATAGTAAGAGTCTGTCTTAAATAAAACCAAAGGACTGGGGGTGCAGCTCAGTGGTAGAGCGCTTGCCTAGCATGTGGGAGGCCCTAGGTTCAATCCTCAGAATCAAAAAAAAAAAAAAAAAAAGAGAGAGTTGGGGATGGCTAAGGCCTCCTCTCATAGAATGTGTGGGGGTGTTAAGATGGATATGCTGCACCTGTTCTAATCACTAGTGCTGCTATGTCTCTGTATCTTCCCCAAAGCAGCCCTCAGGGGAGTAGAGTGGAGACTGTGATCCTCTTTTTATGGGGGAGGAATCTGGAAGGCAGGGAGTTTGGGACTTGGCTGTGGTCACGTTGCTTGTCAGAGCAAAGCTGGGCCTAGAAATAGCCCTTGATGGGTCAAGGTTCAATCAGAAGAGAGGGGCAAGAGGAGGAGCCAGGAACAGGAAGAGTCAAGAGGGCCGAGGTGGGTCATCAGTTAGGGAAATGCAGAGGGTGAGGAATAAGAAAGAGCACGAACAAAGAGCAAAAAAGAAAAAGAGTTCTGCATGTGCAGAGAAGCCCAAGAGATGGAGAAATAAAGGAGAGAGATACAGAGACACAGAAACACATCCATCCATGGAAAGGGGGAGGGAGGAGGAGAGAGCAGACAAGACCTAGAAGTAAAGGTGGCAGAAAGGCTGTTCCTAGATGCATCCACCCCTGCAGCTGCCCAGGTTGTACACTGAATAATTCTGGGGAGTGCCATTCATATAACCTATGATGTGACTTGTGCCCCTGGAGTTGTGTGACCCTGCAGGCCTGCCCAAGACCTCTGGGTCCCCCAGAACACATGGCAAGCAACTCTTCAGTAAACAGAGACTGTTTCATGAAAGCCAAGGAAATCCCTGGAATTCAAGGAATTCAAGAAAATCTTCATGAAAGCCAAGGAAGATTCCATTTCCTTCTCCACCCTGGATGGTCAGGTGAACAGAGAGCCGAGAATAAGAGGGCCAGAAAGAGCCCAGAAAGAAAACTGATAGTACTTGTCCCACACTTACGTGACCAAGCACTCCGAGAGGGCCACCAGCCCAAGGACCCCAAGCCACTTCATGTTCCTTCCCGGGTTTAGGGTTCTCAGGTAAGAGTGGGTTTTGAGCACATGGGGTGCCAAGAGCTGCTTGTTAAATACCTTTTGTTCAGCTCTAATCACCCACTTCAGTGCCCATAATGGGGTCCGATAAGAAATACAAACCTTTTTGATAAGATCTTTACCCCGCCATGAGCAGGGGCCCTCAAATTCTCAGAATACAAGATATTTGCAGTATAATCTCTTCCTTGGAGCTCGCCTGAGGAAATACAACCAAACGCCCGATCCAACAAAGAGTGGGGAGACTCTTGCTATCTTGGAGATAATGGCACTATGGATAATGTGATAAAAAGAAGTGCCAGCTGCCACGTCTGACACTCACTCTCTCATGCCACTCCCGGCAGCCCAGGGAGCTGTCACAGCTGTCCTGAGAGGAGATTGCGGGGGAGGCGAGGTCTAAGGCATAGTGCAGACCATGGAGGAAGCCTGCTGCGACAGGAGAATTTATGTAGGGGGATGGCTTATTTTGAGGCACTTGGGATGCCAGTCTACTTCAATGATGGAGGTGAGACCTGGATGATAATTACACAATTTTTTTTTTTTTTGAATACCAGGGATTGAACGCAGGGGTACTCAACCACTGAGCCACATCCCCAGCCCTATTTTGTATTTTATTTAGAGACAGGGTCTCACTGAGTTGCTGGGCACTTCACTTTTGCTGAGGCTGGCTTTGAATTCGAGATCCTCTTGCCTCAGCCTCCCGAGCCACTGGGATCACAGGCACGCATTACTGTGCCCAGCTAATTACACAATTTTAACATTGCAGGAAATGTCATTACCTGCATCTAGAACATCCCACGTTCATCCAATAAGTGTTTACTGAGGACCCACTGCATGCTGGGACTGGGCCAGATGCTGGGGAATCAGATCCTATAAGACATGGGCATGAGAAAATTAGAATCGCCTACATTTTCTGCTTGTCTGTCATCAGCTTGGGTTGGTTTGCGTTTGTTTTTAAGTCTCATTTCTTGTCCCCGCCACTGCCTTCCTGCGGTCATCCTGGACACTGTTGGCCACCCTGTTCTACCAGGCCCTCCTGTCCTATACGTCTCTGATGGAAGAAGATAGCTTTTCATTCTTTCTCAAGTGTCCTATTATCCCCAAAGACACAAGTACTTGACACTCCACGATCTTTATGGATGGATGTACGGTGTTTCTCCAACACTTTGTCCCTCTCTATGCTGTGAGTGATTTTATGGTATCCCAAGCGGTTACCTTGAGCATGTAGATTGGCAGGACTTGCTATACATTTTTTTTTTTAATGCTAATGCGGATGGAACCCATGGACTCCTACATGCTAGACAAGCACTGTACCACTGAGCTACCTCCCCAGCCCTTTTTACTTTTTATTTTGAGACAAGGTTCTTACTAAGTTGCTGTGGCTGGCCTCCATCTTGTGATACTCCTGCCTCAGCCTCCAGAGTAACTGGGATTATAGGCACATGCCACCACGCCTGGCTTTTGCTAGATACGTTCATGAATTAATAAACTCAAAAGCCTGGTTTTTCTAAAAAGCAAAACCAAAGAAAAGACACGGGCAGTCCTTACCTTCAGGAAACTTTCAGTCTAGGGCAGGGCTCACAAACTCAAGACCTGGCAGGCCAAGAGGATGGATGGAGGGCTGAGTGGCTCTGGTGGGCATGGGGCACAAGGCCTTACCACAAGGGGGCAGCCTCTACTAGGCCCCACCCTGGGCGCCATGCTGGAAGGCAGCCATGTGCCAAGTTGGCCAGGTTTTCAAGAGAGGTTAGAAGTCTGGATATATATGTGAAATTCCTAATCTTTAGATGTTAATCATGTGATATTATGACTTCTAAGTTTTGGTTTTTATCCACTGTTCCTGAATCGAAACTCCCTCTCTCCTTAAGGCAGCCTGACCCCAGGGCAGATCATAGAGACTAATTTTCTGCTGTCTTTCTGCCTTGGAGCAGAGGTTACAGAAATCCTCTGACCTGCTCTTGTCTGATAGTAGGCCATAAGACCTTCTCATTCTAGAGGGGTTCTCTCTCAGACCCTGGAGGGGGGACACTGCACAGAGAGCCAAGAATCTGGACAAACGAGATTTGCTGAGTTTTCCTGTGCAATCTATTAGTATTAGATTGTTCCTTTTTTGCTCAACCACTTTATTTTGGGTACTAAGGATTGAACCCAGGGATGCTTTACCACTGAGCCACATCCCCAGCCCTTTTTTGCTTTTTCTTTTGAGACAGGGTCTGGCTAAGTTGCTGAGGCTGGCCTCTAACTTGCTACCCTTCTCCCTCGGCCTCCCGACAGGCTGAGACCACAGGTGTGCTCCATCACACCCGACTTCCAGTCACATTTTGACAGTTCTCCATGTTTCAATCATATTTGCTCAATGAAGTCTCTGTGAAAACTCTTTGGTTAGGGTTCACAGCGCTTCCGGGGGTGGTACACACGGTGAGGGCGTGGGGCGCCCCGTGTCCCTCTCACACAACTCTCTCCCTGTGGATCTCTTCATTGGCATCCCTTGTGATTTCCTTTATATAAACCAGTAAATGGAAATAAACATTTCCCTGACATCTGTGAGTGGCTTGGGCGAATCAATGAAACCAGAGGAGGGGGTTCAGGGAACCTCAAGTATAGAAGACAGAAGCTCAGGTTAAGCAACGTGGGGCTTGTGACCGCCCTCTGGAGAGGGAAGAGGCAGTCTTGGGGACTGAGTCCTCAACCTGTGGGATTTGGTGCTGTCTCCAGGTAGACAGTGTGGGAACTGAACTAGATTTGAGAGCACCCAGCTGGCGTCCACTGCAGAATTGCTTGCTTGTGGAAATTCCTGTGCTTCTGAGGGGACAGATACGATCTGCAATGTGAGTTTGTAGTAGAAGAAATTGAGTTGGCTTTTCCTTTTGTAACTTTAGACCACTGAGTATTTTTTTTTCCCCAAGAAATATGGTGTGGGTCAATCCTCAAGCTACAGTAGGCTGTGTTCAGAGATGGTAGTCAAGAGGGGACTGAGAGGGTATTCAATTCACACTGGTTGAATGAATAAAAGACTGAATTTTCCTTCCTTCCCTTTTTGAATTTTGTGGTCCTGGGAATTGAACCCAGGGGTGCTTTACCACTGAGCTACATCCCCAGACTTTTTTCTTTTACTTTCAGGCAGGGTTTTGTTAGGCTGCTTAGGGCCTCCCTAAGTTTCCCAGGCTGGCCTGGAACTTGCGAGCCTCCTGCCTCAGCGTCCTGGGTTGCTGGGTTTGCCTGGCTTTCCTTCCATTTTTAAAGAAAGATCACCAGGGCCATAAACAAATGAATTTAGAAATAACTTCCATGAACACCTACTGTAATTCACCTAATAAGATCCAAGTCTCAAAACAGTTTGTCTACTAAACCAAACACAAAAGAATAAATGTTTTTAAAGAGTTTTGCCAAAGAAGATAAGCACTACCCAGAGTTTTTGCTCAACCTGAGATGAGCAGGCCCACCTCCTTCAAGAAAATATAATTATACACTCCATGCAGGACTTCAAGGACCCTGGTGTATTGGTAGGCCTGTCTGGTGTAGAAAATGGGGAGGTTGATCTGATCCCCATTCCTGGGGTAGGGTAAGTGGGATGAGAGTTCTGGGTCTTATTTCTCACTTTTCCACATTGATAAGATTCAGTTCTAGCCCTCTAGAGATGGGCTTTGATGTCATCTAGCAAATCACACATACATATGCCCTTTAACTTAGTAATTCTGTTTCTAGAAGTCTATCCCATAGGTACACTGGCACAGCATCAAAAAGAAGTATGCACATGCCATTCATCGCAACATTATTTGTAGTAGCAAAAGATTAGAAAATACCAGAAGTGTCCGTTGTTAGTGACTGTAGAATAAGCCATACTGCAGGCAGCAGGCACCGTGGAGTACAGGGCAGATGGGAAAAGGAGTGGAGTGGGTGGGGTCTCCAGAGGGAGACAATTCAGCCTTTTCTCTTTTTTTAAAAGAGGAAGGCAGAATGGTGTTTATAGTTAGATGCTTTTATACATGCATATATATTTGTGTGTGTGTATATATATACACATTATATATACACATTATATATACACACACACACATACATACACATTTTTAAAAAGAAAAAGTGAAAGAATAAATCAAAAATGAATAAAATTGTCATTTATGGAGGGGCGGGGATAAAAAGGAGATTTTTCTGTTTTATAATTTGACTTTGCAACCATGTAAATGTTTTATGGAATCTTTAAAAAGTCTCTCAAAATTGGAAACCAATGGAAACAAATGAGCTAATAAGTTGTAAGCATAGCTATACAAAGCAAAAGGTTTTGTTTTGTTTTGTTGTGGTGCTAGGCAAATGCTCTAC
>CM053399.1:10316619-10348688 GCA_028644305.1 Xerus rutilus
TATGTTGGTTACAACTGAGGAAGTTACATTGGCATACAATCACTCAAGTCTGTACTTGACATTGGGGCTCATTCTTTTTTTAAAAAAATATTTATTTTTTAGTTGTAGGTGGACAGAATATCTTTATTTTATTTTTATGTGGTGCTGAGGATCGAACCCAGTGCCTCATGCGTGCTAGGCGAGCACGCTACCACTGCGCCACAACCCCAGCCCCTGAGGCTCACTCTTGGGGTTGCTCATTCTATGGGTTTAGACAAATGCATAATGACCGGCATCCTCGCTGTATAAGAAGAGTTAGCCCTGAAAATAATTTGCCCTGAAAATCCTCTCATCCTTTCTTCCCCCAACCCCTGTCTTTTCACTGTCTCAATGGTTTAACCGTTTCCAAAACATCACGTAGTTGGAATCATGTGGTACGTAGCCTCTTCCGATCAGCTTCTTTCACCTAGAAATCTGCATTTAAGTGCTGTCTATGTTTTTTCATGACACAAGAGCTCATTTCTTTTTCGTGTTGAATAATATACCATTGTTTGGATATACCAGCATCTGTTTATCTCCCTCCCTGTTTACTATGTCATTGGCGTCACCTGTAGGGTAAGGGATCCTGGGTAGGGAACCAAGGCTTGAAGCAGGGTAAGTATTTCAAGGGAAGGAAGGAGGAATGTACAACTTGCTAACGGAGATGAGGGGAGCTGATGCCAGACCCTGGAGGGACCAGGATGGGAAAGAAGCCCTGGGAAGTGAACAGAGGGTTTGAAGAAATAGGCGGGGAAACAGGTTTTATCAAAGGGTCTCCTACAGCAGTGTAAGATGTACAGTGAGCCAAAGGCCCAGTTCAAACAGAGAGCATCTGGCCATGGGGAGGAGAGAGCTAGGACTTCTGCAGTACCTGCTGGTGGTCCAAACCCACCAGAGTCTTTGGTGGGCTGGTTCTGGAGGCTGCATCCTTCCTGCTGGGATTCCTGCTCCAGACCTGGAGTTTGTAGTTAGTGCTCGCTGCTTCTGAGCCACGAGAAAGTGAACTGTCACATTTCAGTGGTCCTTTGATGACTCTCTGGCTGTTGGGATCGGCTCAAGCTGGGCGGCCAAAGAACAGGGCCCCCAGAACCCCTCTAATTTTAAAACACCGACTAATTTGTCTAACTCTTCTTGGCTCGTCTTGGACCTAGAGTTCCTTTCCTGTTGTCTACTCCCATAAGAACTCTCCTCTCGAAAAATCCGCAAGCCTCCTGGTTGGTAACTTGTGCCTTGAAGCCATCAGATAGCATCCCACAGTATACAAGGGGCGGAATGTTCCAATGGACAGGGACAGAAAGGTCCTCTGGTGCATGATATGGCAGGTGCCTGGCACTTGGTCTGCCCCTCTCCATTCTGAGTGCCAGACAGACATCACCAGTCAATTCCAGCATACCTGATTGCTGAATGTGATCCTCAGCAACACGCACCCCTATCAGCCACACACGTTCCATGAGCTGGTTGGTGTTGGCACTCAGTGTGGAACAATTGCTATTGGAGAAGTCCAGTCTCCTCATCCCAGAGAAGGGGAAACTGAGAGCAGGGGTGTGTTGCTTACCCGGAGTTGGCAAGGTAAGGTCGTGGAGTGCTGGCCCCCAGGGTTTCTGGGGTCTCGGGTAATCCTCTTCCCACCGGAGCATGGGCTGGGGAGCTTCGAGGAAGGGAGGGCCAGAGAATGATGGATTGCGTTCACTGCTGCTAGCGACTCTCAGTCTCCACAGGTGGCACCGGCTGGGGCTCTCTCCCTTTCCTCCTGTGGTCCAATTCCACATGGGGTGCCAGACCTGCCAACTCACAGCAGCAGGCAGTGTTGGGAGCTGGCTCTCTTGGGTGCCAGGCACAGTGGCACCAGGAAGCAGGAGGTGGTGGTACCAGGTAGTGCCCGGCTCATGCCCAGCTCGGCAGCCTCACCGCTTCCTCTCCTCATCTGGTGACACTGACGCTTATGAGTTGGTGTGGCACCGACCCGTACTTAAAGGAACGGGCACTTTCTCATTGTACTTTGCCAACTGAAACCCAAAGTCTCTGTCTTTCTTCAAGGCACACTTAGTTGAGATCCAAGGCTCAGGTGAGGCTGGGTTTAAGGACTTGCTTTCTCTCTGGTGCTCAAGAAAGACGGTGGCACTTTGAAGGCATTGACGGGGAGGAAACTGCCTGTGCTTCATGGGGACCTTGTTAGATGGATCTGGGTAAACAGAAAGGACAGGCCAAGGCAGATCCAGCAGGAATGGCTGGGCACACCTTGGTCCCAGCTAATTGCCAGTGGAGTCCCAGTCACCAGGCTACAGCTAGGTGCTGATGCTGGTGTCCCATGGCCACCTTTTGAAAGAAAATGGAGGAATCAGACTCTGCCAAGGGAGTGGCCACTTCTGGGTGCCCTCTGGTCACACTGGGGAAGATTAGACAAGAACATTTACTTTTGTCCTGGCCCTATCAATGTGCTGGGGTTCCACCCAGGAAGACAAGCAAACCCAGAGGGCCAGAGTCATTGTTGACAGCGGTGACGTGGACGGGTGCCCATGAGAGCTGGTGCCATTGGTGATAACCAGCTAATCCACATGGCCCTGAGCCAGGCTGAGCAAACTTGATTCTATCCACAGCCTGATTTTCAGAACTCAGTCTGCACGCAGCCCCAGAGCTGCCAATCCGGGGACGGGTTGCTGGTAATGTGCTCTGTGTCAACTGATCCAGGATGTGATGCAGTCACCAGCTCAGGGTGGGTCACTTGTGGTCTAGACATCCCCCAGTTGGCCATGGTATGTCCAAGTGTAGGAGAGAAACTGCAGATGGACAAGCAGCCATTTATGGAGCCTGGTGACCTCGGGCCTTTGCAATGCTGTCCCTCCTATTTGGAATGTTCTCTGCTATGGTTTGAAGATGGTTTGTCCCCAGTATGGCAGTTGAGAGATATCAGGACCTTGAAAAGGTAGAGAGTTCATGAAGGTACCAACCTGGAAAGGGATCGGTGCTGTCTGTCTCTTGGGACTATGTCAAGTATTTTGAGAGGGGACTAAATACTGTTAAAGTAGGTTGTTACAGACTGAGTCTGGCTTCCGCATTTTGCTCTCTTGCTTCCTCTCTCACCATGTGATCTCTTCCCTTTGTACTGATTGCCCTTCTGCTTTTCCTCCATACATGAGGCAGCCCAAGGGCCTTACCAGAAACCAGGTGGATGGATGCTGGTTCCTGTTCTTGGAAATCAAACTGTGAGCTGCAATAAACCTCTTTTCTTTATAAAGTACCTAGCCTCAGGCATTTTGTTACAGCAACAGAAATGGACATTCCCTCTTTGTGTGGCTGGCTCCTTCTCAACATTCAGCTGTCATCTCCAATGTTTTTTCTTCCTTCCCTGGCCACTCCAGTCTCCCAGGCTCAGAACTTGAAAAGCCCTGTAGACATCCATTGGATGAATTGCCCTGTGTATTTTTCATGGGTGCTCTGTGAGGTCTGTAGTGTCCTGATTCATAGATGAGGAGACTAAGGCTTGGAGGAGCTAAACAACTCTCTCAAAGATGTATGGTAATTGAGTAGCAGAGTCAAGACTTCAACCTTGGTCATTTTGACCACAAAGTCCATGCCCTTGACCATTCTGCTGCTTGTTAGTGCTAGGTTTGGGGGATCAGGAAATGATGCAGAAAAAAAGAGGAGAGGGGTGGGTGAGAGAGGGAGGGGGTGACTGAGGAAGGAGTCTCATCTTCTGGAAAATAATGATTCTTTCAAGAGACACATCTTGAGAATGCTCCAAGCCAGGTCCACAAGACACTTACTGCAACCTGCAGGCAGGACCCAGGACAGTGCACAGTTGTGCCTAGAACACAGCTACTAGGCCAAGGGGCAGCAGTCTGAAGTCCAGGAAATCAAAATTTAAAGAAGCAGAGTGACAGTGGTGTGACAGGCTTGCCCAGGCTTCCTGAGCAGAAGTGCTGCCTGGAGTAGGAGGTTTGCCAGGTTTCCTGGTGCAGGTGGTGACTGAGCTCATCTCAGTGAAACTAAGAACTTTGCCCAGTGGGCATGGGTGGAGAACACCAGTTAGTGTAGCACTGGCATCATCATGGACTTAAGGGATTATATGTTGCTTGGCAAGGTTTGATTGCAAGGGTCATGGAATTATGTGACATTGTATTAGTCAAAATAGGCAGTGCATGCTGCTGTAACAAACCACACCCAGTTTTAAAGTAATAATGGCTATCTCTTTCTCTCCTTATTTGTCCATGATGTGTAGTCTAGGGCTCTGATTTAAGACATCTCCACTCAGAGATTCAGACCTATGAGGACTTCACCATCTGCAATGTCACTGGCATCTGCAGTGCCCTGCCATGGGGAAGGACCTATGCCAACTCACACACCGGCTGTCAAAGCATCTGCCAGGAGTGATGTTGTTTATCTTCCATTTCATTGGCCCAAGCAAGTCACATGGCCACATTGACTTTCAAGGGGGTATGGCAGTGGAATCCAACATGAGCTAAGAGTGAAGATCCGAAAAATCTTGAGGACATCGCTGACGGCACATGAGGTGATGTGGAAAAGGAGAACCAGGACATGGTTGGTGACCCTGAATGCCATGGTCAGGAGCGTGGGACTTACCCTGTGGTTGAAGGAAGCTTTGAGGAGGTCAGGGAGGGGCTAGACTGTGGAAAATAGAGAAGAAAGAGGAAAATGAAGTTAAAACATGAGAAAAATGCAAAAGAGGAAGGACGTGAAGCCAAACAGGAGCAGTATAGATGGGGATCAGGGGGACATTGAGGGAGGTCAGGACCTTTGGGGTCTGACCCTCCCCTTTACTGGGAGGAAGGGACTAGTGGGGAGCGGGGAGGAGAAAGCCCAGCATTTTCACGGTTGTTTTCTTGGTGGAGCTTAAGAACCAGACTCAAATAGCTAAAAGTGTTTCAGAAATAGAACTAGAGGTGCCTGTGAAGACACCCCAAGGAGAGTCTTCAGAGCAGGACGAGAACAAAGGTCAGGGTCGCAGGGAGGCGACTTCTGCTTTTCTGCTGCTTGCCAGGCACCCCGTGCAGATGGGGGAGTGCTGTCCTCGCCGGTTCTCGTGGCTATAGGATAGAGGGACGTCACAGGCGAGGGCAGCTCTCTGAGGAGCAGGGAGCCCACCGCTTCTGGTCTAGAAGGTGAGGTCACAGGAGGCTGCTCACAGGTTGGAGGTGGGTAGAGCAGTGAAGGACCAGGAAAGGAGCAGGAAGGCCCCTGGGGGAGGCAGGGACTCCATGCATGGCGGGGGGGCCACAGGAGGGGGCAGGACTTCTTGGGGATGGACCCCAGGACCTCATGCATGCTAGGCGAGGGCTCTGCCACTGACCTGCAGCCCCAGCACCGGGCAGAACTTCTGATAGTAGGTAAGTGGGTGCCAGGGCTGACTGTAGAGCATGGGAAAGGAGCCAGGAGATGTCCAAGCCCTTGAGGGGCACCTCTGTCACCTTCCCAGAGATAAAGGGCATTGGCATGTCACCTGGCACCTATAGCTGTAGCTAAAAGGGTGAACCTTAAAAACTCATTAATGGGGCTTGGAGTGTATCTGAGTGGAAGAGCGCTCGCCTACCATGTGCAAAGCCCTGGGTTCAATCCCTAGGACTGAAAAACAAAACACAAAAAAACCAGGACTGGAGCTAGAGGTTCTGGATTGAAATCCTAACTCAGCCTTCATTGCTTGTGCTGCATGACCTTGGATGAGTTACCCAGTCTATCTATGCCTTGCTTTCCCTATCTTTAAATAGAGAATGTAACAACCTAATGAGTTAATATTTATTATTACTTTTATTATTAATTAGGTACTGGGGATTGAACCCAAGGTGCTTAAACACACAGCCACATCTCCAGTCCTATTTTATATTTTATTTAGAGGCAGGGTCTTGCTGAGTTACTTAGGGCCTCATTAAGTTGCTGAGGCTGGCTTTGAACTCACGATCCTCCTGCCTCAGCCTCCCAAGCTGCTGGGATTACAGGCGTGCGTTACTGCGCCTGGCATGAGTTAATATTTAGAGGGTTTTTGGGGTCATGATAAGTAAGATAGTGTGTACTGTTTTGGACTTGGATTCATACCTGTTATCCCTACCTATGGCAGAGCTTGTCCAGGATCTAGGGGTTAAGAGGAAGCTGCTGGGTCAGTGCCTGACATTACAGATGGAGAAGCAAAGCCCAGAAAGTGGAAGATGCTTGACCAAGGTCAAGGTGGTTTAGCAGCAGAGCAGGGTTGGAAGTCCATGTCTGGGTCAGCTGTGCACTCTCGGCCAGGATTGCGGTCCCGTCCAGCTGCGGGATGAATGGGCTACGCTGTGGCTGTTGCCCCCCACGCAGGCCCAGGGAGAGCCCTCTGACTTCCAGCTGGTCTGGGGGATGCTTCGGGGATGCTGTGCAGCCAGAAAAGAAGCCGTCCTTCCATGTGACTAGGCAGCTGGCCCTGTGGGTTCCAGGAGGTTTGTTTGACTTTCTGGGACCTTATCATAGTTGATAGGAAGTTGTTTTCCAAGACTTGAGGACTCTCACTTGGAGGGTTCCTGCCCAAACACTGGTGCCAACAAGGATCCAGGCGTGGGACCTGCAGCATGACCCCAAACATGTGAAGTTCCTGGGCCCAAACCAGAGGGACTGAGCAGAGGGAGCAGTCTTAGTTGAGTGCTGGGTAATGATGGCACCGCTGCCTGCTCGGGCTGCTAGAGGGCCGTGTGTTTTGCGGACGAGGGATCCCTATGACGTCGGTCCCTCTGGGCTGAATGCACCCTTGCCCCAGCTGCTGGCTTCTGCACGGCTTCTAGGAAATGTCTGTCTTGAGCATGTCACAGTGGCACATACCTATAATCCTGGAGACTTGGGAGGCTGAGGCAGGAGGATCGCAAGTTCAAGGCCAGCCTCAGCAAGTTGGTGAAACTCTGCCTCTGAATCAAATAAAAAGGGCTGGGGGTAATTCAGTGATAGAAGTCCCCTGGGTTTAATCCCCATTACCAGGGGGAAAAAAATTCTGTTTTATATTTGGGGTGTTTTTGTCTCTGGGTATCAGAGAGCTCTTCCTCAAAGCTGTAGCAGGATTCCTGATAGGACGCTGGAGACTGTAGAGGGTTGTGGACCACCCCAGCATCACCCGAGGCTGCATCTCCTACACAGCTTTGAGGTGTTCTTCTAACAGATCCACAGTCTGTCTTTGGAGGATCCAGCAGAACAGCTCACAGGTGCTGCGGCCTGGGGCCTGTGGCTGAGGGGCACATGGGAATGTGAACCCCTCTCCCCTGCCTGGGGTCAGCAGCCCGAGGTGCTTTGCATTCTGGAGTTCCTATGTGCTGCATTTCCCCCTGCAGGACTTGCGGGAGACCCATGGTGGCTTTGATTCATACCCTTTCCCTGTCCTTCTTCCCGTTCCCTCTGTTTTCTTCCAGCAGCACCTTTGAAATAAGTCACTTGTGTGTGAACCTTGTGTCACAGGCTACTTCTGCAGAGGCTGACCTGAGGCAGGGTCCTGGTGCAGGCAGCCTACAGAGGTTTCAATGCTAAAGGCAGCGGTAGGAGATGAGCAGACTCTGTTATACCCTCCTGTTCCAGCAAAGATAAGGTCACACTGTGGGCTGGGGTAGGGTCCCCTCCCTTCTAGTGGCTGCTAGAGTACCCTGAAATTTTCCTGCCTGGTAGTGTGGCTGTGGCCTGATTGATTTTCTGATCCCCTGGCTGGGCCATGTGTTCCTGAGGGCAGGAAACTCACCTGGCTTGTTCACAGTTCCTGGAAGTACATATGGCCTTTGTCATCCATAACCCTAATCATCAAAGCAAGGCTAACACTGGAAGACCCCTCTATATTAGGTTCAGTTGCTCAAAGCAAAACCCAAACAACAGAGGCTTAACTAAAAGACAATTTCATTACTTTCACAGGTAATAGTCCAGGTGATTCTATAGGGATAGGAACCCAAATTCTTTCTTGCTATCCTCAAATATGTAGTATTTGTCTCCTCCACTATTATGGCTGCTCCAGCTCCTGTCATTACATTTGCATTCCAGCTACCAGGAAATAAGGAAGCAGCAGGATATTCCCTTTTCCTTAAAGGGCATAACCCAGAAGTTGCAAATATTACTTCTGTTCTTTGGTCATAATGAAGTCACAAGGGCAGACCTAGTGAAAGGGAGGCTGGGAAACGTAGTCTCTAGCTGGCGGCCATGGAGCAGGGTATAAGTTGGGGCTGGCACTGGCTGAAGGAAAAGGCAGAAGTCACTGTTATGTCCTCCTGTTCCCGTGAAGTGGAGCTGGTCACACTGTGGAGAGGTGCCGTCCTCCACTCTCAGGGGTTCCACAGAAATAAGGTTACACGTCACTGGTACTCATCACCGTCACTCAGGGACGCAGGCTGATAGACGCTCCTTCGTGACATGGGCAGGGGACAAGGGGCAAGCTGGATTTTCCTTCTTCTTTGAGGCTCCACCTGGAACTGACGCACGTCACCTCTGCCCACATTCCATGGCTCACAGTAGATCCTGTGGTCATGCCTCCCTGGGGGTGGGGTGGGGGTGGTGCTGCTCAGAACACCCTCCTCCTCGATTCTTCCCTTCCCGCCTTGAACTTGTGATCCTCCTTCCTCAGCCTCCTGAGTCACTGGGATCACAGGTGTGCATCACACTGCAACTGTTTTTCAATGGCAGCCCAAACAAAGGTACATGTTAACTACATAGTAATATCAGGTTCAAGTGCATCTAACAGAAAATCTAAAGTAACCATAACTTAAGATAAAACTTGCCTCCATCCCCCCTCCCCCAAACAAACCTGGAAGTAGGTTCTACAGAGTTTGAGCAGTTTCCATTTCCAAGCTCACCTCACAGTCCAGTGTGACTGCAGGGGGTCCAGCCATCACAGCTGAAATATTAGAGAGCAATTAATAAGGTGGGGGATGTCAAAAAGACTTTCCTCCCAGTTGAATCAGCTCCTTTAAAGAAGGCTTCCAAGAAATCCCTCTTGACACTTGTGCTTAGGTCACAACATGACCCAGTCACCTCTAGCAGCAAAAGAGGTTGGGAACTGCCATCTCTTAGCTGCTGGGGTGCATTGCTACCCTAAGTACAATAGACTCCGTTTTCAAGGAAAAGTGGAGAATCTTGTAGGCAGCAGCCAGCCCCTGCCTCCGAGGCTCAGTAGTTTTCTCGGTTGTGGAGGCTGCCGCACACAGGAGGAAGGGGCCAGGACAGGAAACCGACGGAAGAATGTGACTTTCAAATCCAGAATGAGGGCAGCGCCAGCTGCTTTCAATGAAGGTGTCTTAGAGACCAAACTGGGGGCTCTACGCGCCACCCAGCCTTTAAACACTGCCTCTTCTGCCCCGTCCCCAGGTCTCCCACGGGTCCCCGGTTTCTCGGATTCCTTGGATCCCCAAGCTCGGTCTTGCCTTCCTCACACCCGTCCCCATGTCACCGGGCATCCGTGCACCAGCATAACCAGACCCGGTGCCGCGCAGCCGAACCACCAGATCAGCAAACAAGCCAATTGGAAACCCCACTTTTTAGAAGAGGGTGGAGAGGAAACAGGACCTTGTTGCTGATCAAGGTCATTTGAAGGACGAAGAGATCTGGGGGTGAGAGAGACCTCCTAATTTCCTCTCAAGCCCCAGTGAAAATGTGGCTCCCCTGAGGCTGGGGACAGCGTCGGCGGGCAGGTGGTCGGCGTGTGTGGAAGGAATGAAGGAGAGAGAAGGGTAAGGGCCTCCTTCTCAAACAGCGGCTGCTTGTCCTGGAACTTGAGAAATCCCCCCATGTGTCAGGGCCTCAGTCCTCCAGCTCTGGTGCTAGAAGGGCCGTGCCCACCCTCCTGACCTGGCAGTGATCCAGGACACGCAGAGAATGCAGCGGTTTGTCACATCACTGTGGCACCCGTTGTGCCTGTCGCAGGCACAGGTTCTGATTGCTACTGCTTTAGCTTTAGCAGGTTCTAGCATCTGCACGAGATGAGGTAGAAAACCGAGTCTCTGCCCGCCCCTAGAGGTCATTACCTAGCGGGAAGGAATGGTTAAATGCAGAAAGATGCAAACACTCGGAGGGAACCATGGGGGAGGTGTAGAATAACCTACAAGGGGGACACCTGGCTGATCTTCAGGACACAAGAGGGACTTTCTAGAGGAATCAAAGTCTGAGACATCTACTGAGCAACGAATGATAGAAAATCTGAAACAACAGTGGCTTACATAAAGGTTTATTTCCCTCTCATGTAAAAGTCCAGAGGTAAGAATGCAACAGCGTCATGGTGCTCTGTGGCATCAGGGTCCGGGTTTCTTCTATTTTGTTTGTGCCAACGGTGTGGCCCCTATTTTCCATAGTTGCCTCATGGTTCAAAATGGCTATGTTAGCTCCAGCCATCACATTCTACCTTCCAACATGATATGAGTGAGGGAAAATGTTGTTGAATATGAACGCAAAATAATTCGTCTTTAGTTTTCTAAAATTTTTTCCTCCTCAAAAATGATACGCATAGCTCAAAAAGGACTGTGGCAAAAACAAGGTCATCTACCCTGGCTCACCCTACCCAAGTGAAATAGCTCAGCTTAGTTTTCTGGTACCTGCTATCGATGATAGTCACTTACATCATATTCAAAGTAAAATGCTTGAAAAATCAACAACATGGCACCCACAAAGAACTGAAAGGCATTTGAGGGTAGTGATTGAGGTGGCCTTCTCCACTACCACTACTCCTTTCCAAACTAGGCTACACTCTGAGGGATGGCCACTGATTAGAGAGGGGTAACCACTTGACTCAAGGGGCATTAGTCCAAAGGCTGTCTGGTGGTCTACGAGGCAGCAAGGATGAGGAAGTTCTTCTCAATAGGGGTCTTATGATTTGGATATGAGGTGTCCCCCAAACTCCCGTGTTAATGCAGGGATATTCAGAGGTGGAATGATTAGGTTACGAGAGCTGCAATCTAATTAGTCCATCCTAGGACTGGATTGTGGGAAGGTGGGGAATGGCTGGAGGTGTGTCCTACTGTGAGGACATGCCCTGGAAGACCTTCTCTGTGGCCCCTTCTTCTTTCTCTCTGCTTCCTGATGCCAGGAGGTGAACAGGACCCCTCCATCATGCCCTTCCACCATGACGCTCTGCCTCACCTTGGGTCCAGTGTGATGGACTCAGTGGACCAGGGATTGAACCTCTGAAACCATGAGCCAAAATAAACTTTCCCTCCTCTAAGTTGTTCCTGTCAAGTATTTTGTTCACAGTGACACAAAGCTGACTATCACAGAAATTGGTACCAGAAGTAGGGTTGTTGCTGTAACTAAACAGACCATGTGATTCAAAAGTCTTTGGAGTTGGTTTGCAGGAGGAGGAGTTTGGAAAAGTTGAGTGATGTAGGCTGAAATAGCTTTTGAATGTTGCAAGTGGAGCTAAATGGGTGTTTAGAGCTCAGAAGACCAGAATGCAGACAATAAAGACTGTGCTCACGAGGTTTCAGAGAAGAATGAGGATTCTGCTAGGAACTGGAGTACAGGCCACTCATGTTATATTTTGGCAAAGTACTTATCTACTCTTTGCCTATGTCCTGAGATTTTGTGTAAAATTGAATTTAAAGTTGATGGACTAAGGGGCTGAGGTTGTAGCTCAGTGGCAGAGCGCTCGCCTCCCATGTGTGAAGCACTGGGTTCGATCCTCAGCACCACATAAAAATAAATAAACAAAATAAAGACACTGTGTCCATGTATAACTGAAAAATATTTAAAAAAAAAAAAGTTGATGGACTAATTAATCTGGTGGAGGAAATATCAAGGCAGCACACAGTATTTAGGCAGTGCCATGGATTTTGCTGGCAGATTTTATCCAGGTATAAAGTGAGAATTGGGAAAAGAAAGATTGTAGATTGACAAGAAAAATGTGTGTAAACCTAGGGCCAAGGAAGCCATGACTGCTAAAGAGGGTACAGCAAACAAAGAGATGCTAAGTACTTTGCACAGGGGCCCTAGGAAAAAAGCAGAACCACACCCATTGCAAGATTGAGGGTGTAAGAAGGGAAAACTCCTTTGAGAAGTGACCATGAGGGCACCTTGTTCACATAGGGTGAGGGAAGACTAGGAAATTATGCTCAACTGCCCAAGCACTGAATGTTGGGTAAATGTAACTTGATTTTGCTATTTTGGACTTGAACTTTTGGGTAATGCTGGAATTGTTAAGACTATGAGACTTTTAGAAGTGAACTAACTGCATTTTGCATTGAGATGGACATGAGCTTTTAGGGGCTAGGAGCAGCATGTTATGGTTTGGATATGAAGTGTCCCATAAAAGCTCCTGTGTTAATGCAGGAATATTCAAAGGTGCAATAATCACCAGAGCTGTAACCTCATCAGTCCATCTTAGTTTGAATGTAATGTACAGGTAGGCAGGGGGACATGGCTGCAGGAGATGGATCAGTGTGAGCATGACCTGGAAGGGTTCATCCTCCTCAAAGCTCCTTTTCTCTCTGCTTTCTGGATGCCATGAGCTAGGTGGCACTCCTGTGTCACACCCTTTCACCATGACGTTTTGCCTTACTTGGGCCCAGAGCCATGGATTCGGCCTGCTGTGGACTAAACCTCTGGAGCTGTGAGCCCAAATTAACTTTCCCTCCTCTAAGTTGTTCTTGTCAGGTATTTGGGTCAAAGTGTGACAAAGCCGAGGGACACAAGGGGCAAGATGATTATCTTAGTCAATCAGATTCATTCTCTCTAGAATTTGAAATAAAACTTTCGAGGGAATTTGCTGAAAGGGTCTCGACACAAAAAAGAAAAGAGTCAAGTGGGGGAGGATAAGACCTGGGGTGGGTGATGCGGTGCTGGGTGTTACCATTGCCCCTCCATCCCATTTAAGGAATAGCTTTTGCCTGCAGGCCTGGTTGGTCCAAGCTGCACAGAGAAGATCGCGCTAGCATCAGGGACCTGCTACGCCGCCAAAGGTCTTGTAGATGCTGGACAAGCGAGGATGCATGTAAGGTCTGTTATGCCTTATGAAGCACTAACCACCCAGAAGGGACCTGAAGTGCAATCTAGGGGTTTGGAAAATGGGTTACTTTTGGGGAAATGACCCAGAGCTGTTTCCAGGAGCCCGCCAGTCATTTGTCAGGGGACACTTGCATCCGTGGCCATTCCAGTCCTGGAGCCAAGCTATGGAAATGAGTGCGCGGTGGGCTGGGGACTCCGCGGATTGAGCCTAACCCATGCGGGGCCTTCCCTGGTTCCTCCTCCGGGGTTCCTCCTGGGCAGCTCTGAGCAGCCTTCTAAAAGTCCAGGTCCGTCAGATAGGGCCGGGAAAGCAGCAGCGGTTGTCTGCGCAGACGCACTGGTTCACAGAGCCCGTGGGCGGGGCCAGGAGAGGGGCGGGGCCAGAGGCCGGCGGGGCGGGGCCGGGCAGACGCGCGCGGGCGGGGTCCGGTCGGTGTCCGGCGAGTGCGGTGCGGGAGGCTGTGACCCGCTCGGGGACCGTGTCGTGGCAACTCAGAGGCGTCCGAGGCAGGCGCCCAGCGTGTCGGGGGACTAGCAGCGCGGCCTGCCCCGCCTCCCGGACGCGGGAAAGGAGTCACATCCGGCGGGGGCGGGCCTCGTGGATCCCGGAAGTGTGGGCGCGGCTGCGGTTTTCCCGGCGGCGGCGGCGGCGGCGGTGGCCGCGGCCCGGCAGGTGAGCGAGGCTGAGGAGGGTCCGGGTCTGCGGCCGGCGGGGGGGAGGAGCCGCGGGCGAGGAGGGGGCGGTGCCGGCGGCTCCCGGTGGCCCCCGCCCGCCTCCCACTGGCGGAGGCCCGCGATTGGGCGCGAGGGGCGCGTGACTCTCCTGCCGGCCGGCGCCGCGGCCCCGCGCCCTGGGAGGAGGAGAGGGCAGGCGCCGCCCGCCGCCCTGCATCTGCCGTCCGGTGCAGCCCTTTGCCCCGGTCCGAGCATCCTGCGGTCACAGTGCTGTCGTTAGAGCCAGTCTGCCCATTGTACGCATGGGGAAACTGAGGCCCAAGAGCGGCGTCTGACTCCGGCCTGTGACGACCTGGCCAGTGCCCTTTCCCCATGGCAGTGAGAGGACGGAACTTTCAGCCTCGGCTCTGTTCATGTCCTTTATTCAGGATCCCCAATGGGACTGCCAGCGACCCTGAGCTGCCCCTACCCCAGCAGGGTGTGTGTATTCTCAGTGTGTGCCTGCTTCCCCCACCACCGGCGGAGTGCTGCCCCACTTAAAGGGTTGGGAAGGAGTCATCTGCGGCTGTGCCGAGTTACTGGCAGAGTTGGCCACGCCTGGGGGTCGCAGCCACACCATGGCATGCACACTAGGGCTGCCTCTCTTGAGCCCGGGGAACTTCACAGGCTCTGTAACTTGGCCTCAGTAATATCTCAGTTCTTCAGTTGCTGCCCCAGGCTGCCCCTTCATTGGCTCTGTCCCTCCTATCCTTGAGTCTCATTTCTTGCTGGTGCACCCCAAATTAGGCCAGTTGACTCAGTTCTGTGAATGTCGACCTTGTGGCTGGAGGTAGTGGTGAGAAGGACTTGGGAGAGAAAGACTCTTTTTTTGGCTGTTGTCCGGAGTTGCAGCCCTGTGCAGACCTGATCTCTGGGGTTCTGGGTGGGACTAAGGACTGTTGGGGTAAAATACTGGATGCTCACTCAAGTCTGTGTTCTTGGCAGTGGTCCTGCCCAGACAAGCCTTGTTCCTAGATTATCTTGGAAATCTGGCTCAGTGCCATCACAGTTGCCATTAAGGAGGACATTTTCATTAAAGACAACTTCATCTGGGCAGCTTCTGGAAAGTAGTTGTTTTGCATAGCACTAGCTCTGATTTCTTGCTTGGCTGCTACACGCTGGGCACTATCGTGGCATTATGAACATACTGGGTTCTGAGAACACGTCCAGATACATGGTGATCCCACTTTGCGGATGAAGTGAGTCAGATAACTTGGCTAGTGTCAGCCAGTAAGTGGCTGTGCTGAATTTTTTTTAACTTTCAGGCCTATTTCAAAGGGAATGTATCTTTAATTTTGTAATATTGCCTCTCAGATTCCTCAGATTCCCAAATTTGCTTGACCTTAGAAATCATCTCATGCTTATAAAGAGAACAAAACAAAAAACAAAACAGAGCCTTGCCTCTGGAAAGTCTTGTGATGTTATCTGGAGGGGGTCCCAGGAACTTCTTTTCAACAAGTGCATTATGTGATTGAGAGTTTGTAGATTGGCTGGGCCACTGGTACCTTGGAAATGGATTATTACTAAGGATTCTTGTTTTCTTTTGCTTATGTTTTTGAAGTGTGCCAGTATGCTGTTAAAAGGGTACTGGGATAAATAGCCATATTAATCATTTCTGGACACTGTTGGCTAGTAGTAGTAGGGTTTTTCCAGACTGACATAATTAGGTCATTGAAGACCTTGTTTTGATCCAATTGGACCTCCGTTGTGGGAATTCTGTTGGCAGTTTCCTCCCAGGATCTGGCGTTTTCAGAAGGTTCTTGTTTGTTTCCAGATGGTTGCCCCATGATGGAGAGATTTCTGTAATGGCAACAGTTTCTTAGCTTTTGCTTGCTAGCAGGTGCTGTCTATTCTTTCCTCTTTCTGATTTCACCAGTTGGGTGAAGAACTGAGAAAATATCAAACAGGTTTGTTTTGATTCAACTGAGGCTGACAAGTGGGGCCCCTGGGGCTTGGGATAGGCCAGAGAGGAAGGGAGGGACCATCTCCAGCAGCACCAGACAAATTACTCCAGTGAGGCAGGGCAAGCATTGGAGACTGTCAGTATTTAAATCCCTCTGCTAATTTATCTGTCCCTCTTCAGCTGGAAAACAAATAGTAAGAGGAGCAACACCAGCATTGTAATATTACTTTATTCTCTCTTATAATAAGTGTTGACTTCTAATGTAATTTCTTTGTAAACAGAGGACATACTTTGTATGATATAATTTGCTTTAAATGTGCTGAGACTTGTTTTGTGGCCCAGGATATGGTCTGTCTTGATCAGTGTTCTGTGAGCACTTGAGAAAAATGTGAATTCTGTTGTCTGTGGGTGGAGTGTTCTGGAAATTGCAGTTAAGTCAAGTAGGTTGATAGTGTGTGCCAAGTCTTCTGTGCCCTGCTGGCCTTCTGTCTGCTGTTCTGTCAGTTCTCGAGAGAGGGGCACTGCAGCTTCTGATGGTGGTTGTGCATTTGTCCATCTCTCCTTGTAGTTTTATCAGTTTGGGTTTCATGTGTTTTGAATTTCTAAAAGTGCATAAACATTTGTGTTATATTTCCTTGATGAATTGACCTTATTATGAAATGACCCTTTTAATCCTTGGAAATATTCTTCGCTCTGAAATTTACTGCACCTAATATTACTTTAGCTAATTCAGTGTTTAAGCATTAGTGTTAATGGATCTCCAGAATCCATAAAGAGCTCCTACAACAGCAATCAGATAACCCAATTAAAAAATGGGCAAAGGGCTTGAATAGATATTTCTCCAATGAAAAGAAACAGTAGCCAAAAAGCACTTGAAATGCAAATTAAAACCACAGTGAGATACCACTTCACACCCATTAGGATGATTATTATTTTAAGAAAATAGGGGAAAAAGTGTTAGGATGTGGAAAAAGTGAAATGAAACCCTTGCGCATTTTGGGTATGAATGTAAAATGGTGCAGCCAGAGTAGAAAACAGTATGTTAATTCCTTAAAAATTAACCAGAATTACTCTAAGACCCAGCAATTCCACTTCTGAGTGCATACCTAAAAGAAGTGAAAGCAGGAACTTGAACAGGTATCTGTACACCCGTGTTCAGAGCAGCATTATTTATAGTAGACAAAAGGTGGAAGTAACCCAGTGTACGTTGACGGACAGATGGGAAACAAAACATGCTACATACCTTAGACAGACTATTACTCAGTCTCAGAAGGAAGGAAAATTTGATAATTATAGTGTGGATGGGCCTTGAAGACATTAGGCTGAATGAAACATGTAGTCCAAAAAGAACAAATATTGTATGGTTCTTAGATGAGGTTTCCAGAGTAGTCACCCACATAGGAGCAGAGAGTAGGGTGATGTTGCTGGGGTTGAGGGTGGAGGGGGGAGATGGTGTCCAGTGAGTGTGGAGTTTCAGTTTGAGGTAATGAAAAAGTTCTGGAGATGAACAGTTGTGGTGGTTGTGCCACAAAGAAAATGTACTTAATGTCAAAGAATTGTGTGCTTCAACTATGTACTTAAAATGCCCAAATGGTAGATATTATGTATATATTATCACAATTTTAAAATAGATTAAAAATTATGGCATGTCTTTGTAAATCCTTTGACTTTTAAACTATTTGTGTCTTTATATTTAAAGTAGGTTTTTTACAGGCAGCATATAGATGGATGTTACTTTTTTAAAAAATTCAGTTTTACAATTTGCTTTTTATTTTTAATTTTTATTTTTTACAATTTGCCTTTTAGTTGACATGTTTAACATTTAATGTGATTATTGATGTTTGAGTTTAAATCTACCATCTTGCTATTTGTCTTCCATGTTCTTTGTTTTCCTTTCCTTTTTTGGGATTGAACAATTTTTTACTCCCATTTTCTTTCCTTTGTTGGCTTATGAGCTGTAATACTTTTTAAAAAGTGTCTGCTTTAAGCTGGGCGCGATGGCGCATGCCTGTAATCCTAGCTCTTTGGGAGGCTGAGACTGGAGAATCGCGAGTTCAAAGCCAGCTTCAGCAATGGCGAGGTGCTAAGCAACTCAGTGAGACCCCGTCTCTAAATAAAACACAAAATAGGGCTGGGGATGTGGCTCAGTAGTAGAGTGCCCCTGAGTTCAATTCTTGGTACCAAAAAAAAAAAAAGTGTCTGCTTTAAGATATATAGTAAGCATTTTTAATTTATCATCGCCTCTTATCGCCTCTCTTCAGGTGATCCTGTGACACTTCACATGCAGTATTAGAACTTTGCAAAGGTTCAATTCCTCCCTCCTAGCCTTAGTATTTTTATTTTTTTAAATAAATGTTACTGTTACACGTTTTACTTCTACATATGTTATACATCTCACAGTACATTTTCATTATCTTTTGCTTTAAACAATCATTTATCTTGTAAGAAAATTAGAAAGAAAAGGAAAGGTCTTTTGTATTTGTTCACTTGTGCACGCTTCCCGGGGCTCCTTGTTCCTCTCTATAGATTGGGGTTTCCAACTTGTTCCATGTTCCTTCTCACTTGAGGGTTTCCTCTTAACATTTCTTGTAGTGCTGTTTTGTTAGTGATGAATTGTCCGAGCTTTTAGATGTCTAGGGAAGTCTCTATTTTGGCTTTGTTTTGAAAGATATTTTCCCTGAGTGTAGAGTTCTAGGTTGACTATTTTTCTTTCAGTGCTATAAGGATATTGTTCCAATATCTTCTGCTTGCATTGCTTTATATGACTAATCTCCTTTTGAACTTACTTTTGCTTTTTTGTTCATAATGTTTATTTCCCTTTTCTAGATGATTTCTTATGGGTTTAAGCAACTTGGTTATGATTTTTTTGGTGTAGTTTTCTTGATGTTTCTTATGTTGGGATTAATTGAATTCTTTGGATCTGTGTGTTTAAAGTTTTCAGGAGATTTGGAAATTTTTCAGCTAGTAATTTGAATATTTTTCCATTCCTCTTTCTCTCCTTTTTTTTGGGAATTTCAGTTATTTGTTTATAAGAGTGCCTGAAGTTGTTTGGTAGCTCTCTGATATTTTTTTTTATTTCCAGTCTCTTTTTCTCCTTGTGATTTATTTTGGATAGTTTCTAGTGTTATATCTTCAAATTACTGATCTTTTCTTCTGCAGTGTCTAATCTGCTGATACTCCTATCCAGTGTACTTTTAAATTACAGACAATGTAGTATTCAATTGTAGAAGATTGATTGGGCCTTAAAAAGAAAAAAAATCTTCCAAGTCTCTACTTACTGTGCTTAGTTTTTCTTTTAGCTTCTTGAGCATTTGGAATGTAGTTATAGTAACTGTTTTAATGTCCTTGCTTGCTAATTCTGTTACCTGTGTAATGTTTGGGTTTGTTTTCATTGATAATTTTCTTCATTATAGTCATATTTTCTTGTTTCTTTACTGATAATTTTTGATTAGATGTCCAATATTGTGAATTTTCGCTTCTTTGGTGCTAGATTTTGTACTTATTAGATTTTGTACTTAGATTTTGTAAATATTCTTGGCATTGTTTTGGGAGACTTACTAAGTTACTTGGAGAAAGTTACTCTTAAGCTTTGTTAGCTGAGATCAGAGCAGCCTCTGGACTGGCACTAATTTTCCCCCACTATTGAGGCAGTACCTTTCTTGGTATTCCCAATGTCCTGCATTCCACTGTGGCTGGTGGGGACACATTCCTGTCTTAATTTGAGGCTCAGAGATTGTTCCCTCTAACCCTAATCGGTACTGAATGGTGCTTAGTGAAGAAGTGGAGGGGCCCTCTGCAGGTTTCTGGAGTTACCTCCCTGTAGCTCACTCCCCCGATTCTCTACCCTGTGAACACTGGCTGCCTCGGCCCTCCTGGACTCCTGAACCCTTCCCAAGCCCATGTGCCATGCCTGGAAACTCTAGGCAGGAGGCTGGGCAGCTCTAGAGTTCACCTTGTCTGCCTCTCGCTCTCAGGATCCCTCCTCTGGGCTCTCTGATGTCGAGTGTTTGGAACCCATTGTTTCCTTTGTTTTGTCTGGAGTTTTAGGCAACTGTTCCTTCTTGTTGGCCAAAAGCAAACGTTCCCTGTCCAGTGAGCACTCGTTGGGTGCTCGTGTGTGTTCAGCCTCGACCCTAGATGCTGGGGTGCGGAAGTGAAGGTGACATAGGTGAGCCCCCGGGGAGCTCACATTCTTGCTGGAGAAACATGCTGGTTGCCAGATCATAAATCCTACATGGTATTTCCAAAGAACCATGGGAAGGCATGGGAGGAAGGCGCAGGGAAGCTTCACGGAGGTGCTGGCATTTGGAGATAAGCAGGGTTTTCTTGATGGTGAAGGTGGAGGAAAAGCGTTGTAGCACAGGGAACCATGGGTGCCAAGGCAAGGCACTGGGTGCTGTGAACTCCCTGAGGGCAGGATTCCTGTCTTGGTCAAGTGACTGGAGCGGTGCTTTCTGTCCTGGGAGTAGAAGGTAGGACAGGAAAGTTGGGGTGGGGTGAGCACCCCAGGGTGGCGGAGGGAGGGCTAGCTAGGAAGGGAAGTGCAGGGTCAGCTGACACCTGTCTGCCAAGCCAAGGACACAAGATTTTAAACATAATACCAGAGCTTCAAAACCTTCCGTGGCTCCCCAGTGCTCTGGTGTTATGTGTTCTCGGAGGTTCCTGGGATGTGTGGAAGAGGGTTGCGTGTCTTAGAACCAGGCAGGCCGCTGCTGGAAAGGAGGGCTTGGGGTGGACATCCCACAGGAGCCTGAAGATGAGTACAGAGCTCAGTGCAGCCGCTGCCGCCACCACCTTTTGCCTGTTTGATGATGGCCTGCCTGAGAAGCAGATATACGCAGGCTTGGGCTCAATTTCTCTTGTTCTGTGGCTGTCCTGTTACCCTCAGAACACCTGTCTGCCTGCTTGTAAATCTGCCGGACCCAGAAGTTTGTAGTGTCAAGCTTATCACTGTCGTTTGGGCTCTGCAGCCGTGCTACCTTCTGTAGCCCAGGATTGCCACAAACCAGTGGGAGCGGGTTCTCATCTTGTGCCCTGCAGAGACGCGCCTTACATGACCCTCCGGAGACTCCTGCATGTTTGTCCTGAGTGTATCTTTGCTTGGCCTTCATCTTGATCCTTCCTTAAGGGATGATGGAATTTGCTTGTTCAGCTTGCTCTGTGCAGATTAGAAAGGTGGGGTGGGGAGTTCTGACAACTGCAGTTTGAAATCCTTTCCTGGCCAGCTGAGCAGTCGGGACAAAGGAGAAACAAATGGAAGTTTGGTGTGAAGATTTAGGATGTTTTTCTTTCAAGTCAGAGCCATAGGCCAAAGAAGAGACCTCACCAAGTGGCTGGGTTTTACTGTCAGGAGGTTTCAAGAATAGGCTACTTATTAAGTTACTTGTTTCTTGGCTGTCGTATTGATTGAAGCTGATAACTATTGATCTGATTACATCCAGCCATTGGAGTTATGTCACTCTGTTGACGGATGCCGTCTTGGAGGAGTCTTCCCTTTGTTTCCCTCAGAGACCACGTGGGAGTGCTTGAGTTGCAGAGGTAAGAATGAGCGGAGGCCTTGAGCTCAGGAGAGCCACGATCATTGTCAAGCTGAGCCTGACAGTAGGGTGCTGGAGCTTCCAGGTGCTAACCCACTGTATCCCCACCACAGCCCCATCCTGGAGAAGAAACAGGCACAGTGAGGTTAGATTACCCGTCACGCTTCTCAGCCAGCAACTGATCCAGCATGCAGGGTTGTCTGCCTTCAGATGCTGAGCTCTTCGCCGCTGGGTCTACCCCTCAGAGCCGGGGTCTGGAGGAAGCGCCGGGCCCTGTGTGCCTGCCTGCAGAAGTGGGGCTTTAGCCTGTGCGCTGGTAAAGGAACATAGTTACCATGCTAGTATTGGTTGAGGACTGTGTTGTGTTGGGTTCTGAACACAATCTATTGAGTCCTACTCTTCAGGAGGCTAGTGGCAGCTGTCAGTAATAACACATATTAAGCTCATCTCCAGAGCCGGACACTGTTTCATGGACTTGGACGGCATTGTGTGGTGCAAAGAGCCTGGGCCCTGCCAGACCGCCTGAGTTGAACTTCAGGCTTCACCACTGCCGCTTTGCGAGCAGGCACGTAACTTCTCTCTAGCCCCTTTCCTCGTCTGTGAAAGACCCTCTCCACGGTGTAGCGCCGTGAAGAGTACACGCTCTGCTGTGCATACAGCGCTCTGCATCTTCTCTGCAGGGACTGTCATTGGTCCTGTTTTACTGATGGACTGTGTGGCTTGGGAGGGGAACAGAGAGGTAGGTGGTAAAGCCGAGTGTGACCCCTCCCTTATGCTGCAGAGCCCCCTCATTCTTCCCTGCTGGTGAGACAGTACAGCTGAAAGGGAGTGGAGAAGGGGACGCAGGCCGGGGGAGGTGAATGTCAGGGGTGAGGGCTTAGGGCAGTGGTTTTTAGACACCTTAGCTGCTTGCAGAGGAGGCAGGAAGAGCTTTATAGCCTTAGGAAGGCAGAGAGAGCGGGAACAGTGTTTTAAGAAAGATCGATTCAGAGGTGCGAGGCAGGAGGTCGTGGGGGGAGACACTGGAAACAGAAGACCAGCTTGGCACCCGTGGCAGCGCAGCCATGGGTGTGATTAAGAGGCCTCCGAAGACCGACCAGGCAGTGCCGTGGAGAGTGGAGGGAGATGCACGTGTCTGAGCTGGCCCCCTGAGAGGCTGAGGTTGCTGGTGGCAGTGGTGGTTGGGAGGGGAGAGGGTATGGGGAGAGAGGAACTGGAGTTGCAGTCTCAGGACTGCAGGTGAGAGGTTCATCAGGGTTGGAGGAGTCTGTAGCAGATAGGCGGGGCCATGCAGGGAAAGTAGAATGCCTGGGTCCTTGGGTCCTTGCTGGGGCGCGGGCTCTGCAGCTTGCCCTCTGCGGGTGGAGCACCCTGAATGCTGGTGGTTCTGCTCAGGGAGCGGAGAAGCCCATTTTCTACCACTCCCGAGGGTCCTACACTGGCCTGGCAGATGAGCTCGTCACTGCAGGACCTTCTCCCTTGGGGGCCCTGGTCTGGAGGTTTTCAGTGGACCTAAGGAGTAGTAGGTTGCTCCAGAAATGTTTATGCAAAGGTGACGGTTTCCTTCTTGAAGCCTTACCCTGAGAGAGTGTGCGTTGCCCCATAGACGGACCTCTGTGCTTATATGTGCCAGCTTTTGTTCTATTGACTTTTGTTCTGGTGCCTGTTTCAGAAGGTCACACCTTGTGCTCTCCCCTGGGATCAGCTTGTTCAGAGTCCTTTGGCGTGTACCTAGCTGGCTGCCTGGCGAGGTCGTCATGCAGCATTTTATAGCCATAAGATGTGAGGTGGGGCTGCGGTTGTGGCTCAGTGGTGGAGCGCTTGCCTCACATGCATGGGCCACTGGGTTCTATCCTCAGTACCACATAAGTAAGTAGAATAAAGTTATTATGTCCGTCTACAACTAAAAACTAAAAAAAAAATATAGATGTGAGGTGTGTGAGTCAGTGAGACCCAGTGCCTGCTCAGCCAGCCTGCCACGGAGTGGTTCTTCCGGCACCCTTAGAGTGTGATTCTCATGAAGTCCTTTCAGCCTGTGGTGCTGGTAGCATTAGCCCCATCTTACAGAATAAGAAAGGCTGAATGATTTTTCCAAGGATATACAGCTAGTAAAAAGGTCAGGCTGGGGTTTAAATCTAAGAATATTTGGCTCTAATGCCCCATACTCTTTCTGCTGCCCTTCACACTGACTTCACTAGTTATTGCTGAGGAGTGGGGCAGGACCTCCAGCTCCCGGCCCCAGCCATTGCTTAGAAGGAATGAAAACCAAAAACACCTCCCTTTCTGTGGCTTATGCTTCAGTTTTTTTCTGTTAATCTTTTTTTGATACTAATTATAAACCCAGGGGCACTTTATCACTGAGTTACATCCTCAGCCTTTTTAATTTTTTAATTTTGAGACAAGTTCTCACTAAATTGCTTAGGGCCTTGCTGAGTTGCTGAGGCTGGCCTTGAACTTGTGATCCACCTGCCTCAGCCTCCTAGTCACTGGGATTTCAGGCATGTGCCGCTGTGCCTGGCACACTCAAGCTTTTAAAATCATGGGGAAGACAGAGTCAGTGATATTTTGGGTGAGATGGGAAGAGCAGGATGGTTTGATTTCTTTTTATTACCTCCTCTGGGAAGCTAGGAGTCTGAAACTTGGGTATGTGGCTAGAATTATTCTAGGAAAAGAAAACTACATCAGGTCAGCAAATATTTCCTCATGAAGTGGCAGGATTAGGAAAGTTTCCAAGGCAATAGCAGGTGTTTTTGACCTGAGGGGTCAGATGGGGCCAGTTTCCTTCAACACATGCAGATTGAACTTTGCAGGTTGCTATGGTAGTAACTTTTAACAGTATTGTAGGTGGATGTGGGAAATTTATAAGAAACGAGGGCTTTACAACTCCCCTTGCAGTGTGATTTCAGGCTTGCTGGCAGGTTCAGTTGGCTGGCTGTACAAGGGGAGGGATCAGAGCTGCAGCCTCCCTGCTCCATTGCAGGGCCATTGGAGAATTCAGTAATAGCAGCCACTTTGCCTGACTCAGTAGTGTACCCCAGGGACCTCATTGCCCCTAAGAGGTGGAATAAGTAGTATTTATTAAGTGCTTGGGAATTTGCAGAGCCCTTTCAGGATGCTCACTTATCTAAACCACACAACAACCCCAAGGGACCATTATCGTGGTGCCCCATTTTCCAGGTAAGAAATCTTTGGTTAAGGGACTTGGTCAGGGTCACACAGTTAAAAAGCCTGTAGTCAAAGCACAAACCTAGGTTGGCTATGTGGGAATTCTGTGCTCTTCTCTGCATCCTTGCAGGGACAGCTGGCATTAACTGGTTGGGTAGAGGCAAGGAGCAAGGGGTCCCGACAGCCTCTCTGACTGGCATCGCCTTACTCTGGTCTCAGTGTCCTCATGGACTAGGAATCCTGCATTTTGCTTTTTGGCTGCACTTTGTCTTTTTCAGTATGTTCTTGTGCCTGACCAGGTAAAACTCTGTTCTTGAGCTGATCACGACAGAGTTCTTCCTTGAATAAGAACCATCAATACATTGCTTTTTTGTTTGTTTTTCCTGTTAAGAATGGATCTGGAGGCTGCCTCAAGTTAGGGCCCTGGACTGGCTCCCCCAGAGGTTCTGCAGCTGCTTCTGCTCAGGAGTGGCCAGAAATAGCACCACCTTTGGTCTAAATCCACTGGCTATCATCTGCCTCTGGCCTCAGCCTCGCTGCCTTCCATAGATCCTGTTACTCTTGTTCAAGGCATGTGGAACAATTTAGTCAAGATACTAAGTAACGATAGCTGGATGTGGTGTCCTCCACTTGTCATCCCAGCAACTGGAGGGAGGCTGGAGGATGGCAAGTTTGAGGGCAGCTTGGGCAACTTGGTGAGACCCTGTCTCCATATAAAATAAAAAGGGCTGGGATGTGGCTCAGTGGTAGAGCATGCGAGCCCCTGGGTTCAATCCCTACTACACCCCGCCCCCCAAAAAACCCTATAAAATAATGAAAAGAAGTCGAAAGCTGTGCTCAAAGCGGCAGGGTGTAGATGCCAGCGGTCCATTCCCCTCCTCAGAGGCTGCACTGTAAGGCCCGGGCCTGCCTGGGAATGCTATCTCCTTGGCTCTGAGGATGACACTCTGGCTTTAAGGCTTGCGTCCCCACCCTCACACCCCTCGGGGTTGTGGTCAAAGGCGGGGTCTGCAGGACACCTGTGACATGTTTTGGTCTGCGCTCTGCTGCCCACTTCTGCCTACTTCTCTGCTGTGTCATCCCTGCACACGCGGCTGGCAGGGATGGTTTGATGTCAGGTTACAAACCGTAGCCCATGGGTTTTGGTGGTTCACTCAAAGTTGTGTGTGTGCACGTGTGTTAAATGCATACTAATACACACACATGTATCAACTTTGAATTGTCTGCTGAAATTTACAGTAGGGTGATGTGCCTAGGTCTGGATTTCTGGTCTCCCTCAGAGAGCTGGCAGGCCTGGCAGAGCCTCCTGCCCTCTTCCCTGCAGGAGAGGACTCGAGCCAGCTGGCTCCTGGTTGTGTGCCAGTGAGACACACTCCCGGGTGCTTAGCCTGACTTTTAGCCAGGGCTTTGTAGGCGGTGGGGTTGTGACCTGTGGTGAAGGTGAAAACTGTGGAAGAGACAAAACCTAAAAGAACAGAGGAAAAAAAGAAAATAGCCTTTTTCTTTCTCAGGGACTGCTAGCCAGACTGTGGGGAGCCATTTGTCTTCCCGGTGCAGAGGTCACAGATGTGAGCGTGGCGCATGGCGTTCTCACCTCATTCCGTCTCATTGCCTCTTTACTGCTGGCATCACCCCCAGAATAGGCGTCCTATACCTGGGAATGCTGTGCGGCTGGGGCTCACCCACCATCCCTGCTCCCTGTGGGCCATTTGATGTCCCAGGGGCTCCCGCGGGGCCTGCCGCTCCCATGCAGCAGGAGCAGCCCCTGCAGCCACCCGCCCCATGCCCTGCTTCACTGCCGCTGCCTCTGTGGTTCCTTTCGCTGTGTTCACAATTATGATTTACTTATTTTTTGGCTTGGCTTTTTAAAACCAAACAGTTCCTTGAGAGGTAGGTTCAGTTTCCATGTTTAGACTCATAGTAAGACCCAACACATACATCCCTCTGCCCCCCTTTATCCTTCATCCCTTCATGTGGGGCCTAGCACAGTTCTTGGCACATAGTAATAGCTCAGTAAGTGTTCCTTCAGTAGAGTCATGGAGAAATGAAGGAAGGCATGAGTAAGTGG
Source organism: Xerus rutilus (assembly GCA_028644305.1). Taxonomy (NCBI): domain Eukaryota; kingdom Metazoa; phylum Chordata; class Mammalia; order Rodentia; family Sciuridae; genus Xerus; species Xerus rutilus. The sequence goes on from CM053399.1 coordinate 10,342,955, forward strand.
AAGGAGGCTCGTTCTCGGTCCCCATGTCTTACACTTGCCCGCCAGCTGACTGACTTGAGCACCCATCCCTTTATCGGCAAGCCCTTTGATGAGCTGCCTGCTGGCCAGGCCCTGGAGTACAAAGGTGAATAAAGCATTCCTGTGTACAGGGGGCTTACCTTCCTCACCTTCCCTCCCCCTCCCCCAGTGGTACATTCCCGAATTCCCCAGAGGAGCACCCAATTCCCCCTGCCATCTTGGTGGTGGGAAGGGTCTGGGTTAGGCCCCTAGCGCCCACGGCCTGAGGAAATTGGACTTGTCAGGCCATTCAGAAGCAAAAGCCTATGGACTCTGGCTCTCAACATGACAACTCAGCAACTCCCAGTTCTCTGCTTGGTGACATCCCTGGTGGTTATGGACACGCTGGGAAGCAGCAGTTTGGATTTGCTCACCATGTTGGCTGGTGGGGAGCGAGCGTGCTGCAGCAGCAGGTGGCCAGGCTGCAGGGCCACTTTCTTAGACATCTGCTGGGTGGGCCTTGGGCACAGTGGTTTTCCATTCTCCCCTCCGTTATGGCCCCAGGGAACTGCCTGCTGCTTCTGCTCTTGCTGGGAGATGCTGAGGAGCAGGTGATACCTGACTTGTGAGAGGAGGGCACTGGCTGCTTCTGGTGGCTGATGCTGTAATGGATTGCAAAAGACAGCCCTTGCTGCCTGGCCCAGGCGGTGTGCAAGGCAGCCACGTGAGCCACCTCCACTGGGCGGCGGGGGCCAGGATGATCAATGAGCTTGCTTGTGTGGCTTGTGATTTCTGGATCTTATAAATAAACTCAGTCCTCATCACACTCCTACAATGGGCAGAGCAGGACAAAGGAAAATGCCAGAAGAGGGAAGAGACTGGGACCTCCGGCTGTTTGACCTCAGAGGTTTGGAGGACCTTAAGCAATACCCTTCCTGTTTCTTCTGAGCCTCCTTTCATCTCTGAAATAGGGCTAATTAAGCCTGTGCTTACTTTACTTACTAGGGTGATTAAATGAATTAGCGAGAGGGTTTGCAAAGGACTTTGATATCAGAAGAAATGAGCCATGTGACCATAAGGGTTTGTTTACCCATTTTATAGGTGAGGAAAATTGAGCCCCTGAAAAGAAAACGTTTGGACTCCAGCCGTCTGGCAGTGTTGTTTGGAAATCCTGAGCACTCTTCATTCTGGAGCAAGTGAAGGTGTGTGTTCCCCACGGGTCAGCAGTGCCCTCTCACCCAGAGGAGAGAAGCCTGTGAGCAGAGGAGGCCATGAGCTGGAGAAACCACCTCTGCCTTTCCTTGTGGCCTGGGCTTTCCTGGCCTGTTGGAAGCCTGGAGTAGCAGGGGCATCGGCTTCACACGTGCCTCCCTCGTGGTGTTGGCCACAGCTTGGGTCCTCTTCTCCTGAGCTGTAGGTCAGTGTTTGCTCTGTGATCCTGGTAACATGGCGGCTGACTTGGACACTGCCTCACTCAGCGATGCTCCTTGATACGGGACTGCTAACCTAGAGCCCAGGCCCAGGTGTGCCGGGCACCTGGGAATTGTCTTGGAGTTCATACAGGCCCAGCTACAGGAACCGTAGGAAGTGCATTTGGGGTTATGGGTAGAGCCCCACTTGGTAGAAACAGCACAGGTCATGTTCTCACCTGCTTCTGCTGTGACCCTGTTGACAGACCACTTCTCCCCTGGGGTCCTTGCCTTTTCATGTCAGATGGGGCCACGGCCACCTGAGTTCCTGTGGAATGTTGAAGAGGTGGAAAATGAAGACAGCAGATTCCAGACCAGCGTGACCCCAGTAGCTTAGTTAAAATTAAAACTGTGTTTAAAGTTAAATTCAGTGCCCTGGAGATTCTGAAGTTCTACATCTGGTGGAGGACTGAGGACTTTGGCTTTAAACAAGTATTCTAGGTGATTCTGATGCACCTGCCAAGAAACTTGGACTCCTTAAAGCCCTGCAACTTCCAAGCTATGTGGCCGGTTGCTTCACCTCTAACCGTTCTCTTTCAGGATGGGGTAATACCCACGCCCACTGCTCAAGATGGTTGTCAGGCTCCTCAGATACTCACGTAGTACTTACCATGTGCCAGGTCCTGCTCTGTCAGATGGAGAAACTGAGGCACAAAGAGGTTAGATATCCCAGCTAGTAAATGACAGAGCCAGGATTCCAACCCAGTAGTCTCTGAGTCCAGAGTCTATTCTCCTAACCTCGAGGAGGCCAGTGACTCTCAAGAGGACCCTTGGAGGTCTCCAAGACTAGTTCTAAGACATTTGCCTCTTCTGCTGCCTTCTCACCTGTACATGGTAGCGTTTTTAGAGCATGTCATTCTGGTGGCTAATGTCATGTGTGCTTTGTATTCTTGTGTCTTAAACCTTTCTCACTTGTAATTTCTTTTATGGTATGAAGAATTGAACTCAGACCACTGAGCCACATCCCCAGCCCTATTTTGTGTTTTATGTAGAGACAGGGTCTCACTGAGTTGCTTAGCGCCTCACCATTGCTGAGGCTGGCTTTGAACTCGCGATTCTCCTGTCTCAGCCTCCCTAAGTGCTGGGATTACAGGCGTGCGCTCCACGCCCAGCTTCTCATTTGTAATTTCTAGTACAGTATATACTAAAGCTGTGAGCCACATAAGTGAACTCTTTGGGGACCTTAGTAATGTTGGGAGTGAAGAGGGTCCTGAGACAAAAAGTTTGCCATGTGTTCTTTGAGACTATGTTGCTTTAAAGTCCAGTACCTGGCAACACCATTCCAGAGTTAAGTGATTGGGGGAAGTTGGGGACTGTCCCAGGGAGCCACGGCTCAACTCGGGGCTCTCGAGATGCATGGGAACCTCCCTTGCAGAGAACGAGTCCTGACACTGGGCCACTTCTACAGATGGAGCCACTGACTGCGCCCTTGGTGTGTGGTCAGCCAGCTGCCCAGGCACAGCTGCCGTCCTCAGCCTGCAGTGCGTGCTGCACTTGGCCCTGACTGCAGGAGTGAGCACATGCTGTTTGGTGGCAGGCCTCTCCCTGCATGGGCTGTTCTGCACATGCTGCTGTGGCCCAGTAGGTTCTCTGGAGGCCTTGGTAATCCCACGCAGTTTCTAAGTGGTGTTGAAATCTTGGGCTGGTGTTTGTTCTGAGCCAGGCCTGTGCTGGCCCAGGCTTTGCCTGCGTTATCTCCTTGAATCTGTGAGGGAGGTGCTGTTGCTTGGCCCAGTTTACAGATGAAGCATTTGAGGCTCAGGGAGGTTCCCGTCTGGTGACGCCCACAGCTGGCAGTGCAGGCCCTAGACTTGCTCTGGCTCTGTGTGACTAGAGCCTGTGCCCTCGCGTGTCTCAGCATCTTCATCATGTTGCTCCTGCTTATGGCAGGCCCGCAGGCTTGGGATGGAACAGCAACGTGCCTCCCAAGCTCTGCGTGTTGGACTTCTGAAGGGGAGGCTGCATGTAGTCTGGTCACCTGCAGGGTGATGGGCTGGCCATCCTGGCTTAGAGGTTGGAACTACACTTAGTCCTCAGTGAATGACAAATAGTGGTGATGCTTTTTTTTAGATAGCTCTTCATTAGTAGAGTGACTATGTAATTTGTTGTTTAAATCTGGACCTTTTTTGAGCTTGAAAGGCATCACCATTAATAGTCTCTGGAACTGAGGGCGGAAACCAGGACTTCCCTGGCAAAAGAGAGGAATCTCTATTTGTCAGTCTGCCCTTTCGCCTTCCTGGCAGCCCTAGGAGATGCCTTTCTCTCCCTATTGTGGTTGGAGAAACAGCCCTGGAGAAGGATACTTTCTGTCACCTTGGTTCTTGCTTCCCAAACACCTTGGCTGAGTCATCAGTGTGGCTCTCGAGCTGAGTGCCGGCAGAGGGGATGGCAAGGACCCTAGGACCCTTGATTTCTGTGGTGCTGGAATCTTTTGAAAACTAACAGCCTTGATAATGAGAGGATCCAACATTTTAAAGCTATACAATACATGTCTAGAAAAGATAAAAAGCATAAAAATAGCCAGGCATGGTGGCATCTACTTGTAATCCCAGTGACTTGGAGGCTGAGCTGTAGGATCACCTGGCAAGCTCAAGGCCAGCCTTGGCAGCTTAGTGAGACCCTGTCTCAGAATGAAGAATAAAAAGGGCTGGGATATAGCTCAGTGGTAGAGTGCTTGTCTAGTATGTCTAGTATTCTAGGTTCAGGCCTAGCACTGGGAAAAAAGACAAAAATGGAGAATCCTGCCAACAGAAAGGAAGGGGATATCTGGTTTGTGCTTCCTCTCCTCTGTCCCTGGGCTTCCCTTCTGGGCTGGCTGTGACCCATCTGTCACACAGATGCTGGGTGACCCTTTGGGCAGTGACGGGAAGACCACTGACGCCAGTTCTGTCTGAGCAGGCGTCCTGTTCAGGTCAGGTGATTTCTTTTCCTCCTGACTGCCGGTTTGGTGATTTCTTTTTTCTGCTCAGATGAGGCCACACTCATGACAGTTTGGTTTGGTGACACGCAGAGAGGGCAGCAGTTGCAGAGGAGGATACTTCGGGAAACCTGAGGTTGTTGGTGCTCTAAATATAACAAGTGATGACACAGTAGAGCCTGTGACGTGGAAGCAGCAGGGCTCCTGCATATGGGGGTTGGTGTATTTCTGGTTCAGACAGAATTAAACACCCACCGGAGGGCAGGGTGGCCTCCGCACTGGCAGACGGCCTCCGGCCAAATTTAGTCTCTACTCCTACTGCCTGGCGCTCCTTCCTTTTCCTTTCTCTCTTCAGGGAGCTTCATTTAGTGCCCCTGTGGACTATGGTCTTGCCTCTGGCTGCACAGTGGCCTTCCCATGCCCTGTTGCTCATGGTTTGAGTGGGAGAAGTGGCCTTGGTTTCCCTGGGGAGAGTGGGGGCGGAGCTGCAGGCATGTCTCCCAGGCACTCTCCCTCCTTGAATTCCCCTGTGAAGTGGTGCCATGCTCGGAGAACTCCAGTTTGTTTTTGACAAACAGTGCGTGTGGGCTCGGGTCTCTGTTCACCCTTCCTGCTGCCCCTTCCTCACTTTGGTGTTGCTCTGTGTTTGCAGGGAAAGATGGAGACCCTGAAAGATAAGACCCTACAGGAGCTGGAGGAGATGCAGAATGACCCGGAGGCGATTGACCGGCTGGCCCTGGAGTCCCCTGAGGTAGAGGGAGGTTGTTGCAGGGCCCAAGGAAGACCAGCGAGCTCTTCTTAAGGATTTTAGTTTATTGGGAGTTTTAGCCAAATTCCTGTCCCTTTTCTGTGGATTTAACCCTGGTTTGGGCCAGCCAGAGGATCCCTTGAGGTTTCATGCCATTTCTTGGGTCACCTGGGAACCTAGGGAATAAGGGAATCCAGGGCCCCCATGTGGACGTGGACCCCTTGGCCCTCCCAGGGACCCAGAAGCCCCAAGAGTCTGCACACTTGCTCCAACCTGAGTCTGCAGGTTCCTCAAGGTACTGGTGTGGTTTGGTGCCTGCCTTTTCCCCAAAGTGCACTCTGTGTGACCCTGTGTTTTCAGTGACTCTTAAACTTCTAGGCTCCCTTCTTGGCTGGGTATAGCTCATTGCTATTTGATCTGTTCCTGTTGTAACTGGTACCTCATCTTCTTAGCTCCTAGTCAGAGTCCTCATGGGAATAAACACAGTTTTACACTTAATAAAGGACTTACACTGCCCTCCTGTCTCTATCTCCTGTGATCCTGTGACTTTCCTCAAGATGAGAAAGGCCAGGTGATTGAATGTGGCTACCCAGCTGGAAATAT
>CM053399.1:10349188-10407490 GCA_028644305.1 Xerus rutilus
GACACCCCTGTTCCTCCTGGACATTCACCAGTATGTGGGGAAGGGAATTCTGTATCTGTCTGTCCCTCGATCCTTCTCTAGGAGTCCCTGCTACCAGTTTGTCTATCTACAATTTATCATATGTAGTTATCATCCAGCTATCATTGGTCACTCTTGTTGTCAACTGTCAACTCTTTGTTATTTACAAGTGATCATCTTCCCCCATACACCATCTTGTACCAATATATGACATACCAATAGCCAGCCAGCTCTCTATCCATCCACCATCTGCTATCTACCATCCATCCACCATCTACTATCCATCCACCATCCATCCACCATCCACCATCCATCCACCATCATCTGTCCATCTCTCTCCTATGCATTATTCAATTATTCTTCAGGTAGCAAATATACACCATCTACCCTTTAATCTTCTACTTTCCGTCCTGGAAAAATAGGAGACAGAAGGAAGAGTTCTGTCATCCAGCAACTGCCTAACAATGATCTGCCTGTGGCCTCGCCCAGCAGTCCCCTCTTTATCGCTTATGCTTACATCTGCCTGGCACTCTTGTTCCTTGACTCCTTTCCCACTTGCCATCCTTTTCCAGGGCTCTGGGGCACTGGCCTTCAGAGACATGCTCACTAACCAGGTCCCAGAACGTCCAGCATGCCCTCCACCCACCATGGGCTGTGGCCAACTCACATGTGACAAACACCCTCTTGCAGGAGGCTTTTCTCTCCTGAAGTGCATGGCACTGTGACAGCTTCTCCTGGGAACAGGAGAAGCCACTGGAGGTTTCACTGGCATCCAGTGTGTGGTAGGAGATGAGGCCGTTGCACTTCTGCTCCTGGCACAGCTCTTCCCACCGTGCCGGGCCCCTGCTCACGTAGCTGTCACACAGAGCTGCCCACTGCGTGGCCTGGCGCACCTCCACAGTGCCCTTACACACACTGCCGCCTCCCACCAGGCGGCTCTGGACCTTGGGCTGGAAATCTGGGGAATAAAAACCATGAGAGATGAGGGAGCAGGCTTGGCCCCACCTCACACGCATGGCCCCTGGAGGCTGCGCCACTGGTCAAGCTGGGGCGCTGGCAGCGAGGAGGCCCTGTGAAGACACCAGGCAGATGCCTTCTTTTTCGACCTTCCTTCCTTCCTCTTGGCATCCTTTCCAGCATTTCCTCTCCCTGGGGCCTCTGGGCAGCTGCCAGCACCATCCTGAGACACTGAGCATGGACAGAGGGCTTTTCAGAAGAGGGAAGCTGAGGCACAGGGATGAGGAACTGAGACCCAGCTCTAAGTCCTAGAGCTTCACAGGAGACAGAACCTAGGAGGCCTGCTGCCCAGGCCCTGTACCCTGAGGGCTAGACTGTCGGGGAGTCGGGACTGGGTCAGAGACTCATTTGTTTCTGCTTGTCAGGGTGGAGCTGGGAGCCCATGACGGAGGCTCACTCTGCTCAGTTTGGAGTTAGTTGTAATCTTGCCAGCTTTGGGCCAGTTTCCATGGTGACATCCACCTTCAAAGTCCTATTAAATCTTCTGTTCAGAAGAAACTTCAAAGGCAAAGCCCCTGAGTATGGTTTTGTAGGTTGTAGTCTGCATGAGGGCTTCTAGCTGAGGGCTAGTGGGGCTGGGGGCCAAGCCATGTCCCCTCCTCAGACCAAGAGACCCTTGGAGTGGGTTTCTACCTGGAGGGAGCAGCCTTTTACTAATTCATAACCGGTGCCCACTGGGTGGGGGCAGCCCTTCTTAGAGGGGAGCGAGCAGTCCACAGCCATGCTTCCTATCTTTGTACAGGGATCTCTGGGACCTTGCTGAAACCCAGATTGAGGAAGTCTAGAGAGGGCAAGACTGCATCTTACCAGTTCCTGGGTGGTGCTGACGCTGCCAGAGTGGGACCAGGCTTTGAATAGCCGGGGCTTAGCAATTGTCTGTGGAGAAATCTCATCTAGTGTTCTGTGATGTTGGGCAAGAAACTGAACCTATCTGAGCTTCAGCTTCCTCATCTGTGAAATGGGAATGGTAATAGCTTCTGCCTCCTATGGCGGTTGTGAAAACTCAAGACTGCCCGGCAGTGGTCCTGGAACCAGGTAAGCCGCTTTATGTCTGGACCCACTGCTCCTTGGCCTGCTGTGATGGTTCTGCCTTGCTTTGAACTATGGTCTCTTTGCTTTTGTCCACTGATCCTGGTTTAGCCCCTTAGGGTCTCCATAGACTCAGCCTCCCTGGCTTTTACCTCAACCCCATTAGTACCACCAGGCTCTGGTTTTGTCGGGGGTGGCTCAGGGCTCCGGCAGAAAGCCCTCTTGGGATCTGGCTCTGGTTTCACCTCTGTGGCTCTGCACTGAGCCCCAGGCTTCTGAGTTCTCCCAGCCAGGCCTCAAGACTCCTCCAGTACCATCTCTGGGGACTTACACATTCCCTTCCTGCCCATCAGGTGCTCCCTGCAGGACTCTCCCCTTTGCTCTGCCAAACTCACCAGGGGCCCCGCCTCCTCCTGGAAGCTCTGCCCATATCATTTCCCCGGGGGCCAGCTGAGCCATCATCAGCGCTGCAGATTCCCAAGGCACTGAGTCCCTCCTCCCTGTCCCTTCTCCTGTCCTTCCCTGAGTCTCAGGCTCAGTCCTGCACTTCCCCATATCCTCCAAGTGGCTTTCTACCACGTGGGCACTGCCAGAGCTTGCCTGGCCATCTGTGCATGACCACTTCCGGAGCAGCAGGTCCCTGTGGGCTTGATGGGTCTCACTCACCTGAACAGACCAGGCTGAGAGCTTGGCCGCCCTCCTGGGGTGGGACTTTCTGGAAGCACTGCTGTAGGGAGGTGCAGCTGGAGTTTTGGATTTGCCAGCGAATTGGCAAGGGCCTGCGTGCCCAGCGCTCTCCTGGGTCCTGCGGTTGCACTGCCTTGGCCTCAGGCCGCTGCTTCAAGGAGCCACACTGGAGGGCACTGCAGAGGAGGTTCCCCAGGTGCTGGATCCTGTCCTGGTTCTCGTAGCCGATGGTGCCCCCCAGGCTGCCACTGTAGAACTCCACCATGCCGGCACATCGCAGGCCCTGGGGCCCTGCCACCAGCTGCAGCATGGGGGGCGCTGAGAAAAGGGGCGCAGGGGAAGGGAGCAGTCCTGAGTGCTGTGCCCGCTGAAGCAGACCTCACTGTTTGACCCCCGGCAGATAATCCCTAACAGGCTTGGGAGGTGTGCATCCCAAACATTGTATAGGACACGCTTGTACTAAAGATTTCCTCTGAAATTCCAATGTAACTGGGCCCCCTGAGTTTTCATTTGCTATGTCTGCACCCTCCGGGAGGCCTCAGAAGCCCCTTACCTGTGGGCTCCGGAGTGATGGTGGTTGGGGGGATTGTGGGTGGAGGTGTCGTCGTCTGGGGCTCTGCAATGAGACACTCTGGTGAGAGGGAGTGGGTGGCAGAGGAGGGAAAGATGGGGTGTAGGGAGGGCTGGGGGCAGCTTGCAGTGAGGAACACCTGGAGCTTGTGACATAAGTGCCACTTGCCCAATAGGCCCACTTGACCTTCACCTTCTCTAGGTGGCAGTCCTACCACTTCACAGATGGGAAGGTGGAGGTTGGGGATGAGGCCATTGGCAGTTGGCAGGAACAGGGACTGCGTTTCCATCCTCCAGGTGCCAACAGCCCATCAGTCTTCCTCCTCTGTCCCGCCAGCAGTATAAATGACTGGGGGGGCAGTTATCAACTGGGGCCCCTTTCCCTTCCATCTGCTTGCCTAGGCTCCAGGGCACAGGCGTTGGGAGGCACCCAGCCCAAGGGCGTCCATGCAGCTGGCCAGTTACCCACCTAAGCAGATGAGGCTCAGGGGGTGGCACCTGTTTGGTGCACTTGTGCTGCAATTGGAGAAGGACCCCCGGCGTCCATGGCAGATGATCTGGTTCTGGGGCGTGTTGAAGCGAGCGTAGGTAGCCAGGCCCAAGGAGTCCCCGCAGCGCAGCTTCTGGCAGACTTTGGTGGCCTGCTGGGAGACCTCCCAGTGGCTCAGTGCCCCGTTCCAACTCTCACTGCACACCGTGTGCCACAAGTCCTTGGTGTGACTCAGGACCTGCAGCTGGCCCTGGCACCTTGAGTTGGAGCCGGTTAGCCTCACCTGGAGATCTGGGGGTCAAGAAGTGGTGGCAAGGGGTCAATGGGGATGAAGAGAGAGGGTCCCCTCCTGGAGCCCTTACTGCCCCCTCCCCTTTGGGCCCCTTTCCAGCCAGGCTCCCTCCTGCCCCCCTGCCTGCCTGCCTTATTCCTTGTGAGCTTCGTCCCTCCTGGGGCGAACTTCCTAGAAACCCAAGCTGGGGCACTCAGGAGGCCCTGAAGCTAGGGTTCCAGATTTCAGAGATGGAAGGGAACTTGGAGCAGTGGGCAAGATATCCTAAGCGCCTACTATCCAGTATAGTCACCCCATTCCTAGAGATTCTGTGTCCAGAGGTCTGAGACGGGATCCGCCATCTTTTTTCTTTTAAAGTTCATTTTATTGAGGTACAATTTACTTATGTACTGTTTAAGCAATTTGACAAATGTATACAAGCATGTAACCACCACCATCTAGATGTGGGACACGTCTATCACCCGGAAAGTTCCTGCATGTCCCTTGACAGTTAATTTCCCTGAATGTAGCTGTAGGCAACCACTGATCTGTTTTCTGTCCTGAGAGATGAGTTTTGCCTGTTCTACAATGTCGTATAAATAGAATTATATAACATAGGGGTTTTTCTTCCCTCGTCTATTTGTGTATTTGAAGTCTATGCACATTGCTGTGTGTATCAATAGTTCATTCCTTTTATTGCTAAATAATATTTCATTGCATGGATTTGCCACGTTTATTTTTCCATGCTATTTGGGTTGTTTCCGCTTTTTTCCTCCTATGAATCAAGCTCTGTAACATTCTTGCATGGGTCTTTGTGTGGGCAAATTTCCATTTCTCTTGAGTAAATACCCCGAGTGGAATTGCTGGGTCATAAGTAGGTATGTGGCTTTTGTGATTTTATAAAGCTTTATGAGTGCAAGAAAAAAATATATATACACATATGCACAGATTGGTTTTGTGGGGGATTGGTCCTAGGACCTCCTATAGATACCAAAATCCACAGACATTCAAGTTCCTTATATAAAATGGTGTAGGGGGTGGGGATTAAGCTTAGTGATAGGGTGCCTGTCTAGCACGTGCAAGGCCCTGGGCTCCATCTTCAGCAGCACAAAAATAAATAAAATGTGGATATAGGCTGCATGCATCCTCCCATATACTTCAAGTTGTCCCCTAGATTACTTGCAATCCTAATACAATGCAAATACTATGTCATTTTAATGATAAGCAAAAAAGTTAGTTCATGTCCAGTAGAGACACAGATGGCTGTCTCTACTGGACATGTACTAACACAGATTCGCAGTTGATTGAGTCCACAGATAGGGAGGGCTCACTGTATATATATTTGTATATGTATAAAGAGCTTATAGAAGAATATGCAATAAAGAAATAAATGTGGCTAATACCTGGGGTATTGGGTGGGAGGAAGGGCTGGACAGGTGGGGGACAGGGATGGAAGTGAGACTCTGCACTGCAGATCTTTTTATAAAGAATTGCCAGACAATTAAATGTAATGCTTATTCAAGAAAAAATAATTCAATGTAAAAGGCTCTTCTGGGGGATTCTGAGGTGAAGGTTTTCCTGGTTGGGAACCACTGGTTATGCTTTTTCTTCTCACAGATGAGGACACCTGTGGCCTGGGTGCAGAGCTGGGAGCTTCTCAAGGTTACCTGACTAGCTGGATGCAAAGCAGGTTGATCCAATATCTGACTTAGGTAGAATGCTTTGCAGACCTCCCACCCAGCTAGCTGTCTCCCTAAGACTTTCTCCCCATCTCACAGGTGGGAAGCTGGAGGCTCAGGAGCAAGCCACTTGCTGGAGCTCAGGGCTGGGATGTCAGTGTGGGGTCCAGGTCTGGGCTCAGGGCCTGCCAAGTCCCTGTGGCTCCTTCTGGCTGCACAGTGACTTCACAAGATTTCTGGCCTCATTTCTCCCCAGTGCTATCCCAGCCAGTGTGAAAAACTGGGTGCGATGAGATGTGTGGGAGCTGCTAAATTCAAAAATATGTATCATGTTTCTTCGCTGTGCTGGGGTTCACACTGTGGAGGTGACAACTTCTTAATCGGTAGGTCCCCCACAGCCTGATGGAACTGCACCCCAGCCCCTACCTTGCCCCAGGCCTCCCTTCACCGGGCTCTTCCTTACCTGGGTCCTCCAGGCTGGACCAACCAAGGCAGGAAGTGACTGCAGAAAGGAGAGAGGAAGGTCAGGAAGTGAGGCCTCCGCCCTCTCCCTCTCCCGTGCACCCCACCCACGCTTGAGCAATGGCCCTGGTGCCCCCCTGTACTGCTCTCATGGGTTCCGGGTCAGGGACTTTTCTTCCACAGCTTGGAACCCCTAAATGATCATGAAATCGATTTAGTGGGTTGCAACCATTAATTATTTTTCTTTTAAAAAAACTTAACTTTAAATAAGTACAAAGAGAAGTTGATTTTTCTTGGGTGAACAATTCTATGACCATTAATGCACAGGATTCACGTGACCTCCATCCCACTCAAGACAGATTCGTACCAGTGCCGGCATCCAAAGGCATTCCTCATGCTATCTTTTTATAGTAATGCAACTATTGTTTTTGGTTTTTTTTTTGTTTTTTGTTTTTTTAAATGAAATGGATAGCTGGGTATGGTGGTGCGCACCTGTAATCTCAGCACCTTGGGAGGCGAGGCAGGAGGATTGCAAGTTCAAAGCCAGCCTCAGCAACTTAGCAAGGTCCTAAAGCAACTTAGTGAGACCTTGTAGCTAAATTTAACAATACACACACACACACACACACACACACACACACACACACACGCGCGCGCGCGCGCGGGGGTTAGAGATGTGGCTCAGTGTAAGGGCCCCTGGGCTCAATCCTTGGTATTTAAAAAAAAAAAAAAGGACTAGAGTAGAGAACGACAGAATGCATCAGGAGGGTAGGAGTCGCTTCTTGTGGGCTGGGGGTTGCAATGTAAAATTGCCCCATGTGCAGCTTTTACTCTAAAAGTTCAGCCTCTGTCGTTTTAGAGAACTGAGCAATCAGTCCAAAGGGAACCCAAGGCAACGTTTGCTGCTTTCTAGAATCCCCAAGGCAGGGTAAGAGCAGCAAGTTCTCTTTAACAGCTCCTGTTTCCAGAGGTCAGCAAGGCTCAGATGGAAGGATGGCCAGGGTGGCCCAGCTTGTCGCTGAGTCTTCCCAGTGGGGGCTGTTTGGGGAGTTCTCCCTCCCGGCAGCCCATGGCGTGGGGTGCTTTGTAGAGCAGCAGAGGCCCGCTCGCCTGTGGCTGTGATGGCGGAGGAGGTTTCACCTGGGTGGGGACAGGGTGGGACAGAGCTCCTGTGGCCTCAGAGACCCGTCTTATGGAGTGAAGCAGGTGTTCAGTTCCATCTGTCCCGCTCTTGGCTTCCTTCTCTGTTGGAAGCTGGGGACAGCATTGGGTCGGGGAAGCTGCTTTACATAGGAAACGACTGTTTCAATTGCTTCGGAGAAATTATTGTTGGGTCTTAAAAAACATAAGCCTGGCCTTGTCTGAGTTTTCTCAAGGAGGGGTGCATCCTCCTCCCATGCAAGGCTGCTTGCAGTGAGTTGTGGTGGCCCTGTGATAAGTTCAAGAGACCCTACCACAGTCATCTGGGCATTGTGGGCCTTGGAAGGGATGCTTATTCCTACAAACAGGGGTCTTGGGCCTGGAGCAGCAGCCAGAGCTCCGGCTCGAGTGGAAAGGGATGGTCCAGATATGATGGTTAATCGTATCTGATGGCAGTGGACAAGGCACCCGGCTAGCATGGTGAGAGAGGAGGCAGGGGACCCTTTGGCTTGCCTCCTCTCTCATCCATGGTCTCTTGTTCCCACCTCCGTCTGGTCCAGGTGCCCCATGGGAAGCAGGGCAGTCCATCTTTAGAGAATCATTCCTTTGGCTACAGCATGAGGACTGAGGCAGCTTGAGGAGGTGTCTCTGGGGAGAGGAGATGTTTGGGTCTGCCCTTTGCTGCTGTATGACACAGGGCTGGTTTTCAGGCATTGATGACTTCCTAGTGCTCTAGGTATGAGCTGGCTCTGTCACTTCCTGCCTGTGGGCTCGTGGATCAAGTCTCTTAGTCCCTTTGAACCTCAGTTTCCTCATCGGTAGCATGGAACAAGTGTGGGACCACTGTTCCAGTGACGTTGAGAGGGTGGGCTGAAGTGCTCCAGGGGAAGGGCTTGGCCCACGGCCTCCCTGGCCCCGGTTCAGTGCTAAGAGCTAGGGTTGCTAGTCTGGGGAGCAGGCCAGGCCTGAGGCAGGTGTGGCCAGTACTGCGGGCCTTCCGGGAAGCACAGAGAGCCAGAATATAGGGAATAGAGGAACATGGAGGGGAGACTTTGCATTCTGGAGGCTCAGAGTCAACTTTCATTATTAACAGCAGCTACCAATTATTGAGCACCTGCTGCACACCGGAACTTGAGATGCTTCCTTCCAGGTATTATGGTGACTCTCCCCATAATGTGATTTAAGTGTGTTCATGGTATATATGTTGGGAGAAGGCAAGTGCCCCGCCAGGGTGACGCGGCTAGCCAGTGGCAGGACCTGGATTCAAACCATGTTTCTGACTTTAAAACCGGTGCCCTCTGCTTTCAGCTGCCTAGCTGTTATTTCCAAAGCATCAGGTTTGGAGATGCAGAGATGAACACTACCCAGACCCCGACCCAGAAGGCTGGAGCAGCCAGACACTGAAGGCCCTGGAAGCAGAGACTGGCCCTAACCATCCTTGCAGGGCCCACACACAATAGCACAGCTTTTGCTCAGAGAATTTTCTCAGGAAAGACTAAAAATGCTGGTGAACCAGGTGAAATTGATAAAGAAAGTGCTCTGTTGAGAAAAGATGTCTATGCATTCCAGGGCGTTGCCTCCCTCCAGGCGCCAGCCTGGTCCTCAGAGGAGGAGCATTTCCTCTCCTGTGTCCACCACCATCACTACCACCACCGCCACAGTCATCGCCATCCCCACCATCACCACCATCCCTGCCATCATCATCACCATCATCACCACCACCATCACCACCATCACCACCATCATCATCACCATCACCATCACCATCACCACCATCATCACCATCACCACCATCACCATCACCACCATCACCACCATCACCACCATCACCATCACCACCATCACCACCATCACCACCATCATCACCATCACCACCATCACCACCATCACCATCATCATCACCATCACCACCATCACCATCACCACCACCACCATCGCCACCACCATCACCACCATCATCATCACCATCACCATCACCACCATCATCACCACCATCACCATCATCATTACCATCACCATCACCACCATCACCATCACCATCATCATCGCCATCACCATCACCATCATCATCATCACCATCACCATCATCATCACCACCATCACCATCATCATCACCATCACCATCAGCACTTTTAAAGTTTTCACTCTTCCAGGTATTTTTGAACTTAGCTCTCTCAGTCCTCACCACAATGCCATGAAGTGGATATCATCATTTTGGTCCCCATTTTATAGATGAGGGAGATTAAATAATGTGTCCAAGCTGCTAGTGGCAGAGGCTGTGCTTTGCCTGCTAGACCAAGCTACCTCCCTTCCCTTCCCAGGGAGACCTATGACGCTCTGCTCAGTTTCACCAATTCCTGCATGTTCCTGGCAGGTACCCTGATCAAAGGGAATGAACTTGTGATTCTGTTCAGTTCATAAAGTATGCCACAGGAAGAATTAACCATGAACTTGCTGTGTGGCATTGGCAAGCCATTCAACCTCTCTGGACTCAGTTTCCTCATCTTAAAGTGATGAAGTGCTTTTCCAGGATCCCTCACCTTCCTCTTGGTTAAAACTTCTGTGATCTATAATCTAGTTCCTAGCGTATCTTGGGGGCTGGGAGGGGAAGGGCAGAGGTGGGTAGAGAGATGCATGGCTGACTTGCAGTACCTTATTCTCTGTCCAGTGCTACTTGCAGATTTTGACCTTCCACAACCTATTTTCATTCTTTTAGTGGATTCTCCGAGGTGTCTGAGTAACACCCTCCTTCCTCTGAGCCCTTGCTCAGAGTCTCCCTGACCCGCTCAGGATTGCAGTTTACTCTTGCCACATCCTTTCTAGAACTTCTGCAGCCTGAGGCTCAGGGCTCTGCCCTGAAGCCCTCGAGGCCACCAGGGACAGGAGGGATGGAAGCATTATGTTATTTCCATCCACCATCCCTAGCTGTCCTTTGAGCAGCTGGGGCTGGGCATGAGAATTCTTCAAAGCCCATTCCTTCCCTGCCTACCTTCCCTCGGAGCCCCCACAATTCAGAGCTTGGACATGCTAAGCCCTAATAGTCAGAGCCGGCCTTCCCACTGTCCCCAGGCCCCAGTCTCATTGTCTGCATTTGTAGAAATTCAGTCATTTTGACCTAGCCTGCCTCAAGGCTTTGGTGAGGGTTAGGTGAATTCCTGAGAGCAGCTTGGAGACATTTAGATCCTTCTCCCTTCCCCCACTCCCGCCGTCTCTCCCCATTCAGGATTCCCACTTGGGCAGCTCAATTCTGCATTTGTTTTTTTTCGGTGCTGGGGAATAAACTCAGGGCCTCATGCATGTGAGCCACTTTTAGAAAGATTCTCTTTTGTTTTGCTTTTAAACAAATCTCAAGATATTTTTGAAAAATAGGGCATCCTGGTTATGGGCTGCATTACCAGGAGCCCGAGGCAGCTGCCATTGCCTTTTGATTTGGCAGCACCCGGGGGCACCCTTCTTTCCCTCTGCATCTGGAGACTTCTGGCTTTAAGCACACAATGTCATCTGCAGTGAAATATATGAATTTCCCCCTAAGTGGGATGCATCGAGGTTATCAATAACCTCTCATTGGTGCAGGTCTGGCTCGGCACCAGATGCATTTATCAGCGATTGCTAGTGTGTTTTGGAATTGCAGAGGGATGTTGCTGGAGCTCCAGGCTGCATCCTATTTTACAGATGATGCGGCTGCTGTGAGTGAGCTCTCAGCAGAGAGAAGATTTAGCCCAAGCCCACTGGACCCGGCAGATCCTGGACCTGTCCCTGCCTCGGAAGTCCTGCCTGGTGTTTGTGGCGGTTACAAGCTGGGAAATGGGGACTTCGAGTATGGCCAGCTTTGGATGCAGTGGGCAGCCAGGGAAGAGCTGGGACCTGATTGGCAATAATCAGTGGATTCGCTCCTTTCCGGTGCAAACCCCAGAGCAAGGGTTTTCAACAGAAGACCCCATTTCTTCCTTTAAGCTTCATCCGAGGGGGACTGTCACCACTGTCAACAGAGAAGGAAACCAAGCAATTGCATTTGTGTGATTTGGAAGTCAGATGATCCTTTTCTTCAGAGATGACAGTTCCCTCCAACAGTCTGTACTGCTCTCACCAATCATGGCCAACATCCAACTCGGTGCCTGCCTGGCTCTGAAGGGGGGATGCTGGATTTTCTCCCCTGGAATCCTCTGCATTGGCTGACTTGGAAGGCCAGAATCCCCATCTTTCTGATAGAACAGTAGTCGGTGGTGCTGTGTCCATCTAGTAGCAGGGCTTCCAAGGAATCAAAGATCAGACAGAGCCAACATTTTGTGTCTTGCTGGAGCACCAGATGAAGGGGTTGGGATATGCTTGGGAGCCTTTTCAAATGCAAAACATTTGGAGCATCGCCCAAGCCAGTAGAGGCCAGGGGAATGGAGCCCGCCAGAAGAAACTGAAAGGGCAGATTGGAGTTTGTATACTCACTCTCAAGGCCTGCGTCCACGTGCAGACAGCGGATGGTGGTCAGAATGGCCTTTGCTATTTAAGCAGCTATTTCCCTCTGTTCCTGGTGCCTGGTGTGTTTAACTGAATATGCATGAGTTTCATGCCAGATAGCGTATCTCTGCTGTCACAGTGACAAACCCTTCCTTTGGTTCAGAGCTTCGCGTACCCCAGTACTGATTCCCGCACAGGAGCTCTTTCACCCTTAGTCCTGTGGGGAAGGATCATGCTCACACCCATTTTCAGAGGAGGAAACTGAGGTCCAGAGAGGACCTAAGAGACTGCCCAAGTCACACACCTAGCCAGTGGGAGAGTCGGAACTAAAGCCCATCTCCATGGCCTGTCAAGGTCCCGTGTGGGGGTCCCTGGTTGTGTGCAGATTCATGTCTCACTGCAGAGGTGGGAACCTGTTTCATTTTGGAGTGCCGCCTAGACCTCGCTTACATGTTCGGAGCACACAGCACATGCGCAATTTACCTTCTGTCCTCAGAAAGCTTTGAATTCCCCAAGGCATCTGGCCTGGGACTTGGACAAGCACTTGAGGACCTGGCAAGGCCTCCTCTGCTTCCCTGTGTTTCTCCAGTTCATGGGAGAAAAGGCCCAAGTCCTCAGGGAGGCCTCCGAGGCCCGGGCTGCCTGCTGCCTCCTGAGGGCTGATGTGCCAAGGGCTCCTCTACTGGACGTTCCTCCCTGGGCCCACGCGGTGGGCTCACTCACTTCCTTCAAGTGTTTGCTTAAATATTAGTTTCTGGTGAGACCCACTGAGCCCTCCATGCATGCAGCCTGACCTCTCCGATCTCCATGTCTCCCAGCCCTCCTTTATCTATCTGTGCGCACACCACAGGTGATCTGGCATCCATACACTCCCTAGCTCACCTTGTCTCTCATCTTTCTCCTAGTCTCACCTGACCCTTCAGATCCATCAGGGCAGGGATCTTGTCTGTTTTTGTTCACTGTGTCCCCAGCACATAGTAGGTGCTTAATCAACACTCCATCACTGAATGAATCTGACATCATTATTATACTCATCCTTTGAGGTGGGCACAACCACTGGCCTCTATTTTTATAGATGAGAAAGCTGAGACCCAGAGGCTTTTGTCACTTTGGGTGGCCAAGTAGAAATCAGATTAGATCTGCGTTGCTCCAGAAGCCTCTCCCAGGGCTGCACACACGCTGTGCACGCACACGTGCTCACTCACGAGAGCACGTACACACACACAGCAGCTGTTCCATCAGTTCTGTTGGGTTGAGCTGGATTCCCTCCCTGGTCACTGCGGGGGAAACCATTCTGAAGGGGTGGAGCCAGACAGAGTGACCAGAGGGCTGGTACAGCCCCCTTTCCTTTGGGAGCCTCCATTCCCTGCAGGGCTGGGGAGCTCTGGGTCTGCCAGGGGCTGTTCCTTTGTACTCAGAGTCAAGGAGGGTCTCGGCTCTGCAGCCTGGGGCAGCGGCTGGGTGCCCGCTCCCCTCTGGAGTCCACTTTACCCCATCTTTTGTGGACACCCTCACTGTATGTATCTCTCAGGCCTGTCTTTCCCTGTGGCCTTCACCTCCACCGTCTCTGTCTGGGACCCTTTCCGTCTTTCTCTGTCTGGCTGTTTCTTTCCCTCCCCTGGTCTTAGGTCTCAGATCGATGGCACCCTCTTCTGGAGGACCCTGCCTACATGGCCACAGGGGTCTCTGAGTGAACATTGTTTTTAGGCCCCAGCCAACTGCTTCCTGTGTTGCTCTTGACAGTGTTTCCAAAGGTGTTAAGTATTTCAGACACTCCTTTCCATGTGTCCTCTAGCAGGGCTCCTCTATGAGCTGGGCGGATCCACCAGGCCAGGCACACTGGCCTCACCCTTGCTGTGTCTCTGCTGCTCTGCTCAGAACTGGGCTGAAGATGCTCAGTACATATTTATAACACGTAGAGATGAATGTGTGAATGAATGAATGAACAAACAGCCTGTCCAAGAGGCCTGGAGGATAAGAGGTCCTTGAAAAGGCCAGCGTCTGGCAAGACTCTCCCCCACCACCTGTCCTACCTGGTCTTATTTCTTGTTGACGCTGGTGTTGTTACTGATCATGCTTATTGAGCATGTACTCTACTATGTGCCAGGCATGGTACTAAAACTCAGTGTGCACAAATTCATTTAATCCCATAAACCTCTGTGAGGTGCAGTTATTATTTTAAATTTACAAAAGGAGGAAATTAGGACTTATAGACCTAGTCCAAGGTCAAGCCACTGGCAAGTGGCAGAATTAATTCAAACTGACTTCTGGAGTCCTGTTGGCTGGGTGGTGCAGGGGGCCTGAGCCATCTCCCCAGCCCACCCCAGGCAGGTTGAGGCTAGAGGGGACAGCTTTCACCCCAGACAGGCTTTGGGCATCTCTAGGCCTCCGTGGCCCAAAAGTCTCCAGTCAGGAGTCTGGTGTTCCCAGGGCTCTGGCACCGATGCCCCTCTTCTTGGAATGGCTCCACGGTACCTGCAGTATGTGCTCCCACCCTAGCGCTGGCCCTGGGCATACCCACCCTTGATGGCTGCTTATCTGCTGGTTGAGGCTGGGCCCTGTGGCCATTCTGTATACCTGGAGCAGTTCCAGGGCTAAGAGAGGGAGTCACTCTCTTCGCTAAGGGTACAGAGAGTGGTTCCATGAGGTAGGAGGGTGGTGCTGGGCTCTGCTGCTCACTTGCTGCTCCTCCCTGGACTTGTCACTTGGCTTTTCTGGGCCTCAGTTTTCCTCACTGTAAAATGGGGACAATGAGTCTCCCTGTTTCCTACTTTCCAGGCTGCTGTGATACTTCCAGAAGGAAATGGCTTTAAAAATGCTTTTGACTGGGGGCTGGGATTGTGGCTCAGTGGTAAAGCGCTTGCCTCACATGAGTGAGGCACTGGGTTCCATCCTCAGCACCACATAAAAATAAATAAACAAAATAAAGATATTGTGTCCATCTACAACTGAAAAAATATTAAAAAAATACTTTTAACCCCAACAATGGCAGTGCTTATGATTATTATCGTTGTTATTATTTGAGGTACTGGGGATTGAACCCAGGGGTACTTTACCCCTGAGTTACACCCCTAGTCCTTTTCATTTTTTAAATTTTGAGATGGAGTTTCGCTAAGTTGCCCAGGCTGGCCTTGAACTTGCCATCCTCCTGCCTCAGTCTCTGAGTTGCTGGGATTACAGGCATCTGCCACCATGCCTGCCAAAGGGAGAATTCATTACCTACTAGTTCACACAAACATGTCCCCAGGAGCCACAGGCTCCAAAGGGTCCCCAGACTGGAAATGAGGCACTGCCTCCAAATCTTCCCGACTCTGGGTTGCAAGGAGCCCAGGGACCTGCCCAGTCCTGCTAGCAACCTCGCCCCATGATGGTGCTCAGGTGGGAGGGACCATAGAGCAGGACCCCCCTCCAGACCAACGGGGAGTCTGTGGGGCGTGAGCCACAGGGGACATGTAGGGTCTGCTCCTAGGAGCCCCCGGGACCCAAAAGGCCACAGCAGCTCCTTGGCAGGATGTAGGAAGCCAGTGGCAGTCTGGGGCAGAGACAGGCCCTGACCCCTGGACAGAGGCATTGTGTAACTGGCTGTTACGCACATGATAGCCATGTGAGTGCGTGTGCATCGGAGCCATGTCACAGCACACGCACCAGGGAACCTGAGCCATGCAATGTCCACGAAACTACACACAGCGTGCTCACACTTAAGCACACAGCACACACGTACAAACTCACGCTCAGACACACAGCTGAGTTCTCAGCATACATGCATTCCCACACACACCTCCACCATCTGCTCAGGGGGCGCCCTGAGGCCCCAGCCTTGCCCTCCACAGTGGGAAGTGCCCCAGCTGCCTCCTGTTGCACGCGGAGTCCAGCACCTCTCACCAGGTCACACCTTCCAAAGCCTCCGGAAGCACTCAGGTCTCATCCACCTCCTACCCCTACATTTTGTAATGGGAGCTCAAGACTTGGAGAGGCTTGGGGACTCTCTGAGGCCACACACGGTCAGGCTTAGAACCCAGGGCTTGGGCTTCCCAGGTCACAGCACCCACTGCACCCCTGCTTGCCCAGGAGACTCCTAACTGGCCAGCAGGACCCTGGGCCTGGGTTGGGATCCCGTGGCTGGGGCCTTCTTGGGGGCCCACCTATGACTGCATGTGAGAGGGACCAGGAACGGTGAACTGCATCCCTGACATCTGCTCAGCTGTGTCCCCAGAGAGAGTCCTGCTTTTCCTGGCTCACTCTTGCCCAGAGTGTTGGCAAGTTTCCCCTGGGACCAAGCGCAGGCTGGGTACTCACAGGTACCCTGCAGAGAGACGCTGCGCGGGACCGGGCTGGATAACTTGGCTTCTAGGCTGAGTCCGATTTGGGCACAGATGTGCTTGGCGGGACACAGTGAGGCCCTGGACAGCACAGAAGCAGGACTGGGGCACTGACGGGGCAAACAGCAGAGCCCAGAGCCAAACTGGGGCTGGGGGAGCAAATGGGGTCCCTAGTGACCCCAAACCTCCACGACACACCAGAGGTAAGCGGTGGGCCTCACAGGCAGACCTGGGAAGAAATGTGATCGACTCCCCCGCACACCAGACAGCCAAGGTATCCCGGCAGAACTCGGGAAGGGTACTCACCTTGCACCCCCAGCAGGTACACAGCAGCCAGCAGCAGTTGCTGGGACCCCATGGGCGCAGCCTCCTCAGTCTCAGCAAGTCGGCACCCGTGGGTGAGGGTGTCTGGCTGGGTGTCTCGCTCTCAGGGAGGGAGGGGGCGGGGCAGGGGTGGGATGGGGGGGGTGTTGCAGGCAGAGTGGGGCCTGCGTCACTTGTGTTTGAAGTTGAACTGTCAACTTCCTCCTGGCAAAACCACCCACCCCAGATTGAATGGAGGCCCTGGCCTCTGCCAGTTTCCTGCCTGAGGTGCCCAGGACTGGGACAGTGTCCCTGACCATGCCCACACCTGGACAGGGGCAGGCATCCTGGTGGGACAGGGCTGTGGGGTGGGGCCCTGAGTTGGGGGCTTCAGAGGGAGGAGCACGGCAGAGTGAGCATGGGCGGGAGAGGCTCCAAGGCAGGGGTCCCACCCAGGGGGCGATGAGCTGGGTTGGGGGGCGAGAGGTGGGAAGTCAGGAATGTGACCTCAATTCCTGCTTCAGGCTCAGCGGTGAAAAACCAAAATGGAAACCCCACTTCCTCTTGATGAGGGATGAGGTTGGAAGTCCAATTGAATCCATGTGTGATCTCCATTTTGGGATGCGTGTGAAGTCTATGTTGCTGCGTGTGATCTCTGTGTTGGCACATGTGATTTCCACGTAATCTGTTTATGGGCTCCGTGTTATGTGTGAGTTTCATGTTGGCGTGTGTGTGCGTGTGTGTGAAATTTCTGTGTGGAGGTTGCTCTTGGAGAGACTGGAATCAACCTCTGGTCTGCTGAAGAAGCAGGGTCTCTGGGATTCTGCAGAGCAGCTGGGGACCTGGAGCAGGGGAAGTGCTCCTGGCCCCTGCTCCCTCGGGGCTGGGTCCAATTCCTCTCTCTAGTGCTTCAGGTTCCAGGGTGAGTGGGCCAGGCCCCTTCATCTGGCCATCCCAGAAGCAGTTAAAGGACATGATGGCTGCATGCTCTGTGTTCCAGTGTGAGGATGTGTGCCTGGCTTCTCAGCCCCTCCCCACGCACCGTCCTGCTGTCCTCCAGCAGCTGGGCCTTCACCAACTCGTGTATCTACTTGGCTCCCCAGCATCAGCGCCTCTGTTTCCACTAACTCGAGCCCTGAGGGCTTCAGATGCTCCAAACTGTTTAGCAGAAGGAAAAATCAAGCCCTCACACCAAGGAGTGGGGAGTGCTATGGTGGCTGATATTGAGGGCCACACCCGCCACCTGGTAGAGGTTCTTCCCCAGAGGTGGCACTGCCTTAGCCCTGATGGGGACCTCCTGCCCAGCTCTGACCAGCCAGGCCTGGTTCCCTGCCTCACATCCGTCCTTCCTGGCCCTGTGAATCTGGCAACCCCAGTCCAATCGTGCATTCAACAAATATCTGCTTCCTGCTAAGCTCCAGGAAGGCAGAGATGGAGAGACACGATCTCTATCCCGCTTATACTCCAAAGACCCCTCTGGATTATTTTTCCCTTCACAACTTAGTGACCTTTATTGGGCCCAGAGTTGTGTGTGTTAAGTAGCCCTTCACAGGCCCTGTTCCAGGCTCAGTTCATGTAATGGTAGCCAGAGAGGGAGAAAACAGTTTTATTGAGCATGTATCTGAGCCAGGGCAGCACCTTTAATCTTCCCAATCATTCTGGGAAGTGGGTGCACAGCTTCTCATTTCACAGATGAGGAAACTGAGGATCAGAAAGTCCCGTTCTTGTCCCCAGGAGATCTCAACTGAGATTTGAATCTACCTTGTTTTTCTCACGCATAACCTTTGTTGCCAGCCTCCTACGGTTACCAAAAGCAAAGATTGCCACCCAAAGTTCTTGGCTTTTTGTCAAGTTTGGAATCTTCACCATCTGGGCAAGGTTATGGCTTCTGCTCTTATTTTTGTTTGTTACTTTGTGTTTGAGAAACTGAAAGTAGCTCAAGGCTGCTTGCTGCCTTGGGGTAGGGGGACTTGGGACCTGCCAGACCCCAGGGAAGGGGCTCGCTCCACCCCCAAGCCTCCCAGCCCTGCAGGCTCCCTCCTCTGCCCTCCTAACGCACCTCACCCGTTACCTCCGCAGCTCCGCCCCTCCCACCCCTCCCAGGCCCCTGCCCTGGCCCTGGCCCCATTCAGACCCCAGATCCCTGGCGAGAGTTTCCGGTCCTCATTACCGCACTTTCCATGACACGAGAGGAAGTCAGCTGAGCACGGGTTGGAGTGCATGCCCAAGGTGGGGGAGGGGTTGGCAAGCCCCCCGAGGCCAGGCTGGGCGACAGAACCTCCGCGGCCTCCACGGGGACAGACACCCGCAGAGCTGCCTTGGGCCACACCAGGTAACCTGGGGAGGGTGGACGTGAGTTTCAGCCTGTCAGCCAGCCGATCGGTTCTCTGCCCCTCTGGATTGGTCACCTCCCAGCGTCCCTAAGGTTTGCCCTCTTGGGGTAAAGAGGCCACCAGGATGGGGAGAGTGGGAGGAGCTAAGGGTGGGAAGGAGGGGCGGTGGGAGGAGAGATGTGGCTGGTGCGTAGTAGGCCCTCTGTATTTGTTGAGTGAATGAATGAAGGCATCTATGGGACAGCTCCCAGTGATGACAGGGTGGTCTGGTGATCAGAGGAGATGGGCAGGATGAGGCCCCTCCTGTATTTGTCGGTTGACTGACTCTGTGGGCTGAACCTTGAAGCCTCCTATTTGGCAGCCTTGTGGGGGGACACCCAGGGGAGCTGGCTTTCCAGAATTCCCCCCTGACATCCCAGCTCAGGAAGTGCATGGACTCCCCCACCTTTCTTGCAGCCTACTCAGGTCATTACGGGGATGGGGATGGGTGTGGGTGGAGGGGCACTGGCCCTGGGCACCTGCTTAGGAGTGCCATCTTTGCTGCATGACCCTGGGGAAGTCCATGACACTGTGGGCCTCAGATGGCTCCTCTGTGACAGGAGGGCTTGGATGATCGGTGTCTAGCTCCCTTGCTCCAGGAAGGTGGGGTCGGGGAGGTAGGAATTTCTCTGCTCTGGGAGCTGCAGAGTTTGGTTTTCGCTTGTGTGAGAAAGTGTGCTTCTAGCCTTTTAGAAAAGCACTGAGGATTCCAAGTCACCATGGATGGGCAAGGTGGGTCTGTGAGGCGTCTCAGTGGGTGCACTCCTGCACTCCCGGTGGGGCGGGCTGCACAGGGGACTTCCCGCGGTCCCCTCCATTTTCCCAGCCTGTTTTGAACAATAGGGCCTCAAATATCTGTGGTGAAACCTCCAGTAAATCAGTGAAGCAAATTACCTCCGTTCCTCTTCTGCGTGTGGTGATGGGAGTTGAGTAACCGAGTCAGAGCTCGGCGTCATCCTGCCTCAGAGAAGGGCTCTGGAAACATGTTGTTGGCTTATGGTGGTTTTCAAGGTGGTTGGTGTGGGATTTGGGGATCAGGAGGCCGGCTTTCCAGTCCCACAGGTGGGTGACCTTGGGCAAGTCACTTCCCCTTCTGAGACTCATCCTCTTCCTGCTTCACAGGGCTTCTGGAAGTTTCTGTGAGAGAGACATGAGGACCTTGCAAACCCTTGTGCCCCTAGGGTGAGAGCTGGTCCACCCCAGCCTCTTGGGTGGTACTCAGGTTTCCTCACTGAGGCCGCCTGCATGGGCCCCTGAATGAACTGACTGTCCCCTCCCTCTCCCACTGTCACGGCGGGTTTACAGCCCCACACTTCCTGCATCCCGCGGTCCCTACAGCTTGGTATTCATGTTTTCTCTACCACGGCTCTTGTGCGATTGGACTTGTTCAGCCACAGGGTGTACATGTTGCTTAAGAAAATAAGGCCGCTTAGTAGGAGCAAGTGTTAGCCAAGCTCGTTTTTCAGAAGAAATAACAGGACCGGAGAATCAGAGAGGTCAGGCGAATCCCCCAAGGCACATAGCTAACCGGCAGTGAGACTGGACTGCAGCAAACCTTCCTTTCTGTCTTTCTTCTCAGGCGGGTGCTTCCTCTGGCCTTTAAGAAGTTTTTCTGTGTGAGGGTAGAGATCTTGGGGGCCTGGGAGGCTGGCAGACTCCGCCATGTGTCCTGGGTCGGGCTGTCTCAGATCCTGGTTATAAAACAGGTAAAATAGAGCCTGACTTAGATGGCTGTTGTGGGCTGGTGGAGGTGCCCATGGAAACGCATGACGTGGCTCATCTGTGTGGTCGAGCTTCAGGGCAGGGTACCCTCCCTGCCCCTTAGAGCAGCGTGAAGCTAAAACCCCTGGTGCTGGGTCCTTTAAAGATACGGGCAATTGGGGTGCAGGGTGAGAAGGGCTGGGCCCGGACCAGCGCAGGGAGGAGATGCATCTCTCACAGCCTCTGGGAGTCAGGGAAGACGTCTCCAGCAATGGATGACATCCTGGCAGAGACTGCAAGGAGGAGGAGTTTTCCAGTTTGGTGCTGGGATGATTTTTCTAGGCTGAGGGAAGATACCGCAAAGGCTTCTGGGTCCTGTTAGGGCGACAGCGGTGCTGGTGCAGGAGAGAGGGCCTAGAAGTCGCTACACCAGGGCATCAGTCCTGCCTCAGGCCCTCACGGCTCTGAGCCTGTGGTCACATCTCTCCCTGGGACCTCAGTTTATCTGTGGAATAAAGGGCTACTTCGAATGGCTCCCAGATCCCTCAATATGTGACTTCTGGTTTGGAGTCTTACTTAGGGACTTGAACAATGGATAAAGCCTGTCTTTAAAGGATAAGAGAACAAAAGCAACAGCATTTTTTTTTTTAAAGCTCATACAATATTAGAGAGCTGTCCTAGACTGACCAGGGTGCTTGGACATCTAGGCACAATGAAAAATGTAACATGGACAAAAGGCAAATTCCGACCCAGTCGCTGTCGGGAATCCTGTATGGCCATCAAGGAAGAGGGGATGACATGGGGTGGCCAGGGCACGTGCTCAGTGAAAACACTGAATTTCAGAATAATTTGCATGTTTTAATCCTATTTGCACAAAATAAAACCAGGAGTGATTTGAATGTTAGATATAGTTTCTGCATCTACAGAAAAAAGGCTTTTTTTTTCTTTTTTGGCAGAATATTTATCAAAATAATGATAAAAGCTAATAGTGAAATTGAGATTTGGAAGAGATGGTGGAGTGAGGTTGGGTCGGCTTTTGTTTTTATTTATGCTCTCCAGAAATTAATTTTTTTCCAAAGAAAGTATAATTATAATTCTGTGATTCATTAAAAAATAACATTAAAGAGGGCTGGGAGGTAGCTCGGTGGTAAGAGCGTTTGCCTAGCTTGCATAAGGCGCTGGGTTCCATCCCCAGCACTGAGGGAGAGCGGAAGCAGAAACTCAACAACAGAAACATAAGAGGATCTGCTAAAGAAAAAAGTGACTCTGGAGGCTGAGGCAGGAGGATCGCAAGCTCAAGGCCAGTGTGGACAACTTGGTGAGAATAAAAAATAAAAGGGCTGAGATATAGCTCAGTGGTAAAACACCCCTGGGGTCTATCTCCAGTTCAGCAAAACAAAAACAAAAACCACACATGAGCAAAAAAAAATTTGTGATAAATGTTTTTGCACAACCATTTAAAAAATATCTTTCCCCCTCTTTTAAATAGAATTATTTGAATCAGGGGTTATGATCATTTTATCTCCTCAAACCCTTTTTCATGTCTTATGGTAAAAGCTTTCAAAATCCTTTCTTCTAGTTTTTGAAATATATAGTACATTATTGTTGTTTATAGTCTTTATACCATGCAAAAAACACTAGAGCTTTTTGCTCTGGTTATGACTATTTTAATGATTTTTTTTTTAAAGTGGAGGCTTGCTGTATTGTCCAGTCTGGGCTCAAGATCCTCCTGCCTCTGCCTCCTGAGTGGTGTGGATTATAGGTGCTCACTACCATACCTAGATTGGTTGTGACAATTTGTCTTTATAAAAAAATAATTGAATTAGCGACCTCCACCTTAACTTGGTTCTAGTGGAGGTGAACACTGATTGGCTGAGCTTACTTAAAGAGACACACACCTACACAGACACTTGGCCACTTCAGAAATCAGTTTTCTCTTTCATGAAGGACAACCTGGGTACCCTGGGACAGTGAGGAAGGGTCCCAGACCCATGCCAGGGGCAAATTTGTGATAATATATATATATATTTAATATCTTTGTTTTGTTTATTTATTTTTTATGTGATGCTGGGGATCGAACCCAGTGTCTCACACGTGTGAGGCAAGCGCTGTGCCACTGAGCCACCACCCTAGACTTAATTTGTGATAACATTAAGACACAATTTCAATGATTTCCTGAGTGTCAGGGCTCTCCTTCGATGACTTCTGTTTGTTTCTGGTTCTGTGACCTGCTCTGGGCCCATTGGTGAGCTGTTCTGAGGTGCCAAGGTCCCGTGCCAGTGTTCGAGATGAGGGAGCAGGCCCAGGCCCTGAGCCCTGGCTTGAGGGAGGAGGCAATCTGGAGTCCACAGGGCAATCTGGGGAGAGTCTGGCTGTGGTCTGGTGGGGAAGGTGATGGTTACGGCCCACCTACTTCCACTGGGCTGTGCCCAGAGGGAGCTTTTCCCTGGACGTGCATTCCAGCTGCCTGAGGCTTCAGGAAGGGCTCCACGTAATAAGGTCTGCAGCAGCGGGCAGGGCCGCGTTGGGCTGGTCCTCTGGGATAGTCCCCAGTACTTCCCCTTATCCTCCCCTCCCTTCCTCCCCCTGTTCCTTTTCCTCTACCTACTGGTCTTTCTGCTATTTATTTACAGTTTTTAAAAAAATTTGTGTCCTGTGGATATACATGATGGTGGAATTCACGGTAGCATATTCATATGTACATAGGAGACTTAGGTCAGACTCATTCCACTGTTTTTCTCTTAATTCATCCCTTCTCCCTCCTCCTCAATGTTTTGATGAAATCTTCCCCACTGTACCCCCAATCCCGCCACCCTTATTTTGGACTAGCATCCACACATAAGAGAAAACTTTTGACCTTGGACTTTCTGAGTTGGCCTATTTCACGCAGCATGATGGTCTCCAGGTCCGTGCATTTACCTCAAATGTTATCATTTCTTTCTTTTTTTTTTAAATTTTAGACATTTGTTCTGATTAGTTATACAGACTTTAGAATGCATTTTGACACATTGTACACAAATGGAGCACAACTTCTTCCTTCTGTGAAGAATTTAAAGCACACATCTGATTTTTTTTTAGTGGTTTTTTTTTTAGTACATGGTGCATAGTCACACCAGTAGTGTCATCATCCATGTCTATAGGGTAATAATGTCTGTCTCATTCTACTGTCCTTCCCATTCCCACAGCCTCAACCCTCCCCTCAATCCCCTCTGTACAAACCAAAGTGG
The DNA here is from genome assembly GCA_028644305.1 of Xerus rutilus. Classification (NCBI taxonomy): domain Eukaryota; kingdom Metazoa; phylum Chordata; class Mammalia; order Rodentia; family Sciuridae; genus Xerus; species Xerus rutilus. Next base: position 10,372,926 of record CM053399.1, read on the forward strand.
GATGGTGTTTACAGATTGGCTTTGTTTGTGATGATAATGGGGATGATGATGGTGGTGATGATGATGTCGTAAAGAGGATGATGATCCAGGTTAGTGTATCGACACCTGCATGGCACTAAAGGCTCTAAGTTAAGTACATTATCTTAATTGTGTTTGGAGTGAGGCTCCCACCATCGCTGATCTGGAGGCTGACCTGAGGTGGTTCCCAGATGGACACTTGGATCTTTGTACTGATGTGTCGGTTTTAAGTTACATTAATGGAATATGCTAGAAACTAATGTTAATTAGTTAAATGGGAATGATAGAAAGTTTTCTCTTCAGATGGTTTATTTAGATTGTAAAACCATGGAGTTTGTTTAAAGGAAAACTATTAAGTGAATAGTAAGACTCCAGATGTGGGGAAAGTGAACATGAAAGTGAAATCCAAATCGCTGGCGTTCGGGGCCATCGAGACAGGTATCATTATTGTCCCTATTTGGTAGGGGAGAGAACAGAAGCTGAGCGTTTGATTTGCCTGAGATTGTACAGTGTGAGGTGGTTCGGCTGAGACTTGAACCCAGATGCTTAATTTAGAAGAACATGACTTACATACACCCAGACAGCTCTATATCCTAAAGAGCCGCAGTGACATCACACCCGGACACACTGTGTAACCAGCACCCATGAGCCCCCTGCGTGTGTGTCTTTTGAGCCATACCTGCTTCTACCCAGGTATCCCCAATCCTCCTGTCATTACTGAGGGTTTGCCAGGTCTTGAACTTTATCCATATGGCATCACCCAGTTTGTACTTTTTTAAAACCTTTTCTCACTGAATATCATGCTTGGAAACTCACCCATGTTATTTTGTATAGGAGGCGTTTGTTCTTTTTCACGACTGTATAGTATTCCATTGTGGTCTATTCCACGATTGATTGATCCATTCTACCAAGACGGGCATTTATGTTGTACAAAGTCTCATTTTTAAATTCCAGTACTTGGGAGTGAACATAGGGCCTTGTGCATCCTAGGCTAGAGCTCTATCCCCAAACTACATCCCTAGCCCTCAAAGTACAATTTTTAATCTTGCAGCTCTGCTGCCACCACCGATACCTGTACGCCAAGAGTAAACAGGACTTTCTTTCCAAGATTGGAGCCTGGGAAGGGTGTGCAAAACATGCCCAGCCACAGGACAGAGACAGGTCTGTCCTTGTGCAGAGTGGTCTTGTGGGGGCCTGGGTGGGGAGTAGTTTGGATGAGCTTCAGGCTTTGGTCACTGCACTGCCCCTTATAAAGCATTCTGGGCAGCATGTCATTTCGATCCCTGGCTGCCTGCTAGGCGTCGGGGGTGCCTGTCCCTGTGCTTTCAGCAAGGAACAGAAAGAACCAGAGGCTGGAGTCAGATCTCCTGATGATTAGTCCCTGGCTGTTGGTAAACCCAGGGGGTTGATCTGGCCTTAGAGATGTTTTCCTGTCTCCTTCAGGGGGACTTGCAATCTGGATATTTGGGCTTCCTTCTGTGAAGAATTTAAAGCACATATCTGATTTTTTTTTTTTTAGTGGAAACTCAGAGCCTCAATTTATTTCATTTATAAAACAGGGGGAGGCTCCTTCCAGGGGTGGGAAAATGGGTCATTATCAGTGACAACCCCAACCACAGTTGTCCACTTATTGTTATAATCAATCTTAACACTCTGGGAGGAAGAAAGCAAGATAACATTTGCCCCAGTTTCCAGAGAGGTGCCGTGACCCATCTGTGGTCACACAGCAGGTTAAGAAACCAACAAGGACCCAGGGCTCCTGATTTTCAGTCCAAGAGGCTACCCCACCCCTGCCGCATGGGGTGTGTCCCCTGGGGGAGGTCTGCTGTTAGGACGCACCTGCTCTGAGGCCTTGGGGCCTGAGGCCTCTGCAGGACTGGGCCAGGCGAGGAGGCTGGGTGAGAGGGTCGACAGAGGGCCACCAGACAGACTGGGCCTCCAAAACCCCTTTGTGTCCTCTGGAGAACTCTACCCCTTGCCATCTGGGCAAGTGCCCCTGTGAAATGGGACTGAGAGCAGCACCCACCTCACTGGAGCTGGGGAGGATGGACCGAGGTGACATGGGTCCCCCGGGAGCAGCCCCACCCCACAGTGGACACACCCCGACCCCGTATTCCAGAAGAGCAGGGACTTGTTACGCAGTCCAGCCCTCGGGGGCAGATGGACTGGCAGGCAAACTGTGACCGCGAAGCACTTCCTTTCACTATATCACAGACCACACGGCCAGCTGCTCACCAGGGCGCAAGGCCACCCTGCAGCTGGGAAGCACTAAGCCACCCATGGGCGCGCTAGGAGAGGGCACAGCGAAATCCCGAAAGTCTGATGGGGATGGGGTCCCACCCTTGAGGAGGCCACACTCAGGGCCTGTCCCTTGGGCCCTGTAAGGTTGGACTGGCCACTGTTCAGGCCACCAGGGATGCTCAATAGCTCTGGGGTAGAGAGCGGCTTTCTGGAGTCCTGTTCCCTGTCAATCCCCAGTCAATCTCCAGAATCCCCAGTGAATCTAAAGGAAGCCCTTGAGTCCCAGCTTTCTTTTTTCTGGCCAAGGCTTGGAGAGTCCTGGGAGTGGGGACGAGGCCTCTCAGGGACAGCCAGAAAGATACCAATGGGGACAGGCATTGAGCACCAAACCTGGGAACAGAGCTGCCTGCCCAGACAGACCACTGAGAGCCGCCTGGCCTCTGGTCTCCTTTCTGCTTCCTGGGGGTGGCCCCTAGCCTGGGAAGTTGCTTAAGGTCTCCTGATCCCTGGGTGGAGCAGAGGTCCCAGCCTGGGGGCCAGGTTGTGCACCAGATTCTACCTGCTGCCTGGCATCCTAGGGGCATGTGCACATTTTTCTATGGAGAAGGCCCATGGTGTTAGTCCCAGCCTCTGGGTCTCTGTGCCTCCCTTGGGCACACATGCACACAGACACCGGGTCTGTGGTGCAGGACTCGCGGCACGGCGTTGAAGTATGGTTTTGTGTTTTGCTTGTCTGCTAGGTTTGCTGCAGACAGAGCAGTTGCTCCCCACCTAGGAGACCGTCACTCAGTGACCTGGCTTGTGCTTGTTGTCTCCATCACTAGGTTCCCCGCAAGCCACCTGCCAGGTGGTTCTGCCAGAGGTTAGAGCTGGCTCACATCTCCCTGTCTCCCCAAGTCCTGTGACCAGGCTGCTCTGGCTGCTGGGGCTTGTTTTATTCACATCCAGAGTGGAAATAAATCCCATGTACCGAGAAGGAGGCTGAAGCCCCAGGGTCAAGTGGGTGGCCAGTCTGGAGAGGTGTCAGGGACTTCAGATTCTGGATCCTGGGTCCTGGGCTTTCCCTGTTGCTGTAGCAACAACAGAAAAGGGGCGAGTTGAGCTCCTGTTTACTAGTACTTTCCATGGGTTTACCAATATCAGTTGCTGCTCACCACAACCTTGTAACCCCGGGAATGTCAGCTGGTGTACTATGGCTGCGACCCAGAGTGGACAGAAACCGGGGCGATGGCCCTGTTAGCTGACCTCCAGAGTCCATGAGTGTCCCTTTCCCATTTGCTCGAGTTTTCATCGCCTGTTTCTATGTCACCATCTCAGACCCCAGGGACAGCTCACTCCTTTCAAGCCAGATTCTATGTTTGGTAGCTCAGACGGAAAAGCCAGCCCACCCCCTATTTTTGTTTGACAAAGAGACTGAGAATTTGAGGAGCTCAGCGATGAGGAGAGGGAGTCCGCACACAAAAACCTGCCTGTCCCTGCCAGGGAGAGTGTGGCCCTGCCCCTCTCTGAGAAGGCTTTGGTTCCCATTATGGTGGCCTTGTGGTGGCAGACCTCTTTGATGTACTGTGCTTCTCCTTTGTTCCAAGGGGGCTTGGGGACCTGGGACCTGTGGGTTTGAAGCTCTAGTCCTGACCGGGTCCAGCTTTAGCAGATTGTGTGGGTAGGCTGGGGACAGCCACTCCCAGGTTCTCAGAGGAAACAAATCTGTAAGTGACAGAGACGTGACAGATCCGTTATCAGCTATGTGAACAGAAAAACGCAAACTCCTTTTCTATTTGCTCTGCCTGAAAGAATTCAGAGACATTTTATAAGGTCAGAAGAATAACAGGGTACCGCTTCCCAGTGCAGATAATCTGGCCCCGTCACCTAGGGGTGTTTGCAGCCAGGTTCATGGGGAGCTGGGGGCAGGAACCTCCAAGGAGGACTCAGCAGGAGTGACTCAGAGGCCTGCTCGGTCCAGCCCTAGCCTGGGCCCCATCTTGGGTGACCGTGGCCCTGGTGCTGCGTCTGTCCCGACACCCCCTCTGCCTCCTGTCCCTTGGGTCTCATGGCTGTTCCACAGAGCCTCTCTCACTGATCCAGAAGCAGGGAGCCTGGTTTTCATTTCTTTATTACATTTTTTATTTTATTAGAAAAAATGGTAGCGATTCACCACCCCTTGTATAAGTTTGGGAAACATGTGCGAATGTGGAAGATTTAAATCCCTCCCAGAATGCCACCACCCAGGGGTCCCTGCTAGGAACCGCTGGGGTTGATCCTCTCACTGGGCATCTGACCTCCTGGACTTCTCTCACCTCAGGCAAAACCAGCCAAACTTCTGTGGATTTCAACTTTGCTCTTTGTTTTTAAAACTTTAAAATTTCTTTCTTCATCGTGAAGGAGGTATTCTTCCTGGGGAGATATAGAAGGTAATAGGAAGATGTTCTCTTGTTTCTTTAAGTAAAGGAAACTCATTATTCTTACCTCGCTAGCAGTGACCATTATTCATGTTTTGAAATGGCCCCCTCTTATCTTTTTGGACTTTTTAAAGAAGCGTGTTTCCCAGTTAAGAGAAGATTATGTAGAGGATCCTGGGTCCTGGTTTGTCATGAAACAGTGTAACGTGAACGTTTCCATGTTAAGAAAAACAGTGACTCTCAGCCCAGGGTGCAATGGTGCTTGCCTGTAATCCCAGTGATTTAGGGAGGCTGAGGCAGGAGGATCAAAGGACCAAGGCCAGCCTCTGCAATTTAGCAAGATCTTGTCTCAAAATAAAAAACAAAAAAGGCTGGGAGTTTAGCTCAGTGGTAGGATACCCCTGGATTCAATCCCCAGCCCTGCAGATAAAACAAAACAGCACAACAGTGGCTTTTACACAGGTCTGGCACGTAGCGAGATGTACTAGCGCTTGCAGACACCATCGCTCTGAATTCTCTCACAAGGCAGGTGATGAAGCAGGTGCTGTTATTAATTTTGCAGCTGAGGAGCCTGAGTTGACCTTGGCTGAAGTCTGACAGGCAGGAAGCAGCAGGGATTTGGTTTTGCAGCCCCTGCCCAAGTCTCTGCTCTTACTTGTGGGTTATGTCTTGCCTACATTAAATAGCCTTTCTTGTTTTATATAAAAACAGCCAATGACCACTGTTCAAAATTCAGGGAACACTGAGCAGCATAAAGAATATTCAGAATACTCTTACCCAGTGATATTTGTTCTGACATTTGGCAGTTTTCTGTGTGTACATCCTCCCCGTATTTTTATGGTTGATGTTCTCCTGTTCAGTTTTGAATGTCTTGTGTTTTAAATCTAAACTTATAGGAACCTTATTTCCCAAGTCATTAAACCTTCTTGGAAAAACATAATCTTTTTGAGTGGGCAATTTTAATGAATGCAACCATTTTCCTGACGTTGGACTTTCAGCCTAGGTCTCTCTGAATTTATAAATAATTCAGAGATAAATAAGTTTCTGCATAAAACTGTTTCTGTATTTTTGTCTATTTCTTTGGAGTATATTTCTGGAAATGGAATTCCTGGCCCGGGGGCCTTTATAACTCTTCCTGTATGTTGCCAAATTATTTTCCAGATGGTCACTGACTCTGCTGTTCAATTAGCAGCATCCTGTTGACTCCTAATTAGATCAGTATAAAATATTACCTTGTTTTAATCTGCATTTCTTTAATTCTTAGTGGAGTTGAATTTTTAAATGTGTCTATTAGTCATTTGTGTATCTTTTTTGGTGAATTATCTAAAACAGTTCTAATCAAACTTTCTGGGACATTACAAATAGCCTATTATCTGTTCTGTCCAGCAACTACCAGCCAGATGCAGCTAGGGAACACTGGAAATGTTAATTTGATTTTTAGTTTATATTAAATGTATTTAAGATTTTAATTTAGGTTAAATTAATTTAAATCTACATAGCCACTGTGACTAGGGGCTAATGGATAGCACACTTCTAAGCCTTTCTCTAATTAGGTATTGGGGTCTTAGTGGCTTTTATTGTTTTGGGTGATCTCTTTGTTTATTGTGGCTATTAATCTTTTTTCTTTTTCTTTTGGTGGTCCTGGGCATTGAACCCAAGGCCTCATGCATGCTAAGCAAGCACTCTGCCACTTAATTACATTCACAACTCTTTTTATCTTTTTTTTTTTTAAATATTTTTTAGTTGTAGGTGGACACAATATCTTTATTGATTTATTTTTATGTGGTGCTGAGGATCGAACCCAGTGCCCCCGCGCATGCAAGGCAAGCGCTCTACCACTGAGCCACAATCCCAGCCCCATCTTATTTTCTTTTTGAGACAGGTTCTCACTAAATTGCTCAGGCTGGACTTAAACTTGCAATCCTGCCACAATCTCAGCTTACCAAGTAGTTGGGATTACAGGAGTGCACAACCTGTGTGTGTGTGCGCGCGCGTGTGTGTGTGTGTTATTTATTTATTTTTTTGTACCAGGGATTGAATGCAGGTATGTTTAACCACAGAGCCATGTCCCTACCATCCTCCCCCATCCCCCCCCTTTTTTTGGAGACTGGGTCTCAATAAATTGCTTAGGGCCCTGCCAAATTGAGATTGGCCTTAAACTTGTGATCCTCCTGCCTCAGCCTCCCAAGCCCCTGGGATTACAGGGCTATGCCACCATGCCCAGCAATCTTTTAATATTTTTTGCAAATATTTCCCCCAAGTTGCTGCTTGACCTTTACTTTTTCATTCATGTTGTTTACAATGTATCAAAATGTTAATCACCAAATCTAGTGATCTTTTCTTCTGTGGTTTCTGCTGTCGACTTAGGGTTAGGAAGGCCTCCTCCACACTGAGGTTTGATAAATCGACTTTATTTGAGTCTTTTTGTGATTTCCCCCCATTTAGTCCTGCAATTCGCCCAGAACTGATCGCACTGTGTGGTATGGGGCATGGCATATTTTAGTCATCTCTGTGCCTGGTGTAGAATACGTGTTCAATACATGTTTATCTTATATGGTTTCCTTGTTAGGTCAGGGTGGGCCCTGGGCAAGCAAGGTGAAATTAAATAGTAGGTAAATACTACTACTTAGAAAAATTGGTATGTCCTGCATTTTGAGGTTTATGAAGATTTTAATGATGTAATAAAATGACTCTAATGCAAGGCTATTTTCAAAGAAAGATACAAAATCATATCTAAAGTATAATATCAACCATGTTTGAAAATGCAACAAAAATATTTTTTTAAATTCCAAAATATTTTTTTTTTTTTTTTAAATATTTTTATTTTCTTAGTTGTAGGTGAACAGAATATCTTTATTTTTATGTGGTGCTGAGGATCGAACCCAGTGCCTCACGCATGCTAGGCGAGCACGCTACCACTGCGCCACAATCCCAGCCCAAATTCCAAAATATTGATAGTAATTGTCTCTTGGTGGTTGATTTTTTTCCCTTTTCTTTTCTCTCTCTCTCTCTCTCTCTCTCTCTCTCTCTCTCTCTCTCTTTTGGTACTGGGGATTGAACTCAGGGCACTCAACCACTGAGCCACATCCCCAGACCTATTTTTTTTATTATTTTTTTATTTAGAGACAAGGTCTCACTGAGTTTCTTAGCACCTTGCTGTTGCTGAGGCTGGCTTTGAACTTCTGATTCTCCTGTCTCAGCCTCCCAAAGTGCTTGGATTACAAACATGCGCCACCGCCGCCTGGCTCCTTTTCTCTTTCTTTTTCTTCTCTTTCTTTTTTTTTTTTTTTAAAAAATATTTATTTATTTTTTTAGTTGCAGTCTTTCTGATTCTTAACAATTCCATATGTCCCCAGTTAATTACAGTACTTGCTACTTAACCTTTACTTTTTCATTCATGCTGTTCACAAAGTATCAAAATGTTAGTTACTATTAAATTACAGCAGGTAGAGAAACAACGTATCCATCACTTGCCCCCTGCTTGGCCATCCTCCAAATTGCAATTCCATTCCCTTGGCTAAACTCTGCAATTAAGGCAGGTAGTCTCTGGCCGGGAAGGGTCCTCTCTGGCTTTCAGTTCAGGCAGAGATTGGAATTTCTTCATAGTCATTTATAGTGTGCAAGTTTCTCCAACGAGTCATAGAATCCAGGACCCTCTTCTTATTTGTGAAATTAAAAATAATGATGGCTTTGCACAGGGTGCGTGAGTATATGTTGTTTTGTTGTTAATTATACAAGCACACATGAACACACAATTGCACATATCATCAGAACACACTCAGTGAGTGCCAACACCAATGTCAATTTTTACAAAGCAACATTCCTTCATCTTTATCACTCTCCACCAACCCCATATACCACCATTAATAATTTGATCTGAATATTTGTTTGTTTTTATAAATTTGAATTGTATTCGTGATTGTGTAATTGATCCCTTTTTTTCGCTTTCTGATAAATTATGAATGACTTTCCATATCAGTGCCTGAGGATTTATGTTATTCTCTTTAATGTTCACAGAGTTGTCCCTGATATAACTGTGCCTCAATTTTTTTTCTTCCTTCTTCCATTCATCAGTAGTTAGCCTGCTTCCTTGTTTCAAAGAAGCACAGAGAACAGGTCTTTAGGCAATAACCCACCTGTGGTGCATCTGGTGGGATGGATTCGTGTTGTTGCTGCGAGCACCTGTGTATTTGCCATTTTGCAAAATAATTTCTAAGTGGTTCTTTTTAAAAAGTTGAGCCAATTAATATTACTACTGTCAAGGCAGGAGAGCACCGATACCCTCCGCCGCCTCATTCCGATGGTGCTGATATTTTTTAACTTTTACCAATGTGTCTATAATATCTAATTATGTTTTACATTTTTATTTCTGTAATTATCAGGGAGATCAAATATCTTTTCCTCTGTTTTGTGAACGTTTGTCTTTTTCACTGGTTAATTATCGATTCTGTTCTTTGCCTATCTTCTGTATTGATTTTCCCTTTCTGGCTGATGGACAGAACCTGTTCATATAGAATGGCTATTAAATCATTGTCCGTTGAACATGCAGCAAACGTTTTCCTCCAGCCTGTCATTTTTTTGCAACTATTTATTTTTATCATGTGCTTCACTGTCTGTAAGTTTTAAATTTTCATGTGGTCAGGTTCTTTTTGTGTTTATGATTTTTTATTTTTCTATCATGCTTAGAAAGACCTTGTTCGTATTGAGGTTATAAACATATCTGCCCTGTATTTTCTTCTAGTATTTTTGTTGTTTTAGTTCCTGACTTAAAAATCTTTAACCCAACTACGTTTTTTGTTTGTTTGTTTGTTTTTTTGTTTTGTTTTTAGTACCAGGGATTGAACTCAGGGCACTCGACCACTGAGCCACATCCCCAGCCCTATTTGTGTTTTATGTAGAGACAGGGTCTCACTGAGTTGCTTAGTGCCTCGCTGTTTCTGAGGCTGGCTTTGAACTCGTGATCCTCCTGCCTCAGCCTCCCAAAGTGCTGGGATTACAGGCGTGTGCCACTGTGCCAGGCTTGCATTTTATTTTTGAGTATGATATGAGATATAACTTGGTTTAACTATTTTAAATCATCTTTAAAGTTTTCATCTTTCAGTTTTTTTCTTCAAAAGGAGAGTAGTTGCTTTGAAACCACTTTTTGAAAGTTCCACATTCTCCCTGCTGATTAGAAATACATCACATCATTGGATTTTTTTTTATGAATGATGTGAGTTTCAGGCTTCTCTTCTTTCCATTAGTGAACCTATTCCTAAAATGGTATACTCAGTTTTAATTCCTGTAAATCTTTCGTTTTAACTATACTCTTGACATGTGGAAGGACATTATTTTTCTTTCTGAGACAATTATTTTTCTTATTCATTTAAACATGTCTGTTAAACTTATTTAACATAAATTTGTTAAACCTCTAAAACATGCTGTTAGATCTACTGAACTCATTTATTTTAAATACATTTCATTAGATCTACTGAACTCATTTATTTTAAATACATTTCATTGTGGATATCTGAGGTATACAAGATGAAGCGATGAGATACATATAGATAGTAAAACTGTCACTGTGGTGAGGCACATTAACATGTCCGTCATCTCATAGTTACCTAGTGTGGCAAAAGCAGCTAAAATCTAGTAACTTAGCAAAAAAAAAAAAAAAAAAAAAGAAAGAAGGAAAGAAAGAAAGAAAGAAAGAAAGCAAGAAAGAAAGAAAGGGGCTGGGGTTATGGCGCAGTGGTAGCGTGCTCGCCTAGCATGCGGGAGGCACTGGGTTCGGTCCTCAGCACCACATAAAAATAAAATAAAGCTATTGTGTCCACCTACAACTAAAAAATAAATATTAAAAAAGAAAGAAAGAAAGGCAATACAATTAGATTTAAATTTCAATGAATTTATGGATTGATTTCAAGTGGAGTCAACATGTTTGCAATACTGAGCCTTCTTATCAAAAATCTGATATTTGACTAAAATGTTGTGCTCTGGGTCTTGATTTTCCCATTAGTAAAGGGAAGAGATTGGATTAGATTTGAAGGTCCCTTCAGGTTCTATCTGCACTACACCACCACTAACAGCAAGAGTCATTCTAGGGTCTAGAGTGTCATGATGGCACTGGGGTACAAAGACATAGAAGATATAACCCCAAACCTCTGGGGGCTGTTCATCCAAAGGCGAGATTAAGTACATACACGTGGCGGAGATGAATGTGTTCTAGATTCATGGGCGAAAGTAGGTAGCAGAAAAAACATTTATGGAAGGAGCTGCAGCTGTCAAGTAGGCCAACATTATTGGCAATGTTTCACCGGTGGCAAAATTCTTTACTATATTTAGTGAAATAATAATAGTAGCCATGTCTGGTGGCCTTGTAAAGGCTCACAGTTGGAGTGGGGTACAATAGTGCATGCCTATCATCTCAGAGACTCAGGAGGCTAAGGCAGGAGGATCACAAGTTTGAGGCCAGCCTGGACGATTTAGAGCAAACCTGTCTCAAAAATCTAAAAAAGTATATAAAGGACAGGTGATGTAGCTCACTGGTAGAATGCTTGCCTAGCATATGTGAGACTCTGGGTTTAACCCCAAGCACTAAAAAAAAATTTTTTAATGAAATAAACTTAGGAAAAAACAAAAATAAAAGTAAAAGTGATGCCTATATCTAAATTCCTTTTGGTGTGTGTCTATTAATAATCTAATTGTCTGCCTCTGACACTTAGAATATGTCCAGGTGTGGCCTCTCATAGCTCCTTAGGGTCACATGGAACCTCAGGACCAAACTCTTCACTATGTAGACCAGGAAAATGAGTCTCAGAGAGGGAAGGCCCTTGCCCAAGGTCACACAGCAACGTTAGAGTCAAGAAGACTTCAGAAGGTGTTATGTGTATATTGAGGTTTGTCCCATTTCCCTCAGGGGTGGACACAGCTCTCCTCTGTGGGGACAATTGCAACCCTGCACCCCACAATTCCCGGCTGGGTAGCATGAGGGTCTACTAAGCATCTGGATGCTGGGGAGTGGGGACTGCCCTCCCCCCACAATGGGCCAAGCAGATACCACATCCTGCTGACTCAGGCCTCTTGGAAGCCCTGACTTTTATCTTGAATATTCCCATGGTGCACAGCACATGGATTCTGGGCCCTTGGCTCCTGGTGCCAGATGGGGTTCCGCTCTCTGAGCCAGCGGGGAGAACACCGCAGGGAGATGGCTCTTGTGCTTTCCTTTCAGGATCCTCATCCCCCAGGGCAGGCTCACCTGTCCTTTCTGTTATTTCAGCCATAGGTGGGGTCTGCAGCCTGGGGTGTGCGTGACCACAGTCAGTGTGTGCTTGGGGAGTGACAGTGACCAGTGGTGACCCATGTAGGCCCCAGTGCGGTAGCACAACATCAGGGCGGAGTGACCTACTGTGAAGCCATATTGATTCACCGAGTGGCCCACCTCCCTGCCAGCACCCAGCTCTCTAGGATCAGCCTCTGATGGTTCAGGCACAAGGCCCACAGGAAAGTCCGAGCATCCCAGGTTACTCAGCCTGACCTGAGGGACACTTGACTGGGCACCTCACTGGGCATGTGGGAAGCCCACGGAGAATGATCCTGAACCCCATGTGGACTGGCCCTCACCCACAAAAAGCAGGAAACTGAGGCCCTGAACCATCACCTCCCACTTATGGGACTGCCCCAGGGGAGGCCACCTTCTTCCCAGAAGCCAACTCCCCCTCTCCTGAGCCGCAGAGTCCTCGGCCCCACTCTTGTAACCGGCCCGAGCCCTGTGCCTAGTTCTTCCCTCCTCATCTCTAAACAGCTTCTTTCTTGGGAATGTAGCTGCACTCCAGCCCCCGAGGAGCCCCGTGGGCCCACTGAAATGTTTCTTTTCTTGGTACTGAGGATTTGAACCCAAGGGTACACAAGCACTGAGCCACATCCCCAGCCCTTTTTAGTTTTTATTTTGAGACAGGGTCTCACTGAGTTACTTAGGGTCTCACTAAGTTGCTGAGGCTGGCCTTGAACTTGCGGTCCTCCTGCCTCAGCCTCCCAAGTCACTGGGATTACAGGTGTGTGTCCCTGTGCCTATTGAGGTGGTTCCTTTCAAAGCAGCAATGTCTTTGTGGATGGCTTGTTCATTCATTCATCTGTCCATTTCATAAGCATGGGCCAAGCATCTGACCCAGGCTAGACACCCTGAAGACAGAGCTGGGGAGAAAATAGTCCAGTCACTGTAATTGTCCTACCCAGATAGGGGGCTGTCCCTTGGTGGGGATGGTGGTGGTGTTGTTGGGGGGGGGGGTTGCTAAACTTCTCCCAGGCTGCTGGGCCTGTGTCCAATTGTTCCTTGGAGAAGGACAGCATCCCATCCAGAAGCCCTGATGTGAATGTGGCCCCGGGCCCCATGTGGGGACTCTACTGCCTGTGACCTTGCTGCTCTTGCTTCAGCTTAGCTCCCGACAGCAGGGACAGGCTCTGTGTCCCTGTGCAGGCCTGTGATCACTGGCTCGTGGCTGAAGGCAGTAGCAGCAGCAGTGCCCTGAGCCCCGACCACACGGGGGACCACACTCCTGGCCAGTCAGGGCGGCCCCCTGAGTCGCATCCACATTTGCTGAGGGAGCCTCACCTCGGGTGGGTGTCTTTCCTCCCCCAGAGCCGTCCTCATCACCAGTTCTGCAGGAAGTGGTTCTTCTCTCTGGTCCCCCCATCGGCCACACGGTAAGGCTCAGCTGAGGTGCCTGGCTGGTAGCCTGGAAGGCCTGGAGGCTGTTCTCAACAGGCTGAGCTGAGTCTATCTGCGGGCTGGGCCCTCGGGAAGCCTTAGGAGTATTGATTTATCTAAAATGGATGCAACTTTACTGTTTTATTTACTAAGCACATTGAAATACGCCAGCTTAAATTATTCATAGAACACAGAAAAGAATTCAAGGGAGTGTTCCCTCTCTGCTCACAGACTGGAGACAAGCACCATTAGCCATGCTTCTGAGCTGTGTCTTTTTGGACAAACATGTTTCTTGTGCAAACATGTGCATTTTAAAAAACAAAACAAAACAAGACAAGAACGGACCCATAGAACCCACAACTCATACCCAGCCACGTAGCAGGTTAGGAAATGCAGCCGCACACATATGGTTTTCAAGGGAGTCATGATTTATTAATCCTGTGCCCGCCTGGGGACACTGAGATGGTTTCCACTGTTCTCTCAGTGCAGCTCCAATGCAGTCACCACGGTGGCTGACAAGTCGGTGGCTTGACAGTCAGTCCCTAGGCTTAGGGTTACAGGGTCACCGTGATGTGCACTAAGGCCCAGGGCTATTGCTTCCTGTGTTTTGAGCAGGGTCGGCTTCAACACAGTCCGCCGCTGTCCTCTGGCTGGTTTGAGCCCCTGCTCCTGCCTGCGCCCCTGCCTCCAGCCCCGGCCTCTTGGTCTGTCTCTGGCTCGTTTTCTCTGAGGCAAGGGCCTTGCTAGTTTTGTCCATACTCTCCCCAGCGTGCTCACTGTCGTCACTGGGTCTCTGCCCGTGCTGGTCTGGAGGAAGCAAATGGCAAAGACGGGGTGAAACCGAGTGAGAGCCAGCTCCGGTGTCAGGACGGCAGTTCTCGCCCCTTCTGTGTCTCGGGGCCTCGGCCTGGTGTCCTGGTCTGCAGCCCGGCGGGACACTGTAACCCTTCTCAGGGCGCCACAGCTCCTCGTAGGAACACAGGACAGGCGTGAGGGAGAGGGATGGTCAAGGAGGCAAGAGGCACCTTGGGGCATAGGATCCAGGGACGACAGGGCCCAGCTGAGCCACGTGGGGTGCCTGTGATCCTGCCCTGACTGTGGGCACCAAGGGGCCAGAGGAGCAGGAGAGCTTCACCGCCAAGGTCCCCGAGGGAGGCTGCTGACCCCAGACTCATTTGTTTATCCAACAATAGCTCTAAGCACTGTTCCTGGTGCTGGGGGAAAAGAGCCATGAGCAAAACAGAGCCCAGATGGCCCTGCTTCACGCTTCTTACAGTCAATCTGGGGAGACAGCTAATAAAGATAAGTGAGCAATCATCCTGTGCCAGGCGTTGATAAATACTATGGAGGGGCTGAGAGCAGGGGAGGGGGAGAGGGAGGCAGGTGTGGTTGTCAGGGAAGTTCCTGTTTAAGGTGAGGGAGGGAGCCATGTGGATATCTTGGGAAAGAACATTCCAGGCAAAAGGAGCAACCTGTTCAAAGGCCCTGGGGCAGGAACTGTCTGATGTGCTTAATGGTAGGAAAGTCTGAGTGACCCAAGCAATGCGAGTAGGATAGAGTGGTAGGATGCTGTGTTCTCAAGGTAATAGGGCCTTCGACACAGGGTCCCTGTGTAGTCAGTGTGGGGAATACACCAGGAGGAGAGGCAGGAAGCCAGGGGGCTCAAGCGGGTGGTTGGAGTCTGACTCCATTCTGAAGGCCTAACCGGCAGGCTCTCTGGATGGATGATACGTGAAATGTGAGAGAAACAGAAGTTGGGGCGACATGGTGGGTTTTGGCCAGAGCACACAGAAGGAGGGAGAAGCCCTGTCCTGAGCTGGGGACTGTCAGGAGTTTACTTCGGGCCATTTACACTTGAGACGCCATCAGACACCCAAGTGGAGGTGCTGAGTGGGCAGGTGAGTCTGGGTCTCAAGAGAGGCCCAGGCAGGGGACATATTGACATCATCACCATGGTCGAAGAGAGATGCAGGGTCTGGTGCCTTGTTGCCAGGATCACGTGAAGCCACTTTCCCTCCTTTCCCTGCTCTCTGCTATGCCTCAGAGAGCCAGAGCTCAGCTCCCTGAGCCCACCCCGCTCTGCCTCTATGCCGCTCCCTCCCCTCCCCCAGCCTCCCTTTTCTAGTGCCCTGTTGTCTGTGTGTGGGTTGAGGACGGGGGTGCTATTTTGGGATCCCTCCACCCAGCAATGAGCAGAGGAAAGAGACTCAGAGGCCACTGATGTCAGCCCCAGCTCTCTGAAAACTAGGTCACCCTGGAGCCCAGGGCTCTCACTCCATGTATATCATCGACCAGAGACTCACATGTCCCTGCTCCAGGCAGTCACTGTCTGGACTGCCCGAGGCTCTGGTCACCCCATTGCCTCTCCCTTGGAGATCAGAATACTACATGGCTAACACCTTTGCCCATCCAAGGTCAATCTGTGGAAGGGACTTTGTGTGTTCCCCAACACAGCCTTGCCCCCCGGGCTGGCTTGGAGGACCATCCACCATGATCACTAGAAAATAGATATGGGCTTGCAGGGTCCCCAGAGTCATGTTTCCCAGAAAGATTCAAAACCCAGGCAAAACTGTCTCTGGCTGGGCCTCTCATCACTGATCCAGCACAGGTATTGATAGCTCTGCAAGCAATTGTGTGGACAGACGCTGATAACAATTAAAAAAACAAACTTTTTTTGAGATACACACACACATACACATATACCCATGTAACCCCATCCAGCTCAGGAAATAGAACATTTCCATCCCCTTAAAAGGGTTCCTGGGGCTGTGCCCACCCTTCCTCCTCTCTACCAGGAGCCAAGCCCTGTTCTGACTCTGGATGATCTTCACCTCTTCTTTTGAGCTTCTGACATGTTCTCTAGTTGTGCGTCTCTGGCTTCTCATGATGCCTGTGAGATTTACCCGTGGTTTTGGTGTACAGTGCTTAGTGTTTTTCTTCTTGCTGTGCTGTGTTCCATTGTGTGAGCTCTGCATTCTGTTTTGTGTTGATGATTTTACTCTAAAGTAAAGACCTCAAGGCTGTGTCTGTGTAGCTGCAGAGCTGGCACAGAGCTGGGCACAGAGTTTGTTGAATGAATGAATGAACATGTCATTATTGTGGCCTTCAGCCAGAGCTAGATTCATGGACTACTTCTTAGTCATGCTGTGATTCTCTATCAGGAGCAAGTAGTTGCTCATGAAAACCTTTTGGGAGGATCCCTGCCCTCTGCCCTGTCCAGGGCATGTCCCTTGCTCTAGCAGGCCCATAGCAGACTACCACCTGCTATAGTTCTTGGGGTTGCTCAAGCTTGTGACATGGCCTCTTGGTCCTCACTTTGGGAAAGGGGTAATAACCGTCGTACATCAAGTAGCCTGAAGCACTGTGGTCTGCAGAGTGAAACACCCAAGCCAGAGTGAAGAGACCGGATCCCAGCGTCTTGCTGTGTGATGAAGGCCCTATTGCTGCCCTCTCTGTGCATCGTTCCTCTCATTTGACCTACCAGTCTCTCAGGCTTTTGTGGATCCTTGCCAAAGCTGTCTGTGGAAGGTTGTAGCATGGGACACACAGCAGATATTTCAGACCGTCCCCTCCATTGGCTGCTGAAATGGGCTGCTATGGCCTGACTTCTCTAGGCCGAACGCTGTCACTGGCCTAGCGCAATGTCAAGAAGGCTGCTCCCCCTCTCTGCCTTGGCGCTGGGCTTTGATGGTGAAATGTGAAATCAGGAAGCGGGTAGCTCTTGAGTGAAGTTGTATCGAAATGAATCCATCAAGGCCAGTGGGATCTGGGTTTTCTTTCTGTTCCGTGGTTGTTGTTGGCTGAGTGGAAACGCAGAGGGCAACGGGGTGCTTTCAATAGAAAACCCAGTGAGAGGGGCAGGGGAGAAGCACGAAGTGGCAGTGCCCTTGCTGGGCGGCGTGGCTCTGCCAATGTGCCCCTGGGCCTTCGACCTTCACACACCCAGTCTCAGGCGGCAAGAAGCCTGATATCTGTCTACACTAGTCGTAAATATCTGACACACCATTCATGTGCCCCCCCACCCCCACCCCGCCGACGGACATCACTAACCAATGGCATTATTTCTGTGGCATCCAGAGGCAGCTCAGGTTCATTGTCACTGGAACTACTATTCAGGGCCATCAGATCTGGCCTGTGAACTGGAACCTGCTTGTGAGCTCTGGTCTGCACAAAGCCGGGCAGCAGCTGAGCTCCTTAGCTTTTATCTGGGGCTTTGGCTGGACTTAATCTAGGTGCTCACCAGATGGAATTTGAGAGTCACTTCTTGGTACCCTTTTAAAAGGAGAAAAGAGGGGGGTCTTTCTAAAGAGCACCTTAGTGTGGATTTTATAGCCTGGGAAGGGTCTTGGGACAGCATCAGAGCTGGGAGAGTTCCGGTAAGCAGAGAAGGAAAGGTGGAGGCCTTGACCCTCTCCGCCAACTGCCCCTTTGGGTTGGGGCCAGTCCCGTGTTCAAAAAAAAGACACAGAACCATGTGTCTTTTTAACACCATGGCAACAAGGCCCTCCCCGCGGCAGGTCGCTTTACAGTGGACAAAGCCCTCTGACCTCTTTCATCCTCCAAGAGGCATCCTGGCCGCTGTTTCAGAGGCTCTGGGTTGGCCTGTTGAACACTCAAGGGGCTCACGCCTTAACGCTCCAGCGCCAACGCTCCAGCACCGTCAAGTTCACTCCCAAGGGCATCTTCCTCATTTTCTGTCTGGCTCTCTGTGAGTTATCTCGGCAGAGTCTCTGTGGCCTCAGACTTCCATGTGAAAACATACTGCTGGCTAAGTATATCCTGAGCCCAAGGAGAAAATAAAGAAAAAAATTTCCCTGTGACACCAGCCCCCATAAGAAGTTTAGCAAGGGGACCTGTTCATGCTCCCCTGTTCCGAGCCTGGTGGTCTCCTCATCCCTTCCCACCTCCCGTGTTAGGCCCTGTTCCATCCCTGCCGTCCTCCGCACAGCTGCTGGCGTGCTCTCTCTGAAACAGCAAGCTGGCCATTCGCCAGTCGCCACTGGCCTCCTGCCACTCAAAGCCCTCAGTCCTAGCTCTCAGTCTCTGCACCCTGCGCTGCCACCACGCACCCACCAGGCAGGTCAGGTCGTGAACTGATTGACAGGTCGTGAACTGATTGACAGCTCATGAACTGATTGACAGGGAGTGGGGGGAGGCGTCGGGGAGTGTGGAAGCTACAGTGAACCCGTACAGGAGGATGCCCTGTGTGAAGAGGACCATCCCACCTTGGGAAAGTATAGACTCCATATTCCCAGATCCTAGTTGTTTAACCCTTGGAAATCTGGGTTTTTATATGAAATCTCCCAATTTTCAAACATTGGTTTATATGCTTTTAAAAAACGCCGCGTGGCCCACCAACAAGCATTTCTGTGGCCACAGGTGACCACCTTTGCCAGGTGCTGTGAGTGCAGGGGAGGCCACTGCCGGCTCCCCGGGGCCTCCCCGCCCGGCTCCTTGCACTCTGGCAGACCAGCTTATTCTATTGTCCTTGCCAGCTCTGTGACTTTGGGCCAGTTATGTGCCATCTCTTTAGCTCAGATGAGATGGAAATGGGAGGTGACTGGGAGGATGGTGTGAGATGTTGGAGGTGAAGGTCTGGAAGGTGCTTGGTGTATTGTAGCTGCTGAATCCGGGTACCCTAATATCATCACTGCCATCACCATATTCTGTCACCCTTTCATCCTTGGTTGTCACCTCCTGGGAGAAGCCTAGACTCCTCAGGGACACGTCCCCACCCACTCTGATCCCACAGTGCTTTGCACACTCCCCCATCCCAGCCTCCTGCTGGCTTCCCAGGCTCCCTGGGTTCCACGCATCTTGTGAGTTGGGAGCATATTTTTCTTTCCATAAACGACTCCTCACAAATATTTGGCCTGGAAGAGGCTTATCAGGGGGATGAACCTTGAATGAAGGGTGGTATCCTGGAAGCCTGAGACTACCTGCTCTTCCAATCCCAATTTTATTTTTACCGCCCAGGCTAAAGGTGTGCTTCTGGAAGCACAACGAGTGGGCTTGTCTGGCTCCACTGAGATTGACATCCATCCCTCCTAGCAGCTCCTGACGGAAGCAAGGACCCAGGAAGTGAAATTGACAGACACTGCCCAGCCTGGTTTCACATCAGGTATGAATGAAAGGGACCGAGCCCCTCTCCCCCAGGCTTGACATGAGTCATGGTGTGTCACCAAGATTGTTTTGGATATCTTTTTCACTTTCAAAAGCATGAAGTGCTATTACTATAGGTAATCGTACTGGTAAAGTACCGGGAGTTTTCTTTGCTCCCGGCGAGGTTGGTGGCTGAGCCATGAGGCCTGACAGTGATGTTTTGGTCCCCGACAGTAGTGATCCGGAACCTCTGAGACCTGACTAATTCTTCTGCCTTTGAGAGCTGAGGTTAAAAAAAAAGAAAAAAAAAAAAGACAAAAACTTTCTGTGGTCGCAACCGAGATGTCATGATAGACTCTGAGCCCCGAGAGTCCCATCCAGCCCACTCTGGCACGTTTTGAGGGTGCTGTGAGACTCAACTGAACGGCCGTCGTCATAAGGGAACCAAGCAAGGTGGGGGTGAGCGAGGGAGACCAGTGTGAGCTGTGTTTCTCGCTGGTTGTACAAACAGGCGCTTGCCGGAAGCACCTCAGCGGGAACAAGGAGGAGCTTTGTGGGGCCTGTCAAGCTGGGAATGCTGGAGGTTTTTTTCCATTTTCTCATTTTCCATTACTGTAATACAGTTATGACCCGGGACTTTTTGGGGGCGGGGTCCTGACGGAATATTGGTGATCTTCAGGAGTTCTGGTGGGAGTTGGGTGGGGTGTGGATGGAGTGAACCTGAAACTTGCCCCAAATTTGTGTTCCATTTATCAGTACCCGTTCCCCACGGCTCAACATTTCAAGAGATGCACGGTGTGACCAAAAGAACATGGGACCTGGAGTCACCTGAATCTGCTCCCTCCTGGACAGCTTAGTTGGACAAGGTCCTTTCTGATCTCCAGTTCCTCATCTTCAGTCATCCATTTGTGACATGGGATGGTTGGGAAAGGATTGAAGGGACGGCATGCAGACAGGTCCAGGCACATCACCTGTGAAGCTAGAGAAGGTCACCTTCAGGGGTCCTCACTGGCAACCCTTTCTGAGGCCCTTTATCTAGTCTCATTTGTGTACTTTTGTATTCATTTAAAGAGGGTGTCTGAATTACATAACCCTCAGACCCATCCCTGATCAAGCATCATGGAAAAGGAACTGGCTCCTTTAGAATTTTGGCTTCAAGGGGCCTAGTTAACGACACATTTGCTCATCTTGTATGTAGTTGTGAAGAATCACCCTCAGGACCGGTCACTCTGTGTAGATAGTGACTACAAACAGTCTCTGCCTCCCAGAATGGAAGCTCCAGCATGATATCCATCTGAATATGCTCAGGGCAGAGACGGGGAAGTGTGAAGGACCTGGTGGGCGTTGAGTTTCTCAGCCCTTCGGTCTGTTGGCCACTGCTGGATCCCATGGGGGAGTACCTGGGATAGGATGGCACCTGGGAGGTAGGCAGGTCACTATGATCTCCTTCTAGCAGGTCCACATACAGGCTCAGAGAGGTCACAGAGCCCAGTCAAAGTCACACTGCCATCACCGCAGGATCTGCATCTGGGCTTCAAGGCCAAGCCATCCAGACTCGAACTTCAGTGCTCCTGCCGTTGGCACCTGGAGGCTTCTCCAAGAAGCTGCACATAGGGAAACCCTGGGCAGGATTTGTTGACAAGCATTTGTCCTTTATGAAGAACGACTCCATTTCCACTCTGTCTTGTGGGTTGAAGAGTGCTGATTCGGACTTCTTGGATCTAGCACCTTCCGCGGCTGGGCTCTCAGTTCCGGCAACCTCTTCAAGGCCTCAGTCCGCCAGGCTTGCATGGGTCTCCTGGGTCTGTGGAAGAGCGGGTGGAGGCTCTTCCCTTCCCCACGGTGCCCTTGATGGTCAGGATTCAAGTTTAACCCAAGGAGGTTGGCAATGGTCCAACTGTGGAAAACCAAAACACCCACTTGAGGTGTGAGGACTGTTTGATTCGACGACTTGGTTTTTTTTTTCCTGGTTGACTGTTGAATTAAGCCTTCAGTATTGTGGGGGCGGAGGTTATCTGGTGTTTGGCTGCATGTGGAGTGTTACCCCTCTGCAGGCTAATGCTGGACTTCAGCAGCTCAGCTGCCTCTGTAGCTTCTCGGGACATGCATGAGGCCCTCTGTATGCGCGGATTCCTCATTCTTGGATTGGATCAAACGTGGATCAGAAATATTTTTAAAAAAATCATATCAGTGTTGATCGTGTACTTTTTTTTTCTTGTTATGATTCCCTAAAAGATATAGTGTAGGAAACTATTTACATAGCATTTGCATTGCATTAGATATTATAAGTCATCTGGAGATGATTAAAATTATATGGAGAATGTGTGTAGATTTTATGCAAATCTTCCATCATTTTATATGAGGGATTTGAGGAGTCTTGGATTTCGGTGCCCTCGGGTGTCCTGGAACTTCTCTTGCAGCTGCAGAGGACCGACAGTACGTCAGTGCTAGGAAGACGCCTGGCACTTCTGGACTAGAAGGGGCTTTGGGATGTGTCTGTTCCAAGGGTTGCAAACTCAGATGCTTAGGGGGTCTCACCTTATGTCAACCAACAGGGAATGGCAGGGCTGTGGCACTCAAATTCAAAACTTCAAAACTCTGCTGGCCAAACACAACTTGTTACACAAGGCAGATGTGGACCCTGCACTGTCAGTTTGCATCTCGAATGAGGTTGAACCCGTTCACTACGTCGGTTCTTGAGTGGCCAGGTGACTTGCCCAAGGTCCAGCTGGACCATGAGTGAGTCCATGAGTCTCAGCATTACTCGTTATTGTAAATTAAACAGCAAACCAAAACGCCTGACATTTGGAGATAAGGTTTTACCGTTAACAAAATGTCATCCCACAAATGATTTTGGGGGGGTCCTCATTACATCCTCACTTTGAATGTGAGGAGATTCAGGTCTGCAGAGTTCAGCCAACTTAAATGTCATATTGGGTGCCTTATGTCCTTCCTGCTCACCTGCGACAGTTTAAATAGCTGGGGGCTGTCCCACCCTTGTTATTAATAGTCTGTAAGGTTCCTCTGGACCGGGGACCTCCCGACCCAGCACAGCTAGTGACTGGCTGCCCTATGCTCTCCCTCCTGTGAGAGCTGAAATGAGGCCTTTAGGAAAAGCCGGGCCTGGCCCCCTCCCAGTGCTGGCCCTGTCCTTAGCCCGTAAGCTCCGTCACCTCTCTGAGGCTGTTTCTGTATCTGTTAATGGAGGGGGTGACGGTTGCCTCCCACACCACCTTGGTTGAGGGTGGACCGAGAACTGCGGAAACCTCTCAGCACACAGCTTGCACTGACTGCCATGGTGCTGCTGTGAGCGTTGGCATCGAATAGCCTTGGACCCCTGTGGGGAAATGTCACATTCTAGAATATTCCAGGCACTTTGCAGCCAGTACTGTCTGTGATGGGTCACTGGCCTGAGTGGCTTCCCAGGGCAGAGCTGGTGCTGCCAGCATCATCTGGAGCACTGGTGGCCCATGCCCGGCTGTGGGGTTTGCCAGGCGGGGGTGGGGACTTCTGTTTCACTGAGGAGGTGGATCTGGAATTGAGTCACTAGGGCAGAGAGGGATCCATTAAGCTGGCTGAGGTGCACTTTGGGATCTAGTGAAGATGAGTTTTCCCAGGAACTGCCATGGCTGTCAGGGTACAGCCCGGGGCCAGGAAGTCTGCAGCAGGTAGGCCTGCCTCGGTCACGGTCACGGGGCAGATGGCTATTTCCCAAGGAAGCCAGGGATGGGCATCCACACTGGCAAGCTGTAGCTGCACTCAGAGGAGCCTGAAGTCTAGCCAGATGTCCTGTAGAGTTCCAAGGCACCCAACCTTGACTTTTCTTTAGGATGCTCTGAAAAGTTGCAATAAAACGTCTCCCTGCCCCAGTGGTATCCCAGATTCATCAAGTCAGGATTCTGGCGTGGGGGGCACAAGGGTGAGGAGGGTTCAAACTCCAAGGGCTCACCAGCACCGAGCACTGGGGTTCCAGGTAGAGTACTCCATGCTCAGCCTTTGTCTGGGTCTGATGGTAATTCGCAGGCCCATTTGTCACTGTGACTACTAATCATCATTGTGGGTCACTGAGGGTGATGCTGCAGAAGCTCTTTGTGAGTCAGGAGGGACTTTGAACAGACAACTGCATGACCATCTGGATTTTTCTCTGTGTGCGTTTCTATTTTTCGGCATCATTCGGGGATGGTGGTTCTCAAACTTAAGAATCACCTGAGGGCACTTATTTTAAAAAGGCAGTTTCTACCAGAAAAAAAAAACCTGTTTTCTGGTAGCAGTTGTGTTCAGGGTGTCTGGGGTAGTGCCCAGGAATCTGCATTTCATAGATTCCCTGAAGGAAGCATCAGGGTGATTTCTGCAGCCCCGTGTGTGTGTGGAGGAGAGGGTCTGTACCTCCCTCCCTCTTTGCCCCACCTCGCCATTTACCCTTCTCCTTTGGGCATCTGTCCTTGGACTTAGGCAGAAATAGACCAGGTTTTACCCCTGCTTGCTGCTAACAGCTGTGTGACCCAGGACAAGGAGCTCCATCTCTCTGAATCCCAATTTCCTTGACTATAAAGTAGGGAAACAACTCTGAGCCCGAGTCAGCCAATGTCATGTGTTCGTGCCAGGGGCTCCCCACTACTCAACCTGCCCCTTCTCCCCACCCTTGGAGTTCCTGCCTCCTCACCAGAGCCCGGCGCACCCTCACCTTCTTCTCCACATTATGGACGGACCTGGAGTCTGTGCTGGGCAGAGCCAGCTCTGAGCCCGGAGGTGAGTGGGTTCGGGACAAAAGACTGAGTCTAATCTGAAACCCAAGGGAATGTGACAAATAGCCATAGAAGGGACACCAGTGAACGGAGTGTCTCCAGCCCTGCTGTTGTTCTTGGGGACCCTTTCTAGCTGTGGGGGTAGCAACAGTGAAGATGAATGCTGTGGCTACTGAGCCTGTGGTTTGTGCGTCCTAACTCACTAGCCCTTGTGTCAGCCCCAGAGGGTGACACTGGTGCTGTCTCCATTGTGGACATCAGGGGTGGAGGCTAGGACATTAGGTCACTTGCCCAGGGTCCCAGCTGTTGAATGCTGCAGTCTGGGATTGATCTCAGTGGGTGGTGCAGCCACACCCACCCTCTGCTGTGGCCGGAGGAATACTGAGCATGGGCCTCTGCACGCACACCATGATATTCCAAGCACCGTCCTCTGCAGGAGCTGAACTGATCTTTACAAGAACACTATTTGCCAGGTCTTTCAAAAGACAGCTTTCTTTGGGGTATTGTTTTCATACAATAGAATTCACTCATTTTAATTGTGCATTGGATGATTTTTAGTAAATTGACAAAGCTGTACAATCCTCACCATGGTCCAAGTTTTCTTGTTTTCTCTCTCTCTCTCTCTCTCTTATTTATTTAGTAATTTTGTTGTGGGGATTGAGCCCAGGGCCTTGCGCGTGCCAGGCAAGTCCTTTACCACTAAGCTATATCCCCAGCCCCTATTCACAATCCAGTTTTATAACAGTTCCATCACCCCTTTGGGGTCACTCTCCATTTCTACTGTGGCCCTGGACAGCCACCAAACTACTTGCTGCTACTGTAGTTTTGCCTTCTCTGAACATTTCAGTAGATTCACGCCTGAGGTGGGCTTTTGTGCTGGGCTTCTCTCCCTTAGCCTAATGTTTGGGAGGCCCATCCAGGCTGTAGAAGGTACTTGGTACTTTTGCACCTCTGGGTAGTGTTCCACTGTGTGCATATGCCATGTTTTGCTTATACATTCCCCAGCAGATGGATATTTGGGTTGTTTTTAGTTTTGCCACCAGTCTCTTGCACCATTGTGCCATTTTACAGCTGAAGGAACTGAAGATTATTACTGACCTCATTCTACAACTGAAGTCCCTTGCTGGTGAACCTGCCACGAGTGTCAGCCCTGTTCCAAGCCCATACCATGGTCCCCTTATGCTCTTGATTTCAGCTACAAGCCCTGACAGCCATTTTCCCATTTGCCTTTGGAGTTTCTACTCCATCTCCAGCTTCCCTGTGGGGCGGCCTCCATCCAGCCGTGGAAATCAATTTAAATTGAATAGCGATTCACTCTCTCCCAAGAGGCAAGGGTAATTTCCTGCCGTGGGAAGGAGGACAGTGATGTGTGTTTTGGACTTGACCTGGCTCCCTCCGGTAGGAAAGTGAGGAGCATGCTGAACTCCTGGCTCTTTGCTGTTAATTAAAAAAGGTGCTGGGGAATTAGACCCAGGAATGAACTGCCTAGGGCTCTCACACTGTTTTCTGTTTCCCATTCCACAGTGTTGGGGAGACTGTGCTGAAGGTTCTGGGGGTTCACTGTTCGTGGCCCTGCCCCAAGACATCCACCTTCCTCAGTCACGGCCCTACGTCTCCAGCCCCCAGGGCAGGACTTCTCCCAAGGTGCAGGGCTCAGGCCAGGGCTTGGGAGATGGGGACAAGCAGGACCCCTGTCTGTGGGTCCACCACCCAGTGCAGCTCCTTGTGGTTATGTGAATAGGAGAGCTGGTGGTGAAGACAGGGTTCTCCTCCTGTCCCCAGGGTTGGAACACCTGGTCCAGGAAGGCAGGGTCGGACCTGTGGATGAGGTCCTGCCCAGAGCTACCCGGGATGACGAATGCAGTGTGAGGCCAGGATGGCCTGAGTGCCCAGCTCAGGGGGGCATCCTTGGTCAGGCACAGAAGTGTAGGTGTTGTGGGGATGCCTGTGCCCTTGACCTGCGCACATTGGCTGCTTTGAGCCACGGTCTCAAGATGCCTCTCTCCTAAGCCACACTCTGGGGTCATCAGACAGGGACCTAGCCTGGCCTGACTGTTAGGTTTCACTGTGATCTGCTGGGTATCCAAGACTCTTATTTGTCTGGATTCCTTCCCAGTCCTCAGGAAATAGTAACTGCACAGTCTGAAAGAAGATGGTTCTGTCTAGGCGCTTATAGTAGAGACACTCGCCGTTTGATTCCTCCAGAGGCCGTGTGTTCGTTTTAGCTGGTGATTATAAATCAAAAGCCAAATGCACAGGAAGCCATTTTTAGAGAAACATCAAGGAAGCCCAAGGGAACCCGGTGGCAAAAGGCTTCTTTAGGGCCTGGAAACGGGAACCTTAATGAAGCTTCTATTCTGACTGTGCCTGTATGACACTGAGATGAACAATGAGCTGTGTTAAAACCAGAGACTCCATGGATTGGGCCACCACTATAACAGCAGTCTACGATGATGACACACACTGGCAGGGAAAGACACTCCACTGTCAAGCCGCACATGTAGAATTGCAGGGTAACCACAGCTACCTGAATTTTCAATTTATAATTTATAGTTTGCATTCTTAACTTATAAAATTCTAAATACATCATGTATAAATGCATTATAATTTTAATTTATAAAAGGGAGGTTACTAACATTTACTTATTAAAATGAAAGGTTTTTTTATTTAAATAGTTAACTCTTGGGGGGTACTGACCGTGCATCGGGTGACCCTTGCTGTGTCTTACTTTATAGAATCTTCACCATGACCTTGTGAGGCAAATCCTCTTGTGTCCATTTCACAGCCAAGGAAACAAGGCTGAGGAAGGTTAAAGGATGTACCCAAGGTCACACAGCTAGGAAGAGAAGTAGCCACCGGCTCTGTGCAACTCCAGCTCTCCCGTCCTTTCTGCTGTCGTGTGGATGTGTGCTTCACGTGTGTCTGTGCACAAGGTGGGGAGGCGGGAGCTAGAAAAAACAATGCCTCATCAGGATCATTTCTCATCTCGGAAGTAGAGAGATTGTTCATGGGCAATTAAAAATTTTGTAGATGTTCTTGTATTTTCTAAAATGTCAATATATGACTGTGCAGGGGAGGTATTAAAAATAATTCTTTTCCTTTACCCTCTCTTGACTCTCAGGCTCAGTAGCTGGGACCCGAAAGTCAGGCAGATGACCAAGAGAAAAGTTTTATTTCACAAGCGCGTGGGAACTTTCTGGAAAGAAGTGAAAACCCAGAGAAGGGATTAGAACCAGGGCTTGTATACCACTTTAGCAAAGGGTAACAAATGCAGAAATAGAAGATGGGTGGGGCAGGGGATTGGGCTTCAGGGCCAGTAGATTGTCGAAAGGTAAATAAATGGGAGGGAGGGGCTGATGGACCATAACTTATAGAAAGCTCTGTGGTGCAGGCTCAGGTTGCTGTCGATCCACTGATAAGAGTTGTCCAGTCCCAGTGACTAAGGGTGACCCTCTTATGGAGGAATTCATATTGCTTTTCCAAAGGGAAATCCAGGCCCCACTTTTAGATAGAAAGAGGAGGGCAGGGAGCTAACTCCATCCCACTCAAGATAATCCGAAGCCAAAGTGTCATATTTAGGGGTGCGTCCTCCAATCCCCTTTCACTGCATATTACAATTACACCAGCAAAAATGTGATTGCACTACTTCTTCTAAATGTACTCACTTTAAGAACTCAATTTAAAGGAGGAAGACCTATGCAATTAAAATGTCTACTGCAGACTTATCTACTGGGTAGGAAACTGGTGTGCCACTTAGGAAATGAGGGAAGGAATGGAAAGCACTGGGATGAAATAGTCATCCAAAAACAGCAAGCTGCATGCCAGGCACAGTGGCGCACATTTGTAATCCCAGAGGCTTGGGAGGCTGAGGTAGGAGGATCGTGAGTTCAAAGCTAGCCTCTGCAACTTAGCAAGACCCAAGGCAACTTAGCCAGACCCTGTCTCGAAATAAAAAAAATTAAAGGGGCTAGGGATGTGGCTCAGTGGTTAAGTGTCCCTGGGTTCAATCTCTGGTACCAAAAACAAAACAAACAAACAAAAACAAAAACAAAAACAAAAAAACCAACAGGCTGAGAGGCAGTGGAGCAGCCCAGGAAATTCTGATGACCCGGCAGGAAGCAGAACTCAGTGAGGCCACCTGGGGAGAAGAAGCTTCAGAGCAGGACCAGAGGGGGACCAGCGTCAGGCACAGTGGTTTGCAGGGGACACAGATCAGGGCTGCAGATGGTTTCTCTCTTTTCTGGACCCTGGTGGTGACCTTGTTTCATTTATGCCATTTTAAAACGTAGAGGAGCCAAGCGAGGGAAAAACCAGCCTCTTCATTTAAGAAAGGGAAACAAAATCAGACTAAGGGTGCAATTGGCCACCAGGATGCATCATTTCTTTACAAAATAAGAAAGAAAGGAAAGAAGAGAGTCCTCTGCCCACAGGAGTGGATCTGTGGGGGTTCACAAAGAAAGCCAAAGTGAGCTGGATGTGCTGCGTGGGCAACAGATGTGAAGGGCTTTGAAAACTAAGTGGTAACCACATGGCCGGCCGTGCCTGCTGTGCCTCAGGGGCGCTGCTCCAGAGAGTCATGTCGACTCCACGCAGTCATTTGATAATGGGATCGGTGGCAGTGCCTGGCACTTGTCCTGTGAGGCTGTTCTCAGTGCTTTCATACCTCGCCCCTTGGGGTGGGGGAACACAGAGGGGAAGTGTCCTCAAGCCTTCCTAGCCTGAGGTGGGCACCCGGGAGGGAGGTGGAGCAAAGGTCACAGGCAGGGTCATGCATGATGTATTCAGGAGCCTGTTGCAGATCTGTTGCTTTGCGGTGCTGGGCTGGAGTGACAGGGTTTATCCATCACTCTTTATCAACTCTTAATGACAGATGTGACTAAACTTAGTTAAAAAGGAGAGTTTGCATACAGCCAATCAGGGAGCTTTCAAGTGACCTCAACCAGCCTAGTGCTTTAAGAACTAGAAGCCCTGTGGCTTCCACTGGGGGCAGCAGCCATGGGGTGGGGGTGGGGAGGAGCCGGAAGCAGTTTCCTGCTGAACTTGCAATAGCTGGGAATGGAGTGGGGGGGAAGTACCCTCCAGATGGATGGGTCGGCGAGGGCTTCTGGGTAGGCAGGACTCACTGTAGCACCGGGTGACTGGACCCAAAGAGGATGGGCAGCTAGGCAGGGGAGCTGGCAAACAGGACCAGAGAGAAGGTGGTGTTTGCTGTCAGGTGGTTGTGACTCTTACCTGCTCCCTTAGAACCTGGCAGGACACGAGTTGAGAGTTCTGGGTCCACAGGCGATGGCCTGTCGAGGCTGATTTGAATTTGCTGGCTTTATTGTCTTTACATGGTGAGAAAGAAGAGCGGGTGTGATCTGATGGGTGAGAACGGAGGTGAAGTGGTTGAAGAAGATGGAGGAGGGCAGCAACCTGCACGTTGTGAAGTTGCAGCAACTGGGCGTGACTCCCCTCTTCAGGTGGTGCAGTCACCAGAGCTGGGCATCCAGAGCAGTCCTTGCTCCTGTCTCTGACCTCTTCTCCTTCTCATTCCACCATGGATATAAAGCAGCAGTGCATTTAGGAGAAAGATGGGAAGTAACCAAAGGAAAATCTGGGTGATAGGAAAACAAGGGTAGGAAATGAGGTGAATTTGGTGGGAAGGTGTCGCTATGCATCATGCCAAAAAATCTGTCCATTTGATAGGTTATAGAGCATGGATTTACTTCTGAGCTTCCTGGTGGCCAAAGCAAAGAGGTAGCCTAGAGACCTGAGGAGCTTCTCTTCTGTCCTGAAACAGTAGATGTCTCAATGGCTCTTTGAGCAGTGAACAGCATGTTTCACAGGGCTGTTTCTGATAACAATCTCTCGATGCTGAAGGTTTACCCCAAAGCATAGTTTAATAAAAGCAGTTCTGCAGGGGCCAAATTAGGTTAGTGCTTGTGAAAGATGTTTATAAACTACTAGGTATAATTGTTGTGGTAGCAGAAATTTATGCATCAAACTAAGATTTGGACCTTTCTAAGCCTGGTTTCCTGATTAGAGCTAGGATTCTTGATGAGAATTTCCCATAACTGCCTTCAGAAACCGCTCAGTCTGCAGAAATAAAATGATGCCCAAAATGTGCTTAGAGCAGTGTCTGGCACACAGTAGGTACTCAATTCATGTTTGCTCTTGCTGCCATTGGGTTGGAGCCAGTGGGCCCAGTTAAATGCCACTCTCCTGCTTGCCATGCAACATCAAAAATGCTTTGCTAAGGAGGTTCCCACTTCCTGAGCATTTTCTGGGGGTATGATGTGGATGGAAGGTGGATTATTGAGAGATTTGCTTCAGAGCAAACACGGAGCTTAAGGGATGTGTGTGTGTGTGTGTGTGTGTGTGTGTGTGTGTGTGTATGTAGTTCAAGGAAAGATGAAGGTATACACAAAGAACTTTGCAAGCTGTGTTTGGAAGAAAGGTGGTGGTGGGGACTGCACGGCATGATTTTTTGGGAGATGCTGGTATGGCTGAGGACAGAGTTGCACCCCATGTGTTTACACCCCAAAATGGCATTGGAAACCGCTTTGCAGAGTGCCATTTAAGCTGGCAGGGGAGGTGTTTGAGGGCTGCCACAGTATCATTTTGTAGAGAAACACTATTCTTAGCTGTGCTGTTTGCTCTGACTTATGCACAAACACTTGTCATCTTGAGAAATCAGCTGCCGTCTCAAGAAATCAGAGACTGCTGCAGCTGGAGGCATCGCAGGGATAGCTCAGTGTCCCACATGTCCTCCTCTTACCAAGCCAGAAGCGAGTCCCTGAGGGTTGGAGAATGAGCACTAGCACCAGGTGAGCTCCCAGGGCAGCTCACCTATTGATAAGCTCATGACCAAGTGAAACGCTGACCATGAACCTGGGCATCCAGAGGATGGTGGTTCAATATGGGGTGATAGGTCCATATGACAAGATGTGCCTGCAGAAATATTTAATGCAGACCATTAAAAAGAGTGGAGGAGATGGACCTTTATTGATGTGGAAGGAGGTCTATGGCATATTGATGAGTGAAAGAGGCAACTTGCAAAAAAAAATACACATCTGTGTGTGTCTGTGTGTGCGTGCACACACAGAGATATATATTATTATTGTACAACAAAATGGTAGGGTTGTGTGAGATTGTCAATTATTTTTACCTTTATACCTTCTCCTTTATGTTTTATGCATTGGGGTAGTGTTTTATCTCCCCCCTTCTTTTGATGAGTCTTGATTTGTTATCATAACAAGCTACATTAATTTTGAAAAAAAATGTTCATTGCTCATATGGAATAGGTCTCAAAAATTATCAAGCAAATAAATGTTCATAGTCTGAAACTTGGAAAACTATTCGTAAAAGCTGGGGGGCGGGCATCCCGTGCAATGCCATCATCAGAGTATCCTGACCACCCATGGGCTAGCTTGCTGTCCCTCTTGCTGGGATCTGTAGGAAGAATTGCTTCTGAAAACTGCCTAAGTTCTATCCGATCTCCATATCAGAATTGACTAAACAAGCTGGACGCTGTGGCGCATGCCTCTAATCCCAGCACTTTGGGAGGCTGAGACAGGAGAATTGCTAGTGCAAAGCCCGCCTCAGCAACAGCGAGACGCTAAGTAACTCAGTGAGACCCACATAAAACACAAAACAGGGCTGGGGATGTGGCTCAGTGGTCAAGTACCCCTGAGTTCAATCCCTGGTACCAAAAAAAAAAAAAAAAAAGAATTGACTAAATGGGCTTCTTAGGTGTTAGACACCTAGTTCTAGCTTTCCCTTGTGACTCATATAGTTAAGGACATCTTTGTGCATATGTCTTTTCCCCACTGCCCTTGTTTTTAAAGTTGTTCCTAAATGGTAATCTTCTAGTCAAACAGAACAGGCATTGTTAAAACCCTCACTACACATTTTCCAGTTGCTTGAAAAAACAGTTTCAATTAGCATTCCAGTGAGAGAGTGCTTATTGGACCCCAGTCTCATTAACATGGTGCTGTCCTTTCAAAATATTAATTAATTAATTAATCATCTCTTTGAACTAGTCGGGCTGAACATCAGGAGGCTGGTGCAGGGCTCTGGGTGCTGTGAGCGTCATGGAATGTGGCTCTCCCACCTCTCCTAGCCCTTCCAGCTCCCTCCAGGAGAGCCCAGGGGACATTAAGTAGAGGTTTTGTACTGGACAAAAAGACCATGTATTGAAATTTACAAATTACAGGCAGCTCCCGGGTTCCAACCCAACACTGTCAAAAAAAAAAAAAAGTGATAAAAATCGAACTAGAAGATAATATAGGCAATGTGTATCTAATTTTATTATCCATAAAGTAATGAAGGAAGCATCAAAAGGAAAGTAGAAATAAATTTTAAGGTTCTGTAAATCACAAAGCACCACGAGAAAATGTAAAACTGCTTGATCACACGGATTTGCAACATATCGGAAGAAAGATGGATATCTCACGTGTATTCATTTTTTTTAACATTTATTGAGAGCTTGCAACACTTGTTATAAATGCTGGGGATTCAAAAATATATCAAATGCTTTTCCATTTTCATAAGAGAAGAAGAGCTTAATGGGAATATGTGTGAGAATATAAGCAGTTTCTAAAAAGACAAAAATACATGAAAAAGAACATGTAACCTCTCTAATGATCATGAGCATGCACATTAACTCAGCAACAAGAAAAGGTTTGTTTTTTTGTGTGTGTGTGAGTGCCAGGGATTGAACCCAGGGGCACTTTACCGATGAGCCATATCCTCAGCCCTTTTTATTTCTTATTTTGAGGCAGCAACTAAGTTGCTGAGTCTGGCTTTGGAACTGCTATCCTCCTGTCTCAGCCTCACGAACCACTAAGATTATAGACATGTGCTACTGTGCCTGGCAAAGAAAGAACTTTTTTCCCTAAAATAGTTTAAAAATTGCAGAACATTGCAACTGAGTTTTGATCCTTTGAAGGATAAATAGGTTATAACATTTTGGAGATAATTGGATAATAGTTTTAATAAATTTAAAACAATTTGTGTTATTTGATCTAGAAATTCTAGCTCTAGGACTTTAACCTGAGCAGAGAATCAAAGAGGCAACCAAGTTTTATTGATGAGGATATTTATCACAGCATTACACACACACACACTCACACACACACACTCTCTCTTTCTCTCTCTCTCTCTCTCTCAATCCAAGGGTTTAACATTTTAGTAACAGTTTAATAACTTAAGGTGCACGTACATAGTGGAATATTACATAGATGTTAAAGGCCTTTTTTCTAGGAATATTTAAAAACTTGGTACTACATGAAAAAAGTAAGATGTAGAGCTATATACATTTTAAAATCATGTGTATAAAAACCCACAATGTTCAAATACATGTTTATATGAGGACTGAACAGACCTGAGAAATATTTGGAGGATATACAGAAGGGGGGTTAATGTAGAGGAGGGGTCTCTTATTTTTTTAAAAAAATTAATTATTCACATTTTGTTTTAAAATTTTACTGTGAGAATAATGTGCTACTTTTGTAGATAAGGAGATATTTCAGGCAGTTATTACATCAGGTAGAAAGTACCAGGAATACCAAACATGCACAAACACAAAAATGGCATTATGATAATGAGGATTTTGAACTTATTCTTTTTTTTATTAAAAATAATTTACAAGTAATTGTAGCTTTTTTAGTGAGAAGTAAGCAACCATTGCTATAAAATGCTGGAAACATCATGAATCACTTTTCTACCATCAGAATGCCTTATAATTCAAGAAGCAAAATAAACTTACTTTAAAGCATTATGTGAGGCCTGGGGTGGAGCTCAGTGGTAGAGCCCTTGCCTAGCATCGTGAGCACTGGGTTTAATCCCCAGCGCCACAAAACCAAAACCAAATGAAACAAACATTATGTGAGTAGCATTCCAACCACTGTGCTCAGCATATTTTTTTTCAACCTTCTCAGGTGGAAGTACCTCTAAATTAGAAGCTAATTGTGAATCTAAAGAAGTACGCTAAATGGTCCCTATTTAATTCTTGTTCCCAGACTTTTGGGTCATTAGTTTGGAATGTCTATTTGTTGCATTAGAAGTTGGAGAAAAATATATTGAGCCTAGTATTTGAAAATGCAACCTGCTATATATGTAAACATGGTCCGAGCCCTTTGGAAAACCGTTTGACAGTGTCTTATCCAGTTGAACACACACCTACCAGAGGACACGGTCGTTCTGCTTATAGGTAAGAGAAATGAAAGCATTTTCATTTGTGTGTATGTGGAAGTTCACAACAGCACTGCTTATAATAACTCCAAACTGGAAACTTCTAAAATGTCCATCGGTGGGAGAAGAGTCCATGAATGGTAGTGTAAATATATCTCCAGGCTCCACTACAAAGTCAAAGAACAAAGTACTGAATCATGA
>CM053399.1:10407990-10577226 GCA_028644305.1 Xerus rutilus
CCTTTTTGGAAACCATCCCACTAGGCTGGGGGGTAAGCAAACTGTGGCCCTCTGAAATTCCTGCAAGCTAAGAGGAGTTTTTACAGTTTTAGATGATGTAGGGAAAAAAAGGAAAAAGAATATTTCATGATGTATACAAATTATATGCAATTTAATTTTTGCACCCAGAGTTAAAATTTAATTGGAACACAGCCACACTTATTATATTATGTACTGTCAGCATCTGCCTTTTATGGTATGGTAGAGTCGAGTAGTTGCACCGGATCATGTATGGGCAGCAAATTCTGAAATGGTTTGGATTCTGGATGTTTTCAGGAAAGCCTTGCATGCTCCTGACCATGGGTAAATCTAAAAAAAAAAGACCGTTTAGACAAAGTGATCTCTGAGTTCTGTCCTAGCTCTAAAAATTTGAGAACTCTGAGAAAGAAATTCACACCTAGGTGTCAATGGTTGATACCTGCCAGGAGTACCTGCCTTTAAAAACGATCTCGGAGGAAGCAAAGGGGTGAGGTGGTTTGGCAGTGGACATTTTGGTGAGGGGCTGTTCCCAGTGTGGGTCCATTTCAGTGTTGGTGGTGAACAGACAAAGGCTTGTAGAAGTCAGTCTGTCCCGTTACAAATACCTGCCAGTGCCCCAGAAGCTCATCCTGGCGCTTTCCACAAACTTCCCAGAGGCCTTGGGGAAGCCCAGACACAGGGCAGACTGGAAGAGCACAGGGTTCATGCCAGCCTGCCCAATGAGCCAGGCTCTGTGGCAGGATGCGGCCACGTGTCCGCTTTCCATCCCCTCTGTCTTTGTAAAGCTCATCTCTTGTGGGTCTCACAGGAGGTGCTAAGTGAGTTCCAGGCAGACAGGGACAGGCCACAGCATAAGGGACCTCCACATCCCCCAGAAACTGTATGGCCCCATCCACGCCAGTGGGCTGTGCTGTGTGGTCTGAGCAGAGGGTAGAGGGGAGGGCTGCTGTTTGGGTCTCCTCTGAACTCTCCAGCTTGCCCTGGCCAGGCCAGGCAACGGCAAAGCCAGCGCCAACAGGAGCCCCTGGATGGTTCTAAGCGGAGGGTCCAAACTTTTAGGAATCTGGAATCTCTGTAAAGTCTCATATCGGTCCTTCATTCCAGAAATAAAAATAAACAGAGTTGGCCTCAAAAACACACTCCAGGGTCAAATTTGGCCTCAGGTTGCCAGTTTGAGGCTCTTGAGAAGGAAAACCATGGACCGTCTCTGGGGTGGCACTGACCACGCAGCCAGTGGCTTGTGACCTAAGTCTCTCAGCATCAGCTTCATTTCCAAAGCAGGGGTCAGGCCTGGACTTTGCAGGTGTCCAGGGAGGCTCAGCCTGCCTTCCAGTGAGAGGGTCCGATGTGCATGCGCCTGCGCCACCAATGTCCCTCTTCCTGGCTGGGCAGTTCTGCAGTGTCTTCTCATGCCCGAAGGGAAGCGGGGCTGGTGGGCTGCAGGGTCTGCTGGTGGCCGCCGCCTCCGTTGCTTGGGGAAGGCGCTGGACTGGCGGGGGTCGTGAGCGGTGGCTCCCCTGCTCGGCTGGTGTAGTCCCCTTCGCGGCCCCTCCACCCACCCAAGGAAGCCTCTCAGACCGGAGGTGCTCTGCGCCCCACAGATCCAGACCCCAGGGAGGGGGCGGCTGCCGAGATGGCGAAGATAAACTCATCGCACACGCAACACCCAAGTCTGCTTTCCGGGTTTCGCGTGGGTGTTCTTCTCTTAGAGGGAAATCGGACGCCCTTGAATGGATCAGGGAGCAGAGTCCATCGTCCCCACTTCCCCTGGTGCCAGGCTGGTCCTGGAGGCCCGAGGGCCGTGGCAGAGCGAGATCCTCGGACCCCCGGCCTGGGTTTGAGTTTCAGATCTCTTGCTGGTCACTTGTGCCCTAGAGGGCAGAGATGATGACAGTAGCTGCCACAGAGAGCTGTTGGGATTAAAAGCTTGGTGGAAGGGGAGGAAGAGGGGCCTGGAGCAGGAGCAGGACTTACGTTTTGCTACTTAAATGAAAACCGAAGTAAATGCAGTAGTAATGTTGGTTCTAAGCAGACAGTACAGACATTCTCTCTGCCCCTGGGATACCTCGTGATTCCCAGGCTTGCTTTCTAATTATGCCTCCTCTTTTCATCTTGCTTAATTAAAAAGTGATACGCTAAAGGGTGCTAATATTTAGAGGTGTCACTTGGTCTCCCAGGCCCGAGGAGGTCTTTCAGCCCTCCTTTGGCTCAGGACACTGGGGCCAGAGGACAGCAGGAGTTGGGTCTGGGACCTTCAGAAAACTGGTCTGTCCTGGGGAGAGCTGGGGAGGAGCAAGGCTGAGCCCCTTCGTTGTCTGCAATTGGGGCAGGAATGGGAGGATGGTGACATCCATTTACAACTTTTTAAAACCTTTGTGGGACACAGATGTTCAGATTGTAGCGGGGCCTATTTATAGAAACACGTCAAAGGAAAAAGCAAACCTACTTCTCAGACAGAGACAGTTAACCCAAGACCTTCAGAGGCTGCGCACACGCTACAGAATCTGTTCCTTAAAGGGCATGTGTGCCTGGTGGCTCCTCATCCCAACTCTGCCTGTAATAGCAAGGCCCTGCCATGTGACATGGTGGACCTCAGGACCAGTTTCAGGGGTCTCCACTTGGCCTTAACCAGGTTCGGTTAGCGGGACCTCTTCTTCTGGCTTGTTTCCATTTTCCATTCCCCTTCGTAGAGTAAGACTTTATACAACATCAGATAACCACACACACAAGCACAGTTACAAAGGTGGGTGGCACACAGGTGGCGGCAGGTTTGACACTCGCTCCTCCGCGGACGTGGGTGATTCAGATTCAGCGCAGAAGAGGACCTTGAGGTGTGTCTCATGGGGAACAAAGGTGCCAGGCGTTTGAAAGGAGCTCACGTGAAAACTGAGGCCTGCTCCTCCTGCCCCCTGTGAAGCATTTACTGAGCATCTGTGGGGTGCCAGACTCTCCCTGGGGTGCGGGGTGCAGTAGAGAGACAACAGCCCCCACCTGCGGGAGCTGCTGTTCCCATCTGCTTCTTCTTTCTGTATGGTCCCCTCCTTGGGATGCATAAATCTGTTACTCTAGGCACCAAGACCCTTGCTGATTGTTCAACAAATACCTACTGGCTGTGCCAACAACTGGGGAGTCAGCACTATGTCTTACCCACCTGGGCATTCCTGGAGATGAGCAGAGAAAGTGATCCATAGTAGGTGCTTAAGAAACATTGATTAGGTTGCTTTGAAAAGACATGAGGGGAGGGGGTTACAGTTCAAGAAAAGGGAAGGCTAGGAGGAACTCCATGGGTCAGGGCTAGGACATTAGTATGAACTCGTGTTTACCCTAATGGAGACACATGGAGTATTTGTGGATTTGTACGTGCACCCAGGTTAGTAGATGGCTTTCTCTGTCAGCTGGCACAGATTAGGAATTGCTACCCTCAGCACCCAGGTCCTCTGTTCTAATATTCTCCATCTGAAGGAAGCAGTGCTCCTTGGAAAATTGGGGCTGATTCTAAGACTGCAGCAGGGAATGGACCAGATGAAACTGGGGCATCTTTTTTTTCCCAATTTTTTTATTATAGTAAAATACATATGACATAAATGTTACCATTGTACCTATTCTTAAGCATATAGTTCAGTGATCTTAAATATATTTCTAATGTTTAGTGACCATCTATCTCCATAGCTCTTTTCATCTTCCAGGTAACTCCCTATACCTGCCTGTGGCACTGGCCCCCAGCCCCCAGCACCTGGCACCCACCGCTCTACTTTCTGTCTTTGTGATTTGCCCAAAAATGGAATCATACAGCATTTGTCTTTCTGTGACTAGTCTGTTTCTCTGAGCATAAGGTCTTCAAGGTTTATCTACATTCCAGTATGAGTCAGAATTTCCTTCCTTTTAAGAGAGGTGTGGCAGTGCGTGCCTGTAATCCCTAATCCCAGCTACTCTGGAGGCTGAGGCAGGAGGATCACAAGTTTGAGACCAGCCTGGGCAATTTGATGAGACTCAGTCTCCAAAACAACAACAACAAAACCCTTCCTTTTGAAAGCCTTGGAGCATTTTATAGGGCCAGAAAATAAGGAGGACATTCTCAAAACAAACCCATGAGGATAGTGTGTAAAATGTCACATGGAAACCAATGGAAAGAGCTCCCAATGGCTAACGCTGGAAAAACCTGAGCAACAAAATACAGTGTCATGGGCTATAATCCAAAGTAAACACCACTGGGCCCGGGCTGATATACATAAATAATTGAATAGACAGAGGAACATGGGCAAATCCCCCCCTGAGGAAATACTTCAAATATTTATGGAGTTGCTTTGCCCTTAAAGAGGTAGAGCACAGTTCCCCACTCCTTGGGGGTGGGCTGTGCATGGTGGGCTCCTTCCAGAGAATTCAGTATGTTACAGTGGGTGTGGGGTCAAGGGGAGAGTGACTACAGTGGACAAGTGTGGCCTTGGCCAGGAGGTCAAGGTCAATACTCACAGTGACCAGTCCTGTGGTCACAGCATGCCTCATGGGTTAGAAGTCGGGACAATGACTCTTCACCTCCAGGGTCCCCCTCCTCCTGTCCCAGGACCTTAGAGTATGAGTGAGAAAAATATCAGTGAAGTCAGGCTTTCTTTGTGTCTGATAATGATGGTGGCTTTGAGAATTAAGCAGTCTGGCACTGGGGAAGAAGGTGCCTGCAGGCAGCGGGGACAGCAGGAATCACAGCAGACGGGACCGTGGGGCTCGTTTTCCTGGGGGTGACAGAGGCGGGGCTGGTTTTGCCACTCATCCCCCCACACTGACGATGCTCTCTTTTCCTCCTCAGCTCTAAGCTGCACCTGCCACCTCAGCTCCTGGGGTCCCTGCCAGCCCTGCAGCCACCACCTTGGACTCCTGGGCCCTAGGAACCCTGGGATCCAGAGTTGCCTGCCTCGTCCTCAACACCCTTCCACCCAGGACTGCCAGGCTGTGAGCTTCCTGAGGAC
The DNA here is from genome assembly GCA_028644305.1 of Xerus rutilus. Taxonomy (NCBI): domain Eukaryota; kingdom Metazoa; phylum Chordata; class Mammalia; order Rodentia; family Sciuridae; genus Xerus; species Xerus rutilus. The sequence continues at coordinate 10,412,970 of CM053399.1, forward strand.
AAGGGCTTTGTCCTCTGGACACCAGGGCTTCATAGTGGAACCAGTCCTGATGGCGCCATTAAACTTTCATGCGATCAATGTTCTGGAACTCAAAGACATGGGACTCTAAATAGTGAGAAGTGATGTCCTTTTTAACTCTGTGCCAGTCTTCTCATGACAACTAGGAAAACGTCTCAGGTGGGTGTGAGGACATCTTCCCTCCTCTCTCGCCCTTGGCTGTTTTCATGTATAGCCAGGAATCAGCAGGTCCTTGGCTCAGACCTGAGCAGACAAATGTATCCAGCAAGTGTAACAGTGTTGCTTTATTTTAGAATCATCTTCAATTTATAGCGGAGGATGACAGTTTTCTACTTATAACAGCAACATAAGTTTCCTTTAAATTGGTTTTAAATTTTAATACAATTTCAGAATAGAAAAAAGTTTTAAGCATAATGCAAAGAATTCCTAAATGCTCCTCTTCTCTCTCTATCTCTCTCTCTCTTTCTTTCTCTCTCTCTCTCTCTCTCTCTCTCTCCTCTCTCTCATTCTAGGGATTAAACCCAGGGATCCAGGGATGCTTTACCGTACAGCTATATCTCCAGACCTTTTTATATTTTATTTTGAAACAGGGTCTCCCTCTTTTGCACAGTCTGGCCTCGAACTTGAGATCCTCTTGCCTCAGCCTCTCAAGTCTCTGGGATTAGGGGCAAGTGCCACTGTGCCTGGCTGTCATGTCTCTTTGGCTCCTTTAGTCCGAAACAGTTCTTGAATCTTTGTATTTTGTGATGTCACCGCATTTTGAACAGTATGTGCTGATGTTTTGTAAAATGTCTAAAGATTCCTTTAAAAATAAATTTATGTTTTTTAAAAAGTAAATTTCTGTTTTAAAAGCAGCAGAAGGGGCCATGAGTTTGGGAGCAGAGGGTGACTGTCATGGTCCTGTGACAAAGGATGTCACTGTGTGTTGAACCTGCCTGGACACCAGGAGGGGAGGCTCAGGCCAGGGTCAGGGCCATGGAGTCTGGAGAGGGAGCTGGGTGGCCTGCGGGTCCTGGGCGAGTGTGGCTGTAAGTCCTTTTCCTCCCCGGCTGTGTGGGGGGGTTGAAGTGTGGACAGTGTGGCCAGCCAGGGCCCTGCCAAAGCAGGGCACTCAGAGGCAGGGGAACCAAAAGATTCTCAGCAGGGTGGGGCTCTGGGGAACAGGTCCCCTCCCTCCTTTGACTGGGGGTGGGGTGGCCATCTGGAGGTGTGGTGACCTGGGGAGAGAGAGCAGGATGGGCTTCTGTCCTGGGAGGACTGGAACCCCTCCCCAAGAAAGCATGCCTCCTGGTCCCCTGGGGCTCCAGCCCAACCCACCCTCACTCTGCAGCCATAGTCTCCTTCTGGCTGTGTTTGCTCACTGGCTCAGTCCACCTGTCCTAGCTGGTGACCTTGAACTAGTTCCCTGACGCCCCTGGGCTTCACTTTTCTTTCCTGGAAGACAAGGGAGACTAGAGTGTGTGGATGAACTGAGGCTATTCTGTGCTGACTCAGAAAGCGATGGACACCGGTAGGGGTGGACACAGGTGGCTTCCTTAGGCCCTGCTGCCCCCTCCCTTCCCTTGTCTGCTCAGATACCCTTTTCTCCTCTCCATCTCACCTCCCCCCAACACACGCACCTTTGTCTCTCTGCTTCATCTTCCTTGGTTGCTATTTTGGTCCTTCCTCCATGATGATGGTGAGGGTGAGCCTCTTTTCATGTCAGGATGCCAGAACCCCGTCGAGCTGGTAAACAGCTGAAGGATGTGGTAGGAGATGAACTTTCCATTGAGGCAACTTTGAACTCGGCTCTTCCTTCATGGGGCTCCCCTGTGCCTCCCTGCTCTGGAGACCCCGTCCTACCCTCAGCAGGCCAGGATGGCCAAAAGAGGCCACTTGAGTGGCCATGCTGGTGCCCATCTCCTCTGCCCACCTCCAGAGCTGTCAAGAGGGTCTTTGAGGGGGAGGAAATGGAAACCACAGATGGGAGATAGGGAGGGATGTGGAGCTTGGCAGGTGTACCTCACAGGTGAGGTTTCCAGGGGAGAGGCTTGGGTACCAGCAGGACAGGGAAGGGAAACCCGGGCCTGGGAGTGGCCTTGGAGTCTCAGAGTCATGTCCATGTCGCCCTGGTGGGATTATCCCACGGAGCCTCTGCCTGCTCTCCCCCTCATTCCTTGGAGCTCTCCAGGCATCTAAGGGTGCAGGGGAACCCTGGGGTCTGTGGCAGGGCACACGGCTGTCCAGCAGGGTGTGCAGGTCAGTAGACACAAGAGAGCGCTGCATGTGGACCTTCCTGCCCTCAGGAGGGTGCTGCGGTCCTTCCTCCATATGAAGGATAAGCCCCCTGAGCCTGGGAACCACTCAGATCCTTCTTGAGCCCTGGTTTTCTCAACTGTAAGATGGGATCACGCAAGTGCCCGCGAGGCTGCTGGGAGCATGGATGAGTCAATGCCATGCCCTGTATCTGATGCGGAGTGAGGACTCGGGGATGGAAGCTGCTGTTATTATGTCACCACCATTCCCTCCCCCAGGGCTGGAGGCTGCCACGCTGGGGAATCATCTCTGTATTCCCTCCCCATTCTGGAAGCCCTCACTAACCTGTCCCCTCGTCCTGTCCCCCAGTACTGGCTACCTGTGCTCTATGGCCACCTCCAATCTGGCCTCTGTTCCTCAGGCTCCTGCCCCTCACACCACCTCTGCTTCACAGCAGGAACTTTGTCCTGGCAGGTCATTCTCCTGCCTCAGAAACTGCTCCTCACTCCCCAGTGCCTTGAGGATGCCCCAGGGTCCTTCTCTCCCGAGCCTCGGCTCCCCAGGCTCCAGGCGACGAGCACCATCCTTGTGTCCTAGAGGAGGTCCCAGGAGTTCTGAGACGTGGACTTCAACTGGGGATGAGTGGGTTCCTCGACAAACATCACAGAAATGAATTCAAGGACATGCCAGGTGGAGGCACAGGTGTTTACTTAGAGAAGCAGAGACGCTGAACAAGAACGTGGCCAGCTGAGTGCAGAAGCCCGGCTTCCCAGCTCCCGGCTCTTCTTTTAAAGAAGACCTGGGGAGGGGCCGGTGCATGTGGGGTTGACCTGGGTCTGGTGATCGCAAGACGGTTTATGGTGTTCTGGCAGTTCTCAGGATCCTTGGCTGATGTCCTCTCCATCATCAAATCAACAAATAGCCTTGGCAGAGTGCCTTATAACATGGGCTGAGCATTTTCCTTTTCTCAATCTATTCCAAAAATGCAGGCATTTGTGGTCTAATTATCAGTGAATAGGGCAATTTTCTCACGTGGGTGACTTTTCAGCAACTTCAAGATTGTTCAGTGAAGATTTCCCAGAAATTTGGGAATAACAGGCCTGGAAGAGAGATGTGGTATGGGAAAGAAAATCTGGAACTTTATCATAATGCTTTCAGATTAAAATTATAGTTCCTTGCCCTTCCTCTTATCTCCTTTCCTCCTTTTATTTCTTCTGTGCTCTCTCACTTGTGCAAATTGCCCCTGAGAACGTCCTTCACTCTCTCTGTCCAGCAAACTCCTATGCATCCTTCAATGGCCTGCCCAGTTTCCCCCTCTTTTGCCATACCTTCCCCAACAAACCCTGGCAGAGGTAGTGGCTTCTTCTCTGACGGCGCAACCTCTGTAGCCATGTGGTGGAGGCCCATATGCAGTGCAGGTCGTACGTGCTGAGCCGTACGTGAGCTGGAACTGGAATATGTTGATATTACTCTTCAGAATCCCTCGGGGAAGTTCTCCCAGCCTAAGTGTGTGGACAGAACACCCTTTTTGTATAGGAAAGAGGGGCAGCAGAGGAGTGCATCTCTGCTTGTTTTGCATCAGATGATGCATTTATCTGGGGTGCAGTGGGGCAGGGGAAGGGAGGCGTAGGGAGGATGGGGTGAGAGCAAGATTGTAATGATGTGAATCCTTGGTGTTGTGGGTTTGAGCCCTTGTAGAGTATTTCCACTTAGAAGAGGGAGGGAGGGACTGCAGGGAGGTGAGGAGAGAGGTCTCCAAGGGAGAAGGCTCCCTAAGGAAGGAGGAATTGTGTCTGCTCTGTCCAGAGTCCTGACTCTCCCCCTGGGGGGAGGGGGTTGTCCACTGTGGGGAGTGGTGTCCTCAGTGGCTCTTTTCTCCCCTATCTGCTGCTGAGCAGACACCTAAGTTCTTGTGGGTTAAACGTGCCCATGATACACCCCCACTATGTCATACAGTGTTTCCCATTTGGGCTTCTGAATTAGGTAGAAAAGTGATGCCACCCACTAAGCTGTGTGGCTTCTGGCTAGTTGCTTTATCTCTCTGGGCCTCAGTTTACTTATTCACAAATAGAGAAGATGATACCTTCTCAGAGAGTCCTTATGAGGATGACAGGAAGTAACGCCTGCCGGGCACTCAGAGTAAATGCCACCCAGCCTATCACGGTCACTCCTGTCATCACCACCACCAATCTGTGGTGACATAATGCAGCCATCCATCTCTGTCAGTCTCCTCTAGATTGTAAACTCCCCAAAGGTAAGGGCCAGGTTTCATTCCTCTCTGTGCCCAAGGTGCAGCACAGAGCCTGGCTCTGTGTGGGTACCCAGGTAGTGAAGGACTCTATGTCCCCAAGCCCCACATCCCAGGGTGCAGCATGGGCCATGCTGTTGGTGGACAAATGGGCTGCTGTCTCCAAATCCCAGAGATAGGCTGGGGCTCTGACTAGGCCCCTCAGCGTGGCCCTAGTGCCCCAGGGACAGGAACAAGTTTCTACCAGAAGAGCCATGGTTAATGCTCAGACTCTGAAGCCGGACGTCCTATATTTAAATCCCAACTGTCCCTCTTGAGCTGTGTGACCTTGAGTGTTTTACTTATCCTCTCTGAGCCTTAGTTCTCTCTCCCTCAAAACGGGGTTGGAAGCTGGGCGCGGTGGCACATGCCTGTAATCTCAGCACTTTGGGAGGCTGAGATAGGAGGATCGCAAGTTCAAAGCCAGCCTCAGCAACAGCAAGGCGCTAAGCAACTCAGTGAGACCCTGTCTCTACATAAAACACAAAATAGGGCTGGGGATGTGGCTCAGTGGTCAGGTGCCCCTGAGTTCAATCCCCTGTACCACAAAAAAAAAAAAAAAAACAGGGTAGGAGTAAGAATCGACTGTCCCCAGCCTCAGTCTCTTGCTGTCTTGATCACATCACTCCACTGGCTTGGAAGGCCTTCCCTCTCTACTTCGATCGCTACTGCCTGTTCAGCCTGTAGGACCAGCTCAGGCATGGCCTCTCAGGGTGAGCCTTCCCGAATGGCCTCCCCCTCCAGCTCCAGTGGGGCCAGGGCCTTCCCTGAACTTGCAGGGCTGTAGGCTGTGAGCTCACAGCTGGGATGTTGTCCATACTGCACAGCAAGGTTTCTGGACCAGAGATTCATCTGCCAAGTTCATGTAACACCTTTGTGTTTCCTCCTCCAGACCTTTGAGGGCGTCACTATCCTTGAGGGTTCCTAAGGGAGGCGGAAAGCTATCTGCTCATGTTCTCAGCTTCCCTGCCAGCCCGGCGCGCCCAGTGTCAGGCAAGAACGTCATGATTTATCTGGGTTCCCCAGTCCTGGCTATGGGCCTGCCATGTGCTGGTCCACTTAGGAACATGTCATGGAGATCGGGAAGGGTCTTTCTGGGTGCAGCCCCCATTGCTGTCCCAGGAGAAGAGATGTCTCCAAAGAAGGGTCTGAAGAAGTCTCAGAGAGAAGGGGGAACTGGACTCAGGAACATCCAGGTTCTTGGCATAGGTGATGAAGACTTCAGCCTGGGCCAGTCAAGGGCTTTGAGGTTCACTGGGTTGGGGGCTCTCCAGAGAGAGGCGGGGCAACTGGTGATTGATGTTTACAGAGGGACAGTTGCTAGGGTGGACTAGAAGTGGAGCCCAGAGGGAGCTGCATATTTTCCGGCCAGTTTTCCCTGCCCTTGCGTGTTGCCTCATGTTGTAAGGGCATGGGTCAAGGTCAGAGGCCCAGGCTTGCCACTCAGGAGTTGCAATGTTTTGTGGGCGTGTTCTGCATTCAGCGGTGACCGTGTTTCCTGATTTTAATGTTCCTGGACACTTCCTTTGACACTGTCTCTTGCTCTAATCCCAGATTCCTATCTCATCACCCTCCCCAGGCCATGCGGTCACCCTCTGCACATCAGTTCCTTTGCCCTGCCTAACCTGTGTCCCCAGACTGTCCAGGGACTGGAGCGGGCAAGGTAGATGTGCCGGGGTTTCTCCTTCTCCAGCACTGTGGGTCTGGGAAGTGTGTCTCCGCTGAGGGCAGCAGCTCTGGCGAGGTGGGAGAAGTGGACCCGAAGGCTGTGGGGGCCATCTGAGGGGTGGGGGCAGGGCAGAACTGTGACTCTGCTATTAACTCAGTGACCTCACAAGTCCTTCCCCACTCCAAGCTTCAGCGTGTCTCTTTTCCTCCCCTTCTTCTTTTTAAGGAGATCTCTCGCTTATAGCCATTGATCTACCAATGACAGGGAACACTTACTCTCAAACTTCTAACCCTCTCCACCATGGGGAGTTGCCACTCCTGCCGTGCGCACCCTACACACAGATTTACAGCAAGGAGACGCTCAGAGACCTTGCGTGGCTTGCCGGAGGCCACATAGCCGGGACAGGCTGAAGCCTGGGAATTGAACCCGGGCTAAGTACCAACAACTCGCCCCGCCCACCGCAGCCGTGGCTCCTCCCCTAGGAATACCCCGCTGGCCCCAGGGGGGCTCATCACAAGAAACCACATCCTGTGACGGTTGCCCTGGGGAGCGCCTGCCTCCTCTCCACCTCTGGGACAAACAGAAGGCAGGCCCCGCCCCTCCGCCCAGCGCGGGCATCCTTGGCCCTGTCCCCTCCATCCCCGCGGCTGGCCAGGATCATACCTGAGTGGACAGCCGGCTGGAGGAAATGCGCAGTCGGCTCCGAATCCACCAGCCCCACCTCCACCGTCCTGCACAGTGCGCAATCCCTTGGCCAGACAGCGCCTGGCATCACACCCCAGAGCTTCCCGGGGACTCAGGTGGGAACTCTTTTAGCACAGCGCCAAACTTTTGTCCCTGTGTCCCCAATTTATTTTTCTTTTTGGGACTGGAGATTGAACTCAGGGACACTCGACCACTGAGCCACACCCCCAGCTCTATTTTGTGTTTTATGTAGAGACAGGGTCTCACTGAGTTGCTCAGCGCCTCGCCGTTGCTGAGGCTGGCTTTGAACTCGCTTTGAATTCTCCTGTGTCAGCCTCCCAAAGTGCTGGGATTACAGGCCTGCGCCACCGCGCCCAGCTCCAAACATTTTCCACGGTGCTGGGCCACCGTAGGTTTCCAGCTCACTCAGACGTTGCTTAAATGGTTAACAGCTGCCTCTAGCATTGCCCGCACCCAACACCGGGTGCGAGCCAGCGCCCACATACACAGCCAGCCTGCTGGCCCTCCCTGGGTACCATCTCATGGAAGACGACTTCTTACAGATGTGCCTTCTGCCTGTGGCAGTGTCTCTGCATCCTGGGGCAGGCTCGGCTCACCTCATACTGCAGCTGGGGGTGCTGGGGGTAGGCATGAGGGGCTTGGTGGCTCCTAAGCCAATGACAGGCAGAAGTGGGGGACCAGTATCCCAGCTCCCTTGCCTTGGTGGGACAGCCCTAAGGCCCGGGACTCAGCAGGACAGTGCCACAGGTACCCACGACAGTAGCCTGTTCATGAGCAGTGTCTTGTCTCGGTCCTTCCCTCTCTCTTCCTCCCGGTCTCGCTGGTGTCCCGGGGACACTTTCTAGATAACCAGCTCGAGCTCGCCTTATCTGTTCTACCGCAAGAGAGAAGCCACTCAGGCCCCACGCACACACGCATGCGCACATACACACAGCTCAGCCCTAGCCAAGGTTAAGGACTCGTCACTCCACGTCCTGGTTTTATTTAGCTTTTCAGTTTAATCTCAGGATACTCAGCACAGGACACCAAAGGCCTGGTGTGAGCCTCTCTCCGAGACTGCCTGGGCATGATATGGCTCTCGGCGGGACGCTACCTATTCACCAGTTCACCCCAGCAGCGTCCCCGTCAATCCAAGGAGACATGAGGGGATCTTGAGCTTAATGCAGCCTTTGGGCCCTTCCTGGAAGACATCTCTGTTCCCCTGCCCCCATGGGGACTGGGCCCCCAACTTTTCATAAATCATAAGAAGCTCAGAATAAGGATCAGCTGTCCAGGGATGGGCACAGCAGAACAGTCTGGGTCCGTGGTGGTCACAGAGGGTCCTAGAGACAGGACTGGCCTCAGGCTCTGGCTCCTAGGTGGGGCACATGGTCATCCTGCTTGCTGACAGCTGGCTAAGCCGAGAAGGCTCTGTTCCCCACCCAGTGCAGTGGCCACAGTGAGTGAGGGCCTGACTGAGCCAGTGTGTGTGGCTGGCATCCACCTCTCAGGTGGCTCTGCTCAGCCATCCCAGCCTGGGGCCTCTCTGGGTGGCATCAGGATGAAACCTTTCTGCAGTTCTTAGTACCTCTGAGCTGCCTGAGACTCAGGAAATCAATGCATGGACACCCAAGGGTGGCAGGGCCTTCAAGTTCATCCAGCACCAACCTCCAGCAGCTGCAGAGAGGTAGCCCAAGCCCTGCTTGTTCACCCCCTGGAGGGAGCCCACGCTCCTTGGGGCTGCACCCTCCATCAGGGGCTACTGTTTGGGGCTGTGCCGGCAGTCTGCTGGATGGATGGAGACTGCAGGGTTCCAGGAGCGTTTCCTTCCATTTCCTCAGGGGAGGCCTCAGCCCCGTGGGTTTGATGGAAGGCAGGGAGTAGGGAGAGCAGGAGGGCAGAGAGGGAGCCACCCGGGAGCCAGGCTGGACCCAGTCTAGGCAGCTCCGATGTCATCATAGTCTTCCTGGTCAGTGGAGTCCCGCTGGGGCTGGTGGGACCCTGTGGGGCCAGGAGGCTGAAGTCAGCAGGAGGCTCAGTCACTGCCCTGTGGCCCCACAGGACAGAGTCTGGACCCCTGTCTCCTTCCCCTGCGGTTCTGCGTGAAGCCATCTTATCCTCTTCTTCACTGCCACCTTGGGACCAGAGCGTCAGCGCTGAGGGCAGAGCCTCAACTGTCTAATTCAGGCTGGGGTCCCAGCAGTCTCCCCCCAGGGGCCAACCAGCTGCCTCTGCTTGACTCTCTCCCCTAGCAAGGAGCTCACTGCCTCTCAGCTGCTTGGTTGTCCATTTCCCACCTCCTCATGTCATGTGTACCCCTCCCTCTCTTCCTCCTGTCTTTTCTCTTTTCTCCTTGGGCTGAGATATCCAGTGAATCCAGAGCCCACCCTGCTGGACTCACCCACTCTCCAGTCACTCTCTGTCCCCACTCCCAAGATCTCTTCCCCTGTCCCGGCACCTGGGCACTCAAACTGTTCCACCGAGGGGAGCTGAGGTGGCGGCTGGAAGTTCTGGTACCACTCTCCTCCAGATGAAGTGCTGGAGCTGTCATCAACCAAGGGCCCTGCTGGGGACCCACAGGACCAGTCACCCTCTGCCAGGATACAGCCAGCTCTTGAACTGCTGGAGCTGGAAGGCCCTCAGGAGAGCCAACACCCCAGTGTGACAAGTGAGGAAATGAAGGCCCAGAGCGGGAGGACACTTCTCCAAGGTAACACAGCAAATTACTGCTGATCTGGAACTGGAATTTTGAACTTGACCTGGCTCAGGACTCCCAGCTCTTTGCTTCCTCTAGCCAGGCTAGCTACAAGATGCAAGACAGGGGAGACGCATAGCTACCTGCAAAAGTTGCCTGGAACCCAGCAAGCTCCAAATTGGGGGGCTGCTCCTGGAGGGGGCTCCTCTCTGAAGAAAACCCCTGGGGGTTCCACGGAGGTGGCTTGGTGCTGGGGCTGTTGCAGTAATCTTCCCCAGAAGATGTGCTGGATTCACTGTTGATCCTTGGGTGAAACTGGGGGACCAGAGAGGGGTGGTCTGCGAGGTGGTGTCCGGGGATGGCTGCTGGGATGTGGGCAACATGCAGCTCTTCGACTCCTGAGTCGGTAGAGAGAGGATGATGAGGAAAGAGGAAGCGACATACGAAAAGGGCTTGAAGTGAGACTCCAGAAAGAACTTACTGCCTACAGGAATTGTTAAAGTCGGGGCCCCTCCATTGAGGGAGGCTACTGCTGGTATGTCTCAAGGTGAGTTGAGCTACTGAGTCCGAGGCAGGGCTGGCGTCCCACCCACCACCTCACCATGACTCCTACCCAGACTCACCTTCCTCTAAGGGGGGCATCTGGAACCTGCTTTGCTGGGCCTCCTCCTCTGTGAGCCGGTGCCTCTGGGAATCTGTAAGAAGCAGAGGGGGCGGTGGAGAGGGATAAGGCTCACCTCCCTGTCCTTGGAGCCAGGAAGGAGGCTGAGGTTGCCTGGGAGGACACCCAGAGGGAGAGAGGGGCTTGGCCTTTCCTTCAGGGCTTCGGCCCCTGTCCTGGTCCAGGCCGACTCCTGACCTCAGCCCAGGGCAGACTCACGTTTGCCCTGGAGCCAGTATGGAGACAGGTTGCTTCTGGCCAGAAGCCCGAGTGCACTGCACCTCCCACTGCTTAGGGAAATAATCAAGTCTGGGTTTCCTCTTCAGACCCGGCAGCTGCAGAAACAGGCTGATGTGCCCTTGGAGGAACCTTTCCATAGCAGAAGCCAATGACCTAGAATCCTGTCACAGACCCTGTGGCACCTTCAAGTTTCAGAATGAGACAGACGGAGATTCAGAGTCTTAAGCATCCAGGACCCTGGAGTCAGTCCTCTGGAACCCAGCACCACCGACTTTTAGTCCCAGTGTCGCAGGATTTTGGACTCAGCGTGTGTCCTACATGCCTGAGCTCAGAATCTCAGGTTCTGAGGACTTGTTCCTATGGCTCCCAAATGCTGGTCCATGGGCCAGGAGAAGTGGTACCTCCCTGTCCCTTCCCTGGAGGCCAAGTCAGTAAGTGGGGCGGGGCCAGCTGCCTGCTCTCCTGTGACCTTCTCCCTCTGGCCTGTGTCTGGACACATACTGGCCAGGGTGGTGGCCAGTTCCCTGCCTCCCTTGCAGCTGGCAGGCTCTGCCTGTGCACAGAGGGTGCGACTCCTTGGCATCTGCCTTGCCTTTCCTGCTGGCTGCGATGTGGACGTGGCGGAGAGCCTTTCTGGATGGCGAGGAGAGGTGTGTCATCTTAAGGACTGCAGAGCAGCAATAAAGCCACCAACTTCTCGGGACACCGTCCTATGGGGGTCTCTGTCGTACACAACTAAACTTCTATCATAACTCAATAGTAGGAGTGAGCACAGCTGGGTATTTCTTACAAGCTTGTGAGTGACTCTGTAACACGTGTGGGATTCTCTGGTCAATCCAGCCCCCCAGCCTGCCATGGGTCCTGCCATGGGTGCCATTTTCTCCGTCTGTGTCTTCTGGGGAGAAGGCAAAGGAAGGGCTGCACAAGCCAGCTGAGAGGGCAGAGCTGGCAGGACCGTGGAGGGACACAGTGAGGTGGATGGGGTCAGGCAGGCCAGCAGGGGACACAAGAGTGTGCAAGAAACCATCCCAGCTGCCTCCTGCCTGCACTCCCCCACTTCTTACACAAACACAGCCCCTCCAGGGGCATGTCCAGGGCCTGGTTATGGTGCTAAGAGCCTATGTGGCCAGAGACGAGGGTAGGAGTGGAAGTGCCTCCAGGGTCACAAGGCAGTGTGAAAACCTGTGCATAGGGCCATTGACAGTCAACCCGGTAGGTAAAGAGCGTGGTTCTGCCCCAGCCACGCCTTCTGAAGGTCCCACATCAGCTGGGGCTCCTCCGTAAGGCAGGTGGATGGGCCCTCAGGAGCCCGGCCCTGCACTCACTGTAGAAGGTGGTCAGGGCCACGGGAGGCTGGGCGCTGAAGTCATAGTGCTCATAGTCAGAGTCCGAACTGGAGTCCAAGTCCGCGGGGGGTGGGGCCAGGACTTGGATGGGCAGCTTGGGAACTGGGGAGAGAACAGAGCAGGGCCAGGGGTGGGGGACATGCAATGTGGCAGGCAGGAGGACATGAGGGGGGCAGAGCACAGGTGGCAGGGACAGAAGTGGCAGGAAAAGCACCAGGTAGTCCATCTTGTACAAGACCCTCCACCCCAGATTGCCAAGGTCCTCCTCATGTCAAATATGGAGAACTAAACAGCTCTTATTAATTTAGCTAGTACCATGTGCTAGGCATTGTTTTAACATGTACAAATATTGTCTCATTTAACCCTTATAATAACTCTGCAAAGTAGGTACATTATCATCCCCATTTTGCAGCTGAGGAAACTGAGGCACGGAGAGGTTCTCCCCTTGCCCAGAGAAGCAGACTACCTGGTTCTAAATTATAGGCAGTGCTATTCAGTGAGCGGCTTCCTGGGCTCAGCTTTGTGCAATGCTCTATTATCACCTCCTCTCAAATATATGGATACTGTGTGCAAAGCATCTTTCTAATATTTGGCTGAGTTTTCTATTGTTTTTCGTGGCATTGAACTCTTCCCAAATAAAGGTGATTGGATATGTTCAGAATGCAAGTGATTCAACTCAGTCCTACACAAGCCTTGCAAAAGTTAGAGGTCTATATATTGTGAAGGATGGGTATCTGATCCAATTGTCTGTTCTCAGAAAATATCAAATAAAATTACATCTCTGGAGAATCTCAATGGTGCTCTGAAGGGCAGCTGATAGGGAAGGATATTGCAAGAGGTGCCAGTATCACAAAGCTACGAGCCAATTAGTACAGCAGAGGCTTCCTCTGAGAACCATGATCCAAAGTGCCCGTGGCTCACATCTGTCCAGAACTGGAAAGCCTAGAGTCTCAGGAGGACTGGACTGGAATATCATCTGTCCACCAAGCTAGAGAGGGACTTGACCTGACCACGGTTGTGAAGCCACGTGTGAGCTGGCCCAGGTCTCCTCTCCAGCCAGCTACTGCTTAGACCTAGGTGGTGATCTTTCAGAAAGTCTTCCCTTCCTGTCCCCCCTGCCCCACCAGGATGAGTGACGTCCTACCTTCTTCTTTGGAGATGGTGATGGGGACCGCTTGATAGCTATTGGCCCCCGCTGGGGTGGTGGTGGGAAGGTGCTGGTGGTTCACTGGAACAGGGAGAGCTGAGGGAGGGCAGGCAGAGATTCTATAAGTCATTTTTCGCCCTCTTCCAGTCTTCCAGGTTCTGGTTTCATTCACCTCCCTCCTCATGCTCCCAACACGTACCATGTGCACACACACACCACAGTCTGGTCCTGCTGCCGCCACTAGGCATGCTGGGAAAATCCTTCCCATCACCAGGAGGAGCTCCCCAGGGGCAGGGCTGGGTGGCCATTGCTGGATCACACCACTCCTGCTGGGGTCCCTCCAAGTATCACATGCCCCCCGGGATGGCCACACCTCAGGCCTGCTGCTTCCTGTCCCTGTGCCTTCCTGTGGCTCCCAGAACTTGGCACCTACCGTATTTTCCTTTAACTCTCAAGAGAATGACAGCTATGCAGATAAGTGAGAGAAGGAGGAGAATTGCCAGAATGATGCAGGGGACGAGCAGCATTAGCTCCCGAGGCTCCCAGGCCTCCATCTTCACTGTCACAGAAGATCCTAGAAAAGAACTCCAATTCAGAGAGAAAAAGGAACGGGCTCGGCTTCTCTCCACCCTTCTTCTACCTGCCTTTCCATTTTCCCTACAGCCGATCCACCTCTCTTTTTTACCTATCTTTCTCCTCCCTTCCTTTTTAAAATTCTTCCCTATCTTCTTTAGGTGCCTGGTATACAGTAGTTGCTCAATATATGCATATTGAATGAATAATTGACTAAATGAATTTATGGCCCAGAACTTTACTCCAGTGACTCTCTGTGAGACTTCAGTACTTAGTCTTTGTTCAATAGACAATTATTGAACACCACTGTGTATCAGGCATTGAATCCTGGGGATGAAAGTATGACACCAGTATTAAAAGCCTTGAGAGGCTATCTAGATCTCTTTAGGGCTCTCCAGAAGGGAGATCAACAGGTACATCCAATCCCCTATAGTGAGACAGAGAACCTGGGGACATGAGGCCCTAGAAGGAGCACCTTATTCTTTGTGGGGACAACCAAGGCTGACTTCCCAGAGAGGTAATTAAGTTACCCCTGGCTATGACCAGACCACCAGGAAAGCTGGATCTTCTTTCTGTGCCTGGGATTCAGCCTGCCCTCACTTCCTCCTTCCCTGTCTGCTGAGTGGCAGATGGGATCAGGGTGGGAAGCTGGGCTGAGGGGCTCCAGGGAGATGAGCTGATGGATCGGGGCTGGGGCTGGTCCTGGGGGCGTGGTCCTGGGAGGCTGCTCTCCCTGCTCTTTAGGGGAAGCATGGCCCCGCGACTCTAACCTCAGGGAGAAACAGGAGTGTTGGGGTCTGCAGGTGCCCGCCCGGCAGCCTGTGCAGTTCCCAGCATCTCACTCCATCGGGTGTCCCTCACCCATGGCCAGGGCCTCCAGCAGGATTCGTCCCTCTGCTCTCTCCATAAGCCCTGTCTAATGCCCTCTGGAGTGTCTGAGACAGTGAGAGGGATCCAGGAGGGAGAGGAAGGGACTGTGGGACAGCCCAGGGTTGCCAGGGGCTGCCTGCCTGCACTAGATAATCATAAGTATGGCTGGCAGTACTCCCCCAGTACAGGCCCTATGTTAAGTGTTCAACAAAAATTTAATTCACTGGAGCCTCATAACAGCATTAGGAGAGGGCCGCTGTGACCATCATCCCCTGTACTCGAGGAATCTGAGGCAGAGAGGTTAAGAGTTGCTCAACATCCCACAGTTAGCAAGAGGCACAGCTGGGATTTGAATTCCAGGAGTCTGCCCTGATACTGGCCAAGCTACACACAGCTGGCAGGCAGACCAAGCCTGGGCCTGGCATTAGAGCTGTGGGTACCAGTCCTGGGCAACACCGCTGGCTGGTATTCAGCCTCTGAGCCTCGCTTCTTCCTTCCTCCGTGCAAGGGTTATGAGACTGCTCCTGCTGGGCAGCCAGGAGGAGTAGAGGCTTGGAAATAATGTCAACAGGGCACTGAGTGCAGTGACTGGAATGTGACAAACACCCTGGCAGGTGCCTTCAGCATCCTACCAACTGGCTACTCCAGGAGTGCCCCCACTGGAGTGCATCAGGATCGCTGGGCCCCTGGGTCTCCAGCCTTCTGCCCAGCAGGAGCTCACAGCGGTGGGGAAGGAGACTCCTGTGAACTGTGGTCTACTTGGCAGGGAGGGAGCACAGGTGCCCAGAGAGGCAAGTTACATTGGCTGGGGATGGGGGTGGGGGGACAAACCACCAGTCCACCACAGGCACATGCATGTACGCACACACACGGGCATGTGTATGCATGCGCGCGCGCACACACACACACACACCCGCCCACCACAGAGGCAACTGCGCTTCTAAGAGAAGCAGCACTCACCCATGGTGGCTGGCTGAACACTAGCAGAGACTTCAGGAGTAGAGCTATTCAGCAATCTTCTAGAACCTGCCAGAAAGCACCACTCATTCACTTACTCATCACATTTACTGAGTACCTCTTGGGTGCCAGGTCTTGTGTTAGAATCTGAACCAGATAGACAGGTGACCTGGAACTGGATGTGTTCCCATCTGGGACACATGGCTAAGGAAACTTGCCCCGCCTCCCAACCTCCAGCAGTAGGAGGATCATGAATTACAAGCTGGGAAGGTGCTTTGGTCAGAATAGGGGCTAACAGAAGAATGATGGCTTCTTTTTGTGTAATTTGCTACAGACCACAAATCCCTCTTCCATTCAGTCTTTAGTTAGCTGCGGGGCCTCCGGAGATGAGATGCTTGTGTTAGCCTCATTTCCATAATCTGCACTCCCATTTGGAGGTTCTGCTTACATAGGAGCAGAACTTACAAAGCCCCTTGATGGTTATAATCTGATTTCCCAGTTTCCACATGGAAGACCGAGTGTCAGCACCCACATATTCAGGAAACTGAAGCCACAGAGATTAAGGGACTGTTCAAAGCTTCCTGGCTGATACACGGCAGAGACAGAGTCTGTGATCAGTGTCTGAGCTCCAGAGGAGTACCAACACCAGGCTTTTTCAGTTGTCAATCTCACTCTTCATACTTAACACCTTTGAAATTGGAAGACGGCCTATTACCCTTTGACAGCATGTCAACAGTTTATTTTGGTAGCATTTGTTTTTCTTTGTCGTACATAAGATAATGATGGTATGATTCATGATCAATATCACCTAATACAGTGAATTTGAAGCTAAACCAAAATGAGCTCCTGAGTGCTAGGCAATGCCTGGCATGTGGTAAGGGTTCCAGATGCTGTCACAGATATTATTACTGGTGTCTCCTAATGGGATTTTTCCTATGATCACCAGCTCTGGGATGGCAAACTGGCTTCATTTTGAATGAAGCCAATCCCATTCAACAGGGACCACTGCTAGCACGCAATAATGCCTTAATACATACTTGACTCACGATTCTGAGACTGAGCTGGGCATCTACAGAAAAGGATGTCCTGATTAATTACCAATGTCTGCTTGAGCATGGTAAGGGAATGGTCCCTGGTAGGCCAGTGTTTGCCATTGCTGATCCTGTCCAAGCTGTGGCCCTTGGGCTGCAAGTCCTTAGGAACAGAGATTCAGGTGGCACTCCTAGCCCAAATCTAGCAGTGGAATGGGTGTGTAGAGGATACCTGAGCAGAGGACCCTGGCTGCCAGTGACTGACTGCAGAGGTTAGAATTGTTGAACCGCCAGAAGCAGTCAGAGAGGGTGGCTTCGTTTCCTTCACATGAGTAGAACATCCTGCCTGGCAGGGAATGAGGCAGTCCCTTGGGTTGGTCCACCGTGGCTCCACAGCCCAAGGCCCGGCACAGCACCTTGGCCTCCGAGGAGTACCACTCACTGTCACACACGGTGCTCCAGACCCCTCGGAAGTACACCTCCACCTGCCCTTCACAGGAGTCAAGGCCCCCAGTCAGGCGCCAGGACTGGTGCTCTGTGGGGGGAGGGGCAGGGGGCAGAGTCAGGTCCAGATCCTTGAGGTTGAAATTCCAGACCCCAGATGCAGAGAAGAATGCAGCCCATCAGCCTCCAGATCTTGTGTCTTCTCCCTCCTGTGTCTGTGTTCCCCTCTCACCTGCCCCCATACCCTCTGGCTGACCCCTGCTCAGCCCTAGATCCTGGCTGCTCAAAGCATGGTCTATGGACCAGCAGCAGCAGCCTCATATGGGAAATCAGAATCTCACTGACTCAGTATTGATGTTTTAATCCCCTGCCCCCATTCTCATGCATGTGGACGAGAAGCACTGGCTGGGCCAGATCCTAGAGTCTCACCTGGGTGGTCCCATCAATGGAGGCCTCCCTGCCGGCAATCCCCCTTCCTGCTCCAAACCAGGTAACCAACTCTCACCCAGGACAAGTCCCACCTCTAATATCATCTCCTCCTTGAATTGTTTGTCCAAGTCCCATCTCCCTGCCTGGACTGTGAGCAGGGACCATCTCTACTGCACTAGCCTGGGCACTGGACCCAGGTGCTATGGATAACGCCCTTCAGTGATATGCCCCCTGAGGACTCACTGACCCGAGCACACCACACCGGCGTCTTCCTTGTGGCCACAGTACTGGTCTCCTGGCAGCCCGGGGCAGTCCCACAGGTAGGCCTCAGTTCCTGAGCAGTTCACCTGGTCACGGTGGATGGGCCCTTTGCCAGGGGTGAAATGCAATCCTGGCAAGGCCTCGACGGCCCAGCCGCATTGTAGTTGCTGGCACACCACTTGGGCATCCTCCAGGTCCCAAGTGTCGTCGCACACAGTCCCCCACTTGCCGTGCTCCAGCATTTCCACGCGGCCAGCGCAGGGGCTGCCTCCGTCTACCAACCGCAGAGCGCGGTTCTCTGAGGGTGGGAGGGTTTGGGTGGTGGGGGCGTGGTCAGGCAGGGAGGGGCAGGAGTGGGGGGCGGGGCACGGGCGCGGGCCTGGGGAGAGGGGCTGTAACCCCAGGGCGGGACTGGGAATCCACTCCAGGCTGTCCACCCGGTGGGCAGAGCCGCAGGCCGAGGTCTGGGGCAGGAGAGCCGCAGCGCTAAGGGAGCCTGGGAATCTGACATATTTGTCTATGGAAAGAAGGGGAGTGAGGTGGCCTAGTAAAAGGAGAGTAACAGACCAGGTCAGGACTGGGAACCCCAGGGGGACCAAGTGGTGATTTTGAGAACCAGCAAGGGAGGGGTTTGCTCAGATTTGGACAGGGCTCTGCGGTTGTCCCGCGCGTGGGAACCGGTTGCCTTCGCGCTGGCGGGGGCTCGAGGTCGGAGAGCAAGGCCTGGGCCCTGTGGGTGGAGCGAGGGGCGGTGCTGAGAGCCCGAGGAGAGGGCCCGAGGGTGTGGGGCGGCACGCGTACCTGCACAGGTGAGCCGGGCCGGCCACTCATAGCTGCTGCACGCGCGGGCCACCACCCTGCAGAGCTGCCACTTGGCACCTCTGCACAGCACAGCTGGTGCCAGGGCCTGCGTGGTGTCCTGGGCCTCGCTGGTGTTCCCCGCGGGTGGCTCAGGAGACAGCTCCGGAGTTGGCAGGACCTGTGGGGCAGCTACCCTGGCCACGCCGCAGCCCAGTGCATGACACACAGCCTCAGAGGCGCTGCTGTCCCAGAGTTCCCTGCACACGGGCTGCCAGGAACCCCCGAACAGGACCTCCACCGACCCGCTGCAGCGGCTGCTCCCGTTCACCAAGCGGACCCGGAGCTGCTCCCCTGGAATTGTCAGATGCAAGCTGGGACTCCACTAACCCAGAGGGACCTTGGCCAATGCCCTGCCCCCAGGGCTCTTGGCCTCAGCCTTCCAGTCTGCAAAATGGGGCAGGGCTAGATCGTTCCCAAGTCCCCTTCCAGGCCTGACCTTCTCTCTGGTCTTCCTTAGAGTCTGGAGGAGTGACTCTAGGGAGATTTTAGAAGTTAGGATGGGTTAATCCTGAGGTGACAGAGAACCAGACACTCAGTCTTAAAAAACATTTCTCCTTTGCCACAGTCTCTAGGGGCAATCTTTGTGAAAGAAGGACAGACTTCAGGTTCATGGGCCCTGGCCCAGTGGGGGCCTTGTGTCCCCTCCCAGGCCCCTTGGCTGCTCTGAAGGTGCTGTCCTGAAGGCTGCCACAGGACTGACACCGGGTTGGTCACCAGGTGGAAGATGGGCTTCTGCAGCAGCAGTTGGTCCTCCCTTCTCCAGAGCCCTTCCATTTTTGCCCAGGATTGCACCCCAGTGTTAGCACAGAGCTTTGCACGCAGTGTGCCCTTAATAAACATGTGCTAAGTAAATGCATGGCTAATCTGGAGGTACCCCAGCACCCCAACCATGAGTTCTTCAGCTTCTTCTCAAAAAAATCCCCTAAAAATGCTCAATGCCTGCCTTGTCTGTGTGTGCCACTTATTGGTGACTGTTCAGAGATGGAAGTTCACAGTGAATCTAATGGCAGAACCCCAGCCCTTGGGCCAGGAAGTAGTGGTGTTGTTTGAAGTCAGGGATCTTCACCTAAAAGCCTGCTTCCCTTTTTCACTACCCCAGGAGACCTGTTTGGTCTCAACAAGCTGACCATGGACGCCCCAATGATTGTTTGCTCACCTGTCTCCAAAGCCTCGCTCTCTGCACTGCTGGTGTTGAGCTGGCCTGGTGGAGCTGGAGACGGCAGACCTGAAATGAACCAGCAGCAGCCGTGGTGGGTTTAGAACGCAGGCATGGAGGCCGCAGAGATACCCTGATGGCGGGGATGGATGTGGGAGTGGCACTTCCTGGAGCCTGCCTATTTGGGGCCTCTGGACAGAACATGGTCCTTGGCACCAATTAAAATGTGGGGGGAAAAAAGGAGTAGAACAGAGAGGGACGGCAGTGGGCTTTGAGGCCAGACCCACCTGCTGGTTACATGACTGTGGATGGCTGATTTCACCTCTCTCTGCCAGTCCTGGTTTGTTGACAGTTACACTTAGGAAAGTATTGGGAGGCTACAATGAGACAATCTATAAAATACTTGGCATATGGCAGAAGCTGGGAAATGGGAGTGATTTAGGAAAAACATGTTTGTTTGGAGAATTTGAGAATTTCATACCAGACTTTAGGGTGATTGGCACATGCTGGCCTGGGAACCACAGATTCCAAGGGGCTTTTAGATGCTGAGAAACTGACCTTTGTGAAGGATCTTTCATATGTGAGGTCTTTACATATAGTATCCACTTATTTTTGACAAAGAAGCAAGGGAGGTAATTACAGTCCCAAATGATAGTGGCTGGATAGAATCTTCTCCTACCTCCAGAGCCACAAGCCATTCTGCCCCAGGGGGCTGACCTCAGCATCTTCCTGGGCCTTTTGGCTCCTGTTGGGTCCAATCAATGGGGAGCCCCAAGGGAGGCAAGTGAAGTTGTAGCTTCTAGTCTCCTTACTCCCTCTCTGTGAGGTCCCTTGAGCAGGCTGTCCCTTATCTGATGGTCCCTACTTCTCTCAAGGTGGTTACCTCTTCTTCGCCATCACCTGGATCTCACTTACTATTCTGGCTTTATTTTCTTGGACCCTGGGAAACAGCAGCTCAGCTGCTCCTGGCTGCCGGCTACTATGGTGTCCTTTGTAAGTGCTCCTTTTATAAAATAAGCCCCCTCCAAACTCCCTTATTTGGAGTGTGCCACCTGCTTCTTACTGGGAGCCTGGTTGATATATGCATGGCCTGAGGCCACCAAGGTAGCAAGCAATAGAACTGGCATTTGGACTGTCCCTCAAGGAGTCCATCCCACCCTGGCTCAGAGTGTTCCACTTTGCAAGCCTGAGGAGACGGCTGTGGTGGGAACCCTCATGCTCACAGGTGAGCCCCTCTGCATCTCTGTTTCTCACACACTTAGGTTTGGGCCATTTAAGTCTGGGCAGGATGATGTATGTCTACTTCTGGGCCAAGGCAGGGCAGAGGAAGCGAGTCTCCTTTATCTCTTTCTTCCTTGTTGTGGGATATTTGATGCTTGGGGTTCCAGAGGCACTATGAGGTGGAGGGGGATGTGGAGTCAGGCTGGATTTTACAGAAGAAGGAGTAAAACTCTATCGTGTCAAGCCATGAAGATTTGGGGCTGTTACCCTAGGCGTGGGCATCTGGGCCTGTGAGCAGAAGTAGAAGCAGCAGAATCAGGCAGGCCACTGCACATCCTCTTGGCCTCCCCGAAGAGCCCACGGACTCATGCCCCATGAGCATGAGCACGCACACACACACACGCACACACATGCACATGCACACACCCAGCAGACACAGGCCTCCTGTGAGCACTGTCTGGGCCTCTCCATCACCTTGACAGGAAGTAATCAGGCCTTTAATTGCCCATCCTCACTAACTCCCTGGTTGGCTGCCCAGCCTGAACCCTGAAGGGAAAAAGGCTCAGAATTCAGAGCACAACTCTGCAGTGAATGTAATATTCAGAGCAATAATTCAGATGCCCACAAGTTAGGATTTCAGAATTCTGGTTCCCACAGCAACAGTCCCTGTGCTCCGTGTTGCTTTTGATTATTTGTATGTGTGCAGGAAGAGGAGGAAAGGAGGGAGGGGTAGTGTGCTGGCTACAGTGGTGTGTGTGTGTGTGTGTGACCTTGTGTGTATGTGGGATTCTAGCTCAGTTCTGCGTCTCTCTCTGGGTATGGGGGATCGTTCTCTCATAAGTCAAGTCACACATGCGTTCTTCCACACCAGAATATCCAGGGGGGCAGGGCCCACGGCTGGGTCAGCCCTGTGTTCGTAGAGTGTGCAACATCGCTTTTGTTGATTGACTGAAGGGAAGAGCGAGCAGGCAGCAGCTAGTTTCAAGGACAGCTGCCTCCAAGGCAGTTTAGTGAAATGGTTTTTACTCAGGCATTTTAGTTTTTGTGTCACCGGTATTCTACGGTCCCTATTCCCAAGGCATGAGTCTGGCTTTTGTGTTCTCTAGTTTCTGTGCTATAGAAACAACAAGCCAAAGCTACCTTGAACTTGCCCTTCCTTTCTGGCCTCTTCACAGAGAGCCACGGCAGGGTGGCTACTTCTGGTCATCGTTACCAGTCTTGCCTGGCTCTGTGCTTCACACCTCAAGTTGATTTTTTTTTTCTTTTTGTTTTATGCATTAAATTGATTTGAAAAGGAACTTTGGATTTGCTTTACAGCATTAAGATACCTGGACATAAAAATGTTCATGACAGCTTTTTAAAGTACAAAAAACTGGAAATGGAGTGAATATCCATCCGTGGGGGAACAGCTAAATAAACTGGTCCAGTTCCAGTGTGGTGCCTCGTCAGCTCGTATAAGGGAAGAAACAGACCCAGATCTGTTGGAGGAATTGTTCAGGAAAGGAAGATGCAGAGAAGATAGCAACGAAGAGAAAGATTTTTTAAAAGGCTGTACTTTGAAGAATCGTGTGTGCTATGATTCCATGTATATAAAATTAGTTCCATATGCTGACATGCAAAAATACTAGAAAATATTAAAATATAAAGGGATGTTTTGGGGTGCTTGCTTGAAACAGATGGCGTTAAAATAAGCATGTTGCAACTAAACCCATGTTAGACATGACATGGGAGCACGTTGTCATCAAATAGACTAGGTCTTTGATAGAATCGGAAGGAACCATGAAAAGAAGATAATCATTTAATTTTCATTACCGCACGATGCAGTGTTATTTCATGCTAGGTTCATTCACTGCCTAAACGTTTCCTGTGTGTCCCTGAAAATTACTTTGAGTTGTGCCTTCTGGAAAATGATGGGCCAAGAAGAGGAAAGGGCCGAGGAGACGAAAGAAACTGGGGAGCAGGCTTTCAAACCAGTTCCAAGTAGAACTGGACGAGACCTTGGGCGAAGATAGTCGGAGGAAGACCCCACGGGAAGGGGCAGCTCCAAGGACTCAGGACAGCAGAAATGAGAGCACCCAAGAGCCTCCCTGTCCAGAAATGGAGGAAATGGGGCTCTGAGGTCTCCTGTGTTATCCAGGCCCCTGGGATTTCCCGTGGACACCCGAGAGGTGTGGAACTTGGGGAGAGAAAAAGCGTGGACTCTGAAGAAAGCGGAGGCCCCCCTGGCCCGCCCAGTGCCAAAGCATTTCAGGGGTGCACAGGAATGTTGGCTGCCCAGGCACACCAGCCACGGGGGGCAGGTGAGTGCTAGAGATGAGGGCGCCTGCCGCGCCTTGGTGCCATTAGATGTACTGAGAAAAAAGTAGGTGCATACTAAATGGTAGCTGAGTGCATCATGGATGAAGGGATTTTGTTCAGAGGAAGGAGGCAGGGTGAGAAAGGAGGTTATAGATAGACGGAGGTGGGAGCTACAAAAAGAACCCATGTGGGAAGTGTGGCATGTGTCACCCGCCAGAAACACGAGATCTGTGGAGAGCGTTTGTAGGCACATGCGTCAACGGCCTTAACAACAAAGGCAATGGCAAACCAGGCCCTTTGGGTCCAGTATTTCCATTTCTGAAATGTATCCCCCAAAATGGCCCAAATACCCCTCCACGAAGATCAGAGTCCACGCTTTGGAATTGGGTGGTATGACATTCCTTTTCCCAACTGAGCCTCTAACTGGCACGACTCTGGCAAATCATTGAAACTCTCTGAGTCTCAGATAGTTCCTGTGGGAACTGCAAATAAGATGTACCCAGGATGCTGGGCATGGTGGCACACACTTGTAATCCTAGCCACTTGGGAGGCTGAAGCAGGAGGATCACAAGTTTGAGGCCAGCCTCAGCAACTTAGTGAGACCTTATCTCAAAATCAAACATAAAAAGGGCTAGGAATGGAGTTCAGTGGCCCCTGGGTTTAATCTCTAGTACCCACCCCGACAGGGATGTACCCATGTTGCACGCTTGTGGTGAGGATGAAATGAGATGACATTTAATCACTGCACAGGGTGGAAAAGAGCCCTGGAGCACTTTGCTTTGGAGACAAAAGCTTCCGGCTGCATTTTTTTCTCATAGTAAAACAACAAAACCCAAAGCAAGCAACCAAGCAAAAGCCACACCTAGAGACAACAGAATTGTCTAAAAGTGACTAGGAAATTGGTTAGGAAAACAGCACATTAAAAATATGTGCTGAAAACCTATAGTTTCTTTACTTTGGTACCGGCGATTGAGTCTAGAGGGGCTTAACCACTGAACCACATCCCCAGCCTGTGTGACTTTTTATTTTGAGACAGAGTTTCACTAAGTTGCTTAGAGCCTTGCTAAGTTTCTGAAGCTGATCTTGAACTTGTGATCCTCTTGTCTCAGCCTCCTGAGCTGCTGGGATTACAGGCGTGTGCCACCATGCCTGGCTTTGAAGAGTTCTTAATGATGTGAGAGAAAAGGTTAAATCTAAATACAGATCAAGTATTGCTGATGAAACGTTAGTGTCTAAATTGAGATGTACTTCACTGATAAAATACACCCTGTGTTCAAAGACTGAATGAGGGAAGAAAAAAAAGAATGTAAACGTTCACTAGTAATTGTTTTATAGATAGCATGTTGAAATGATAATATTTTAGATATATTGGGCCAAATAAAGTATATTACTTTAACATATTTAATTATCAGGCTCTGCTGATCTGAAAACCACTGTGTGTCTCATGGAGGCAGACCGGATTTTTGTGTCTTCGGCAAAGGGACAAAGGCTGGGAGCACCCTGGCTGGCTTGCCTCCCGACACCTTCAGGCTCTGGGTATTCAAAGGAGTAACCGGTTCAGAAAGCAGTATCCAAACACCTGCCTGCCCCTGGCCCCAAGTTTCAATAGGTGGGCAGCTGGACTAACATTCCCAACTACAGCTGGACATTCGAGAAGCAGCCAGAAGGTGCCTAGTATAGTACTCCCTACCTACCCTGATGGTTAACAGTTACCTACTGGGTATCTCAAGTCCAAGATGCAGATAAGGAAAGGACATTGTGATGCTCCCAATGATCTGATAGGGAAAAGGGGGACCTCAAGACAGGTCAGGCACCCATCACAGACCTGGTACCGCTCAGCAATGACAGCTGGCATTTAGACAGTAATTTTCTGCACCAAGCCCTTTAAAAGCTACTTCAGAGCAATGAGCCAATGCAGTTCTCATAGTCAATCTACTAGGTGGAGAAAATGAGGCACAGAGAGGCTGGTGTTTTTTTTTTTGTTGTTGTTGTTGTTTTATGGTACCAGGGATTGAACACATCCCCAGCCCTATTTTGTAGAGATAAAGTCTCACTGAGCTGCTTAGCACCTCACCTTTGCTGAGGCTGACTTTGAGCTTGCGATTCTCCTGTCTCAGCCTCCCGAGCTGCTGGGATTACAGGAGTGCGCCACTGCACTTGGCCAGAGCTTGTATTCCAACCACTGGGTTGGAAACTGTTTTCTGCTTGGGCGGCCATGCCAAGGGAGAAAGGCAGGGAGTGGGGACAGCCCTGGGGTGGTCTTCCAAACTCCTTCTGACTCTGCAGTGCTCAACCAGCCCTGAGCTTAGAAATGGTCATCCACCTCTCCCCAGCATTGATGTCACAGCTCAGCAAACACCAGGGACTAATTTCCAAAAAGGTGTCTGACTCCAAAGATGAGCAGCAGTGAGGAGACTTTCCTCCCCCAAGGCAGGGGCCCCAGGGGGGGCATTTGTCCCACAGCCCTGCACAGCAGGGACAAGAAGTCTGGCCTCCAGCCATGAGCTGCCCCCACACCTTCCCACAACTGGCTCCATCACTAACATCCTTTTTTCAACTCTGAGGCTGGAGAGACAGACCATTTGGAAGTGTCTAGAACTAGCAGAACCACTGAATGAGCAGGGCAGGAGCCCTGAGTGGGAGGGTGCTCACTCACACCATTATGAGGGGTTAGAGATTTGCTTCATGTTGTTGGTGGCGAGCAATCACTCAACTACAAAGAGAAACCTTGCAATTCAACTAAAATTGGGGAGAAGTATAGGGCTGGCTCACACTAGTAACATGATTTGATCCGGAGAGATGACCGTGTTCTGCCTTTGAACAGACTCAGAGAGGTTGCGACACACAGTTGGGCTGAATGTACTTTGTCTCAACAAACTGAAGCTACGCTGGGAGCTCATTTGGACCTGTTACTCGCTCACACATGTGACCTACTGCAGTGACTGGACCAGCTTATACGCTCTGGGGTCTCCAAGCCCAGGAAGGTTGGAGTTACTTCTCTCCCTTTGGGGCCAAAGGAAAAGCCAATAGTTTGAAGTTGCGCTATTATTTTTACAAGATTTTTGTCTGTTTGTACACTTTTCCTTTATACTTAGGAAGGGCTTGGGGACCCAAAGAAAACTGTGCACCTGATTGACACAGGGAAGTAAATGGCAAAGGCTCGTTGAGTCCCAGTGCTGAAGGACTTCAGTCAGTCAGGCCAAAGAAAGGCAGCCTTTTAAAACTTTGTCACCATGTCACACAGCAGAAGATGTTCACCTGCATGTCACCTTCTATGCATGCTTGGATTTTAATTTTCTGATCCTTTACCACCGAATCCAAGGAGAAGTAAAGGACAATTCGTAATCTCTGCTGTGAAGAAGCAGAATGATAAGATCAATGCAACATGATAGGCTTTGGGGCATGTTTAATTTCTGGAACTCCCCCGCTTGCCCGAGAAAGTGAGAGAGCGTGAACACATTCCCCTTGAAGGCTGAGAAATGAGTCTATTGCAGGCCTGCATTCAATTCCATTAACATTTGCTGAACTTGTTCCCCGTGCCGGGAGCTGGGGCGGGTATTTGAGAGATAAGTGTAAGTGGAATGATCTAGAGAGTAGAAGAGGCACCATCTTCCCCCGGCATCAGTTCATCTGCGTCACAGCCTCCAAACTCAGGTTTGTTTTTTTTTTTTTAAATAGAAGAGGGACTTTGGAGAGAGATAAAACAGCAATCTGAACCATCTCTGTGGATCGCTACCTGTGAGAGTTTGGGAAAGTCACTAAGCCCAGCTGGGCTTTGTCTCTAATCTCCAGGCCACATATGCAGGCCACACAGGACGGCTTTGAGGGGTTCATGGATGATGTATGGAAAGTGCTTGGGACTTGGTATCTGGTAGTTGCTCTTGTTATGATCCCCCATCCTGAGGCTGTGACATCCTTCCTCTAGTACAGTCCTGAGTGGACAGGAGGTGGGAATTGGCCATTGATTCTACATTCATTCAATCCTGGGCATCGAGATGACTCTGAGGGCCCCTCAGCCTTCTTCTCTAAAGGATCAATTCCAGTTTCCCCAAGGCTGCACCTCCCTTCCTCTCTCCCCATTTTTCTATGAACCTTGTCAGTTTCCTCTCGCTCACAACCTGGCTGCTGGTTTCCCTGGCTCTGCAAAGATGGCGACAGGTGTTCCTGGAGAGATGTGAGCTGCAGTTGCCATGGCAACAGGGGTTTCTCTAAAAGAAGAGGTTCCAGTCTCGGCCTCCAGGCTTGCTCCGGCTGTGCCTTTTTTTTCAAGCTACTAGGTGATAAGACGAGATACCACCACATGGAGGGTCATGAGTCCCTCATTAAAAATCCCAAGGGATAGCAGTGAGGATTTGGCTCCAAGAAAGCCCAAAGGGGCAGAAACACTGGCCTTTCATGGAACCCATCTTCTGGATCTGCCTCAAGAATTCAGACCACTGAAAGGAGGAGGGGGAGGTCCAGGTCCCTCCTCTAAGTTCCATTCACAGGGAGCTCTTGCATGGAGCCCTTAGAACTGGTTGGAGAAAACTATCTACAAGGTCTTGGGCAGCAGAAGGAGCATGAGATTGGAATCAAATGCCTGGGTTCCCCACCCAGCTTCCTCCCTACTCGGGTGTGACCTTGGGGAAGTGACCTTGGGGAAATCTCTTCATGTGCCCAACTTACCTCCCTCACCTTGTGGTCAGGGAAGTCTCACAGGACTAATGCAAACTCACAAGACAAACCCAGTTCCTGGGCCTCGGTAAGTGCCTGAGAAGACAGCGGTGTGTGTACGCCTCTGCAGTGAGGGCGGAAGTGCAGATTACAAACTCCATATACAGGATGGCCATGTCTTTATAACATGGTGCACTAAAAAGTGATGAAAATAAATAAAGTTCAAGATCCTCAACCCCAAGACTATATACCCTTATGTGTATCCTAGAAAACAGGATACTCTCAGGGATGTTCACTGTTTGTAACAGAAGAAAATTAGAAGTAGGGTCACAATAACAGTCCACCGATTGGAAATAAATATACTGTGTTGTGTCATAGACTGGATTCTTTCATTAAATGAATGAACTAGATCTCCCTCTCTCTCTCTACTTAGATGGATGTTGAAAACATAATGAGAAATATAAGTTGTAGAAGATTCTGCAGGAGAAAACCATTCACACAAAATACACCTTGTGCCCTGACATCACCCACGGCTCATGGAGGACTTTTTGTGTAATGAGAACCTAAAAAGCTAAAAAGATGCTCATGTGCTCTGGGTGAGGAAGGACGAGAAGCCTTTTCAACAGCAGCTGCAAGGTTTCCTTTCTTGTTTAATATGTCCTTGTTAGATCTGAGCAAATGTGGTGGAAATGTCAACATTTCTTAAGTAGGGGTGGCATTGGATGCCCTGGCATTGTTCAAATCCTCAAAATGCATTTCTGTGTGTTTGCGATATTTCCTTCAGTGGATGTCTGGAAATTCTGTAACAGGGTAATGACAATTGCTATCTGAGGGCAGCATAATTGGTAAGCTTTATTTCCCCTATATTTTCTTAATTCTGTAACAATTTGGTATGCACAATTTGAGTGATCAAAATGAAAAAAAATAATTTTAAACAACCTTGTGAAAAAACTTTGTAAATTGTCTGAGTCATACCAATGTACCGCAGCAATGATCTTTGTGCCCTTCCGAGGTTGAAGGGCAAAGCTCTTACCAGCGTTAAGAGGTACACAAGATTATCATCACCACTTTACAGATGGGGAAATTTAGGATTCAAGAGATGAAGGAACTTTCTGGAACTATAGAGCTCATAAGAGGCAGAGCAGGAATTTGAACCCAGACAGAGGTTCTCCTGGGCTCCCTTAACCACGCCACCCTATCACCTCCAGGTGCATAGTAAGTGATCAACAAATCCTAGCTGCCCCTATTACGGATAGAAATCTCTAGAACTTGCCACACCTTCCCCAGCATTTCCAGGCCCTGTTCTTCTGTGAGGAAGGTGGAGGCGTGGGACCCTGGCCTACCATCCCCGCAGTGTCCAGCCAGGACGCTGAGTGTCAACAGTCAACTAGAATGGTGTCGGTGGGAGGTGGTGCAGACAGAGTCATGAATACTATACTGGGGGAACCCAGAGGAAGGAGAGGCCTGCTCTGGCCAGGTAGAGGTGACCAGAGCCCAGGACGTATCACAAGAGAGGTGACATTTGGACTAGGGCTTAAAGGTCAAGGAGCATGCTGCTGAGCAGGGGGAGCAGCCCCAGTTTTACCAAGGACTTCTCTGTGTTTGATATGTATTATAGCCTTTGAGGAAGTGCTACTACAAAACCCATGTTACGACAAAGAAGCTCAGAGGAATTCAGCTACCAACTCAAGGTCACACAGCTTGGTTGGAGTCCACAGGGCCAGGATTCAAATCCAAGTTTGTAGCCCAGATTCACTCTTCCCATGACAGCAGGTGGCCTCGACAGTGAGAGGAGGTAGAAGGGCATTCTGGGCAGAGGATGGAGCATGATCAAAGGCTGAGAAGAGGACGGGCCTGGTGCATTGGGCTGGAGACTGGAGAGACTAAATTTGAGAATAAAATCCCCCAGAGCATGGCCCTCTGGGAAGACTGGGCTGGGCTCTGCGGCTGGGAGAAGTGGAGGCTGAAAGTGGAGGCCTGCAGGGTTTCCCAGGGGGCCTGCCCCCACCCACTGGCTCTCAGAGGGGCCCTGGTTCAGAGTCTCCCAGAGCTGCTGGAGTAGCAGTTTCTGGGTGAATGAAATCTGGACGTGAAAATTGTCCTCACTCTAGGGCAAGATGCTGAGAGCTTTCCAAGGTGGCCTAAAACCTCTAAGAGAAGGCACTTTGAGGTGGGGCTTCCAGGAACCCCTGCAAGGTGTTGGCATCCCTTCTTGGCAGGAAACACGGCCCTTCTAAGACAGGCTGCACTTTAGGCTGGGCTGGAACGGGGACCAGCCCTGGCTCAGCAGCCAGCCTACCAGGCTTGTCCTTGTGCCCATCCCCCAACCACCACCACCCATCTCCTCTGTTTCACTAAATCTAGGTTCCCAGAGAAGCTGGGGAAGCACTAGGGATGTTCAGCCTGATGCCGTGTGGCCACCACGTGTCCTTGATTGCTGGGGGCTGGCAGTGGCCAATGGCCATATGGATCCATAAGTTCAAGAAATGAACATGGGTTCTTGGAAGGGAGGCAGCCTCAGAATGGCCACCGACCACCACTGTTTATATACACAGCACACTCTTCTGAATCCTCTGTAGAGGCCCATGAAGTCTCAGTTTTTCAGATAAGAAAATAGACTCAGCAGCATGGGATGGTCTTGCCAAGATCACAGCTACTAAGAAGTGGACCCAGAATTTGACTTAAGGTCTCTCTATATCCAAACTACACTCTCAGCTGTCCCATATACTATCGTCCCTTGCTCCCTTCCACAAGTCACATCTAGAGTGCCTTTGAGGCAGCTGACAGTCCTTCCAGGGCTCGCTTCTCTGAACGCTCAGCCAGGGAGAAGCCATTCATTCATCCTCCATGGATGCCTCGCTCTCAGTCAGCTCTGTGCCAGGCCCCATGCCCTTGGGGAGGGCACAGATGTGCTTACAGTTGATTATGATCAGATCTAAGTGCCATTCTAGATCTGAAAACAAAGCGTTGTGGGAAAAATAGAGGCAGGACAGAATAATTTTAACTTCAAAGAGCAAGAGACAAATGGGAGATGTGTTAGAGGATGAGGAGCAGTTCTTAGGGATAAGAAAGTAATGGAGAGAAGTAGACCTCCAGGCCCTTGCCCAACCTGAGCTATCTGACATGCACCTTTCATGTGAGGAGAGACCAGAGGGCCGTAACATGCTCCTCTCGGTACACCCCTGGACGCACACACACTTTGGTCCACCAGTGGCCCTGCATCGAGGGGAACCCTGTGCTTCTTGGCAAGGGCACCGAAGCCCTGGCTTTAGGGCTGGAAATGCACTGCTGCTCTTTGTCCCTGAGTGGCTTTGGTCAATGCCTCTCTCTGTGGTGCTAAGTCTGTGGACCTTCTGCCTGGGGCCAGCAGAGACCTGGAGAAATATTTGGTCAGTACCCAAGTGGGATGAGTGCTTGGGAACTTTTGAAGAGGTTTGAGGCAGGCATCTCAGGCCCTGGCACTCAGCACCTGCTGTTTGGGGCTGAGGGTCTGGCTCAGTCAGCTGGCCTCCCGCCTACCCACTCCCAGCCTGCCCCTGCAGTTGGCCACTTTGCTTCCTAACTTTAGAGTCCTAGGGAGCAGAGAAGCCGGTTTCATGCAATTAGAAGTGCATGGACTTTGGAGTCCCAGGTGTGTGTTCAAATCCCTTGCTTCCTCTTAATGCCGGTATTGGGGTTGAAGAGGCAACAGGCACCCTGGGGCCTAGCCAACAGCATTTTGGGAACAGGACCACAGACACAAGAAAGTCTCCGGCCTTAGTGGTCTGAGGGAGGCCCAGCCATGGGGGACAGTGCTGTACACCCTAAGTGGGCAGGGAGACTGTCTGGGTGAGGGGAGTCCACAGGCCGTGGGTCCACTGCCAAGGCACAGACTTGCTACAATCACTCTAGAAACATCCATCGTGAGGCCCAGAGCTGCCACTCCGGGGCAGTATAGGGCTGGGGCGGTTTCACTTCAGCCTGAATCTACAGTAACGAATGACCCATATACACACACATGACTATAGATTGAATCGTGCCCTTCCCCCCCAAAAAAGACACGCTGGCATCTTAAGTCCCAGTACGTCAAATGTGACCTTATTTGAAAGTCTTAAAAGAGGTAACAAGTTAAAACGAGGTCCTGAGGGTGGACCCTAATCCAATAGATGTCCTCCTGAAGTAGGACACAGATACACTCATACGAGAAGCCATATTAAAATGAAGGCAGAGATTGTGATGATGTTTCTACAAATCAAAGGAATGCCAGAGACTGCCAGCAAGTCCCTGGAAGCTACGGGGAGGCTTGGAGCTGATTCTTCCTCACAGCTGACACCTGGATCTTGAACTTCTAACCTCCAGACTGTGTGCAAATAAATTTCTGTTGTTTGTGCCACTCAGTCTGTGACACTTGGCTATGGCAGCCCTAGGAAATGAAGTCGCCCACTTTTACACCCATACCTGCAACAAAAGATTGCCTCCAGGGGCAGGAGATCCAGGGAGCTCAGAGGAGCTTCTAGAGAGTTCTGGAAGGGAGAAGAGAAGCTGGCAAGATGGAGGGAGATGGCATCCTTCTCTTTGCACATGGAATCTGTCACCACACAAAAGCTCTGCAGGATTGAGTTTCGGGGTTATGTTGAGGTGGCTAAGACTGAGAGCCCCACAGTTGCAGGTGACTAAAAATGATCCATTGAGGTCTTCAGGAGCTGCATCAATAGCACAAAAGCTGAAGAGCCGACCTCTGGGATGTACCCACCTTAGCTCAGAGGTCCAGGAAATTGCTCAGGTTCTCAGTGGGGATGGTGGAGGCTGAAATCAACCCAAATCCCAGAATCCACATTTCCTCAGCCGCCAGAAAGATGTGGATGAGAACCAGCCCATGAGCACAAGAGATGTCCTGGACACTCCTGGGACTTTAAAAATTCCCTCCTCCAAAAACGAATGACTGTGCTGTGCGAAGGTGCTGGGTGAGATTACTTTTCTCTCTTTGCATTCTTTTAATGTGGTTGCTGCAACATTTTTACAATAAGGATGACTAATGTTTACATCATGTCTAAACTTTCAGCCAGAGTTGGGTGGGAGTGCAGAGAGCAGGGAGAATTGAGGCCAGCTGTGATGATGACCCTGGGTAAGTCCCTGCCCCTTTTCGGGGCTCAGTTTCTCCGTGGTCAAAGAGTGGGTTGGACCCACTGGGGTCTGGCTGCAGGGGTTGGGGGCACCCTCCCTGTCCCCCCACCTCAGATTGTACGTTGCTTTCCTCCAGTGCAAGCAACCCTTTCCGGCCCACTGCCTCTGCCACCTGCTGCTTCGACCAATTAGTGAAATAGTTCCCATGCCAGGCTGGGTTCAGAAGGCAATTTAAGAGGGAAGATTAAATAATGTTGAATCACAGTAAGCAAATTGTGTCTTAACCAATTCCTCACTCCTGCAAAAAATCTCAGCAGGGGGCTGCTCATCCCCTAACACCCAACACTTTTTTTTTTGGTAATGGGGATTGAACTCAGGGGCACTCGACCACTGAGCCACATCCCCAGCCCTATTTTGTGTTTTATGTAGAGACACGGTCTCACTGAGTTGCTATGAGCACCCAACACGTTTTTAACAAAGGAAGAGCTCACTCAGGCTTGGACAGGCAGGCTGTGCATCGACACTTTCTTTTTCCCTGTTTTATGTGTGCATTTGGATCTATCCTATTCCCTGAAGTAGTATTGGTTCAAGACATATGGTAGCAAAAGAAGATTTCTAGATTTAAATAAACTTAGATTTGAAAAAGGTGTTGATGTAAAAAATACTCGTTGAATAATTTTGTACACATGAAGGGAAGATCCCATCCTCCTATACTCAAGACTCTCTGATGATTTCTCCTTTCCCTTGAATTAATCCTGAACCCTACTATCGGTGCCCCCAGCCCTGCCAGCCTCTCCATCCCCATCTCCCCGCTTCTCCCACTCCTCTGAAATCCTCTCTAGCAGGTGGACTCGTTCCTTTCTGATACAATTTTTAAAATGTGTTTACTTGTTTGTTCACGTTCCTCATTAGAATATGAGCTCTTTGAAGACTGGGGCTTTGTTCCATCACCTCTGTGACTGAAAATGGCACCCGACCCACGATAGCAGAGAGGCAACAAATGAGAACTGGCCGTGGTGGCAGAGGGGAGCCGAGCCAAACTCCAAGATCTGAGGCAAGGCAAGATGGCAGCCTGCAGGAGCACTCTAACTTGGCCTCATTCCTACAAGCCTTCAGCTGGCTTACCTCAGTATCCAGCAAAGAAAACCAAGTCAATAAAGATAGACATAGAAAGAATGATGGAGTTGTATAACATCATCGTCAGGTAACCATAATTAAAATAACCAATTCAGGTTAGGATTATTCATAATGTCACAACTAGCAGGGGTGAGGGACACCAAGATCTTTACCTATTCTTTAAGAATCTACCTACAGTACATGTATTAATTGCAAAAGGGGCCAAGAGAAACTTTACAGTGGAGACTCTTAGCAGATACCTTAGCTAAAGCATCAGCTAGACCATCAGCAAAAAACAAGTAATACCACACACTTCCTGACACACATCACGTCCGTGATATTCCTGCCCAAAGAGACATGACCTAAATCTAATCACAAGGAATTATCAGACAAACCCAGATGAGGGACATTTTACAGAACAACTGGCCTGTATGCTTTAAGATCAATGTCATCCAAAAGAAAGAAAATCTGAGAATGTGCTCAAGATCAAAGGAGAAAAACGAGATTTAAGAATTAAATGCAGCACATTAAACAGAATTTTCTTTTGTCTTAAAGGTTATTATTGGGGCTGGGATTGTGGCTCAGCGGTAGAGCGCTTGTCTCGCATGCGTGAGGCCCTGGGTTCGATCCTCAGCACCATATACAGAGCAATAAAATAAAGACATTGTGTCCATCTACAAAAAAATTTAAAAAAAAAAAAGGTTATTATTAGCTGGACGTAGTGGCGCACGCCTGTAATCCCAGCACTTTGGGAGGCTGAGGCAGGAGAATCACGAGTTCAAAGCCAGCTTCAGCACCATTGAGGCGCTAAGCAACTCAGTGAGACCCTATCTCTAAATAAAATACAAAAAAAAGAGCCAAGAGCATAGTGCTGAGACAGGAGAATCGTGAGTTCAAAGCCAGCCTCAGCAACGGCAAGGTGTTAAGCAATTCAATGAGATCCTGTCTCTACATAAAACACGAAATAGGACTGGGGATGTGGCTCAGTGGTCAAGTACCCCTGAGTTCAATCCCTGGTATCAAAAAAAAAAAAAAAAGTTATTATTGGCTGGGTGTGGTAGAGCATGCCTATAATTTCAGCTACCTGGGAGGCTGAGAGAGGAGTTCTCACTTGAGACCAGAATGGATAAAATAGCAACTGGGTCTTGAAAACAAAAACAGCAAAAAGACAAAATCAAAACACATTGGAGTATTTAGGAGGAAGGGATATTCTTTCTCCAACCTACTCTCAAATGGTCCAGGAAAAAACCAATAGATAACAGAAAAATATAGAGACATGGAGAGAAAATGATAAAGCCAATGGGATTAGCTCAGCAGTCAGGAGCCTGAGCAGCATGCACCTAGAAGTTGCTGCATTAGTCTAGCAGCTTCTCAGTAAGTTTGAAATCATGCTGAAATAAATAGTTTACAAAGCCCTGGGAGAAGATACCGGAGCCCAGGGTCGCTTATGCTCACACTGAGCTCAGTCTGCCCTGCCACCTTGCAGGGAGCGGGGGAGCAGACCATGCGTGGGGTTCCGCGTGGGAAGAGGCCCTGGCGGGACCTGCAGAGGTGACTTCTCACCCAGGCTCTGGACCCTGCTCCCATGTGCAGCTCTGTTCTGACAAATGAGAGGACCTGACTGGTGGCTCTCTGGGGTTCCTTCCAGCTTAGACACTGCTGTATTCCTAGAAACCCATCTGGGCAGGGCCACACATTTCTCCAGTGGCTTAATTCATCTGGAGAGCACGAGAGAAGGGACACAAGGCACCCAGCACAGTGAGGATGGGTTGTGCCTGCCCCCAGGACCCCCTCCTGGAACTGACGGACACCCTGGCAAAAAAATATAATGACAGGCAGATAAAATCTATCCCCTCCCCAACTCAGTTTTGAAAGAGGCAGCTGGTGGGGGTGGGCCAGCGGCCAGCAGGTGACTCTGGTCCCGGGGCAGTAGCCGCCGGTTGCAATGCTTAAGGTCTCTGGGCAGCAGCTTGCTCCTCCATAAAATGGACAGGGCCACACTCAGCTTTGCTTCTGGTTCTGAAGACACAGTGACTGCACCTCCACGTCCAGACTGAGAGAGAGCAGGAGGTGATTTCCATGGTGGAAGTGGGGTGCTCACATGGGCTCCCCCAAGCAGCTCCAGCTCTGAGGCACCTCTTCACAGCCTGGGTCCCCACACGACCCTCAGCCTCAGCCCCATGCAGACTCCCTAGGCACCTGCTGGTACCACCTGGAGTTCCCACCTGGGCCAGATCACAATGGAGGTTAGGAGTGGCCCGGAAGTATAAAGGCTGGATCTTCTAATGTCTCCCTACAACACAGAGTGGAGACCCAGGGTGGAGACCCTCCTTTGCTGAGGAAGGCAGGAATCACTTTCCTGAAATGGGGACCTATCCCGCATCACCCAAGGACCCGAGGCACAGCCCCTCAGCCTCCTCGGCCAACAGCCCTGCCGGGAGCCTCCTGGCCTCTCTCAGGTGCCATTTTCAGGCAGAAAGCAGTGGGGCCGCAGGAGCCTGTGAAATGGTGGGCAGAAACCTGGGCCTCTCCCAGTTCTCCCTCTGCTGCCCCATCCTGTGAGCTCTTGCCCCAGCCACAGCCCCCAGCAGTAGTAGCCAAGGGGGTCTCCCAGCAGGCTAGCCTTCCCAAGAAGCCTAGTCTTTCTCCAAGTGCAGCACAGCCAGCCTCTCACGGAGCTCCACCCCACCCTGTGCTCTGAGGACGGCCCTTGACACTGCTTCCCAGCTAAGGAAGCCGAGGCTCAGCGTGGCCACCCAGCCTGGACTTGGCTGAGCTGACTCTACTTGGGCTCTTGACAGCCCAGCCGATGTGGGTGGGGTGTGGAAAGTATCCAGAGAATGGGGGGAGAACTTTCCTGCAGAAATCTTGAGGTGGATGGGGTCCCCTGCCTGATTTCTAAGGCTGAGAAAGCGCATTGGCTTTGGAGACTGAGGTCAAGTTAAAGATCTGATATCTGCTAGTGGTACAATCTAGGAAGAGTCCCTTCACCTCCCCAGGCCTCAATCACTCAACCAGTGACATGGGGATAGTTGCTCATAAATCAGTGAGAAGGCAGTTTTATGTATTTAGAGTCATGCACTGAGGTTGCTGTCCCTGCCACTGCCCGGGTACGTGTGTGTCTTGAGTGTGCACCTTCTGCTGTCGGTCACTGTGTGCGGTGTTCTCATGGCTGTCAGCTCATGACATCCTCATGACCCACCAGCCTGGAGGAGCCACAACAGACAGGAGCCTAGACGGCCACTCCCTGGAGAACTGTGGCCTCCATCATCCAACAAAACTTCTGGGACAGGAGGGCTGGCTGGTGATCAGCTCTCCACAGCCAGCCCCTCATGGGCTGTCCCCACCTTCAGGTTTCTGTTTAAACGGGTCTTTCTGCCTGAAATCCTTTTTCTCCCCTTAACTTTTAATTTTGAAAGTATAGACTCACAAGAAGTTGCAAAAAAATAGCGGAAACATTCCGCGTATCCATCGCCCAGCTTCCCCGGGACACGTGACTTGACCTGCGTAACACTGCCAAGACCAGGAAGTCGATACTGGTGCGTGATCGGCTCCCACGCCAGTTCTCACACGTACTCCTTTTAAAACACCTTGGTACCTGGGATTCTTTCCCCCTTCTCTGTATACTAATGCCTTCTGCTCCTCAATGCCAGACTCTCTGAGACAGCAATGTCCCCCTTTCTGAAAAACAGACTCGTTCCATCCTCCCTGCCCTGATTCCCAGCTCCCTGAGACAATGCAGCTCCAGGGTTTAGAGTGAGGATTCAGGAGATGTTCAGACATGGATTTCGAAATTCAGGATCAGACACCACTGGGGACAAATGACATAACTCTCTGAGCCTCAGTTTCCCCACCTTCTAAATGGGGGTGATAGTTCCAGCTCAGCGGGGGCAGGGTCGACAAGCTGGTCCAAGCCAGCACCACCACTCTCCACTTCCCACACTCTGGCTCGGGGGGAGTCCCGGCGTTGTCGGGGTGGGACAGGATGAGCATTCCAAGCTGAGACTTGGCAATGAGGGGGGGAAGTTGCCATTCCCATTGGGACCCTGGTCACCCTGGTTCCAGGGAAACCTTTCACATCTCAGTGGCAGTACAGCACACAGCAGGTGCTGAATAAATGCGCAAAGATGAAGCCTCCCGCCAGGCAAGCTTTCCCTTGGCTCACGGCATTTGACTTGGCCTTCGTTCTTGGCCCTGATCTGCTTGGCAACCCCATGAGGCTGGGCCACAGTGGGCAGGACAGTCATGCTCCTTCTCGTTGCCAAAAGGCCTTTCGGGGGGGGGATCCTAGGACCTCAGAGGCCCCTTATAGCTGCTACTGAACTCAGTAGGGGTGAGGGTGGCATTTGGAGGAGAAACCTCATACCTGGATAGAGCATTGAGAACAGCCGCCTGGGCCCGAGCCAGGCCACTCTCTTGTTACTGAAGGGGCACTGGGCTTCCCGCCAGCTGCACATTTTGAACATGTTTCTAAGGAAGCCTTGCTAGACCTCAGTTTTCTCATCTACAAAATGGGTTTGCCACATTGGTTAATGAGCTCATTGTGCAAACAGCGTTAACTACCAAACCCTGTGTTGCTCTGCACAAGAGATTCTCTTTGACCTGGTCTTGCAACATTTATAAGCTAACTTTTTTTTTTTTTGAGCACTGCATTTTGCTCGGGTATTTTTCAGAAACATTATCTAAATGGACTTTTATACCTTGGTGAGCTGGGTGTTTTTATCTCTCATGAGCAGCACAGAATCAACCCCAGGGTTATGCAGAACTGGAACTGGAAACCTAGGCCCACCTGACTCCAGGGTCCCGGCTAGGGTTCTGATAATGGGCCCAACCTAGGGTTCAGTTCCCCCGGTAGGCTCTGCTGCTTATGGCCAGCTGCCCTGTTCCACACCTGTGATGTTCCCAAGACCATACTTAGAGGGAAAGGATTTTTAGGCAATATCCTTAGTGTTCAATTTGCCCATTTTTTCCCAGGGAGAAACTAAGGTCAGAGAAAAGAAGGAACTTGTCTAAGATGACCCTGTAAGTGAGGGTCAGAGCTAGTTTCAAAAATTCATTCCTACCTCACCCCCTGAGGGCTCCTTCTCCTCCTTAGGTTGTAGGGGCTCCATTACCCAGAGCTGAAGCAGGGAGCATGAGTTTGGATACCACCCCTAACTTCATGGCTCACCAGGGAAATTCAGGAGCTTGCTAGGGTGTCTGGGGCCTGCTCGATCTGGAGCCCTTCCATCCAGAATGTCCTTAGGCAGCTGAGCAGGCAACCTCCCCATGTCAGTCCTGTAAGGGGACATAGTACCCAGCCCCTTTGACCTGTCTCAGTGTTTTCAAAGTGTGGGGCACAAAGGTAGTCACCAAGAAGACATGTATGCCACAAAGTTATGTGAGAAAGTAAATGTCCCTTTAGTTTTACTTTAGCCATTCTGATGCTTGGAGGAGAAAGACTCTGTGGGGCTAGTCTTAATGCCTCTCCACACCCACACTGCTCCCTCCCAGCAAAAAATGTAGCAAAGGGTTAGAATGGAATAACATGGTTTTGGGTCCATTAAGTTTGTTTTTACCATTACCCTAATTACGCTGCTGTACATTCTCTTCCCTTTCAAGTGAGCCATATAAAGTTTCTTCTAAAAATAAATGTATTTACACTTTAAAACATCAATTAAGCCAGGCATGGAGGCCCACATCTATAACCCCAGTGACCCAGGAGGCTGTGGCAGGAGGATCACCAGTTCTAGGGCAGCCTGGGCAACTCAGTGAGACCCTCCCTCAAAATTAAAAAAAAATAAAAAGGGCTG
This sequence comes from Xerus rutilus, assembly GCA_028644305.1. Classification (NCBI taxonomy): domain Eukaryota; kingdom Metazoa; phylum Chordata; class Mammalia; order Rodentia; family Sciuridae; genus Xerus; species Xerus rutilus. The sequence continues at coordinate 10,452,717 of CM053399.1, forward strand.
AGAATGGAGCTCAGTGGAAAAGCACTCCTGGGTTCCATCCTCAGTCCCACAAAAATAAATAAAGCAATTAATGAATTGGTTAATTAATTAAACAAAATAAAACAAAGGATCAATGAAAGGAGCGTTCAATGAATTGTGAGGTGAAGGAGGATTAGAATGGTCATCCCCAGGAAGAGCGCTCTGGGTAACTCCCTGCTCTGAGCCCCCCACGTCCCAGGCCAGGCAGGCCGCTGCAGAGGATGAGAGGAGAGCCAGAGGACCCTGTGGCTGAGGAAGCAGATGGGAGCTGGGGACACCAGCCCCACAGGGTCTGCTGGGTACAGGCCTAGCACCCGGCGTAGGCGTTGAAGTTGGTGGTTTTACATCCGTGGTCCAGATGGGGGTAAGGTGGCCTCATACCTGGGCACTCTTCCTACTAGGTAGTTCTCAGAGGCCCTCCAGCCCCCGTCCTGAAACCTCAGTGGAGACCACCTGCCTACTTCTACCTGTCCCAGGGAGAAGGCTGGTTCCTTGGCCTCAGACTCCAACAGATGGAGCCAGTAGAATTCTTGAGCTGTCCTGTCAGGAAATGGCGAGGCCATTAAAGAATGTCTCACTGCACACAAGCAGTGTATCTGGTTTATTCGAGATCCCTCTGTAATCATCTGGCTCAGTGTGCCCGCCCCACCACCCTAGATGGCCACTGCAGTGATGGCCATGCTAACTGTCCTCATCAGCCATCAACCTACACCCAGACAGCCACACTAAGATGCAAATATGTAGAAGCTGGTCCTCTATTATGGATATATTCATGACACCCGCCTCCCCCCCCCCAACCACCTCTCTCTCTCGTGGGGATTGAAACCAGGGCCTTGCACATGCCAGGCAAGTTCTCTGCTGCTGAGCCACATCACCAGCCCCAAGCTACAGTCTTGCAAACAGGAAGAATGTGAAAAAAAATTTGAGCAGAAAAGAAAAGTGTGTATTTAATTGAATCCAAATCAAATGGGGAGCCCCTCTCGGGGAGGAGACAGATGTAGAAGATCAGGTTTGTGTCATTTGGATGCAGAGGTTGGGAGTCAAGGCACCAGTCCAATGCGAGGGCACAAGCTGTCCGAAAGGATGCAGCGTATCTGTTAGGAGCAGCACAGGAGGACCATGTTTTAAATTTTGGCGAAACAACAAAAAAAAACTGACCTCAATTCAGTCCACTGAGATGGAAAATTCCAACCTGCTTGGGATAACCCAAGTCACCTGCAATGGCACAATTGATTTCTCCTTAGTAGGGGACTTTTAATCCCAAGAAGATGAGACTTTAGAAAGTGGAGATAATAAAGTAAACAAAATCCCCTAGGAGCTGAACTTTTGTATTCAGTGGTCAAGTTCGGTGTGTGGGTGCCTCAAGTCCTGTGTTTGAGAGGATTTAGAACCTGTAGCGATTAAGAGTTTTTCACAGATGTGATGGAGTAACTGATTTCAAGTTTAAAATTTAAGGGCATTTGGCAATGTCTGTGAATGCCATTAGAATATTTACAAGAACTAAGTAGTCACGGGACCCATCTCAGTTTTTTAAGAACTGAAAGCATCTTCTGAAATTTTTGGGAAGGTCTTTTCGTTTCGTTTTTGTGGCGCTGGGGATGGGAGCCAGGGCCTCACGCATGCTCAGCCAGCGCCCCACCACTGAGCCACATCCCCTGCCCTTGTTCTCGATTCTGTAAGAAAATGGGATCCATGGAGCTGGGGGTGTCACTTGGTGGTAGAATGCTTATGTACCATTCCATTCATACAGCGGTTCTGGGTGCCATCTCCAGAATCACAGAATTAAAAGTTAAAAGGAAGAAAATGGGATTCATTAAATTCATAAATGCAATTTAGAACATCAAAAGTAGTGTTATTCAATGTACATATAATGCAAGCTACATGTGTAATTTAAAATTTGCTAGTAGCCACATTTAAAGCAAAAAGGGATAGGCAAACTTAATTATAATAATAATAATATTTATTTAATCCTCCATATTTAAAGTATTATCATTTTAACATGTAATTCACAATTTATTAATGAGATAGATTACTTCTTTTTTGAGGGGGCGAGGATACTGGGGATTGAACCCAGGGTCTCAAGCATGCAGTGCAAGCACTTTACCATTGAGCTACATCCCCAGCCCTTTTGAAAAAATTTTACTTTGACACAGTCTCCCTAAGCTACCAAGGATGACCTCAAACTTGAGATCCTCCTGTCTCAGCCTCCTGAGTAACCATGATTACCAATTAAATCCTTTCTTTGAACTCACCTTCAGAATCTGCTATATATTTTACACTTTACATGTCTCAATTTGAACTACCATACTTTAAGTGTGTTTCTAGTGGCTACTGTGCCAGACAGCACTGATATATGGGAATTCATTAGCTACAGATGCCAAGGATATTTATTATTTAAGGAAGCTTACTCTGGTCGGCTTGGTTGGTTCGAATATTAATCAAAGACCTCATGAAAGTCATTGTTAAAAATTGCTGAGCTTATAAATAAAATGATTCTTGTATGCTGAATTTAATAAGTTAAGAAAACAGATTCTCTTAAATTTTTATTTTTCGTCTATTTTGGGGGAGGGTACAGGGATCAAACTCAGGGCTTCACATATGATAAGTTAGTGCTTTACCTCTGAGCTATATCCCAGCCCCATCTTAAATTTTTTAATTGAAGAGACAAAATAATTTCTTCTTCTTTTTCTTTTTCTACGAGGCCAGCGATAGAACCCAGGTCTTATGCATGCTAGGCAAGCACTCTACCATGGAACTATAAGCCCTGCCCAAAATACTGTTATTTTAAAAGTAACCATAAACTGCCTCTGCAGCACACAAATGTAGCACTGATAGGATTAGAGTCATGGGGCTGGCTCTGTGTGACCACATCAGTGTCGGGTCTGCATAGGCCCCTGTGGAGTTCTGCCCCAAACACTCCCATCCCAGTGACCGGGAAACAGTTCCACAGAAGACAAGCAGCCAGCGGCAGGGTGAATCAGAGGCAAGGCTGGCCAAAATAGGTCTCCTGACCCCACCCAACCTCCCCAGTGAAGGGCTTCTAGTTCATTCTCTCTGCGCCTTCACCCCAGTTGACTGATCAGGACATGGAGGAACAGAATTGTAGGGTCCTGGTCTGAGGGCTCTAGGGAGCACCAGCAGCAAATCAGAAGGCCTGGATCTCTAAGCCCTGGTCACCCAAGCAACAAAAAGTCCCTGCCAGAGGACACCCCAGAACCCAGGCCACCTGGGCAGAGAGAGCCATGGGCAACCCAGGCTGGAGAGCTGGGAGCAGGGCAGGGGAGGTCTGGCAGTGCTCAGAGGGCCAGGCTCTACCAGCCGGTGGCCCCAGGCAGAGCCAGGCAGCCCACTCAGGCTTTGGGCCTACTAGTTCCTGGGCTCCAGGTCTGGAAGTCCCTCCCGGGCCTGCTTCTCCGTTCCTTTTCCTCCCTCTTCTTCATCATTCCCTTTCCTTTTTCTCCTTAGAGGCTCTAATTCCTTTCCCCAAACATGGTTGGCCCAACACAGATCCCCCAGAAACAGATCTAGGATACAGAGGGCCAGGACAGACAAGGAACTCAGACCCAAGGGCCGGCAGCTTAGCCCCCCTCCCATCGGCCCTGGAGATGGTACACAAGTCTGCTTTTGGGGGGCAGTTTTTCTTCTTCCCAGAAAGCCCTGGCCACCAGGCTGTGTTTCTCAGCAGGAAGAAACAGACCATGTGTGACCTTTGACAGTCTCAGGGAGCAGTTCTGAAGGCCATTACATCACAGTGAGGGAACTACTCCCCGCTCAGAGCCTCAGTCCCTCCGCAAAGTCCAAAAGAAAACAGCCATTAAGAGCCAGGGTCTTCATCACCTCTTTGAACTCCCTTCTAACAAGGAAGATGCCCTTGAGCTTTAGACTCAAGACCCTTGGCATTCTTTCAACTTTCAGCTGGAATGTTAACAGATTTTTCCCCCCGTTACAGGGGACTGAACGCAGGAGTGCTTTACAGCTGAGCTATGTCCCCAACCACTTTTCTATTTTTTTTTTGAGACAGAGTCTTGCTAAGTTGCTGAGGCCAGCCTCAAATTTGCGATCCTCCTGCCTCAGTCTCCCGAGTCCCTGGTGGGATTACAGGTGTGTGTCACAATCCCATGGTTCCAAAATTGTTTTTTGCCGCCATTTATTTTCACGCTTCTCTTTACCTTTTATTTATGGCAAATGATGTTGGCTTTCCATTTACAACAGGGATGTAAAATTTCCTTTCAAAACTAAACTTGTATTTGTAACAAAAACTGAGTCAACTGAGTGTCAAGAGAGTTTCAAAAACAACAAGGACAGGAGATGCTGAGAATGTGGTGGGCGGGGCAGCTGTTAGGGTGGCAGAGACTGAAGCGTAGGGAGCTGGGCTCTGAGGGCCCTTCCTCTGCCCCTCCTGAGCTCTGCCCAGGCCCCTGGGGTCCCAGCTCCCCTTCAGGCAGCATTCAAGGCTGTCCTCTTAGCCTGCCCCTGGGCTCTAGCACACAGGGCGCCCAGGATCCAGCTCAGTCCCTGGATCTCATTCTGTTGGGAAGAGCCAGTCTGAAGGCCTGAGTGGATGTGGCCATAGACCTTTCTGACCCTGACTTAATCCTGAACCTACCGCTAGGCCTCCTGGTGAGGACAGAGGAGATGGCTCTGATGGAGAGATGGAGGGAGGGCCCCACACATCATCTGCTCTCAGCTCAGGGCAGAAGGCAGCCAAGTGCCAGGAGCCACCTGGGGAAACACTGGTCAAGCCAGGGAGGCAAAGCCGAGGCCTCACCCTTGCAGGCCGAAGGCGCACAGACTTGCTGCTCCCAGAGCAAAGTGGCTTTCCTTGGACCAGTGTGCGGTCAGGGGGCTTGCGGCACACACCTGCAGATGGAGACTGAGAAGAGACCAGCCCCTCAGAGCGTCCCACATGCCCCCAGCCCCCCAGCCAGCTCAATGCCCATGACTGACATGGCCTTCCTGAGTCTCCCTCACACCAAACTGAAAGCACCAGATTCCCCTGCTGCAGGGTGGACTGTCCCCCAGGCTGAGTGCTGTGTCCACCCCCAAATGGGAGAGCCTAACAGGGCAGGATCTCCTGCATCTCCAGCCTCTGCCCAGCTCTGGCTGGCTTGGATTGTCTCCCACACAGATCCTTGGGCCCAAGTATTTAACACAGCTCTGTGGCCACCTGGTCCGTGGCCCGGGTGGTGAGGGTACCTTGGCACTCGGAGGCAGTCAGACTGGTGGGGTGTGGTCCTCAAGAGCCTTCCTGCTTATCTGTGCCTCAACCACCCCAACAGGTTGTACGGAAGCCACCAGCGACTGATTGTTGGGAGTTCTGAGTTTGGGTTTTAGGGTCTGGTGAGCCCTAAGCCTTAGCTTTGGTGTGGAAATAGGACTATCATGTTCCTGCCTCTCTGGAAGGAGAGGCTCCTTCTTGTGAGCTGGCAAGAAACAGAGCAGGGAGGAGTTCCCTGACCTATGGGTGGGAGGTGTGCCTCCCTCCTCAGACCCCGGGAACCACTGGGAGGACATAAAGCACGCTGCCCTCAACATCTCACTCCCAGGAGGACTCTTTGGACAGCAGCACTGTCTAGCCACAGTCCAGGCCCCTCGAGGGGGTTCCTAGGCCCTCTCCAAGCCCTAGGGTTATCATCCCAGCCATGGCCTCCTGGTCCCATCTTTGCTAAAAAGCTCCAGAAAGGTAGCCATGAGGAGACTACCAGAAAGGGGCCAAGCGGATAGGACCCAGCCTGAGTGGCAAGAAGTGACAGAAAGGTGGCTACCTGAGAGAGCTGCCATGAGCCATCCAGCGATCCCGAAAAAGAGCCACATGTCTTGAGCCAGCTCTGACTGCTACACGTGCCTGTCCACGGGAAGCATCATCCTGGCCTGGAGGAGGACGCTGTGTGCCCGTCTCTCCTGGGCTGCCCTTTCTGTTCCTGTCGGTGTCTTTCTGCTGCTCTCTCCTACACGCAAGCGACCAAACCCAGCTTACGAGATCTCACGCCTCTACGTTCTGCTTGTGGTTTTGGTCTCCAGGAAGCCGGCTGGTGTTGCAAAGGCTGGTGGGGGAGCCCCAGCTGCCTCTGCCATGAGCCCACCAAGCCCACATGAACCCGGAGAGTCCCAAAGGAACACACACTTCCCCAAAGGTCTTCTCAGAAAGGAAAAGGGAAGGGAAAGGGCCATGTCTCATTCCCGGTGACAAAGGGGACACTGGCGTACAGTACATGTCAAACAACACATGCTGGAAGAGTGACCCACTCTTGTCCCATTCCACAGAGCCCAGCTCTCGTGGGATTAAATCCCAACGGTGGCCTGGTCTTTGGGTGTCATGGTGGCTGGGAAACAGGAGGGTGAAGTGCTGTTGAAAGAAAAGAGCCTCGGAGGGCGGCCCGGAAGTGCCGGGTGGTCCAGCTGGATGTTGGACAGACACCACAGGAAGGAGGCAGGGACCAAGTGTGTTTAACTGTCCCCTGTACTCCCCAGGGAGCATACAGTAGGTGCTGAATAAATGTTGAGTAAATGAAGGAATAGATCATTTGGTTGTTCAAGAAGAACCTGGGGTCCAGAAAGGGGCTGGTTCCCAGTTCTGGGCCTGCGCTGCAGATCCTATCCCAGGGTCACCTCTCCTGGCCCTCACCTTCCTTCATTTCCTCACCTGTGGAATGGCGGTGATTCTGACTCCACTGGGTTGCAACCGAGGGCATATTTGATGTGGCAAGTTTTGGAGCCACGGGGAACCAGGCCCCTCCCACTTTAAGACCCAGCCAGCCCTCAGGGCAGGGTAGCAGATCTGCTCCTGGTCCCGGCCCGAGGCTGCCCTCTAGTGGAGAGTCACTGGCAGCACAGGCTGGGGCATGGGCAGGTCCCCCTCCTGGCTTCAATTCCGCTCATTTCCAGAGACTTGGGTAGAAAGGGAACCACCTCCCTGCCCTCAAGGAGCGCAGAGTTCACAAACACAAGTGACCAAACCAGAGGCCAGGCGGAGATGATGAACACGTACAGAGTCTTCAGGACCTGAGAGAAGGCACATTTGAAATGGGCCGGGAAGGATGGTTTGGCTTCCATTTCTGACCAAAACACCAGAAAAAAAATCTTCTAAACCATTTTCTAAAATGCATAGTGAAGGTGGCGAGCAAACAAGGGAAGTCACCAGAGGTCAAAGATGACAGCACAGCACAGGTCCAGAGAAGCCAGTGCAGAGGTTGCCCTGAGGCATCTGCTGACCCCAGGTGGCCAAGCCCATTCATTCCTGGGCAAAGACCTGGGCAAAGCAGGTGAAAAACAAAATCTGAGTCCTCTGCCTAAAGCAAAGAGCACTAAATCCAATATCCACAGTGGGTGAACTTGGAAAGAAGGCTCCTCCTGGGGAGATGCTGTGAGTGGGTCTGGCTCAACACTGAGTGAAAGACAAAGGACCATCAACCCAGAACACTCCTGACCACCCTCTGGCCCACAAATGGGTCTGGAGCAGGGATCTCAGTGCCTGTTGTGGGAGCTCCCCAAACCCACACACGATGAACAAAAAGAAATCGACACCAAGAACTTATGGTAGCAAAACCCATGATCACAAGGGAGAATATGGATGAACTGTGAAGTAGACTGGCAGTTAGCTCCTCAGAATCAACAGGCGAAGCCAGAAGACAGTCATAAAACATCTCAAGGTACTAAGAGAAAATAGCTGTCAACCTGGAGTATCATCCAAGAATGAGACTGAAAAGATATTGCTATGGTGTGAATGCATTCCCCAAAGTTCATGTACTGGAGACAATTTCAAATTCATATGTTGATGGTATTGGGGAGGGGTTGGGACATAATTAGTATTAGATGAGGTCATGAAGGTGAGTCCCCCATGATGGGATTAGAGGCTTTATAAGAAGAGGAAGAGAGTCCCCTGCTTGCATGCTCCTGTGCTCCCTGGATCTCGTCATGTGATATCCTCTGCCATGTTGTCATGCAGCCAGAAGCCCTCACCAGATCCCAGCGTGGCAATGTTGATTTCCCAGCCTCCACAACTATAGGAAATAGAGCTCTTTTTACCCAGTCTGTGGCGTTTTCTTATAACAACATAAAACAGATGAAGACAGATTCCTTTTCAGATAAAACTTGAGAGCATTTACAACTAACAGACTTTGGCCTAAAGGAATTCTGGAAGGTGTTCTTCAAGAACAAGAAAAATAATCCCAGAAAGAAAATCTAAGTTTCAAGTAGGAATGGTGGCCAAGAAATATATAATTAGAGAGGCAGATTGAATAAGCATTAAGTGTACTAAACAATCATAATAATGTCTAATTTATAGAGGTAGGAGAAAAACACAGATAAAACTAAAGAACTGGAAAACCAGAGCAAATGAATTGGGAAGAAATGATCAGAGTTAGAAAGCAGGTATTATTTGGTGGGAGGGAAAAATGTTGACTTCCTTTCGACTTTTGTCTTAGCTTTTTCATCGCTGTGACCAAAAGATCTGACAAGAACAACTTGAAGGAGGCAGATTTTTATTTCGGCTCATGGTTTCAGAAAGGTCGACATGGATACTCCATGGTTTGGTCAGTCCATGGTGGACCAACTCCGTAGCTCTGGGCCCAAGGTGAGGCAGAACATCATGGCAGAAGGGTGTGGCTGAGGAAAGCAGCTCAGGACATAGAAACAGGAAGCAGAGGGAGCTGCTGCCCTAAAGGCATACCCCCAGTGACCTACTTCTTCCAACCACACCCTATCTGTCTACAATCGCTGCCTGGTTCATCTATAACAGTGGATTAATCCAGCGACTAAGTTAAGGTTCTCATAACCCAATCATATTACCTCTGAAAATTCTTACACGTGAGCTTTTGGGGGACACCTCATATCTAAACCATAACGCCTTTGTTAAATAAAATGCGTATGTTAAGATGATGGAGCACTAAAGTGGGATGAAGGGAGAGAGCCTGCTATAAAACCAAAAGAAGACAGGAAAAGTAAGAAATTAAACAGGAAGAGCAGGACAAATGGAAGGAGGGTGGTTTCAGTAGGGGGAGGTGGGTGCAGGGTGCTGGGAAGGGTGGTCCCCACAGGGGGCACTGGGTATAAGAGACACCACAGCAGGATGTGGGGGCAGCTGGAGCTGGAATGACATGGTACCCCCCAAGCAGCCCGTGTTTTGTGGACATGAAGCTTTGAACAGGAAGCTGGAAGATGTAGCCAGCTGGATACCCAAATCAATGAGCTCATTTTTATTTATAACTCTTGGAATTGAGATCTTTTGATCTTAGTTCGCAAGGGACTCCTGGTGGCTTTGCATCCTTGGGGAACCCAGGCAGTTTTCATTAGACTGTAACTCTCTCCTGGCCCTGGCCCAGCAAAATGAAAAAGAGAGGAACCTGTGTCTCTAACCGGAAGGAGATGTCCTTGAACTGCACCCCTTTCCGTGTGGCACAGGGGAACGTTTAATGCTGCTAATACTTAGTGAGCGCCTCCTACCCTTCCAAACACAGTGCCTGGAATTTCCCCCCTCACTCCTTTAAATAGAATGTGTCCTTACTGAAGTTAAATAGGCAGTTGGCTGACCACTAGGGCTAGGCTCTGAACTCAGGAATGTATGTCCTCCCAAGACCCTGAGCTCTTACCCATAGCAAATTCAGCTTTATCTTGGGAGGAGGAGGAGGAGGAGGAGGAGGAGCTATTCAAGCAAAAGGCTTGAAACATAGCAAAGGCTCTGGTTCTGTGAGACTCTATACAACTTTGGATTAGCCCTTCTCTCAGCCCAGGCCAAGCCCGCTCCTCAGTCTCTGTGGTTCTGGAACTCCTCCATCCTAGACACAATCCCCAAACTGTCCACAACCGACCCTTGTTTGTCAGAAGGCCCAGAGTTTTCCACTATGGTCCAAATACTCAACACCTAAATATACACACATAGGTTCTAATCACTCAGGCATTTGATACACCTTTATCATGTATTCTAGATGCTGGGTCCACCACCTTGACCAACACATAACTATTCCTGTTCTTATAGGACTTATGTTTTCCTGGGAGAGTTTTATAATGAATAGTAGCTATAATAAGTAAATTGCATGGAGAAAAGAAATGGAGCTGGGTAAAGAGGCTTAGGAGTTCTGGGAAGAGGTTACTTTTAAATAAGGTGGTATCCTAGCTTGGCCTCCCCCTCAGGTCAGTCCTGAGACAAGGGCTGGATCACAGATAGGTTATTTGGGAATGATCCCAGGGAACAGAAATGAGGAACAAGAGATGTAAAGTAGGAAAAGGAGAGAAGTCGATAAAAGCGTGTGTCTTTGAGATCCATAACCATGGGCAAACAGTGCTTCATCACAGACTCACAGAATGGTTCTCAGGGCTGTCTGTCCCACCTGTGGACTCCATTCCTGCCCCCACTGCACCCGCACTGGTGTGACTGGAGGAGAGCAGCTGGCTGGTGTCCATAGGAAAGGCACCCTGTCTGCATGATCGTACTAGGCCCCTGCAGGAGAATTTCTCTGCTGGGCATGAATAGGGGACATAAAGAACAGCATGCTCTGTGACACACATACACACCTGTCCTCATGCCTCTACCCCAGATGTCCTGGTCTCTGACCCTCCTGTCCCGCTCCTTCTGGGCCCCTGCCTGGAGTCTATGCATATACATGCCTCAAGCCACTCATCCTTCCAAACACAGGGATGACCAAAGCTGCTCTCACATCTGCCCACCACGAGGAGGTCCCTTCATGGTTGTCTGACAGAGTCACCTCTGTGTGAGGCTTTAGCTTCTGTTCATGACTGATGTTGCCCATCTATGAACCACATCTGAGCTTCCCCTCCTCCACTGGGGGAGCTCCCTTGAGGACATAGGTGTGGGTTAAAAGAAAAACCGCATTGCAGTGGAGCCAGGTGTCACCAGCCATCTGTGCCTTCTGGGCCTGTGTGCACCTGAGATGTGGATGGCTGCTGCCCCTCTATCCAGATCTCATGACCTGGCATGTATGACAATACCCAGTTCATGACAGGTCCTCAGGTCTCCTGGTCATTGGTGACTCTTCAGCAGGCTCAGTCTGTTAGGGCCCAGTAGGACCTGTTCTTGGCTGCAGTAGTCATGGTTTTGGTCCCAGTACTCCAGAGATTTCTCTTGCTCTGGGCCGCCCTCCAAGGTTTGTGATAAATGGCGTATGCCCTAAAACCCAAGGAGGACCACCGTCTTCGTTTTCTGTTGCTATCATGGAATACCACAGACTAGGTGACTTATAAAGAATAGAGGTTTATTTAGCTCACTGTTCTGAAGGCCAGGAAGTCCAAGAGCATAGTGCTGACATCTGGCAAGGGCTTTTGCTACTTCATAACATTATAGAGAATGTCAGATGGTGAGAGAACAAGCTTGCCAGCTCAGGTCCCTCCTCTTCTTGTGAAGCCATTGATGCCATGACCTCACCTTCATGACCCCATCTAATCTTAATTATCTCCCAAATTCCATTAGCATGTGACTTTGGAGATCAAGTTTCCAGGACATTGATTTTTGAGGGACACGATCAAACCTTGTTACCTACCACATGCTGTGTCTTGTGGTTTGAGGCAGGGGATGCAAGGTGTAGGAGCTTATTCTTTACCCTAGAAGCAATGTCCCAGCATGCCCCAGGTCATGTGACCCCTAAAATCTTCCCTAACAAGGCAGCCATACAAATCATGATGGGGTTTATCTTCCACCTTTTAGCATAAAGGGGTAGCAATCCTCAGACATTTTAATCACAAGACGCTTTATATTCTTAAAAATTATAAAAGACTCCAAAGAACTTGCACTTACTGGGTCATATCTGTTAATATTTATCATGTTAGAATTTGAAACTGAGAAATGTAAAATTTTTACTTAATTCTTTTAAAAATAGCTGGTAAGGTAGCTCAGTGGCAGAGGGCTTGCCTAGTATGCTCAAGGCCTTGGGTTCAATCTCTAGCACCACAAAAAAGAAAAAAAGAAAGAAACAACCCCTGCCAAAATTTATTAGGAATAGTGGCATTATTTTACATTTTTACAGCTCTCGTGAATGTCTGGCTTTATAGAAAGCATCTGGTTTCTCATATCTGCTTCTTCGTTCAATCTGTTGAAATATGTTGTTTTGGTTAAAGTGTTTGGGAAAAAATCTGGTCTCATAATACGCAGTGAGTAAAAGGAGGAATATCTTAATAGGCTTTCAAAAGATAATTGTAGGCATTCTTCTTTGATACTACAACCAAACTTGACAAGTGGCCATCTCTAAAGGGTAGTTGCAATGTGAAATCTGCAATCATGTCAATGACCTTTTTTTTTTTCAATCCTGGGGATGGAGCCAAGGGCCTCACGCGTGCTAAGCGAGTGCTCTACCACTGAGCTACATCTCCAGCCCTTTCTATTTTATTTTGAGATGAAGTCTTGCTACGTTGCCAGACTGGCCTCAAACTTGTGATTTTCCTGCCTCTACCTCCCCTGTAGCTGAGATTATAGGCATGTACCACCACGCCCGGCTTTCATGGCCTTTTATATACTGTTAAATTAAAATCTATTGTCCTATCTTTCACTTTGAATGGAGTTTGTAATAATATGCATTGGTCATTTTGGAACATACTGGTTCACGGCGGTATGCAGATCTTCCAAATGTTGACATATTTCACTACCAAATATCAAGAAACTCATCCACTGATATCATGTCTGATCCTATCAAAAAACTTCAAGCATTGGGAAAGCTGTCAATATCATGGTGGCAGAATTTTCTAAAATTCAAATTCATTTAAAAGCTCCAATTTCATCATTGGCAACAAATACTGCCAGTTGTTTTTCCTTGAAGGGATGAGCTCACTTTATTCATTTTCAAAAATAAAAAAATAAAAATGTCTGCCAAATCCTTAAGTCTGAATAACAGTGATTTCAAGTAAATATGGTGTTCCGTGAGAGCAATACAGCTAGTGCAGCTGGGAAATCAAAGAACAGCAAATAAAGTGCTTTTCCCAGAGGCCGCCGTGGTACTGCAGTATTCAGAAATGCTTTATGCCTACTCTGCATCTTGCTGTACAGAATATTAAAAAGATGCGTACCCAAGAGTTGTGATTTAATAATGTTAACATTTTTCACTGCTTAATTGAGGACATTCTTGAGTAAAAGCAGCAATCTCTCACCCCATTTTTATTCTGCGTGCATAGAGGTGAAGAATCCAGCAGCTACTAGTACAGCTTTGATTCATGCCAGGCTACTAGCAGCTTTGCCTGCCATTGCTTTTGAATCAGGCAAATTATGTCAGTGAAAAGGGAAAATTGTGTCTTAGCACTATTATAAAAATAATTTTGACCTCATGGATCCTTAAAAGGGACTCAGGTCTCCTTAGAACTCACTTTGAGAACTGCTGGTTCCAAGGGAAGAGCCCTGGTGGTGAAAACGGGAGCCTGGAATCTGCTAGTTCCTCTCCCAAGTACTGCCTGAGACATGCAGACACTGTTTGAGGGGCTACCCAGGCTCAGTTCCCTCCCTGGTGTCAGCCTCCAAGATCTTCTCCTTCCTGACCACTCCCAGTTGGATCTTTTTTTAAAAAAAATATTTTTAGTTGTTGACAGACCTTTGATTAATTAATATGTGGTGTTGAGGATCGAACCCAGGGCCTTACACATGCTAGGCAAGCGCTCTACCACTAAGCCACAACCCCAGCTCCCCATTGAATCTTTAAGTGGGTGCCTACTGAATCTGATAATCCACGTAGGACCCCAGCAGCCTGGAGTCCAGCAGAGGGATGGCCCCTGTGCCAGATTTGACTTTTTGGTAATGACCAAATCCTCAGAACCACCATAGAGCAACTCTGGAAAATTAAGAAAGGGAAAAATATCACCAATAATCACACCCCATTGACAATCACCATCATGCTGTGGCTTCAGTTGGTTCCAAGTAATGCTGACTCACCCTGAATTCATACTGAAAAAATCTCCAAGACTATTTTTTTTGTCCTGCTGTTGCTAAGCCACATCATCCTGGTCCTTTTCAGTTCAGTCAAGGGCACTGAGTGGAGGACTTGATGTTCAGATTTGTCTACTGTGTCCATGTTGACCTGGCCCTGTCATATCTGGGGTCTGGGGTCCCCTTGGACGAAGTTTGTATTCACCCTTCCAGCTTTGTGTGATCTGCACACAGGGTCACCCTCATCCTCGTCAAAGGAGTTTTCTTGAATCCCCCTATGGGACTCGAACGTTGGATTATGACTTTCGATGGTGAAACCACATGTCTTGATGATGTGTTCTTCCCTTCTGGATTTGTTTGTGGGTGACTGTAACAAATTACCACAAACTTGATGACCTAAAACAACAGAAATTGATTCTGTCATGGTTCTGGAGGCCAGAAGTCTAAAATCAAATCTGAGTCACTGGAGGAGACTGTCCCTTGTTTCTTCCACCTTCTTGCGGTGGCAGGAAATTCTTAGTGTCCTTCACCTGTCGTCCCGGTGCCTTCTCTCCTGCCTGGGTCTGTCAAATCTCCCTTTGACTTTCTCTTATAAAGACTCTTCTGATGACAGTGATGTGCCACCTAGATGATCCGGGATAAGCTCCTCACTCCAAGGTCCTTAAATGTAATAGGATATTTTGCAGTATAAGGTAATATTCACAGATTCCAGGGCTTAAGATGTAGGCATCTATTGGGAGTGGGGTAGGGGTGGGGTTTCACCAGGCATATTTGTTTATACAAGCAGTTCCCAACCAGGGATGATTTCGCCACTAGGGGACGTTTGATAATGTGACTTTTTCAGTTGTCATACTTGAGGGGGTGTGTGTGTGTTATAGTTTGGATTTTTTTTTTTTTTTTTTGTGTGTGTGTATTGAACCTTGAATTCAGGGGTAGTTCACCACTGAGCTATATCCCCAGTTCTATTTTTTACTTTAAGGCAGGGTCTTGCTAAGTTGCTGAGGCTGGCCTTGAATATGTGATCTCCTGTCTCAGCCTCCTGAGTAGCTGGGATTACAGGTATGCACCACCACACTCAGCCAATTTGGATCTTAAGTGTGTCTCAAAGCCCTTGTGTTAAAAGCTTTGTCCCCAGCCCATGGAAACTTTAAGAGGTGGGCCCAGTGGAAGCTCATCTGTTTGTTGGAGGTGTGCCCTCAAACGGGAAATCACCCTCTCTCTCTGTCTTTTCACTTCCCTGCTATGAGGTCAGCTCTCTGTTCTGCCACATGCTCCTTACCCTGATGCGCTGCCTAGCCCTAAACCTGGTGTAACAGGGCCCATCAGTGGTGGACTAAAACGTCCAAATTTGTGAGCCAAAATAAACATTTCCTCTTTATAAATTGATTGATTTGGGTATCATGTTATAGTAACAGAGAGCTGATAAACACAGGGTATAACTAGTATCTTGTGAACAGAGAGTAGTGTGTTGTAAATAAGTACTGCAATACCCAAGGCAGCCCCACTGCAGACACTACCCAGCCCAGGGCACCAGCAGTCTCAGGGTCAAGAAATCTTGATTTATAACAACAAATTATTGTATTATGTTGCATCTAAAAAGCACCCACTGCCATCATCATCTCTCTATGCAACTTTATTTTTTATTGTTACTGTTATTATACATGAGCTCAAATACACCCTGTTCTCTTCTGTTCTGTTCTGTTCCATTCTCTCTGTATTTGTTTGTTGTCTGTTTCCTTCAATCACTAGAATGTCAGTTCAGTGAGGACAGATTTTGTCTGTTTTGTTCAGTATTGGTGCCTCAGCACCTTGGACAGTGCCTGGCACATAGTAGGTGATCTCTATCTATTGTATTTACTTATTTATTTACTTATGTGCAGAAATTTCTGGAGTTCTGGTCATATGCCAACCATAGTACTGGGTTCTCTCTCCCTTGCTCTCTCATGCTGGGGGTGGAACCCAGGGCCTCACACATACTATGGAAGTATGTTCCACTGAGTGGCTCCCCCAGCTCTGGGTTATCTCATTCTGATACTCACAAGACAAATCTCTAAGGTAAGAATTAGGATTCTCTTTACATTTTTCAGGTAAAGAAACTGAAGAGGCTAGCTAAGTAACTCTTTTTATTTTATTTATTTTATTTTATTTTATTTTTTTTAGTTATACATAGACCCAGTGTCTTTATTTTGTTTACTTATTTTTATGTGGTGCTGAGGATCGAACCCAGTGCCTCAAACATGCGAGGCAAGTGCTCTGCCACTGAGCCACAACCTCAGCCTCGCTAAGTAACTCTTAAGATGTCAAAACTGAACCCTTTCTCAGGTGGTCCAACCACAGACATTGTTCTCTGGGAGAGGATGTATCTCCTAGGAGCCGGACTTGGTGGCCAGGCAATGAAGCACAGAGATGAAGAAAATACAATCTCTGTCTTCAGAAACTCTCTAATCTGCCAGGTGCAGTGGCCCATGCCTGTAATCCCAGTGGCTCGGGAGGCTGAGGCAGGAGGAGCCCAAGTTCAAAGCCAGACTCAGCAACTTAGCAAAGTCCTAAGCAACTCAGTGAGACCCTGTCTCAAAATTTAACAATTTTATAAAAGGGAGACTAGGGATGTGGCTCAGTGGTTAAGTGCTGCTGGGTTCAATCTCTGGTACCAAAAATAAATAAATAAGAAAGCCACTAGTGTCCTGGAAGAAACAGGCAAATCAGTAAGGAGTTATGAGTCATGCAGGGGACCTGAGGGCTAATCCAACCTTGGGAAATCAAGGGAAACTTCTCAGAAAAGGTAGCATCTGAGTCAAGTTCTGATGGGTCCATATTGATGAGTTGTGAAAGGTTCTAGGCTGGAAGAGCAGCATGTGTCGCATTCTAGGTAAAAGAGAGCTGGAAGCTGAGCAAAGGGCAGAGTGGGGGTGGCAGGCATGGAGAGAGAGAGTTGGATGAAGTGTGGGAGTTGGCACAGAAGGGGTTCATCCTGGCAGAACCTCAAGGTTGGACAAAGGAATGTGGACACATCCAGAAAACTGGAGGGTGGCCTTTGGCTTTCAAACATTCTGGCCTCAGTGCTGAACATAAGCCGAAAGGTGCTACCGCAGTGTGGTCCCGGCTGCCTGAACACGGTGGGCGCTGTAAAGTGAGAGAGAACAGCAGGTGTGTGTGTTGCCAAGCAACATCAGTGGAACTTGGGGACAGGACCCTTGGGGATAACTGAAACACAGGACAGGCATCACAACCAATCCATTTTGCAAAAGGTTGGTGAGAATGAACATTTACTAAAAGGATATAATAAGGAACAACTACCATTGACGTTATATTCTGGATTTTAAATGTCCCCCATATGTTAAAGGCGTGGTCCCTATCCCATAGGGCTACTGGAAGGTGATGGAACCTTTAAGAAGTGGGCCCTGAGCCGGGCGCGGTGGCACATGCCTGTAATCCCAGTACTTTGGGAGGCTGAGACAGGAGAATCGTGAGAATCAGCAACAGAGAGGTGCTAAGCAACTCAGTGAAATCCTGTCTTTAAATAAAAACACACAACAGGGCTGGGGATGTGGCTCAGTGGTCGAGTGCCCGTGAGTTCATTCCCTGGTACCAAAAAAACAAACAAACAAACATACAAACAAGTAAGAAGTGGGCCCTGGGGGCTGGGATTGTAGCTCAGTGGTAGAGCGCTTGCCTCGCATGTGGGAGGCCCTGGGTTCGATCCTCAGCACCACATACAAAGCAATAAAATAAAGACATTGTGTCCATCTCCAACTAAAAAAATATTTAAAAAAAAAAAAAAAAAGAAGTGGGCCTGGTGGCAGTTGAGTAATTGAGGCATGCCCTTGAAGGGGATATTGGCACTCTTGCCTATTCTTGTGCCTCTCCTTCCATCCTGGCTGCTCCTCCATGTACTCCTGACCATGAGGCACAGCCTTGCCACAGTCCCAAAAGCAATGGATCTGAGTGACCATGAACCAACACCTCTGAAACTGCTTTAGCCTTTCCTCCTTGAAAGTAGATTTACTAAGCCAGGCGCACAGTGGTGCATGTCTGTAATCCCAACTACTCAGGAGGCTGAGAGAGGAGGATCACAAGGTCAAGGTCAAGGTTCAAGGTCAGCTTCAGCATCTTAGTAAGACCCTGTCTCAAACTAAAAAATAGAAAGGTCCAGGCTGTTGCTCAGTGGAAGAGCAATTGCCTAGCACGTGCAAGAAACTGCTACAGGTGGATGCCTACTCGACAGTCCAGGAAGTCCCTGGGACTGTTGTTCACCTTCCTTTGGTCCTTCCCCTCCTTGTTCCATGGAAATTATACTATATCCAGGTGGCTCAGGTATTTGGTTTCCACCTATTTTCCAGCCCAGGATCCCCCCTACAGGTACAGGGAGTCGGTCATCCAGGTCTAAAAGAAATTCTGATTGTTCTGCCTGTGTGGCAGACCTTGAACAGATTTGGGAGATAATCCTGCCTACTGCAAGGGCCCCATCCTGGTCCTCCTTACAGAGCTGCAATGAGGCTACACATCTTTGATGCTTCCTGCATAAACTATATAACCTGCAGGCAATGGAGCAGGGCAGCACTGGGACATTTCTCAAAAACTGCACCTGGAAACTGCAAGTTAGAGCTACGCTTCATCGCTTCATTTTTTTTCAACCACATAAAGTAACCACTCTGGCTTCTAGAAGGCTGGAGCCTAAGAGGTTATGTAAATCTGACAACTCTTGTTGAACTTCCCTAAATCTGACAACTCTCCCCCTGGCCTGACGGAGTGTCATCAGTAGGAACTGGGAGACTGGAGAAGCCACTTGCACCTCTAGCCCCAGGGCGAGCCCTCTAGCCCCAGGGCGAGCCCTCCGCAGCGCGGCCTACGTGTTTCTCACCCTCGAAGGTAGGTGCAGCAAGATGCACAGATGAACAGACACATCGCCAGCAGCCTCCGACTAAGTCCTGTGCAGGGCCACCTCACCTTGCCAGCATTCAGGGCAGCTGCCCATGGCTGCCTGGAGCAGGCCTCGCTTTGTCAGACCCTCTGCAGCTTCAAGTGGCCAAATCTCTGAATTTTCATTTTGACATCTGAAGGAGGTACTAAATTAATAATTTTGTCAAATAAAAACAATGACAAATGCAAAAATTAAAACTTAACAGCATGTGACTGAACACTGCCTGGACCAAACCACATGGATCTGTGGGTCACGCCTGCAGCCATGAGCTCTCAGGCTCCTTCCTACGAGGAGTCCCTGCCCTAGCTCCCTTATTCTGCTAATGCTGTCACTCATGCCCCAGGTGATAAGCAGTTATTCTCAAACACTACTTCCCCTCTCTGTAAGAGGCAATCACACCTCCCTATCTGTGCATGGAGTCCAGGCGCAAAGGAAGAAACTGCGCCACGCTTTTCTCTGCTGCTTTCTTGTCTGCAGACCACACTGTAGTTAGAAGCCTTTCCCTTCTCCACCACCCTCTGAAGATCACTGAGAGTAAGCCAGGACTCTCCCTTGTAAGGCTCAGCCCTATGGGGTGGCCCTTGTCATCTCTGCCAGTCTGAGGACCTTGCCAAGACAGGTAGAAGCTGGGTCTGATATGACCCGCGCTTTGTCCCCACACCCTCGTGGCTAGGGATCCTGAGCTTCTTCCAAGGAGAGGTGGAGGCAGCTCATAGAGGCATCCTCTTCTCTCCCCTCCCTGGTCCAAAGTGCACTGTTCCTACAGAGACTACAGTGACAAGCCGAATCTGGGTGGAGAGCCCTGCCTTCTTGCCACCACTCCTCAGTCTTTTACCACAAGGGTTTGTATCATCCACCACAGCTTGGCTTCTTAATATATACATGTAGACATCACCAAAAATTATATATGTATTATATGACACATGTGTATATATTATATGACACACATATATGATACATATATTATATGATAAAGATCTCACAAAAAATACATGTATATTTTAGATACATACATATGTATCATATAAAATATTCAGCTTTAGCAAGGCTCACTTTAACATTTAGATTTCCTTGGGGCTGGGATTGTACCTCAGTGGTAGAGCACTTGCCTAACATGTGTGAGGCACTAGGTTCGATTCTCAGCACCGCATATCAATAAATAAAATAAAGGTCCATTGACAACTAAAAAATATTTTTTAAAAAATTTAGATTTCCTGATATTATTCTTACAAACCTTGCCTTGGGACAGTCGTCATTCCCATTTATTTTTTCAGCCAGTACTTGTTTGAACATTTGCTATTTTGCCAAGCTCTGGGAAGTCACTGGGAATGAGACAGTTAAAAAGTTAGATATGGTCCTTGACCGAGTGGAGAGTACATTCTACTGGAGAAGAAAATACACCAGTGATTGGACAAGTTATATGTGCTCCGAAGACATTATAACAGGACAAGGTGACAGAGGGGATACTGAGAAGCCAATGGGCAACTGGCTTCTCAATAGGATGATCAGGAGAGGTGCCTATTGAGAAGGATCATTTAATAAGGACTGAAATTCAAATAAAGAGAAAAAACCAACCATGCGAAGATCTAGAGGAAGAGTCCTTCTGGCAGAAGGGCAGCAAAGACATAGTCACCGAGGCAGGAAGGAACTCAGTTTGGGGAAGAATCAGAAAGGTCAGTAGGCCGGACTCCCTGAACTTGGAGCAGAGATGAAGTCAGAGCAGTATCAGATCCTGCTGGGTCTGTAGGTCAAGCTAGGGATTGGTTCTTGCTCTCAGAAGTAGGTAGGAGGGCTTTAAGCAGGGGACTGACTGTGATTGCGCCTGAGGTCAGTGCCCCTTCCAATCTTGACTCATTTGTGGGTACTGTATGGAGTTATTGGCTTCTGGAAGGTGTCCCCACTTCCTTCCTCAGAGCAGCATTTGCACAATCTGAATTGCAGGACGAGTTCCCCTGTTGCCCAGGACTTAAGGGCAGAGGTTTACCCTGCCTTCGATTGCCAGGAACCTGCCCATCCCCCACTCCCTTCCCCATCCCCCTCCTGGGGCTCAGTCTCTGCATCTCTGAAGTGGATGGGTGGACCAAACGTTGGGGATGGCCTGTCCAGGTCCATCAGTCCAGCCTTGGATTCTGATTGGAAGGGGATACACAGCAGAAGTGGAATCCTGTGGAGAAACGAAAGTGAAAGACAGAAAATATTCCTCCAGACTCTGGGGAGGCTGGTGGAGGTGGGGGTGAGGATAATAGGCAGAGGAGATTTTTAGAAAGCTGGGTGGGCAGGGGCCTTGTGACCCAGGCTTTCATTTCTCCTAAATATCATGTGACACACGTAACTAGTAACTACCGCTGGAGAGAAAGGGGAAGGAGGGAAGCCCAGAATTTCTTAAGAAGCAGAAAGGGGACAGAGGCTGAGCAGGAGGGAGAGTCAGAAAGGATTGGGAGGCAGTCTGAGGACAAGCGCATGGAGGAGCCCACAGGGGCAGCAGAGCGGGTGGGAGGGCAATGAGGCCCAGGTGTCATAGGGGGAGGGGACCACAGTTAAGAAAGTGCAACCAACCGGGGAACCAGCAGAAAAGAGGGGGGAGGGGCGGAGAAGTGGAGCGAGAAGAGCTGAGAAGGGGACACAGGGTTAGGGTGGAGGAAGGAGACGACAAGGACCCGGAGAGACATCTGGGGAGGAGACCAGAGCGGAGGAAGAGTTAGGAGCGGGGAGAGGGGAGAAGGGAGGAGGAGGAGGAATCTGAGTAGCAAGTGGAGAAAGGAAGGGAGGGACAGGGGACAAGTCCCGTTAGAGGGCCGGAAAGGAGGGCAAGGCCGGGGCCCAGGCGGGGCGCCCACGATGCCCGGGCCGCGCGCCACGGAGCAGCCCCGCAGCCCCGGGGAGCGCCGGCCGCTGCTGGGGCGCGGCGCGCGGAGTCCCCGACGGTGGCGGCGGGCGGCGGCGGCGGCCGTGCTGCTGGTGGTGATGCTGGAGCGCGCTGCCTTCTTCGGCGTCGCCGCCAACCTCGTGCTCTACCTCAACAGCGGGAACTTCAACTGGGCCGGCGAGCAGGCGTCGCTGGCTGCGCTCATCTTCCTGGGCGCCTCCTACCTGCTGGCGCCTGTGGGAGGCTGGCTGGCAGACGTGTACCTGGGTCGCCACCGCGCTGTAGCGATCAGCCTGCTGCTCTACCTGGTCGCCTCCGGCCTGCTGCTCACCACCACCATCCCCGATGGCCGCAGCTCCTTCTGCGGAGAGATGCCCGAATGGCCACTGGGACCCTCCTGCCCCTCATCTGACTGCCAGCACGCCCTGCCCAGCCCCTACTGTGCTCCCACCCTCTATGCCACGCTGCTGCTGCTCGCCCTGGCTGCCAGCTCGGTCAGGAGCAACCTCACCTCTTTCGGTGGCGACCAGGTAAGTGGCAGGAGGGCCCACCAAACGGGAGGCCCAGGGGAGTGGAGAAAAGCAATTCCATGGGGGCCAAGAGCAGAGTCAGGAGGCCAGCGAAACCTCAGAGAGACGACTTCTCCTTTCTGTGCCAGTTTCCTTATTTGAAAGAAGAGGGGATGCTGGCCCTAGCAAATCAATGACAACAATAGGAATGACGACAGTTGGCCTACTTGACTCGTGTTTCAGGCCCTAAGCTAAATGCTTTCAATGTTTTAACTCAACCCTCCTAACTACCCAGGAGGTAGGTAGTATTATATGCCCATTTTACAGATAAGGACTCTGAGGCCTCACAGTTTGATCAACTTATCCAAGATGACATAAAGAGCAGGTCAAGAAGCAGGATATGTGCAGCTGGACCTCAGGCCCCACCATGAGCCCCATCTCTGTGTTTTCTAGGGATCTGGGCACTGGGGCAGGGACCATCCAGGCTTTTCCTGCCAGCAGTGCCAGAGGCTGTCAGGCTGACTTGTTCAAATCCCTGCTCGGCTCCTCACCAGCAGGGGACAGTTGAGCATGTATCTCAACCTCTGAGCCTTTCTTCATTTTTCCTTGGACAGGGTGTGGCATGTAAGAGAAATTCAACGAATATTTGCTAAATGAATAAGTGCCTAAAAACATGGCCATATTTTGATAGCTCTGCTCAGTAGGATATGAGACAATAATTTGACCTAACGTGGGATATTATTAAAACAACACGTACAGCGTGAATGAGCAAGGGAGGCATGCAGAGCCGCAGAGACTGTGAACAGCCACGCGGAAGCACCAGGTGTCAGGCAAAGGGGGGAACTGGAAACGGATTGCAACAGCAGTGTGATCAGGCCGCTGGGCTAATTGTGCTCCCCACCCCCCTTGACTCTTGCTTTTCAAGTATTGTTTAATTGCATTGACAAAGAGGACATTTAAAAAATGAATTATTCTATCCAGCTGGCATCCACAATCCAGCGCTCAGCACCCTGTCTGGTCTCCTTACTAAGGAGTCACTTGTATAACCCGTTCAGATTGTTTTGATGATGAGACACTTGGTGCCCTCTGGGTATCCCTGTCCCTCTCCCCCTCCTTCAGACTAAAAGCTTATTCTTGTGAATAAGATCTTCCTATTTTCCCTTAATTGTTGACATCTCACTCCCCACCTACCCGCAGCTACCCTTAACCCACTCCCTGGCCCTTTAACCTTCAAAGACCTCAGACATCCAGTGCCCCCTGTCTCCTTTCTCCTGGTGGCAGAATTGGTCCCCCAGAGGCCAGACCACTGAATGGAGCTTCCTATGGCATCCACAGGAACAGTGGTTCCTGTGCAAAACCCCCCCTCCCCCACTTACTAAGCATGAACTTTGAGCAGAGGGAGGCTGGACTGGAAGCTGGCTTAAGAACATAAGATCTGTTCTTATGTTCATGCCCGACCCAAGCCGGGCATGGTGTCGCATGCTTGTAATCCCAGTGGCTGGGGAGGCCGAGACAGGAGGATCATGAGTTCAAAGCCAGCCTCAGCAATGGTGAGGCGCTAAGCAACTCGATGAGACCTGTCTCTAAATAAAATACAAAATAGGGCTGAGGATGTGGCTCAGTGATTGAGTGCCTCTGAGTTCAATCCCCAGTACCAAAAACAAAAACAAAAACAAAACAAAACAAAAAAAAAACAACTGAGCCCAAGATGGTGCTGAAACTGAAATGGTTTGAGGTGGGGATGGACATCATTGGATTCAAGTCCTTTACAAATAGCTCTGCCTCAATGTAGAGATGGATGGGCTGACAGGTGTGGGTGCACTGGAGCACCAACGAGGCAGCTTCAGAATTCAGGGGAACAGTCAGTCAGGGGACCTGGGGTGGGAAGGGCTGGCACCATCTGGCAGGCAGCTATACCCAGGAGCTGCGTTTAACACACTTGCTTATTTCAGAAAGGGCCATCCATCATTCTCAACAAAGTATCTGCTCATTCTGGAAGAACTCATTTATATCCTGAATGGGCTGCCTGGTCTTCCCCTTAGAATTACAATTGTCATATTCATTTACTTCCAATTAATAAATGGAAGTGGCTGCTCATAATGGGACTTACTCAATTTTCCGCTTGAAAATCCAGAACAAGCATTCTAAATGAGTTAGCATGTCCCTCCCTCCCCATCACTAGGAGGATCCCTTGGAATCTCCAAGGGAATGCAATTTTAAGCACTTTTGTATGGATTGTAATTCTGCATTTAGACAGGGAGCGAAAATCTTTTTCCCACTGCAAGTACAGAAAATACAGCTTGACAAAATCTTCTTAGCTAGTAGTAGAAATATGTGTCCCCTGGGTAGAAGGACAGTAAAGGTTTCTGAGATTGGGGTGGTGGTGTTTGGAAGGTGACTAGATTAACAAAGTAGAGAATCATTTATCCTGAGAAGTGATCCCCAGTCTTCACTGCTTTTGAGAAATGCAGATGCCCAGGCCATGCTCCAGACCAGCTGAATCAGAATCTGGTACCCGGTTCTAGCAGGTGGTACAGGACAGCCAGTGCTGCTGACCCAAGCCAGCAGACCGGAAGTGGGCATGCAGCCTGACTATTGCAGTTTGATACAAATCTACATAGATTTGGATTTCCTGCCCTCCTGCCCTTGATTGTGCACCTGAAAAAAATTATTATTATTATTATTTTTTGGTACTGAGGATTGAACTCAGGGGCACTCGACCACTGAGCCACACCCCCAGCCCTATTTTGTGTTTTATGTAGAGACAGGGTCTCACTGAGTTGCTTAGCGCCTCTCCGTTGCTGAGGCTCGTTTTGAACTCACGATTCTCCTGCCTCAGTCTTCCAAAGTGCTGGGATTATAGGCGTGCGCCACCATGCTTGGCTTGAAAAAAAAAATATTTTTATCAGCTCAGAACCATGCTCTTGGGGCCATGTCCACAGATGCCCTCCACCTCCCCTGATTATACCAACCTTGTTTGATTGGGCATAAAGCAGAGGCTAGTCAGGGGCAGGGATGGGCCACAATACATTATTCTGCACCTCTGAACTGCTGAGGAAATTCTCAGATTTTGAACTATTCTTTCAGTAATATGCATACATCATATTGTGTGGAACACAACTGAGATCTTTATTGGCTTTTTTTCTGATTATGAAAGTAACACAGAGTGTAGGTTTCTCAGTCAAAGACAAAGGGATAAATCAACCAGAAGTGAACAAAGTGGTCTCAGAGACATCTGTTGGGTGTACCACATGGTGACAGTAAAAAAGCAATGTTGTGTCATGGGCATGTAAAAACAGCTGTGCCAAAATGTTCCAATCAGTAACTAGTGGCTCCCCAAAGAAGGGTTTACTCATTGTTACAACAAATATTTATTGAGCATGTGTGTAGAGATCAGAGATTAGGAAGTGCCTACCTACTGACCCAAGAAGTGTCCCTGGGGGAGAAAGGGGCACAGGTACAGACAGTGCCCCTGGGCCTCCCTGACCCCACTCTTACCCCTGGCTGGCTGGCAGGTGATGGATCTCGGCCGCGATGCCACCCGCCGCTTCTTCAACTGGTTTTATTGGAGCATCAACCTGGGTGCTGTGCTGTCACTGCTGGTGGGGGCCTTCATCCAGCAGAACATCAGCTTCCTGGTGGGCTACAGCATCCCTGTGGGCTGCGTGGGGCTGGCATTCTTCATCTTCCTCTTTGCCACCCCTGTCTTTGTTACCAAGCCCCCCACGGGCAGCCAAGTGTCCTCTATGCTTAAGCTTGCATTCCAGAACTGCTGTCCCCGGCTGTGGCACCGACACACTGCCAGGTAAGAAGGAGCCTCTAGGCAAAGGAGGCCACCAAGCCTTCTGGGGAGGCATGGTCTAACTTCCAGACATTCTGGTTCAGCTCCACCAAATGGTTTTTTATGGTGAACTGTCCTCCAGTGGGCCAGAGCTGCCCACAGTGACTGAGGATGGCAGTGAAGGTCAAGGTGGTGGTGGTGGTAGTGGTGATGGGATCATTGGTGACGTTCTAACTGGGGAGCCTGTGAGGATGGTCATGGTCTTCATAGTGATGTTGGTGATACAGGTAGGGATGATGGTGTTGATCCCTATGGTGAAGGTAACACTGGTGACATTGCCTGGTTATTAAGTATAACAGTCTTAAATCAGCCAATCTTGCTCCCTCCTCCATTAGCTGACATCCAGGGGAGGGAGGTTCTGAAAGGCTTTGCACAAGCCCAATGGCTTCCTTTGCCATCTCCTTCCTACCTTAAGTGACTGCTTGATCAGTCTCCAGACCTTGGAGTCAGTAAGAACTATATGGAAAAAGTGAAGAGCTTGTCCCCTGCAACCTGTTGTACTAGTAGAGGGTCTAAGAGCGTAGTCACCAGGTGCCAAGAGTCTGGTCGTTTTAATGATCTGTTGTTGCCTAGTGAACCACCTCACAACTTACTGGCTTAAGGCTTAAACAGTGAACTTTCACCCTGCTCTAGTAAATCCTTGGGTGATTGAGCTCAACAGGGAAGTTGGACGTCATCAGGTCACGGTCATTTGGGGACTTGAAAGTGCTAGAACATCCAAGATAGCTCACTTATGTGGCTGGTAGTTGATGATGGCTGTGGGCTGGAAGCTCAGCTGAGACTGTCACTCGAGCCCCAGTTCCCCTTCCTGTGGCCCCATCTTGGTGCTGTGAGCTTCTCAGAGCATGGTGTCTGGGTTGTACGAGAGAATATTCCAAGAATGAATGCTCCAGAGGGTAGGAAGTAGAAGCTACAGTGTCTTCCTAAGGCCCTGGAGGGCTTGGCAATCCCAGAGCATCACCTTGCCTTGGTCAAAGTGTCACAGGCTGGCCTGGAATCAGTGGCAGGAGAAGGTACCAGCTGGTAGAGGAGTGGCATTGCATTACTTAGATGCATCTCCATTTTTGGAGACAACCACACTGGTATTGTCCCTTTTGGAATCTTAAAGGACGTCGTAAGACTTTAGAAAAAGAAGAAGTCAGAAACTCTCAGGGCAAAGGGCAAAGGCCAAAGGTTGCAGGGATGATTGATCTATCCATTCTTCTAATGATGCTCCCTCCACTCTTGCCCCTTGTCATGTAGGATGGGGTATTAAGTCCCCCTTGAGCCCATCCTTGAGGATAGACCTGGGGGACAGCAGCAGGGGAGTTTGGGTGTATCAAATCCATGACAGCCACTGAGTCAGGCTTGGACTGGGACTTCCGTGGTTCCTGTGGCAAATTGATGCTGTGAGCCAAAAAGCCCCTGCTTGCCACGGTCTCCAGCGTCTGCTCACTTCCCCCAGGATGCAATAGGGCCACAGATGGACAGTGGCATGAGTCCGATGGGCCACCTTTGCTACCAAAGAGACAGTAGTGGTAATATGAACCGTGGTGGTGCCAACACTGAAAAAAAGTGACAGTGATAGAAATGAAACCTGAGTGGAGAGATGGTTTCAGTGGCAGTGATTGCCTTTCTAGCAGAGATGATGGTAAGGATGCTGGCCTTGGGCTGGTGGTGAAGACGATGCCCACAGTGGGATGCAGGGGATGAGGGGGTGACTGCTGAGCTGACAGGAGGGGGGTGTTGGGGAACAGCGGAGGAGGTGGAAGCTGTGGTGTGGTGATGAGGATCATGATGGCTTCCATTTTATCTGCTGTCCTTGTGGCCCACAGAGATGCTCAAGGTGCCCACCTGCTGCCTGATCAGAGATCTCCCCAGCCTGGTCCTTCTCAGGAAGAGGACATTGCCAACTTTCAGGTGCTGGTGAAGATCTTGCCTGTAATGGTGACCCTGGTGCCCTACTGGATGGTGTACTTCCAGGTGGGCACCCCTGCCTTTTGATCTGGGGCCTGACTCCCCAAATGTTCACTGGTCTCAGTTCTCATAGAAGCCCAGGGCCTGCAGGAAGGGCCAGAGCAAAATGAGTTGCTGCTATGCACCAGTTGGTATGGACCGGATACAACACTACCCCCGTAATGAAAGCCCCACGGGGGGGGGGGGGTTGCAGGAGGCCCCACCGCTCTGGGCTCCAGTTTCCCATGTGTACACTGGGTGGCTTAGACCAGCAGCTCTTCAGCTCTGTGCCTTCAGGTCTCCAACCGGGCGTGTGTGGCAGGGAGGGTGTGTTGGTTGCCAAGGCCCCACAGCAGGTTGGGGGCAAGACGAGCATCAAGCACATGACAACTGTGGTTCCCTACCTAGCTGCACCCTAGACTCTCCTGTACAGCTTTGTGAAAGCAGATTCCCAAGCCTCACCCCAGACGACAGAATTGGGGGAGGAAGTGCCTTGTTTAATCACTTCTCAGTGAAGTGGGGCTCAGGTTTGAGAGCTGCTGCCTCCCAACCACCATGCCACTTCCAAGGGTGTGTGTGTGTGTGTGTAGGGACGGCAGCCTAGCCCAGCCTCTGATCCCCAGACCACAGAGTCATTGCTCCCATAACTTCATTGGAACCCATAAGACAGGGTCATGCAAGACCATCCTGCTACTTAGGGGAGGGACAGAGTGTCCACGGTGAGATCAGGGACACCAGGGAGGGTGTCTATGGCCATCTTCCGTTATACCAGTTGTCATACCCATTGGTAACCAGCTGCTTCCCTGAGCACCCTGAACCCTCCCCTGCCCTACCCCCTGGAGAGTCCCCTGGACCTTTTGATTGTGTAGCAGCTAGAGACAATGCCCAGTATAACAGGAGGCAGGGTGTGGGGCGGCTCCTGCAGCTATGTCCAGAGGCATTCTGGGATAGCAATGCCTATGCACTTCCTGTCCATGTCAACCTGAGAGACTCCGCTTGTCTTCATTGCCAGAGGAGAACTTGCTGTGGGGACAGCCATGTCATTATCTTCCCCCATTTCAACAAACATTTATCCAGTCCCACTCTGGGCTGCACCCAGAGACACAACTCTGGGGACACAACTCTGAGCAGGACCAGTTGTTCCTTGGTTTGGGGATAAGGCTGCAAGCACTGAGCCTGGTTCTCAAGGAGGAAGGGAGGAGGGTGACCTTCTCCCTAAGGCTGGGGGAGGGACAGGTGCCCAGCTGCCCTGTGCTGCTCCTGAGGAATGCCCTCCCTGGGAGCACGGGGAACCTGCTCCACATCAGCCTCACCTTGGCCTCTCTTGGCAGATGCAGTCCACCTACGTCCTGCAAGGCCTCCACCTCCACATCCCCAACATATTCCCAGCCAAACCTACCAACAGCTTCACGGCTCTGAGCAGCAGCAGCTACAGGGTGAGGCCAAGTGTGTGTTTAGCCCCTGGTTCAGGCAGCAGAGGCTGCCTCTAGAAGGGAAAGGAAGCCGCCTTAGCCCTCCCCTCCCCTAGCAGCAAGGCGCACTCAGGATACAGGAAAAGCACCTGGAGGGTGGATGAACCTGTGCCATTGCCCGGGCATCCTGCCCCGGTCAGCTTCACTGCCCCATGCTGTGGCTCTGAAGCAGGCCTCACTGTCCCTGCTGCACCCGCAGATGGAGCACAGATAGGTCTCCATGCAACTCTGCCTTGTTCTCTCTGTCTCTGGGATCCTGGGATACTGAGGGTTCTGCCTTTCACTAGAATTTCCTTGGCATTGCAGAGACTCAAAATCAAAGATTTTCAGAGGTGGCAGATAAATGACATACTTGTCATTATACTTCCTTTCCTCTCCTGTGGCAGACATCACTAGTCAATCATGACATGTTTTCATGCTGAGCCCATAAATATTCTAAGGAGCTACTACCAATTGATAGAATACAGGAGGAACCTATTTGCCATCCCTGATCTAATCCGTCCCTAGTTATACAGCTGAGGAGTTTGAGCTCCATCTGCTCTGCTAGCCTGTCCTTCATGGCTGCCTCCTGCCCAGTTCCCAGAAGCCTGGCTCCTGCTGGCCAATGTGGTGGTGGTGCTGATTCTGGTCCCTCTGAAGGATCGTTTGATTGACCCTTTTCTGCTGCGGCGTGGGCTGCTTCCCTCGGCTCTGCAGAAGATGGCTCTGGGGATGTTCTTTGGTTTTACTTCCGTCATTGTAGCAGGTATGTGGAGGGGCATGAGGCTGAGATCCAGCCTTTGTCTGTCTGAGGTGTGGGTGGAGGGGCTGCCCCGCCACGCTGAAGCTGTGGCCCAGGCCAAGTATCCCCCCACCACACACACAGCCAGTATCATCTGTGGCTTCCCAGGAGGTCAAGCTGAAGGAGACCTTCCTCATTGAATCTGGCCTCCCTCATTTTGACAGATGAGTAAACTCAGGCAGAGAGAACAGCAACCATTTCCCCCAGTGGAATATAAGCTCCTTGAAGGCAGAGATTTTTTTTCTTCTTTTTCTTTTCACTTCTGTGGATAACGCATAGGGTATAGTGGTGCACACCTGCAACCCCAGCAACTCAGGAGGCTGAGGCAGAGGATCACAAGTTCAAGGAGGCTAGCCTTGGCAACTTAGCAAGATTCTGTCTCAGAATCAAAAAGGGCTGTGGATGTAACTTAGTGGTAGAGTGTCCCTGTGTTCAATCCCCAGTGCTGCCAAAAAAAGGGGGGAAGGGGGCTGGAGTAAATTTTCCAAAGATAAACTGCCTCTTAGTGACAAATCAGGACTTAAAAAAAGAAATCCTCTTCCTTCTTCCATTTCAAAAGCATTTGAAGCCTGTGTGTGTGTGTGTGTGTGTGTGTGTGTGTAAAACGCTGGGCTGGGAGAGCGCTTGCCTATCAAGTATGTGAGATCCTGGGTTTGATCCCCAACGCCATAAAAAATCAATAAATGAGATTTAAAAATAAACCAAAAAGGGCTCAGATAACGAAGGCTTCGTGCTGTTGCTCAAACCTGAAGCCTTTCACCTAGTAGCTTGAAAGCTGCATCTTTCAAACAGGGATAGGAATGCATTGAGACCTGGAGGGTGGCCAGGCTCTGCCTGCATGGAACAGTCTAAAGCTGGGTGTGGTGAGGATTAGAGGAGATGAAGTCTGTGTAGCACCTATAATGTGACTAGATCACAAGTTGGAACTGAAGAAACTGAAGCTCAATAAATAATATTATGTTGAAAGTATGAAAATCAAACTAGATTCATTTCTGGCTATGTGCTTTAATGTTTTCTGTCCTGTTCCATCCTCCTTATAATTCTGGGAATTTTACTCCTGCTTCTTGCACAAGGGAACTGAATCTCAGAGAGATGAAGTAACTTGTCCAAGGTCATATAGCAAATCAGTGGCAGGGCCAGGATTGGAACACATACCCCCTAACTCATTGTTAAGTGTTTGTTCCACTAGAGCACAGCTATCTTCCAGGCAAGGAAGGGAAGCAGATTAAACAAACTTGAAAGCCAGGTTAGAAAAAACTCCCATAATACTTAACGTTGCAATAGAGAAGTCATATGACACTGTGAAAAGTGGGCCAACTTTGAAACCAAATATACTGGAGCTCAGATCCAGCCCTGATTACTTATCAGCTGTGTGATTCTGGGCTGGTTGCTCAACCTAAGTTTCACTTTCTTCATTTGCAAGAATGCCATAACAGGCTTTCAGTAAGTGAGAGCTGCTGTTCAGTACAAACCTAGCTCTGAGCTTCCTGGCAACCAAGGCAAAAAAAGGAGTTCAAACTCACATCTTAGCCCTCATCCTGCAGGCCAGTATTCTTTTGCTTACATGCCACCCAGTCAACCAATCACTACTTAATAACACCCATCACACACAACCTCTGCTGTGGGTGGGCTTGGGATGGGCCCGGCTGTACTCTCCCTCTGCTCCCCCACCAGGAGTCCTTGAGATGGAGCGCTTACAGTACATCTCCCGCAATGAGACGGTGTCCCAGGTGATTGGAAAGGACCTGTACTATGCAGCACCACTGTCCATCTGGTGGCAGATCCCTCAGTACCTGCTCATTGGGATCAGTGAGATTTTTGCCAGCATCCCAGGTACCCTGGATCCCCTCTCCTGCCCTTGCATCTGTAATGGGCTCTGCCAGCTGATGCCTCCACATCAGGGGGCACTTGGGCATAGCCTCGGGGCATCTGAGCTTCTGCACTGAGGAAGGCAGTGGCTTGGAGTCAACCACTGTCACAGGTACTGGGAATTTGGAGGTGAAAAGGCACTTCCCACACCCATTTTCCACATGTCCCCCAGGGCTATGTCTCCCACCTTCCATGTCTGCAGTTGTATCCCCTGTGCCTTGGGCGATCTCCCATTTCCCTTTCAATTCTGAGCCTCAGTGTCAAAGCCCCTGAGCAGAGGGGTCCTCCCTTCCGCCCCGCAGCACCTCCTCCTACTATACACCATGTCTTTCACACACAAGCACCGGGTGGGGAGCCGGAGCTGCAAGCCTGGGGTGGGCCCTTGGCTAGGCAGGAGGGTGGGACATAGAGGTAAAGCCGACCCTGTGAGCTCACTCAGGCTGGTGGGGGTGACAGTCATGTGAACAATAAGCCTGGACTGTGCCGTCCAGTGGGGGAGGGGCGGGCAAAACGCAGCAGGTGAGAGGAAGGGACTCACAGGCAGAGGAGAGGTCACAGGAAAACTCCAAGCTAGGTGGGGTGCTGGGAGGGTAGGCCTGGAGAGGAGGGCGCCAGGGAGAGGGGAAGGTCACACAGGGCCTGGATCTTGGGGTTTCCCCTGAGGGCAGCAGCACTTGCTCCCCTCAGTTCCCCAACAGGTTTGGCAAGGAAAGGCCCCCATCAAATGCTGCAGACAGACCCCTGTGGCTGTGCGAG
This sequence comes from Xerus rutilus, assembly GCA_028644305.1. Classification (NCBI taxonomy): domain Eukaryota; kingdom Metazoa; phylum Chordata; class Mammalia; order Rodentia; family Sciuridae; genus Xerus; species Xerus rutilus. The sequence goes on from CM053399.1 coordinate 10,485,540, forward strand.
GATGGAAGCTAGAGGCGTTGGAGGCATTGAGGGGGCCAGGCAAGAGATGACCATAGCTGGGATGTGGTCTAGGATGGAGGGGACAGAGAGCAGGGCATATATTTAGAAGAGGGCATATATTTAATTTTAGAGGTTGCATCAAAATTATTTGGTGATGATGTGAGAGCTGGGCAGAGAAGGTGGGGAGTCGGGGGTGAAGATGGTGCCAGCTTGGGGTGCTGTCCCTAAAATGAGAACTGAATCTCAGAGAGGTTAAGTGACTTGTCCAAGGTCCTATAGCAAGGAGCCCACCAGGAAGGGCAGGATGGGTGCCAGAGCTCTTGGGGCAATGTGTGTAGTGTCCAGTGCAGGGGTTCAGCCAGGAGGTTATGAGCAGAGCAGAGGGGAGGGTAGCCCGTGGGGAAGGGGCAGCGTGGCCCAGCAGGTTGCACCTGGGCCTGTTCTGGGCCCTCTGGCAGCCCCTCAGGCCCCTCTCCCTCCCCACAGGCCTGGAGTTCGCCTACTCGGAGGCCCCGCGCTCCATGCAGGGCGCCCTCATGGGCATCTTCTTCTGCCTGTCCGGGGTGGGCTCACTGCTGGGCTCCAGCCTAGTGGCACTGCTGTCCTTGCCGGGGGGCTGGATGTACTGCCCTAAGGACTTTGGTGAGTATGGAGGCCTCCCCAGGCAGGCAGTGGAGGGAGGCGTGGGGAGAAAGTGGCAATTGCTGTGTGCTTTGACATGAGGCAGAATGAGCCAGTGGGCTGGCGTTGGGGGAAATGGGCTGCCAGTCTCCCACACCGTGTCTTCCCCTGTGGGCCTCAGTTTCTCCAGCTTTCAAAAGGAAGCACTGAATTCAGTGGCCCTGTGAGGCTCCTCTGGGCTTCTGGAACTCTGTCATTCTGGCCAGTTACTTTTCTCAGAGGGAAATGAAGAGACACCCCAGGGGCCACTGAGGGAGCCAGATCTGGAGGGCTCTCTACCAGTCTCTGGACCCCACCCACTGCCGACTTTACCTGAGTTGCCAGCCCCAAGGCCAGGACATGGCAGGGAGCGGATGCAAAACAAGGAGCCCTTCTCTGACAAATGCCAACCCCTCCTTTCCCAGGAAACATCAACAACTGCCAGATGGACCGCTACTTCTTCCTGCTGGCTGGCATTCAGGCTGTCACGGCCACCTTATTTATCTGGATCGCTCATCGCTATGAGAGAACACGACAGGGCCCAGCCTCCCAGAACTGTTCCAGCAGGGACAGGGGCTGAACACTGCCCACCCCAAGCCCACACTTCTCTCTGGTGGACAGACGGCAGCCCCAGCTGCGGTGGTTTCCTTCTCAGTTTATTCTGTACCCAACATTAGAATGAAATGGTTCCCATAAATAAGGGGCATAAGCCCTTCCTCACAACCATGGTCCATGACAAGGGGCGGGGAGAGGGGTGGGAGTCCTCGCAGGGGACCAGGCAAGGGACTTGGATCAACAAGCACCAGAGAATGAACAGGAGGGACAGGCAAGCAGCTTGGTTGGGCCCCCACCTGCCCCTGCTGCTTGAGCTGGTGGCTGACGATGCTGGTGGGACAGAAGGGTCAGGAGCTGCCCCGGATCCTCTCCATGTAGTTACGAAGCTCCTCGGGGTCCTTGAGCCCCATGTCCTCACACACCCAGCGGATGTCCTCCTCGCCTGCCACCAGGATGGACTGCACAGCTGGGGCCCCTACAGGCTCCTCAGGCAGCTGGGCGGGGGGCACTGGCGCAAACGTCACAAACTCTACACGCTTCCGCCGTCCCCCAGCTTCCTTGCGGGTCAGGGTGCTCGAGGAGCTGGTTGTGCTCCCAGGAGGGCCAGGGGTCAGGGTTGGGGCCTCCCCTCCGCTCCCACTTTCACAGGGGCACCCTCCCTCCCCCTTGGGTGGGCCAGGGGACCGCCGGTCCAGCTGGCGGCTCAGTTCCTCCTGGTCAGTGCCCAGCCAGACCCAGTTGTGGGGCTGGGGGGAGGCGGGATCAGTGGCACTGTCGGGGGGCTCTTTGCGCTGGTAACGCAGCACGAAGACCACGCCATTGACCAAGAAGATGAGGATGGCCAGACAGAAGATTCCCAGCAGGGCGTACATGCCCAGCTCTAGGTCGGTGACACGCTGAGGGGCAGGGACCATCTCTTCTTCTTCCTCTTCCTCCTCCCTGGCCTTGGTCTCCTCCTTTCCAGCCTCTTCCTCCACCCGCTCAAACTTGCCCCTCACAACTATACTGCCCCCACCACTGCCTGCAGCAGGCCGCTCACCCCCCATGCTGGCCTCTGTGGCTGGTGGGCTTCGGGCAGGGCTGGATGGGAGAGCAGGGGCTGGTGTGGGGGCAGGAGGCAGCCCCAGCCAGGCAGTGCCAGAGGCCAGGGGCACACGGTGGCGGCCCCGGCGGCAGGGCTCCGGTGGATGCAGAGCCACGTGAAGGGGCAGCCCCTCCGAGCTCGCCCCACTCACCACCACCCCAAGCTGGGCACTCTGCTCCTCGGCTGGCAGGACTGCACCGGGCTCCTCAGTGGACACGGACAGGCCCAGGTCATGGCGGTCATAGAGCTCGGCAGGGGCCAATGTGTGGTCAGAAAAGGACAGCCACAGGGAGAGGGCCACCTCCTGCAGGGCACACGGACACAGGCAGAGAGACACGCGAGGGCAGGCACGCATGCACACAGAGACCACTCCCACAGAGACAGGCCACACGGAGAGATTAGAGAGAACAGAGACACAGGCAGATAGACAAAACACAGGGAGAGAGGGGACGTGTGTCAATCACCTGTCTGCCACTCAGCCCCAGAGTGTCTGTCCTTGGGAGGGTCCTCAGAGCCATCTAATCAACCTCCCACTGTTACATTCCAGCCAGCCACTGCTTGATCACCTCCGGCTGCAGAGAGCTCACTACCTCATGGGGAAGTCAGTCCTCATTCTAAAATCCCTAAGGCAAGGGGGTCGAAGTACCAGGGCTCTCTCCCTCCCAGCCTCCTCTGCCATGAGTCCCCATCTGTAGGTTTTCACCTCATCCTTCTGACTCCCAGCCATCACCTGCTTTGGGGCGGGAAGTGCTGACTGTGCCCAGCATGTGGCAGTGACCTCCCCAGGGTGGGCAGTGCCCCGGCTCAGTGCCAGTGAGATGCCCATCACTGGCTGCACTCGCAGCTCCAGCACCGAGACCTTGTCCTCCGTCACAGCCAGTGCTTGCTCCCCCAGGATGGAGTCAGACAGCGGGGATCGCACCTATGGGTTGGAAGGAGCTGGAGGAAGGGGGCTTCTTACAGAGACAGCCCTCAGCCAAAGGGATCTGGTTTGTGCTCCCATAATCCTCACAGACTGCTCTCCTGTGCTCTGCACCTCAGCTGCTATGCCGTATAAGTACCTGGACCCCTTATCTCACACCCAGGCGACAGTCTCCCGGAGACCTGGCCCCCACGGTCCTTATACCTAAAGAACTTCCCCTCATTCTCATCCAATCCCACTGCGCTCATACCCAGATTTCCCACCACCTCTCCCCAGGCACAGCCGGGGCACTTCCTACATCCTTCACACCTGCCATGAGCATCCTGTGGACACCTACACCTTTCTCAGGGCGTCCGCTCTCCCTTGCTGGCTCACCTCGATGGAGGTGACACCGGGCTCCCGGCCCACCAGGATGCGGCCGCCCTCCAGCGAGGCTACACGCGGGTCCTGCACGCGGGCGTGTGGCGCCACGAGGTGAGTCACGTCTAGCAGCCAGTCGGGGCCGAGCAGGTGAGTGAGGCGCCGGCCACCGTCCAGCGGATGGGCAACGAAAGGCACCAGGAAACGCACGCCTGCGCGCTGGTACTGCAGGCGGCAGCCGCGAGCGCGCCGCTCCGCCTCCTCCGCCACAGCCGCCTCCGACTCCGGCGCCCTGAGGGGCGGGGCGTCAGGGTGGACCCCACCCCAGTGGTGCACGAGGCCCCGCCCACCGGAGACCCTGGGCTGGGGGCCCTTCCCCAAGCTCCTGACTCCTAACCCAGAGCAGGCTTCTGCTCATAAAGAGGTTGCTGACGATGCCCGAGGCCCTGGGTTCGGTCCCCAGCAGAAAAAAAGAAAGGAAAGAAAAAAGGGCTTCTGATGGTGTGTCCTTCCACCTGGCGCCAGGGCGCCCCAGCTGGGTTCCTGATTGGTGTGTGTACCTATCTAACCAGTTGCTTTCACCTGCCTTGGCTCCTAGTAGGAACAGCGTGGAGACTATTACAGAACCCAGGCGCTCACTCTGCAAGACCTGGGAGCTAGGTTCCAGAGGGTTCTGGTGACACTCCCTCCATAGGCTGTTCCATATTTACGGAGCTGCTTGCCATCTTAGGCTTCCAGGAAACAGCAGTGAACCTCAAGGGCAGAGTGTGGAAGGGGTGTTACACGAACAGTATGAATCAGTATGTCCTAGAGCAGATTCGGAAGTGACGGGCACTAGAGGACAGCAAGGCAGCAAGGAGAGGGAACGTAGAGGACGGCAATTTCAAACAAAGTGGTCAGAGCTCAAGTCTAGGGCAGGATGGGCGGAAGGAGCTGCTAGCAAGGCGAGCAGTGGTCAGACCCCAGCTTAGGTCCCTGCACGGTCAGTCTCAGCACGATTTAACCAAGGCCTGCCCGCTTCCGCAGGCCTGCACTCACCCTTCTGGCGGGCCTGGGACTCTCCAGCCGCGGACCTGCTCCAGGGTGGTGTCAGTCAGCTCGATACGGAGGGGCAGCAAGGGGGCCCACACTGTCAGACGCAAGGAGGCCCGCAGCCGGCGCCACCAGAAGTCCACGCGCACACCCCTGGCACCTCGGGTCTCTTTGCCAGCCACCAACACAGCATCACAGGCCTCAGATACCTGGGGAAGGGCAGAGACTGGGAGGTAGGCTAAGATGGAAATGGCAAGTGTGAGCCGGACAGTGCGTCCCTGACCCCAGACCATAAAAACAAAGAGCAATTCTGTATTTCACCCAAATGCATGTTCCCGTGGGCTTGTTGGTTGAGCCACTGTCCTTAGTTTATGAAGATTTTGCTCTGCATCCCAGATCCACACCCCTTGGGAGGAACTGAGCCACTTCTTGAGGCCTCCTGGGGCTCAGCTGGGGAAGCTGGCTATTTGGATACAACAGAGACCTGCACCTGGCAGAGAGGGGTTTGAATTTACAGATTTGACCTTTGATTAGTGCTGGCCTGTGACCTGGATGCTGGCTGGAGCCACCAGGCAACCAGCTTTAGCTAGGTGGGCAGAAGTGGAAGGGTGAAGCAGTCCCACCCACCCCTCACCCAAGAGCCCCCTGGCAGGAACCACACAAACTGCAATCACAGAAGGAAAAGAGAAAAGGCATCTCTTCCAGGCAGTTACAAATGCAGGCTCTTAGGACCTCAAGATGGAAAAGTTGTCCTGCCTTTTTCATTTTTTAACCTCACAGGTCATTAAAAGTCTCCAATAATAATTACATTACCATTATATAATGATCATATTATTATAAGAGCAGCAGCTGCTGAAATTTTCAGCTCTTGCTATTTTCTAGATACTGTCTTAGGTGTTTTTAATTCTTACAACAGTCCAAAGATACATTCTCATGTTCAGGTTTAGAAAACTGAGGATCAGAGAGGTTAAGAGATCTGCCTATGATCACACAGACAGTTGACAACAAAAAATGGGTCTAAAACTAAAACTTCCTAATCCCAATGCTCCCAGCTCTCCCAGTGCAGCCTGTTTACCAGCGTCATGATGAAAGTGCCTAAGGTTGAGGTCACATAGCTCCCACTTCACTCAAGAGAGAGGTGGTTGGAAGAAACGTGTCGACGTCATGGTTCCACCCATGAGGTTGCTGGGGGAGCTGTTCTCTTGGGGACCCAGTGGGCAAAGAGGTAAGCTGTGTGTGCACATTGGTACCCACACAAATGCATACTCACACAGGCGAGTACCTGCCACTCACCTGCAGGACCTGTGTGTTGGCCGACTCACAGCCGATGTGCTCTGTCACCTCTACCAGGGCCCCTCCACTGTCCACAGTGACAAGGCGCACGGGGACACGCTGGGACACTCCAGTCAGTGGTGCCGTATTCACCAGCTCCTCAGTCTGGGGGTGCAGAAGTTACTCAGCCCCAGGGCTCCCAGGATTGGCTCCCAGCCTTGCTGGGTAGAGATGGAAGCCACCTTACCTTGGCCAATGGGATGAGGGCTCTTATGTCCCGCTCTGACACCAGGATTTCCCATACCATTTTGTCCTTCTCAGCTTCAGGGGCTTGGCCTGGGTACTCCAGCTGCCATGTGACAGGGCGAGTGACTGCCACACCTCCACCAGTGACGTTCTCCACCATAAAGTCCACCCACAGGAATTCGGACAGTTCAAGGGGGCTGCTGGCCAGAGAGAGGAACAGAGTGCTTGCTAGCTGCCAGGCACTTCCTGTACTCATGGGGTGGGCACAGTGAGTATCCCCCTTTGACAGATGAGGAAACTGAGTGCAGAGGTTATGTAACTCACCTAAGATCACACAGCAAAAAGCAGCAGGTCTGGGATCAAAGCCAAGCATCCTTGCTCCAGACCCTGAATTCTGATCCACTCCAGGCCATACAGCTGTTTAACCAGCTCCCAGAATGCCAGCTCCCCTGCCTTCCTGTAGCCTCCACTTGGACTTCAGCTTCCCATAGCCATTGGGTGGCATAAAGCCCCTGATAAGTTCCACCAAGGACAAACTGCACTTCTAAGTCCCAGTATCAGACAGTAAACACTAAACCCTTTGCATAATAACCCTTATGGCCCTTTTTGATCAAACATCTATGTGCCAGGAGCTGTCCTGGGCGCTTGCTATGCTAAACCATATTTTCACAACACCTAAGGGATGTTTCTTACTCTTATTTTACAAGCAAAGAAACAGAGGCTAGGATAGGGGGATGTTAACTGGCTTGTCCAAGGTTATTTTTCCAAAAGGTGTCAGAACCAGGATTTGAACAGGAGCTACAAAGCCCATGACCTTGACCTAGGCTCAGGACATGAATAAGATGTTAAGACTTGCAGCCAAGCTGTTCTTGGGAATATTAATGGTCCAGAGAAAGGGGCCCATTTGGTGAGGTTGGAGGGTAGAGAGTAGCTGTCACTGGATTTCAGGTTGGCACCACCTGGGATAAAACTCACGAACAGCAGCTGGACTGGCATGTGGCTGGGTCTGCATAAATATTGCTGAATGTATGACTGAATGATGCTGCTGCTTTGTGCTGCTTCCTTATGAGAGTTTGCTCTCGTACCTGCTCACAGGAGAGTATGGAGAGGGCATGAAGCCCTCTTCCCTTGGGCCCCCAAATCTGCCCATTAGTACTCTAAGGCCAGCCCTCCCTCTCTGCCCCTGAGGAGGGGGAACTGCCCACCTGAAGTCTGATCCTGTGGTCCCAGCACGGTGACAGGTGATCAGTGTAGTGTGGTGTTTAGAGCCCTTGAAGCGGTCCAGCTTAGCAGTCCAGAGGGTGGGCTGGGCTGGGCGGGCAGCTGTCACATGTAGCCCTTTCTTCACCTTGATCCTGGTTAGAGGTTAGAGGTCCAGTTTGTCAAGGTGGGGGCTGCACTGACAACTGGATGCAAGGGGAAGACAAGCAGCTCAGGAAATTAGCCTCTGGCCAGGTTTCCTAACTCCAGGCTCCATCTTCTCTTCGCCCTCCTTCCCAGAGGGGGCTCACCCGAACGTGGGACACCAGAACACTCTCCCCACCCAAAGACCGCTTATGACTCCCACTGCCTATGGGCTCAATCTTAGCCTGGCATTCGAGGCTCTCCAGGCTCCGGTCCAGCCTCCCTGGGGCTGTGACCTCTCCCCTTCACTCTCTGCTTTTGTCACCCCCAAAGTCTTTCCCCACGAACACAGTGCATATTAATAACTGCAGGCCTTGGCTCAGGCTGTACCTTCAGCCTGTGCCATCCTTCTGTCCTCACCTGCTCATTCTTTAAATCCTCCAGCAATTCAAATACCATTTCATTTAGAAAGTTCTTTCAGTGGTGGATGAATTTCCCTTACTCCACCCACAGGCCCAAGGCTGCACCACACTTCATCCTCCATCAGGGCATGAATCACACACCTGGTGCTTCTGATCTGGCTCATACTCATCCAGCTCCATTCCTTACCACTGGGGGTCCCTTTGGGGCCCCCAAAGAGGGGCTGGGCCTTGTGCCTCTTTATAACTCCAGAGTGGAGACAGGACTGGACGTAGTGTAATTGTCGGGGAAAGCTGTGTTCAGTGAGTTATGAGTGAGCATGGGAGGGTGTGAGAGACAGGGAGGCGGATGCATGGAGGAACCGGCAAGTCACACTCCAAGTCCTTGTCAGCTGCATTGGGTGGGGGTACTCTGGGGGATCTTCCTGCAGAAAAGGACATAAGAATGGGAGCTTCTATAGGAAAGGGCAGGCTATGTCCAAAGGCCAGGGCCCTGAGCAGGTCTGGCCAGCAGGAAGGATCAGATGAACAGAACTGGGCAGATACCCCTGCTGCAGCATCTGAGCCATGACAAGTCCCAGGAGCTCTGCTTTCCAGATCCGAACCCTTTCTTGTTTTCCCTCTATGAACCTTGGAGCTACCCTGGAACACAGGTAATGCAAGCCTCAATGGACAAGGGGGTCTCAGGGAGGTGCCAGGGAATGAGGATGCTTCCTACTTCTAACTCCAAAATTAGGGTTGTGCCTATCACAAGGGCCTGTCAGCTCTTTTCCTGAAGAGGGTTTGGGGTCCCATGTCTTACAGAGGGCAAGGTTTCCATCAAGGACTCTAAGAAAAGTATGTAGCCACTCAGTCTTCCTGCAGAGGTTTCTACCCACTCTCGTCCCCAGGGGCCCTCTGCTCACCGCAGGGTCAGGAGGCTGGCTGTGAAGTTGTGCCGAAGCAGGAGGGTGGCACTGAAGAGCTGGCCGGGCCTCACTGGCACATCAGGCACCCGCAGAGTCACCGCCTCATCCAGAGGCACCTCCTGATACTGTGGAGGGTCCACGGGGCGCAGCTCCACAGCACCCACCGGGAGGGCCTGCTCCCCAGGGTCCTCCTCCCCACCAGGGCCACAGCCCCCAGGGCCCTCAGCTGCGGGCTCCAGCGTGTAGGCCAGCTCTGCCCGCGTGGTGGAGCCCTGGGAGAACCAGTGCGAGGGGAACTCCAGCTCCACCACGCAGGCGCCCAGCGATGGCTGCAAAAGCAAAACAGCCATGGTTGGCCCAGGGCAGGGTAGAGGAAAGAGTCCTGCCACCCACAGCAGGAAAAACCCAGAACTGGAGGAGTCCATGAAAAGCAGGGCCAGGGATGCATCCCAGGTGACAGAGCAAACTAGGAACCTGCCGGAGCTGGACACCAGGTCTAGGTCTCAGAATACACCTGCAGGTCAGGCTTCCACTTTGAGAACAGAATCATTCCAAAGTGAGCCAATCCCAAGGCTGTGCCTGACCACATACCCCAGGACCACCCTCACTAGAACTCAGGTTTCTTCTCAGAATCCTAAAGCCAAGAAGGACCTCTCTCCACTGGGTTCCTGTTCCAGGCTCCAACTTGGCAGAAATAAAAATCACAAAATCAATAGTAACAAAAATGCAAACACGTGCTGAGGGTTTCAGTGTAGTGTGTTATGGAATTGCTGTAAGCGATTCCTACATTGTCTCCTTTATCCCTTGCTCCAGCTCCATTTGAGCTGGGAATTGTTGTTACCTCATTTTACAGATGCAGAAGCTAAGTCTCAGAGAGATCAAGTTACTTGCTCAAAGTCACACACAATGACCTGAACTCCTTAAGGGACCCCAAATAACCCTTTTGCAGGACTGAGAGCTAGTGGAAAAGGAATGGAGTCAGGTGGCCCATGACCTGCCAGACCCCCAGACTTCCCAGATGTGCTCAGTCTTTTCCTTTCTACCCTGGGGGCCACCTGCAGCCTGGCATAGCGGCAGGGCCAGCCCACTCACCTGGAAGCGGCATGCCTGGTGAGCAGTGCCTGCAGGGTGAGTGGCATGCAGCCGAGCACAAGGCAGGCTGCTGGGCCCTGGTGGCCAATCCTGTCCCTTGAGGTGGAAGAGGACGCGGGCATGGGGCTCTGCTGGAGTCACAGCCATTTCCACTGAAACAGCCCGTACGTCCCACGGGACTGGCCGATGGTGGGGCTCAGTGACCCGAGGAGGGACTACCTGGAGGAAGAATGGGAAGGTTCAACAGAGCAGGAGGTGGAGGTGGGCGAGATCTGGGATGTTGAGATGTCAGGCTTCTAATCCTATCCTGGCAAGAGAGAACCGTCATGGCCTCAGGTTCTCCACCTTGGAGCGTAGCCGAGCCTGGGGAAAGCCCCTGAGCCACACACGGCAGACCTCAGACTCTGAGCCCTGTGAGCCTGGAAGCCCCTATGGCCCCCTCCTTACCTGTTGAGTGGCAAAAGGTGGGTAGGAGGCCCGGAGAAGTGGCTGGGCCCTGGGCCAGGGCTGCAGGAGCAGAAAGGTCTCAGAACGGGAGCCCAGAGAGGAGTTGGCAGGTGGATAGTGGCCAACCTGCTGCACGCGAAAGTGCTCAGGGGCATCCAGGAGCTCCAGGGCTGCTGGCAGGTAGATGGGGTCCGGAGAGTCACAGTCCACTAAGGAGGAATAAGGAGTAGAGATGGTGACTCCAGGACTTGCAGGGGCTGAACTGGGACACCATGGTGATGAGCGGTGGAGGAAGAAACAGGCCAATGCCCCATGACTCCAGGATGTAGGGGGAATCTTTCCATCTCTCAGATGAGGTAACTGGAGCTCCAGGACCCTCACACAGATGGCATGTAACAAAGCCGGGATCACAATTCTGGACTGGATGCAGCTTCCCAGTCATTCCTTCCCCTACCTTCCACAGACCTGGACTTCCTCTCTCCACCAGCCCTTCTCAGTCTCCTCTGCCTTGTTCTTGCCCCTTCCCACCTGCCTCTTCAGCCAGGGGTATGACCCTCCGCACCTGGGGCCTATGTGGCGGGAGATGGTGCCGAGGTGAGCTTTGTAAAAACAGAGACCCTTTTTCTGTCCCTGGGGCCTTGGCTGGACTCAGCTATCCTGCCCCACATTGTTACCATGGCAACCTGCACCATCTTTCCAAGCTTGCGCCTTCTGTCCCAACTGGGTCTGGAAGTAGAAGAGTGGGATTGGGGAGGGGGCAGTGCCACAGAGGTCTGTGAAGCCACTTGTGTGCCCTAGGGGCGAGGTGGAAAGTTCAAAGCTGGGGAGATAGAATATTCAATCGACAAAGGACCACTAAGCCCATTATTGGTACTGCTAAAAATCACGAACATTTTTTTGAACACTGACCATCCATAGATACTTTTTTGAACAATTTACATGTATGACCTCTTTCAGTTTCATAATAACTCTGTGAATCAGATTCTATTACTATGGAGCTGATTTTGTGGATTTAGAAAATGAGGCAGAGAGGTTAAGATTCCCAACTATGGTCTCACAGGTGGTGGGTGAATGGTAGGGCAGCAAGTCGAGCCTAAGCATTAACCGCTTGGCTATCCTGCTTTTCCTTACCACCTCTGCACTCTGCAGCAGCAGTATGCCCTGAAGGCTTCATTCGTCTTCTGCTGAGCCAACAGTGAATGTTACCTCCTCAAGGAAGCCCTCCTTAGATATTCGCCCTCCCACCAGTCTTTGCTGTAGGCCTGGTGGCCTCTTCTGAATTCGATATCTTCCCAGCATCATCCTAGCATCAACTGTGGGCATCATCTTAATCATTCTGGAATTCCCTCAACCTGGGAAGCTCTCCAGGCTTCCTGGGAGCCTGGAGCTCTGACTTTAAGTCCTCACTCTGCTTCCATGACCTGGGAAAACCATTTACAGCCTGGAGCCTCAGTTTTCTGACCTGTAGAATGGGTAGGAACATTTAGTGACACTGGGGACAGGAGAGGGCTTTGTCAATCGCAGAGTGCTGCTTGGAAGTGGGATTACTGCTGGTAAATAATGGATGTGACAAAGCTTCCTCCTCTCCCTCAGCGAAAGGTTATTAGGGCTCCAACCGGATCCCTCAGGGAGGGAAGCAGGTGGTTGAAAGCAACCCCGGAGCCAGCTCCCTCTGAAACCCATAGCTGGACTGGGGGTGGGGGCAGCTTGGTTCCAACCTTCTTCCTGGCCCTTCCCACCAAGAGATGCTCCTCCTGGCTCTCTGGAGCCCCCATCCCTGCCCCCCAAGGACAACAGGTGACTATTTATTGCTCCCTGGGGGTAGTTCCCGGACTCTGGTCCACCTCCCACTCCGCTGCCTCCATAATTATAAGACGCTCTGTGGCCGGACTCCCACGGACTGGCAACACCCGGAGCTCAGCGCTCTCGGTGGGGGAAGGCGGGTAGAGAACACCTCACTGTCCCCCACTCCTCCAGGGCACCCGTCACAGCTTCTCTCCCCAGCCCATGCCAGGAACATCCCAAACACCACCACTCTTGGGGGTGGGTACCCCCAAGAGGGCTCAGGAAGGCAAGATGGGGCTATCTCTGGCGACTCCAAGGTCAGAGAGCTCCTTGGGGCAGGAAGAGGGGGTGGCATATCTCGCAGGTTCCAGGCAGAGGGGCTGCTTTCCTTTCGGGGCGAGGGACGGTTGGTTGATGGTGAGGGCAGGAGGCCAGACTGCAGATTGGGGAGCGGTGGAGACCCGGGTGCTCCCCGGACAGGGGCAGCCGGGGTAGCTGTCGGGGCTGGAGGGGACGCTCCCGGACAGTGCGAAGACAGGGGGTGAGGACCAGGCTGGTCGTGGGGCAGGAAGGAGTTGCCGGGTGGTAGTAGGTGAGGAAAGCCACCGAGGCGGCTCCCCGGGTCAGGACCTCTCCAGCCCTCCCGCACGCTGCGCGGCGACCGCGCTCTGGGTCTCGTCCAGGACCCGAAGGTGCCCTGCTCGCGGGCATCACCAGCGCCGGCCTCGGCTCGGCCGCCCCTCGCCCCGCCCCGCCCCTCCCCTCCGGCTGACCTCTCACGACGTCCAGGGCGAGGGCCACCAGGAGGCAGAGCCAGGGACCGTGGGGCCCCCGGGGGGCCGCCGCCGCGCGCCCCGCCATCGAGGCGCACAGCCTGCCCACCGAAGGCGGGGACGAGGAGGCCGGCTCAGGTGGCCGCAGTCCCGCCGGGCATCTCCCGCGCCTGCTCCGCGCCGGCCGCGCTGGCCGGCTGGGTCCCCGCTGCCGCCCGCCCCGCGGCCGCAGTTCCCAGACAATGGAGCGGGAGCCGAGCGGAGGGAGGGAGCCCGGCGCAGCACATGGGCTGCCCCCGCCGCCCCGCCGGGTCCTAGTGCCCCGCGGATCCCGAACCACAGAGCGCCCCCGTGCCCGAGGTCGAGAAGGCCACTTCCCAGGAGACTCCGCAGGAACTGATCGCCTGGGCTAGGAGGCACAAAATGTGTTCTCTGGGACATCCTCTCAAGCTCCCTTAACCTCCACCCGCCCCACAGGCATCTTACCTGTAAAGGCACCAGCCCGTTTAAATCAGAACCAGAATTTAGAGACATATGGGAACAGAGCTGCAGGGGCAGAAAAGGAGGGTGGGCCAAAGGGACCAGATGACAACTCCCTGGGCCTGCCCTGACAGAGCCCTGGGCCACCACTATGAGGGAGGGATCCAGGCACAGGCTGCTTGATTCATGCCCTGCCTCATCCTGTTCCTCCCCCCCCCAATAAGGGGAGGCCTACCTGAGGGGTCCCAACCCAGCCTTGCCTACCAGGTGGTGTTGGAAGAAGTCCAAAACCGGAGGTCTAGCTGCTCCTGTTCTGCATCCCCTGGGCAGCTCAGAAAGAAAACAAGCAAAACCAAACCAAAAAACATACCTGGGTCCTCCAAAACAGTGTCACTGAGGGACCCAGTGAGAACCTTGCTCCAGGAACTCCTCAGTCTGGTGAGGAAGAAGGGGGCCACACAAGTGTCCCCGACTTCCCAGCACCTGCAACACTCAGCATACCATAGGGAAGTGGTACCTCCCCATGCACACCTTTCCAACCATGCTGGCCAGTTCCTGGGAGTTTTGCCATGGAGCAAGCTCTCCTTCTTCCCCACACTCCTGGAGGGAAGGGTACATAGTACCAGCCTGCAGTTTTTGTTTTGAATTTTTTCCTCCTTCCCTTCTAAGAGCTTCTCACTGCCCCTAGAGGGAGAAGTTAAGGAAGTTGAGAGGCACCACAGAAAGGGGTTTGGCAGTAGGAGACATCAAAGCAACCCAGACTTTTGAGTAAATACATTTTATTCAGAACAAGATAATAAAATAGCGTGCAGTTTATTTAAAACCAACCAAGCGCTGATAAAAATATATATCACTGCAGCCATGATTCCACATCAAACCTTGATAGTGACAACTGGGCATTGACTCTTCACATCTTGTGCCAGGCCTGGCAGAGGATACCTACCTCCGCCAGGGCCTCAAAGGAAGAAGTGACCCTTAACTACCAAGAGTGAGTGCCCTGGTGGAGAGGGGTCAGCAGCAGGCTCACCCTGTTCCTGCAGAGCATGGGGGAAGGGACAGGGCTGCTCTGTGTCTTCCCACTGATCCTGGTGGAGAGACAAAAGTACAGAACCGCTTGCCACTATGCAAACAAGGGTCCTCCTGCCTCCTTCAGGGCCTCTGAAATCTCCACAGAGCATCTGCCAGGGCCCCATGGGTAGACACAAGTCTATGAAGAAGCAGCCAGCCATCTCTTGCTTCAGCTGAAGAGGAATCAAGATTCTGAGGGGCTGCTCTCTTCTGGACACAAAGCAGCCACAGCACACTCCTGCACGGTATGGTAGCGGGCGAGCAGAGGGCCCTGCTGGCTCGGATTAAGGCACTTGTAACAGACTTAAGGTCCGTCACTTCCCCCAGTCCCAGAGGCCTGAGGACCCCGTCTCCTCTCCCTCTTCCTCAGGTCCCATATCTCCTGCCTCCTCCCACTGCTGGGCAATGAGGACAGGAGCAAGCCTCCAGGGACTGCGGTTTAGTGAGTACAGGGCTGGAAGGAAAAGAAAAAGGAAGGGAGCTGGGTGCTTGGCCAAGGAGGAGCTGCGTAGGCCAAAAAGCCAGAGCTTTAGGGGGAAGGAAGCCAGGCAGAGCAAACAGGGGCTAGGTAAGTCACGGGAGACCAGCAGCAGCAGTGTAGGCTGGGAACAGACGCAAAGCCAGAGTGGAGGCCCCTCCAACCTGCCCTGCTTGAGACAGACTGGGAGCAGAAAGAGGATTAAGGGAGCCAAGCGTGGACAGAGAGCCTCAGTAGACAGAGGGCCAGTGGGGGATGGTCCTCCTCTCTCAGCTCAGCCGGGGCAGGGAGAGAGATTCTAAAGGTTCAGACGGCGGGAAAAGGGCAGGGGCTGCACAGAGGGTGATGCCACCCAGAAGCAGCTCAGCTCTTTGGTATGGTAAAGGTGGCACTGTGGGGCATCCTTGTCACTCTTCTTCCACACTTCGAGGCCCCTTGGCTGCTCGCCTCTGTCGCCAACGCAGTTCTTCCACTTGGCGCTCCAGCCCTCGCACCTTGGCTTCCAGTTGGGCCCCGGAGGCCCGAGTGCCAGTGAGCCTGCTCAGCAAGGCGTAGAGAGTCAAAAGGGCCAGGAGTAGCAAGGCCCGGGTGGACGGGTCAGGCACCGATCTCACCAGGGCCACAAAGCCAGCCAAGAAGATGACAACCTTCAGGCCCCCCAGGATGCGCCCCAGCAAAGATAAGAGCAAGCCAAGGAGCAGGGACAGCAGCCAGTAGGTGATCAGGGCCCCTGCTCCCCACAGCAGGAAGGTCTGGACCTGGCTAGGGCTGAGCTTCAGGACCTGGGTGAGGCGGTCACCTGCAAGGTAGAGTCACAGAATCAGCAACCTGAGGAAGTAGCGAGGGCAGTGAGGGACAAGGACAGGGAGGCAGAGTAGCCCCATGCAAATGAATAATCTATTCTCTCTCTATTTTTCTTTTTTCTTTTCCTTTTTCTTTTTTTCTCAGTACTGGGAATTGAACCCAGGGCCTCATGTATGCTAAGCAAGCACTCTAACACTAAGCTACATCTCCATCTTTTTTTATTTTTTTGAGACAGGGCCTTACTAAGTTGCCTAGGCTGGCCTTGAACTTGCAATCCTCCTGACTCAGCCTCCCAAATTGCTAGGATCACAGGTATATGCTATCATACCTGGCTCAGGAGCAATCCATTCTCACAGACTCAAAGAGACATGGGTTTGAATCTCAGCTGTTTTTTACTGGCTGTGGGACTTTAAGTAGACCATCTTCCTTTTTAAGCCACAGTTTCTTTATTTTATTTTATTTTTTAAATTTATATTTATTTAGTTACTCATCTATCTGTCCATCATTTTCAGTATTGGGGAGTGAATCCAGAAGCCCTCTACCACTGAGCTACACCCTGGGCCCCCTTTTTATTTTATTTTGAGACAGTCTCACTAAGTTGTTTAGGCTGGCCTTGAACTTATGGTCCTCTTGCCTCAGCCTCCCAAGTGCATTATAGGTGATTGCCACCATGCCTAGCTTTCACTTTTGTTTGTTAAATGGGAATAATTCTGCCTGCTTCATGGGGTTGTTAACCATAAGTGGGAAACTACATTTTAGCATGATGCCTGAGCCAGGTAACACCTGGCATGTGATGGTGGTGGTTATTGGTTTGCTCTTACAAGCAGCTTGGGAAAAGTCTAGACCCTGACAAGACAAACCTCCCACCTGCGAAGCTCCAGCAGTCTAACCAGTTCTCTGCCACTCACCGTCTATCCCCAAGGCATTCAGCAGCTGTGCAGCGATCCCAGACAGGGCAAAGAAGGCCACGGAGATGGCTGATGAGATGGCCCACATCACCTGTGACAGAGTCTGTGGGAAGAACACGAGGTGAGATGAGTCCGTCAGTAATGAGGCTCTTCTTCCCCAAGCCTGGCAGCCACGGCCCATGCAAGGCCTGCAGGACAGTTTCTGAGCTGTTTCTCAGCCAGTGGCCATGGGCCTGGCTGAGGGGCCTTCCCATGCCCACCTCCCAACGCACGGGAATGGAAAAAAGGCCATTCTTCCTTCCTGACCTGGAAACCAGGACCTCTGGGACCTGATTCAGCTGATTTGCTGGATGCTTTGGAGGTAGTAGCAGGTGGACATGTGTGTGAGTGGGTGGGGGAGTCCCTCTAGTAGTTACTTTATAAAACTGGAGTCCTCCAAGCCTACTACGAGTCATGAAGGTATATGAAAAAACATTTGTAGGCTAGGCGCAGTGGTGCACACCTGTAATCCCAGCAGCTTGGGAGGCTAAAACAGGAGGACATCACATACTTCTGATAGGTCACACTGAAGGATTGTGATGTCATTTGTGGGACACCAATGGGTAGAAGAAACAGGTCTAAGCCAGGTGCAGTGGTACACACCTGTAATCCCAGGGGCTCGGGAGGCTGAGGCAGGAAGATCAGGAGTTTAAAGCCAGCCTCAGCAACGGCGAGGCGCTAAGCAACTCAACTCTACATAAAACACAAAATAGGGCTGGGGATGTGGCTCAATGGTCGAGTGCCCCTGAGTTCAATCCCTGGTATGTACCCCCCACCAAAAAAGAAAGAAATAGGCCTGCCTATTTCTTATGCCTCTAACCAGCCACTCCCACATTCTGCGAGTAAAGGAATGGACTCCAATCTTGAAATTTTGCCAGTCTGAGACTCTAGGTCACATTCAGACCAAAGACAGGCTCTGTAGTTATCCACATTTCCCAGCCTTTCTGGAAAAGAAAGGGCAGGAGCCAGGAAGAGGCAGGGGTGGGGCTAAAAGGCCCTAGTATAGAAATCAGTGAGGAAGCAAAAGGTCTGGCTGCCTTGTGTGGAATCTGGGGTTCTGAGAGGATATGGCGCCAAGATGACGTGGCCATGAACAGTGTCTCTTCTCTTCCCCTGATGTGCACAGCCGCAGCGGGGACTACCCTCCTTACCTCTGAAACCACGTGCATGGTCTCTGGCCCCACCCAGGTGTCCAGCATCCCTCGCAGAGATCGACCTATCTGGGTCAAGAGGTCAGCTGAGGGCTCCTTCTTCTGCGGACCTGGTGGTGCGAAGTCTCGGTGGGACTGGGAGGATGCTGAGTGGAGGAGGAGCAGGGCCACGAGGACCAGCGACATGGCTTTAAACAGATGTCGGCCCCAGGGTGGACTGCTGCCTAAACCTGCCATCGCTGGATCTGCCAGGAGAGAGCACAGGGTGAGGGGAGTGTCAGACCTGGTCGACACCCACTGTCCTAGCTCTGATCTGCCTCAACATCCTACATCCTCCCCACCCCTGCTAGCACCCCAACTAAAGCTAGAAAGAGTTGTTCATTGAGAAAGGAAGAACAGGGATTTGCAACTTAAGCTGGGCACAACTGCCTGACTCATGGGTTTCTCCTGTGCATTCTTTACCACCTATATACTAATAAGTCAGCAAGCTTTCAATGCCCCAGTGATTGAAAGCTCTAAGGCTTACTCCAGTTCTAAAAATCTGAAGGCCAGTCTCTAGGTCTCAGGTGCTATAGGCATAAAAGAATTATAAGACTTTAAGGCTTTGTCCCAAAGAGCTCACAATCTACTTAGGATAAAGCGATACAAAGAACAACTTTAAAAACAGCATACAGTAGGATTGCCACCATAGGATGTTGTACAGAAAAGTGCTCAGGGACGGGCTCAAAGAATGAGTTTGCATGTGTCAATGGCTTTGCAGGACCATCCTGCAAGGTGTCTGTCATCCTCTTAGCCCCTCTTGGTCCAGATAAGGTGACACTAAGACTGAGAAATAAGCTAAGCACTTATCTGAGATCACTGGGCTAAGAATGAAAAAGGCCAGAATTTGAACTCAGGTTTCTGCTTCCAAGCTCCACACTTGCTGTGAGTTGGGGTACACCGTGGATTTCAACCAGGGCTGCTCAGTGGAATCCCCTGGGAATGTCACAAAGTACTGATGTCTGTGTCCCAAGCCCAGAGGTTCTGATGTCATTGTCTGGGTATGGCCTAGGTTTAGACAAAAGCTCCCCGGATCCCACCATACATGGTTGAGAACCACTCTGAGGATATGGAAAAACAAAACTGTTCCCACTATCTTCTCACTCAAAATCAATATAGAAGAATCCTATGATTACCCGTGCGGGTGATTTTTACCCAAACACCAAACAAGCAACCACTTCTGCAGTGGACACCAACTGGATGTCCTCTAAATAAAGTCATTTCTGGCTGTCAATCTGGAGATAGTAGCATCACATCCCACAGGTTGAGGGCTTAGTCCCAAGACCGCCTCCTCACTCTCGAACAGTGGCTACTCCTCCACGTGTTGTCCTTTGCCCGCCACTCTAAATTCTAAAGAGAAGCTGCACCTACATGATTTAGATGTTGCCCGCTAAATAATCTTTCTTTAGATTTTCAGAACCCAGAACATCTGGTGATCCTCAGATTGCATTAGATTATGTAACACATCCCTCCTTATTCTTTAATTCTGTGCATCAACTAACACAAAGCATGTAAAGTTCTGTGGTGCTGAACTTGTGGAAAACTAATATGACTGTTTAAAGGACTATAGGAACTAGCCCCAGGAGGCCTGGATGTTTCAGCACAAGTGGTGGGCACATCAAGAAGACACATCGCCTTTCTGCCTATTGCCCCACACCTCCTCCCCTTCCCTATGAAAGCCCTCTGGCATACCTGAGTTCCCTAAGATTGAGCTTTGAGGACAATAGCCCCTGCATGTTCTCAGGGCTGGCTCTTCAATAAACCTGATTTCCTTCCCACCAACTCTTATTTCCCATGTAGCGGCTTTCGAGTGGTGAGCAACCAGTTCCAGATGCCATTCACAAGCCCCAGGTTGCTTTACTTGTGCTTCTGACCAACTGGACATAAATCAGTTTTCCCAAAACCCCCTCCTCAGGTTCAATTAATTTGCTGGAGTAACTCACAGAATTCAGGAAATACTTAAGTTTACCATAAGGAATATTACAAAGAATACTGATGAACACCAGATGAAAAAATGGACAGGGCAAGGTGTGGGAGAAGGAGCATGGCACTTCCATGTCCTCTCCACGTGCACCACCCTCCAGCAGCCTCCATGTGTGACTAGCAGGAAGCACTTCAAACCCGGTCCTTTACAGGCTTCCATAGAATTTTCATTTCGTAGACATGATCAACCATGCCAATGATGTGACTGGCCAATGACCATCAACCCAGTCCTAAGCACTCCTCCTCCCCAGTGGGTGGGGCTGTGAGTTCCAATTCTCTGAGCACATGGCTGATCCCCATAGCATCGGGATCCCTATCCTCTGGTTATCTAGGGAACTTCCCCCAAATGGTCTCATCAGCATAAACTCAGGTGTGTTCGAAGGGCTTGTTACATATTATAAGAAAAAACTGTCATTCGCTTTCATCCTTTACAGATGTTGCAGGAAGCAAGGCCAAGAGACCAAATATTTTAACAAAAGATATTGTTATTGCTCACATCATTTAAGAAATTATAAGTGCTACAGGAACTCTGAGCTGGAACAAGTAGATGAAAACCAAAATTATATGCGGGAGTGGGGATAGATAGAGATATAAACTATCACAACCACTGACATAGAATGATCTCAACTCCCTGCACTCCAAACAGGCAGAGGCTTAAAAAGCAACCTTTAAGGAGAGACATTATTAATAACAGCCTCTCATTGAGCTGGTCTTGCCATGCACCACTTACCTCATTTAATCTCACAACTGTCTATCAGTAGGTATTACTATTATCCCCCAGTGAAGATAAATGGGCAAGCCAGGATGTGAATCCCAGTGCCTGATTCTGGACCCCTCACACAACCACTCTGCTCTATTGTCTCCAACTTGAGTCTCAGAAGTGATCTGGAAAGTCACACAATAGATTATTCATAAGCTAAAATAAACTTGGCATCCACCAATTATTTCAGTGAAATTCACCTAAGAACTTTGTGCTTTGTGCTCTGATCTTGTCTGTAACATCATGCTATGCAGAGACAAATTAGGACTCAACAAATACTGACTTACTGAAACGGGAGGATCAGCCAAGGAAAATGTTTATAGGTCCTCCTGTTTGCCACCATGCTTGAGAAATGTCAAACAGCACAGCCAACCCCCTGGTTCTCCTCCAGGGTCACAAATGAACCTATAGCTCCAGGGAGTTTCCATGATTCAGGCCTGATGATCAGAGGCTCAGACAAGCCATGAAGGCAGCAGCAGCCAGGTTTGGAAGTGTCTGCAGTTACCAAGGCACTTAGGGAGTTGGCCAAAAATCTGGAGCCATCAGGATGGAGAGGGAAGAGAAGGTGTTCCCACTCTTGCTTAGTGGGAAGAAGGCTCCAAAAAAGATTTCTAAAAATATTACATTCTGGGTAGCTTCTGGCCCAGAAACAGCTGCCCTAAGTCCCTCCTGAGGCCTACAGGGTCAAGCAGGGCTGCAAAGCATGCAGTTCATAAGGAAAGGCCTTGGGCTGGGAAAGCCTTCTTCTATGCTCTTTTGGCACAAACTAAGAACCAGATGGTTCCTGCCTGCCAGTGGTCGGAGATGAAGAAGGCATGGGCCAGTTCCCGAGCTATCTGGGTCACAACCATGCTGGGGACTTAAAGAGCAGGGTTGCTATCTTGGGTTGGATCCTATATCCAAGGACCTCCACCAAGAGGAGTCAGGTGTCATCTCCTCCTCCCTAGAAGGTCATGGTGATGTGAGCACTTCCTCTCATGGCAGCCTGCTGCGGTTGTGTGCCAGCCTCAACTTCCAAGTGGCCACCTGCCTCAGTCTGGGGGACCTTGAAATAAATTTTCCAAAGTGAGGCCAGCATTGCCCCGCTAGGCGACTTTCTGAAGTATACCAGGAGCCACATCTAGTAGGATTCTGGAGCATACCATTTGGAGACAATGGGTGCAGATGACTGGTTGGTCCAGTTCTTAAATTTTTTTTTTTTTTAAAACAGGATTCCTTCTCAGTTCTTCCAGATTAAGCCTACCCACCACCATTATGCTTCCTCAATGTGGCCCAATCAAATAATTTTACAAAGAAAGAAGGCTTGGGAATCAAGAACTGGAACAGTCTGGACCTCTGACAAGTGGAATTGTCTTACTCCAGACAAAGAGGAGGCGCTCAGCAATAAATAATGTTTCTCACACACACACACATAAATTTTGTGCAGTGCTTTTAATTTATAAAGTGCTTGTGACTTCACTATCTCATTTAACTCTTACAACAATCTTTTAAGTCATTTTACTCAGAAAAGTATGGCTTAGAGATGTCAAGTGACTATTCAAGATCACAGAACAGAACTGGGACTTGATTCCAGAATCCAGAATGTCAGCCTTTCCCTCTGGCTTATCCCCACGTGTCCACACTGCCTGGGTGAGACACCATCCCTGCCCACAAGGAACTTAAGGTTCTGCCAAGTATCAAACCCAAAGTGAGAGGGCACACAGAATTCCTCCAGGAGACCGCATACCAGGAGATGACCTACCTGTGGAGCTTACACAGCCTTATACCAGGAGTTATTATGACAGGACAGTTAAAGACAGGGACCTGCCATTTCTGTTTAGGCACCTGCAATATGGCTCAGGCAAGGCCACGAGAACCCAGCTGGGCTGAGGAAACTGCTTTACTTACCACGGCAGAGAGAAAGCACTATATGTTTAGCTGTGGCTTGCTACAGGGGTAGGGTGGGGTGGTTCACACAACCCTTGCTTCCTCTTGTCTCTCTCTTTTCATGCTATTAGTCACTGTAGGGCAGGAAGGTGTACAGTACTGCCCTCTGACGGCACCTTTTGTCCCATCTCTCTCACTGCGTCTCTGGTGCAGCTGTTCTCCACTCTCACAGCCCATCAAAACTGCCTGGGAAGCCAGCAAAGTGGGTGGGGATGTCTGCTCCGCCCAAGGCTACTCACCCAGGCTCTCCCAAAGAAGAGCTCAGCCTTTGTTTTCAAAGCTCTCCAGGGATTCCTTATGCACAACCAGATAGC
Organism: Xerus rutilus; assembly: GCA_028644305.1. Lineage (NCBI taxonomy): Eukaryota > Metazoa > Chordata > Mammalia > Rodentia > Sciuridae > Xerus > Xerus rutilus. The sequence goes on from CM053399.1 coordinate 10,508,389, forward strand.
TGCCACAAATGACTAGCAGCTCAAAGAAAAACCTACTCCAGGCAAAGCCCCCGAAGCATAACAGTGCGCAAAGCACCTTAGACTTCCATCCCAGTCTAAGTCAATTCTGCCACAAACAAGAAACCACCACCTTTATGCCTGTTACTTAATTTATGGAATTTCGGTCTCCTCAAATGTAAAGCACAGTGAAACCAGGTGAAGTTATTGCAAGGAGTTAAGACGTTTCTGCAAGCACTTTGTCAACATCTACAGATCGCTGTAGGGCACAAATTGCCAATAGACCACCCACTATGTTATACCATCATGCAGTAGTTATCCACCCGCCTCCCAGCACCTCCCAGTTAGACTTGACATCTAACTTTTCTTTGAATCCCCAGTGCTCAGCACAGAACGAAGACTATGAAAGGCTTGTGAAATGAATATCAGGGACCGGCCAAGAAGTGGTGAGGGCAAGACATAGACATGAAGACGTAGGGAGAGGAGGCTATTTCAATAGTTGATCCAAATATACAGTGGTCACCCGAGGAGCACAGCTGAATTGAAAAGGAAGATGCTAAAAGCGGCGAAGCCACCACAGAGGAGGTGAATGAAGTCAGCGTCCAGGCAGGTTGGGGGCAGCCCCCGCTAAACCCCTGACAGCTGCTGCCCAGCAACTGTTTGGGGGCAGGGAAACGACAAAGGGGCAGCTTCCCAGTCGCGCCGCGCCCTCCCCAGGGCCCAGCCTCTGGGAGACAGGGTGTCAGTAGCATGTGCTATTTCGAACAGCGCGTCCCCTTGCCAAGTGCTTTACGGTGGCGTGGGGGCAAGGGATGTGACGTGGCCCAGGAGTTCGGGGCACCCGTAGGGGCTCGAACCAAGGCCGCGGGAGGCTAGGCCACGGAGTGGGGGTCGGGGTGTAGGGCTCAGCACTGGCTTCACTGCCCAGTCTGGTAGCCGCTCTGCCGCCACCGGACCTCAGGGGTGCGCCCGAACCCTCTGCTCCCGGGAAATGCACGCCTCCGAGGTTACCTAGTAACGACGCCCCCGGTTGCATAGCAACAAGGATCCGGGTCCCCAGTTTGCTTCGCCTGCTGCAGGACATCCGACCCCTCCCCACTTGGGCTGGCAGGCCTCGCGGCTCCGCCTCGGTCCCGCCTGAACGGTCGCCAACTCCCGGTCCTGCGTGCTGCCCCTCAGCCCTGATCTCTCGGCTCGCACTCACCGGGCTCCGGCCACCGCTATCCTTCACGTGCGACTTTGCTAAAACGCGCCACCAAATCCGCGCCTCAACTCCCGGGCGTTGGTTTATCGTCTGCGCATGCGCAGGGCGGGCTGCGCCTGGAGGCTGGCCAGCCGCGCTCGCCGCCTGAGCGGGCGCCTGGAGCGCATGCGCTCTACCTGCTCGGCTGCGCTCTTTCCCCAAGCATTCCCACCGACAGAAGAATGGGATCGGATGTTGGACCTGGGAACGGAAGTGTCATGCAGGAAAGGGGAAAGAAGTGACTCTATGTGGGCTTTGGAGTGGGTAGACTGGGTACTGGAAGTGGAGTGCAAGCTGATCCGCCTCTGCAGCTGCTCGGCATTAAGGATAACGTAGTTCTTAAGCTACAAATGCCCCCTCCCGCGCCGTTGTGGGAAATGTAGTTCTAATGTGGGCGCCTGGTCTTTGGAGAAACTTTTCGCGCTAAAAAGGCACAAAGGGAAGGTGTTAGAGGACCGATTAGAGGCACAAACGCTGGGGAGATGCATCCGCTCTGCAAGAGAGCAAATCAACACTGCAGATGTGTAGATGGTTCCCAAATATTCGCTTAGAATTTTAGAGAAGGGAAACCAAATCCCACACCCCATTTCTACCCCAAAGGCAGCATTTGAGGAGGACGATCAGAGATTGAGACGAGGTGACCCCTTGCTTGCTTTGAGTTCCTGGTCAGGTCACTTCGTTTCTCTGGGCCTCCGTTGCTTAACTTTAAAGAACTTTAAGGTATTAAAAACACCCTGGTAGGTGTTCAATGAAAGTAACAGAATGAACATTGCCCAAATTGTCAGAATGTTTCCTAGAACCGTCACTGGCTGCGTAGAATAGCTCCTCCGTTTCTCAAACTCTTCCCTCACCTTGGCCCTTGAATCACCTCCCAATTCTGTCTTCTTCCCAGATTGCACACTCAGTAGCTCCCAATCTGTCACCAGTCATTTCTTTCCTTCAGATGTTTCGCAAACTAATCCATCTTCATCTGGGCCCTGATTCCTTCCTGCCTGTCAACTAAGAATCTTTCTTCCCCAAACGCTCTGGTAGAATTCTGGACCTCACCCTTCAACTTCCCAACAGTCTAGACGTCACATTTGCTTGTGAGATTGGTTTTGATTCCAATTTCAGGTTGCATGTGGGCAGTAGAAAATATATACAGCATTTCAGGGTTCTCTCCAACCTTAATCTTGAGATTATACACACCTTTTGGGCTGCTGCCCCTGCTGCTTTTCTTTTTTTTTTCTTTTTGGTACTGGAGATTGAACCCAGGGGTGCTTTACCACTGAGCCTTTAACAGATAGAGGGAAGTTCACCTAATCCTCAATGTCTGTATTTTAGTTGGCAACATTTTTTAAAAATATTTTTTTAGTTATAGATGGTCACAGTACCTTTATTTTATTTATTCATTTTTATGTGGTGCTGAGGATCAAATCCAATGCTTCACACATGCTAGGCAAGCTCTCTACCACTGAGCTACAACTCTACCCAAGTTGGCAACTTTTGAGACTCTCACCATCTTGCCTAATCCTTTGTCACTCATCCATATAGGTGCCTACTGAATCTTCTTGGGCAATAGAGCCTCTGGGTTTTTGACTAGCGTGTCCCTGTATTTCTCAAGCAGCAACAGCAGCCTTGGCCTGGAGGAGAAAGGCATAGAGAAAGAATTGGCATTCTTTCTCAGGGACCCACTAACACCTATGCACATATATCTCTCCTCCCAAATCTCTTTGTGGACTCCACAATCAGCTACCCTTGTTGGGACCTAGAAAAATGCCATCTCAGGCTGGGGATGTAGCTTAGTGGTAGAGTGCTTGCCTAGCATGGAAGAGGTCCTGGGTTCAATCCCTGGTACCACCAAAAGAGAGAGAGAAACAGAGAGAGAGAGAGAGAAATAGAAAGTCTAGAGATCCATTTTCAGAATATAGAATTTGTAAACAAAAATAACTACAATGAGAGCAGACCTCAACAGATCAGCAAGCAGTCTTTATTTTAAGCAGCAGCAGAATGGCGCATTTTCAGGGGAGAAAATGGCAACTGGTTAAAGAGGGGCCTGGTTTTCATAGTTTTTAATAAGAGTTAATCATAGCAGAGTGTTTAGTGTGACTTTAAGCATTGGAGACTTGGGCAGTCAGGAAACTAGTTGTACAGGTTCAAAGTCTAAATCAGGAAAACATTCCTAAAGGTTCGAAAACCATTGTTACTGGGATGAAAGTCCACAGCCAAGAGTCCATTGTTTGCCTTCTTTCTCCCTGGGGGTTATTATTCCACATCCTTCAGAACTTAGCTTTAACTGGGATGTAAGATCCAATCCTAGCCATTTTGAACTATAGCTCTTCCCTTTGCCCTCCTCAGTTTTAAAATTAGCCAATTGCATAGATTCTAACACTGAGCTCCTCCTATCAGAGCAAGGGCTAGTGCTGAGTTAGACATAAAAATAGGTGGACTGGCCATGCAAGTATATTTGCTTGGCAGACTTTGGTAGCACACCCTTCTTAAAGGGGTGAAGTTTGCCTTGCCAAGTAACTTTTGAGCACATGCCTGATTTTTGCAGCACCCTGATATTTCTAACAAATGAAAAGAGAAAACACCCCAAAGTGTGGAGCTTTGGCATGCTGAGTACCCTGAACTAAAGATGATTAGAAGACCTCAAAGCAGACTCAAAACCATGGTCTCACTGGCCTTCTCCAGGTCCTCCTGTCTCTTACCCCTTCACCCCACCTCCACCACCAAAAGCAGGAAGGGGCTTTCTCTAAAGTTCCCTTTTCTGTCTAAAGATAGACACTCCAAAAGGAAATAAGTTGTCATGAGTCCCCTGCTGGGGCATCACATCAACCATGGAAGATCAACTCAAAGAGGAGACTTTGTTTTAGACTATTATTTATTCTTCTGAGGACTGCCCTGAGACAACCCTTTATTTATTTACATAAAAAGACAACATTTATCTACCATATGATTCCTCCCCCCACCCTCTCATCACTCATTACCACCTTCCTCTACAGCCCCCAGACCCTATTCTTTAGTTTAGGATGCTATAAGAGCTTCAGCCATCTGGCCCTTCTTTGAGTCAGAGTCTTATATTTTGTGGGACTCCAGTGCATATATATCTAATTAAAAAGGTTTTTCTTCTACAAATTTGTCTACTGACAGTTTATTTCATGATTCAAGTATCAGACTTCAGAGGAGCAGAGGAAATTTTTTTCTCTCTTCTTTACCCAGAATCCTTTCTATTTGCAGTGACTGGCCTTTGAAACTGTAAAGCCTTGAAAGGGGCTCCTCTACCCGATTCACTGTCACAGCCATAAGCTTCCCAGTATAGGGACACCTCTTGTTTTGCCCAAGTACAAGGTCTGCCTGGCACACAGTGCCAATAATTAGTCACTGAGTATTGTAGTCTATTTTATCTTCCTTCTTTCCTTCCTTCCATCTATACTTCCTTCTTTCCTTTTCTCCCATGTTGTGGACAATTGATTAAACCCAGGGCTTTGCAAATGCTAGTCAAGCACTCTTCCACTAAGTTAAATCCCCAGCCCTTTTTGTTTTATTCTCAGAGTCTAAGTTCCTAGGCTGGCCTTGAACTTGCAATCCTCCCTCCTCAGCCTCCTCAGAGACTGTGATAACAGGTATGGGCCACCATGCCCAGTTTCTTCATTTGTTTTTTATTGCTGAATACTGGGTAATTTATAGAGTAGTTTACTTAGCTCACAGTTCTGGAGACTGGGAAGTCCAAGAACATGGCACTGTTGTCTGGTGAGGGCTGCATCATAACATGGCAGAGGGCATCACATGAGAAGAGAAAACAAACATGCCAGAGAAAGGGAGGTTTTATAACAAAATCATTCCCTCCATAACCCAGGAACCCACTAACCCCATGATCCTGCAGATAGTGTCCCCTTGACCCTATCACTCCTCACTGTTGCATTGAGGACCAAGTTTGCAACACACTAGGTCTCTGTTCTTTTATTCTGTCTCCAATCCATCCAATATCTTCTAGAGGAAATTTCTAGAAATGTGTTTATCATTCCCTAGCTCAAATGCTATTCTGTTGCCAGGCCATTCAATTGTAACCACCTCAGGTTCAAGGTCCCGTCTAAACAGATTCATTTTATTTTCCACTACACATCAAATACCTCAGTGTCTGGCCTATCGGGCAGCCTGTCACTCAACCAACAAGAGTTACAAAGTCTCTGCTCTGTGCCAGGTTCTGTGTGATACTGCTCTGAGAGCAAGAGTAACCAGAACAACTATGGTTCCTGACTTCATGGAATTCACAATTTAACAGAGAACCTAGAGAGCAACCAGCTACTTGTAAGTAAACAATTAAACAACAACAGCTATTCAAAGTGGCTTGGAGGAGAATGACAGGGTGCTGTGGAGACTAAACCTCAGTCAAGGTTCAAGAAAGGGGCTGCAGAAAAGTGACATCTAAGATGAGACTGAAGTTAACAGACGGGTTGGTTGGCAAGGGAGGTAACACAGGGAGCTGATCAAAGTGTACCTGCCAGAGCAGGCATGCTCCAGGAATTGGAAAGCCAGAGTGAGCTGGGCATGGTGGTGCACACCTATGGTCTCAGCAGCTCGGAAGGCAGAGGCAGGAGGATTGCAAGTTCAAGGCCAGCTTGGGCAACTTAGTGAGACTCTGTCTTGAAATAAAAAGCAAAAATAAAAATGGCTGTGTATGTAGCTCAGGAGTCAGGAGTAGAGCACCCCTGGGTTCAGTCTCAATATAGGAGGTGGGGGTAGGGACAACAATAAATAAAAGTGGCTGAAGAGAAGGTGAGGTGAGACTGTGAAGGGTTGGCATGAGCCCGGTAGTATAAGACTTTGGGCAAGTTTCCTCAGCCAGAAGCACTTCCCCTTATTTGTGGTCTCAAGACTGACTCTTTTCTCTCATTTAGATCTCATCAAAAATGTCACCTCCTGCCAGCCATGGTGGCACATACCTGTAATCCCAACAGCTCAAGAGGCTGAGACAGGAGGATTACGGGTTCAAAGCCAGCCTCAGCAACCATGAGGTGCTAAGCAACTCCGTGAGAATCTGTCTCTAAATAAAATACAAAATAGGGCTGGGGATGCGGCTCAGTGGTTGAGTGTCCCTGAGTTCAATCCCCAGTACCAAAAAAAAAAAAAAAGAAAGAAAGAAAAGTCACCTCCTCAGAGACACACCCTCCTGAATATGCTGCCTACAGTAGCCATTCCTCCAACCCCCAGTACTTCCTACCTACCTTACTCTGATTTCTTATATTCATAGCACTTACCACTTTCTGGAATCTTTTTGGAGGAGTGGTACTGGAGATTGAATCCAGGGGCGCTTAACCACTGAGCCACATTTCCAGCCCTTTATATTTTCAGATAGGGTCTAGCTATGTTGCCGAGGGCCTTGCTAAGTTGCTGAGACTGGCCTAGAACTTGTGATCCTCCTATCTCAGCCTCCTGAGTTGGTAGGGTTACAAGCATGCACCACCGCAGCCAGCTTATCCATTTTTGTATCTCATTATCAGAACAGAGCCTGGTGCATAGGAGGCACCCAATCAATACTGAATGAATGCTAGACAAGCCTGTGGAAGAGTGTGAATAGATTTTTCGTTGAAAGCAGATCACAGACTGTTCTATGGATAGTGGACTAGAGCCAGGCCAGGCTGGAAATGAGGAGATCCATTAGGAGGTTGCTTTATTGGTGCAGGGGAGAGATGCACTTTTTGTATATTAACTCTTCACGACAGTCCTGTGACATCACATGACAAAATCACAACAATTCAGTTTAAAGATTTTAGTTGACTTTTGCTTTTCTATAATCAGGCAACATTCCATTCCAGGAAACAGAATAAGTGCTCTGTTGGGCTGAGCAGAAGAGGCAAGTTTTATAGATAAAAAAGAACTGAAGAAAGCAAAAACATAAACCAAAATGTGGATGGATCGTCTGCTTTCCTTGTAAGGCTGGGAGAGAAATACAGAACAATAATGGTAACGATTGGTTAATATCAGATTGCTTCAGGTTACTTCTTATAAGGATTAAAGCAGATAGAACTCGATTATCCTGTAGGTTGAAACTGTTCTCTATTTAGTACATTTAGCTGTTTTCGAATTTCTTGGAAGATCAGATAACAACTTAGCTTTGGTTTGGTGACATGGAATCTCAGCATGAGTGACTCCATTTTGAATTTTATTCTGGTCTTCTGGGACATAGACAGGAGTTAATCCAAAGCAATGGCCTCCTGTAATTTTATTTAACATGCCCTTCTATCACTTCCCGTTTTGCAGGTGAGGGAAGCTAGACATAGAGAAGTTCACACAGCTAACTACCAGTGGAGCTGGGGTTTTGACACACTTTCTGACTTCAGAGACCATGCTCTTGGCCCCTATGCCACAGTGCCCTTCATACCTGGAACATCTGTTCTTCTCTTCAAGTATTTGCTTATGCTGTTCCTCCTGGAATTCTCATTATCCTCCTCCTTTATGTGAATATAACCCACCTGTTGAAGTCCGGCCCATTCACATATCTTCAGTGAAGAACCTTTCACTGACCACACCTCTCCATCCTGCTATTTTGTCTGGATACCTTATAGGCCACAACACATGCTTTCCATGTGATTCCTGAGAATTAATGAAAAAAATATATATGTATCCCACCCCCAGGGGTTACATCCTCTGCAATCCTCCTGTCTCAGCCCCGAGTTTCTGGGATTACAGGTGTGCACCACCACACCCAGTTAGCATCTTATAGATATCCACGAGGAATCATACACTATCTGAGCAGGAAGAAATCTAGAAGACCAAAGTAGCAGTGTATTAGGCAGCTTTCCATTACCTTAACAAACTACCCAAGGCAGGCTACTTTATAAAAAGAAAAAAAAAGAGGTTAATTTTGGCTCACTGTTTTGGAGGTGCAATGTCCAAAAAACATGGCACAGGCTCTGGTAAGGACTTCCTCCTTGAGTACCACGTCATGGGTGGGGAGCCAACACATATATCTGTGCCTCTGGTCTCTCCTCCTTACAAAGAAACCAGATTTAATTGTGGGGGCTCCACCCTAATGATCTAATCTAATTTAACCACTTTCCAAAGGCCTCACTCTAAACACCATAGTCAAATTGTTTCACCCTCTTCTCACAGGGCTTTGGGGCTTACACTCTTGCATGAGTTTGTTCGTGTGCGCCCGTGTTTGTGTGTGAGAAACCATATTTCAAACATGGCAGGCGGTGAAGCCACTGACTTGCCCGAGCTCGCGGAGCAAACTGATAGTAGAGGCAAGAGCAGAGCTGTTTCCTGGCTAGTGTTAGTTTCTGTGCCCATTTGCACCCGTCCTTTTCTTCACAGGGCCACCCCAGTGTCTCTCAACAGGCATCCGAGAAGCACCTGCCTCAGAATCACGCGGGGGCACCCACAGATTCTGTAGGCAGACCCAAGGAATCTGCACTTTGACAAGCCCGTTAAGAAAACCTCGCACAGGGGCTGGGGTTATGGCGCAGTGGTAGCGTGCTCGCCTAGCACGCAGGAGGCACTGGGTTCGATCCTCAGCACCACATAAAAATAAAAAAAATAAAGATATTCTGTCCACCTACAACTAAAAATAAATATTAAAAAAAAAAAAAAAAAAAAAAGAAAACCTCGCACACACCAAGTCGTTTTTGAAGACTACGGCGCCCTAGCTCCGTGCAGCGCTGCGGAATCGCTTTGGCGTTAGGTTCCCACTGCATCATGGGAAATGTAGTTTCGACTCCCCTTCCCGCCTCCTTCCGGCCCCCGGGAGAGCTTTCCGAAAGGAGCCGAGTCAGTTCGGAAATAACCGAGCGTTCCGAGGCGGGCCCTTTCCTGTCCGGGTGCATTCTGGGAAAGGGCAGTTTCCGTTAGGTGCAGAGGGCTGAGGCGCGCCACCGGCCGCATTCCCACGTGAAGCGCTACGCTAGCATCGCTTCGCGGGGTCGCTCCCTGCTTTCGGCGGAGCGTCCCGGAAGCAGCGGGGAACCGGAAGTGGCCCGCGGAAGCTAAGGAGCTAGTCGCAGAGCCCAGTGTGAGGAGAGTGGGAACGCTGCGGCGGCGCCATGTCCTTGATCTGCTCTAGTGAGTATTGGCCGTGGCTGGTGGTGGGTCGCAGAAGGCCGGAGAGCGTGTTAGAGCCGGCCGCTGCGGCGCAGCTGTCGGGGCGGAGGCGGGAATGGGCGTCAGGAGGCCGAGCGGCCGCCTGTCAGCAGGGTGGTTCTCCACTCCCTGCGGGCTGCATTTGCGCAGTGCTGCGCAGTTCTCATAGCTCCACGGATTTATAGTCGCGGGGATTATTTGAGGCCAGCGCCTCGTTTTACAGAGGCTGGCGCAGGGGAACAGATCTCGGTGTAGGAGACCCGAGGACTTGTCTAGAATCCGGCTACGATTGGCTTTGTGATCTGGATCAAGGCCCTGGACCTCAGTTTCCCCATCTGCAAAATTGAAGTCATTGTACTGGGTGTTGTCCGAGGTCTCGCTAGGGTAGTCTAGCTTCTGCAATTTGCAAAGATCGCCACAGCGAGTTAGAGGCAGAGACAGGGCTCAGAGCCAGGTGTCTGGCTCCCAGCCTCACGCAGTATGACTAATAAAAACAGCGCACGTTTCTAAAACGCTTATTGATTTACAATACACTTCCAAATATGTGGTCTCGTTTTATCATCCCAAGCATTCCCAAAGGGAGAAATAATGATCTAGGTTTTTACGGAGGCGCAGGAAGAGGGAATTTTATCCAAGGATACGCAGCTAGCAAGTGGCAGAGCTGGGTGATGGAGTAGGTTCTTTGACCGTGAATCCATGCTTTTTTTTTTTTTTTAAACGCTGTTTACTGTTTTTCTCTCTGGTATTTTATTGTGGCGTGCAAGTGCTTTCCCTTGCTAGCTTCCCATCCCTTTCTCTATTCTCTTCTCCAAACGTCTCCATTAATCCAAAGAGGAGAAGGAAGGAAGGGAGGGGAATGATAAACAGAAAAGGGAATCTCATGTGTTGAAGAAATTACAGTTTGCAAAGTATTTTCACATGCATTGTTTTCTTTCAGTCTTAAGGAATCTCCTTTTTATATTTTCCAGCACCATCTTTTGTAAATAGGGGAAATTTTCTTTGGAGGGTTCAGAGATTGACTCCATGAGATAAACAAACAGTAGACAGATTAGCAGGGGAAAAAATTGTTACATTCTTATTTAGGTAAGCACAGGAGTCCCACAAAATATGAGACTCCAAGAAGGGAAGCTTGTATAGCACCCTGAGCTACAGAAAAGAGAAGGAGCTTGGGGCTTTGGGATGGTGACACAAGTTATAGGAGAGGGGAGAACTATCTGAACAAAGGTTATCTTATAGGTAAAAAGACTCTCAAGTAATTAAAACTCTAAAGAATAGGTGATTGATCATGGAGGAGGCCTTCACTCACCTCTGCTTATGTGAGCCAATCTTCCCTGGCTAAGGGAAATTCAGAGAAAGCCCCTCCCAACATTTGATGGGGAAAGGAAAGAGCTAGAGACTGGAGAGCCAGAGAAGGTCAGCAGAATCTTGGTTCTGAGCCTGCTTATGAGGCCTTCCAATCTTCTTTAAGCATACCAAAGCTCTGTACTTTGGGGTCTTGTTTTCTGAGCCCCAACCCTTGTGCATTCATTCACTCATCTGTTTAGATGTTTACCTAGTGCCTGCTGGGCATCTGCATTGTACTGGAAGTCAGAGACCAGCTGTAATCACTATCCTTAAGGGGGCACAATCTAATCTATGTAAAGGGCTGAAAAATCATGATTGGTGTATAGTAAACACCATGAAAATGCTTGCTCTTATTACAGTTCTTTTTTTTTAAATTTTTTTTTTGTTTTGATGTTGATGGACCTTTATTCATTTATTTATATGCGGTGCTGAGAATTGAACCCAGTGCCTCATATATGCTAGGCAAGCGTTCTACCACTGAGCCACAAACCCAGCCCCTTATTACAGTTCTTATTGCATTACTTTGTGATTTCCTTGATAATCTGTCAAAGTTCTAAACTGAGATGGGTTGCAGAGATCTGAGTGGCTTCATGTGTATCTCCCATGTCATGTGCCTATCTGTCCGTGTTGAAAATGATATGGGCAGAGCTTGTTGACTACTTTCTAGGTGCCTGGCTCTTAGTAGTTGTACAGTAATTATTTGTTGACTCTGTCAGGAGACTAACTGAACAGCCAGTTATATATAGCTGGGGAGAGTGTTCTGGTTCCTTTACCAAACTGACATGGTGTCAGATGTCTTGCTTCCTGTGAGGATGCGAGGTCTTACTGGGGCTAACAGCATGTGAGGAATCAGCACATGAGGAATCCCATAGGCCCAACATTCCTTTCACCCCAAGCTCACTGCCTGCCTCTCTCTACAGTCTCCAATGAAGTGCCAGAGCACCCATGTGTGTCCCCTGTCTCTAATCATGTGTATGAGCGGCGGCTCATTGAGAAGTACATTGCAGAAAATGGTACAGACCCAATCAACAACCAGCCTCTCTCGGAGGAGCAGCTCATCGACATCAAAGGTGCCTGCTGACTCATCTTAGTCCAGGGCCATCTTAGCTTAGCTGGAGAGAGTGGGGTGGAGGAGCCAGCTTGGCAGAGGAAAAGATGGCATTTGTTAATGACTAAAGGGCGATGAGGTGAGGGAAGGGAAGAGTGCCCCGCTTATGGTTCTTCATAACTGATTTCCCTCTCTTAACAGTTGCTCACCCAATCCGTCCTAAGCCACCCTCGGCCACCAGCATCCCAGCCATTCTGAAAGCCTTACAAGATGAGTGGGTGAGTTTCTGGTTGAGAATCAGTGCCTTCCCAATTTGAAAAGCAGGCATCACTGGACGAGGACTTGGGGGTTGGAAGGATGGTGGTGTCCCCCTTGGCCCCAGGGCTTCAGGCATGCTAGTCAGGCGCTGTATCATTGAGCTACGCCCTAGCCTTTCTTTCTTGAGGAGCAGGATGGTAGCACAGTAATGGGCCTGGATTTTGTGAGGCGTAGAGTAAAATTAAAGTATAAGCCTTATGACATCAGGGACTTGTTTCTTTCAACACTAGGAGCACCAAGACCAGCACCTGGTATGTAGGTGCTATAAAATATGAATGAGTGGTTGCAGCTTTGAGGGACTGTCTAGCATATTACCTCACACAATGAGGGTGATCAAAGTGGCAGCAGCAGTGTTAACTCCCTTTTAGAGAGGTGATGACATTATATCCATGATTTGTTGGTAAATTAGAGAAAGTGGAGATGGGAAAGAGCTGGCTCCTGCTTCTGTCCAGTTTTTGGTGTGAGGCAGGAGTTTGTGAGTGTTTGCCTGCATGTTTAGGGTCATTGGATGTTGCTTAGGTCTCATATTGGTCTGTGTGGGATGGGAGGCAGGCTCTCTTCTTGGGGTGACTGCTGCATGCTCCTGTTCCCTCCCACCCCTCACAGTGGCATTTCCCTCTCCCAGGATGCGGTCATGCTGCACAGCTTCACTCTGCGCCAGCAGCTGCAGACAACCCGCCAGGAGTTGTCCCATGCTCTGTACCAGCATGATGCCGCCTGCCGTGTCATTGCCCGTCTCACCAAGGAAGTCACTGCTGCCCGAGAAGGTGCAGCCTCTCCCTTGCCGCCCCCCACTCTAGGCTGGTCCTGCTTTGTACTATTTCATTTCTAACTTCATCTTTTCTCTCAGCTCTGGCTACCCTGAAACCACAGGCTGGCCTCATTGTGCCCCAGACTGTGCCAAGCTCACAGCCAAGCGTTGTGGTGAGTGTCCCCCTTTCTTCACCAGCTTCCCATTGTTGTGGCAGCCCACTTAACCTCCTTCTGCAGGTGTCTGGTGTTCTGTGCCTCTCTTACCTTCACCTTTCCTCTGTAGGGTTCAGGTGAGCCCATGGATTTGGGTGAGCTGGTGGGAATGACCCCCGAGATAATCCAGAAGGTAAGTTGTGCTTTCTCTTGGTGGGGATGCTGACAGGCCCTCACTGTTCATCATGTGCCTTGGGGATGGTGTGACAAACCACACATGTGCGAGTGGTGTGGGATAGTGTAAGCAGGGACTCTGAACCCAGGCCCTGCCTGGGCTTGTTTTTTGTTTTTGTTTTTTTGTGCTGGAAATTGAACCCAAGGATACTTTACCATTGAGCTACGTCCTTGGTCCTTTTTAATTTTTATTTTGAGATGGGATTTCTCTAAGTTACTGAGGCTAGCCTTGAACTTGTGATCTTTCTGCCTTAGCCTCCCAAGTCGCTGGAATTATAGGTGTGCACCGCCACACCTGGCTTCTCTGGGCTTGTATTTTGATGTTGCCACTTACAAGCTTTATGACCGTAGCTGACTTAGCCAGTCTTTCTGTGTTTAATTTCCCTTGCTGAGAAATAATATTTCCTACTTTGGGACTTGTGGTAGAAAAGATTTAATTACTGATAAGTGCAAATTTTAGCTCTTGTTGTTATTGGAGTTCTTTGTAGATATTAAACCAATTTGTGCCGCCCCCCCCCCCCGGGAAACAGGACAAGGTTATCTTTATTTATAGATGAAGAACTTGAGGTTCAGATTCAAAGACATAGCTTATAGGATGCACAGATGGGCTCCGGATTCCAATCCTTGTTGCACCCACAGAATCCTTGTTTATGGGACTCCATAGTTGGTGTTTTTCCCAATAGTCAGCTTGTCACTGATGCATCTGAGCTCTCATCTTTGTGGCATAGACCTGATCTGGGAGCTGTGCAGACCTGGTACATGTCCTTGTTCTGCCATTTGTCACTTCTAATGATAAATTACTAATGACATCAGTTCTCTGAGACCCAGTTTCCTCAGCTGTAAAATAAGGTCATTGACACCTACCTTTTAGTAAAGGTTGGAGTGAAAGTGAAAGAGATCAGCGCACTAGCCTTTACCATAGAACTGGCAGGTGGCACTTTCTTGGTTATGCTTATGATTGAAATCCAGTGTGCCATTGTCCTGGCAAAGTCACTTGTTTCACATTAAGCCTATTCCGCTTTCTCTTCCCTAGCTGCAAGACAAGGCCACTGTGCTAACCACGGAGCGTAAGAAGGTGAGTCTTTCTGGAGCCAGGAGAGAGAGAGTTGGCCTGTTGTGAGGCCCTTGACTCCTTAGGGAATAGGGGTATCTGAATCTTGCACTTACAGCTGCTTTTCTTGGGCTTTTTCATTTTCTCAGAGAGGAAAAACTGTGCCTGAGGAGCTGGTGAAACCAGAAGAGCTCAGCAAATACCGGCAGGTGGCTTCCCATGTGGTGAGTAACTGAGTCCATTCCAACTTGGAGATGGCCCTCTATTTGCTGTAGAGACCAGTGAGTGGCAAGCTGTTCAGGCCTCTGGCCCTGTGTCTCACTTGGCTGCTGAGTTGCCAGGCCTTCTCCTGCCCAGATCTGGGTTTCCCAGTCATGCAGTGCGAGAGGTCCGCATCCAGGCAGAAGGCCAAGCTGAATGGATAAGGAATAGGAGTCTCTCTTGATCTGCCAGCTGGGGAGGATGACTAGAGATGGGGATGGGCAAGTTGTGTAGCTTTGTGGCCTGCCTCGATTTGCCCATGACTGGGTTTGATGTGGCTTTCTTTGTAAAGGGATTGCACAGTGCCAGCATTCCTGGGATTCTGGCCCTGGACCTCTGCCCCTCTGACACCAACAAGATCCTTACTGGTGAGTCTGGCACTGCAGGCTGGAACTGGGAGCAGCAGCAGGGGAAGTTGCATGCTCCTGGTCCTCTTCATGGCTCTGGGTACAGAAGTGTCTTCACAGACCAAGTTATCTGAATAGACCTGACTCAATTTTGGTCTTTGGGTCTTTTGCAGGTGGGGCAGATAAGAACGTTGTTGTTTTCGATAAGAGTTCTGAGCAAATCCTGGCCACCCTCAAAGGCCATACCAAGAAGGTCACCAGTGTGGTATTTCACCCTTCCCAGGTAAGGGGTTCTCATAACCATTCTTGGTCCCTCTTTCCTGAGCCCTTTTCAGTGATTTAGGGCCCCCTCCTCACCCACACTATCTCCTTGGTGAAGTGAGGCTAAAGAGAGACTCTGACTTAGAGTGGGCATCGAGGGCCTCTGGAGTAGGGGAGTGTCCTGCGTAGGACCTGCGGAAACAGTGGGCTTCAGGCCATGGGCAGAAATAAAGTGTAGTTTTACAAAGCATATTCATTGAAATATTTTATACTAGGAAAAGAAAAAAATCCTTCATGATACATTCATAATAAAAACTCCAGAAAATAAGGCTGAAGACAATCTTGACTCAGAGGTATCAGAGGAAGACAAATCTGTTTCCATGATGCTTCATGTTGACTGTTATGATAGGTGTTGGTTCAAATAGTTGAGAACCTCTGGATTAGAGGACAAAGGTTGCTCATGAGACTGGATGAGTGGCAAATATTTTATAAAACTAAACTGAATTCAAATTGAAAACATTGTTTTCCTGCTTACTTGGTATTAATATGTATATCTTTTATACATATTAAAATTGTGTTGTTAAAACATGGCACTTGTTTTTATCTTATGACTTCTAATGTCCTAACTGAACTAAATTAATCTGTTAAGACAGAACATGGGAGTTCTCCCCTTCTTGGGGTCTTTTTGGAGAATTAACTTGACCCTGAAATCCAAAAGTGAGGGCTACACTGGAACATGGCCTTGCAGTCCTTTCCAGACCCAGTACTGTTAGCCCTGGCCTACCAGTGCAGTAGCCATTAGCTACACAGGGCAAATGAAACAAGTCCAGTTCCTCAGTTGCTGTAGCCACACTTTGATTCTGAAAGTGGGATGGGAAATCGTTCTCTGTTGCAGTTAGCCTCTATACCATTAGGTGGTGAGGCCTCCCAAAGGCCTGGTGTTCGGCCATTTAAATAGTGTTTACAGTTGGCTCTCTGGAGCATCGTTGTTTGGGTAGATGGTTCTAGGCAGGTCTGGGCCAACAGGAGAAGCAGCTGTTGGTAGCTGTGGCCAATCTGTGCAAGATGGTTACAGTCTATTTCTCTCTCTCTCACATTCTGCCTCTTGGTTTTCTTTTTAGGACTTGGTGTTTTCTGCTTCCCCGGATGCCACCATCAGGATTTGGTCTGTCCCAAACACCTCTTGTGTACAGGTTGTTCGGGCTCATGAAAGCGCTGTGACAGGCCTCAGCCTCCATGCCACTGGTGACTATCTCCTGAGCTCCTCTGATGACCAGGTGCGATCTCAGCCAGGGCCCTGAAGAGGCCTGCTGGTCCCTGAGCTTGAATGTCCTGGGTGGAGAGGGCATCTTGCTAACTGCAGCTGGTTCCCCAGAGCCCTGAGAATACTGCCTCAGGTGGGAGGAGCTAGCTTTGCCAGTGCTTGTGCACCAGGGTCTCTCCTCCTCAAGGACCACCAAACCCTGGGGATCCACTCTTTCATTGGCTCCTATCTCTTCTTTTCAGTACTGGGCCTTCTCTGACATCCAGACAGGGCGTGTGCTCACCAAGGTGACAGATGAGACCTCTGGCTGCTGTAAGTTGCCTCAGAGGCAGCGGGCTTTCTTGTTTACTATTTATCATTTATTCTTAGGGTTTATTTAGTCACTTGCTCATTTGTTCTTCTAAAGACAACACTTCCCACTAGCACCTGCCTAGTGCCAGGCCTCCCGATGCTGGGCATGTGAGCAACGTGAACAGGATCCTGACTTGCTGCCCTCAGTGTCCCCCAGCATGCTCTAACTACGTGTCCTTCTCCCCTTCTCCATAGCTCTCACCTGTGCGCAGTTCCACCCTGATGGGCTCATTTTTGGAACAGGAACCATGGACTCTCAGATCAAGATCTGGGACTTGAAGGTAGGCCATAGCAGGCCTCCATGTGGGGCACAGGTTTGGAGGGACCTAATTAGGTGCTTATGGCATCTGACCCTGGGAGTGTCCTAGGGGTGGGAAAACAACTGGCTGTGGGCTATGGTGTGATGCCTGTGGTATGAGAGCCTTGGGCCAGGCCCTCTGTGCCTGCTGTGCCTGCTGGCTATCCTTCGCTGAAGTCCAGAGGAGGATGTTTCAGAGGTAGGAGTTTGGTGGCCCCATTTTACTCCTCTTGTGACCAGTGGGTGACGTATATTAATACATCCCCTACTGTAGGAACGCACCAATGTGGCCAACTTCCCTGGCCACTCGGGCCCCATCACCAGCATCGCCTTCTCTGAGAATGGGTACTACTTGGCTACAGCAGCTGATGACTCCTCTGTCAAGCTGTGGGACCTGCGCAAGCTTAAGAACTTCAAGACGTTGCAGCTTGACAACAACTTTGAGGTGTGCCCCCACCCCCCAGTGCTCTCGGTTGCTTCTCATCCTCACTTGTTGATTAATTATCAAATTAAGCTGCTTCTGTTTGACCCTGGTTGCCCTGTAGTTTGTGTTCCCTTTGTATAACCTTTTTTGTTTTTTCTGGTTCTGGCAGGTGAAGTCACTGATCTTTGATCAGAGCGGCACCTACCTGGCCCTCGGGGGCACAGATGTCCAGATCTACATCTGTAAACAATGGACAGAGATTCTTCACTTTACAGGTAGAGGCTGGCCCTGAGATTCTGAGACCTTTAGGTGCCCAGGCCCAAAGGGAAATTGGGAAGCCTCCCCAGGGTGGGAACCTCTGGGTTTGGTGTGAATTGGCCTAGGCAGCTTTGAATCACTACTCCAGGCAGGAGAGCATTGTGAACATTGGAAGGACTTCACTGTAAGTGCTAAAACTTGCTCTCCTCCCCTGCCCCCATCCCCCAGCTGCATGGCTTTGGGCAAGCTACTTAATCTTCCTGGAGCCTTGGAAAAATTGGAATGATAGTAACACACACCCAGTGGGATTGTTGAGGTTTACATGGAGAATACATGTAGATTCAGGCTAGAACAACACCTGGTACATAGTGACGATTTGCTGCTGCTGTTCACTGTTGTGTCTTGGTCCATGTGGGATTTGAGCAGGGAGTAAGAGAACCTAGCCTTTGCGATAATGGAGTGAATAGTCCAGTTAGTAAGGCAGGTCACTAACACAAGTCCTCATTTAGTTGCAGTTCCAGAGCCAGTGCATACTGGAGTTTCTGACCTGATAGTCATGTGGCCCTGGTCTGTGACTTTCCTTCAGAGCTTTAGCTTATTCATTTTAGAATGGGGACGTTGGTAGTGCTTGGCCGAGTGTGCCAGCTGGTGACGTAGAGGTGGTATGTCTGGTGCTCACTTAAGTGCTAATTGAATGGTAGCTACCACTGTCTTTTTGATGAAATTCTTGTCCTCATTAGGAGATAGTGGGCAAGAATTCAAGATACTTTTTTCATACCTCGCCTTCTCCTGAGCCTGCTCAGTGTGTCTGTTGCAAAAGTCTTCAGGCTTGACTATGACTCACTGGTTTCAATCCTACACTGGGCTCTGTGTTTTGATTTGGAGATGTTAGGTAGAAAGCAGGCTGGGAGCACAAGACGGGCATTTTAGTGGAGAGCTGGTGGACTACAGGTGTGATCCTAAATCTAGGGACTAGTAATTCATTACCATGAAGACAAATTCCTGCTAGATTAAGGGTTGGTGGCCATGGATTACCTGAGTTAGAACCAGACATACAGCAGTAAACTGAACACTGAGGTTTCCAATGGAGCTGTCAGTTGCCCAGAAAGGTCAGGTGAGAATGCAGCTAACCTTCCTTTATTCATTCATCCCGCCAACATCAAATGGAGCGCCTACTTTGTGCTGGGCACTGGGGAGGTGCTGGTGGTAAGCGGTGAGTAGATGAGAGCTGCCTGCCCCTGTGTGGCCAGTTGCGGAGAACAGACCAGCAGTAGTACCACGCCGGGCGATATAGACAGGTTGGAGTTAGGTTGAGAGCATGTCACTTGGGGCCAGTCTTTAGGCCTGAAGCAGGAAAAGCCTCATAGCTGCCTCTTGTCTTTCTCCTCAGAACACAGTGGCCTGACCACAGGAGTGGCCTTTGGGCACCACGCCAAGTTCATTGCTTCAACTGGCATGGATAGGAGCCTCAAGTTCTACAGCCTGTAGGCCCCAGGCCTTCTCATGGAAGCTGGGCCTCATCTCAGTAGTGGGGTAGAATTAGGGGTGGGAGGGTGGGGGCAGCACCTGGCGGGGTGGGGGGCATCTGTGGGTGGGACATTCACATCATTTCACTCTGGTCTGGGTGGTGGCCTGAGAGCCATGGCAGCATGGACCACCCTCATCCATGCGCCTCTAGGCCCCACAGAAATGGACATGGGAAGAAGAGCTGTCACCTTGTGAAGGTTCAGGGTTGCAGCCCAGGGCCTGTCCCCTGGAGGTGGTGGCTGTTCTCCCCACTCTCTCAGTTCCTGTGAGACAGGGAGAGGCTGAGCCAAGGGCACTGTGAAGGGGATGGGCATGAGGGATTGCACAGGTTTTTGTAAGCAGTGATCTAGTTTCATTAAAAAAAGAAAACAGTAAACATAGCCACCTCCTTGTGTCTGTCTGTGCCAGGAGCACCCTCAGCTGGGGGGTTGAGGGGAGGGAGGGAGTACAGGGCCTTGGCCATAGGAAGCCCATCGTTCCTTTCTTTGCACTCTCTTTAACTACACAGAAATAAAAACAAATCCATAAGCCAGTTTTCAGGCCTTGACCTTGTGTCCAGGGCTTCCAGTCCCTGGTCTGCACTTACCTGAGCTTGGCTTCCCACAGCCTGGAAGGGAGGGGAGGTAGGGGAAAGCTAGCCTTAGGCTGCTGGTGGAGAACTGAGTATCTCAGGAAGAATTTTTTTTAGTTGCAGGTGGTAGAAAACCTGTCCCCACTGGCTTGAGTGAGAAAAGAGATTTTACTGACTGGCAACTGGAAATTTGAAGTAGAGCCGCTTCTGGGGGAGATAGCCAATGAGGAATGAAATAAAAGTATCAGATAAGAAGCATGCATGGAGGGATTAAAGTAAGGTCCAGTGGCTGCTTCAGATCTGGAGATCACAAGAGGCCATGGGGAGGATGATGCTGAAGCTTGCAGGACAGGGAGGAGAGTTGCAGGCGAGGGAAGGAAGGGTCTAAGGCTCCAGGGCGAGGTGTGCAGAGGTGTGTGGAGGAACAGCAAGAAGGCCACTGGTGGACTGTGGTGGCTGAGGGGGGCGGTCCCTGGGAGAGGGCCATTGGATGGAGTGTTAGGGTGAAGCTTGC
This sequence comes from Xerus rutilus, assembly GCA_028644305.1. Lineage (NCBI taxonomy): Eukaryota > Metazoa > Chordata > Mammalia > Rodentia > Sciuridae > Xerus > Xerus rutilus. The sequence goes on from CM053399.1 coordinate 10,528,667, forward strand.
TTGGAGCAGGGGAGAGAATGCGAGGGAGCCAGTGATAAGGGACAAAAGGATTGTGCTGGAGGGGGAGCTAAGAAAGGGGGTGTCACCTGAAAGGGCTGTGGGCAAGGCGCGGTAGTCCAAACTTGCTCCACCAGATCCCCAAGCAAGTTCTGCTTGTCACTTCTGTGGTCCAGGACGTTTGAGCATGCTCTACCTGTTTTGAGGGGCCAGAATGCTTAGTAGATACTGAAAGCTCTGTAGAATCTTGGAGTAAAGAGACCATTTAATTTTTTAACCAAATTTTCTTAAGTATTTGACCAGCTAAGCCTTTATACCATTTGGTCTGACTGCCTTCTCCATTCATAACCCTAACATAAGCCCTAATTCAGGCTCTGAGAATACAGAGGTATTGGAGCAGGTTGGAGACAGGGAAGGGACCACAGCTTGGCCTGGGGACACCTGGAGCTACGTTGGCCCTCAGAACTCGCACAGCACTAAAGTCATTGGAGGATTTCTGGTGTTAGATATTAATGTGCATTCTTAAGATCTGCCTCAGTTTCCAGGAAAAGTAAGGAGACTGGAGGGCAGAGGTTCTTGGGCGATCCCTAGGTAGGGGGCACTGTGTTTATCCTAAGATTGCATGAAGCTGTGGCATGTCCATGCATAGAGACAGAGAGCCTAGTGTACATCTCCAAGGGACTGTAATCCACCCCCTCAATGTCCTGGAAGACTGCGGGTGTGGTGCCATTGTCCTGGCCTCTGGGAGCCTGATGTTTGCATCACAAGACACCAATGTATCACCTGTCCTACAACTGTCAATCCACTCAAACAAGCTTCTCTCTGGACACTGCATGTACATACTCAACGTTTAGTTTGTTTTTTTTTTGTTTTGTGTTTCTGGGGGCCTCTAGGCCTGTGTATGCTAAGTAAGCACTCTACCACTGAGCTAGGCTCCTGTCCCACATTTAATTCTTTATTTGTTCTAATTATTTATGACAGAATGCATTTTGACACATCATACATAAATGGAGTATAACTTCTCATTCTTCTGGTTGTACATGATACAGAGTTACACAGGTGGTGTAATCATATATGCACATGGGGTAATGATGTCCGATTCACTCTACATTTAATTCTTTTTCATTTTTTGGTACCGGGGATTGAACTCAGGGGTACTGAACCACTGAGCCACCTTCCCAGCCCTATTTTATGTTTTATTTAGACAGGGTCTCACTGAGTTGCTTAGGGCCTTGCTGTTGCTGAGGCTGGCTTTGAACTTGGCCATTCTGTCTCAGCCTCCCAAAGTGCTGTGATTTCAGGCGTGTGCCACCGTGTCCGGCTCCACATTTAATTCTTAAACAACTCTGGCTGGGCTGTGTCCAGCCACGCTGAGTGGTTTCTTATTCCTAGCACACTGCACAGGGCTTCATGCTGCTTTTTTCGCAGTACAAGGTAGAAGGTAGCAGACTCAGGAACGAGACTCCTGGCTTTGGATACAGCTCTGGCATTTAGTAGGCTGCAAACTTATTTAGGTTTCTTCACAAAATGGGGCCATTGTAAGGACTGAGTGAATCTAAGTGCTTGGAACAGGGACTGTACAGAATAAATGCTGTTTTAAAATTGCTGCTACTACACTGTTTCTTCTCCCTGGAGTCTTCCCTCCCCAAGATGGGCTAAATCCTCCAGAAAGCCTCTGGTGCCTGTTCCCACCGTGCCAGGTGAGTGACCTCTCTCTGAGGCCATGGTTCAGCCTCCAGCAGAACTCTGCACGTGTTACCGTGAAGTCTGTATGCTAGATTTTCATCTTGAGGGCGGGGCCACGTGTTCATTGCTGTCATTCAACTTCATGTCCCATTGCTCTTCATTGGTAGATGGAGAGAATCAACCCTGGGGGCTCAGTCCAAAGCCCAGGCTGTCTGTCTCCCTCTTTGGTACATAAAAGCAAGTGTGTGGGCAGACTAGTAGCAGTTTCAGCCGAATGGAATGGAGAGCTGTCGCCCCCTGCTACACATCTCAACTGGCTCAGCTGCCTTGGAGGTGGCTCTCAGTTGTGGGTTGGTGAGTCCTAAAAGGCTCCCCTTTTCTGAGCCTGTATTGTCAGTGAGCCATAATAAGCTCAGTGTTTTGTGTCCCAGAGCAGTAAGAATTCCTAGGCATCAAAGGGAAGCGTTAGGTGACAGAGCCAGTACTTCTGTGTCCCATGGGCACTTGAGTCATTGGACACTCAAACCCCAGGTCTCTCTGCTGCTGAAAGCAAGGAGCATCTATCCACATTGTTGTTCTTGAACTTGGAGCACTAACCAAGGAGATCACCTGGGGGCAGTGTAGTTGCATCAGTCTCCCTAGTAACCTGGAACCAGGACACAGCTCCTCTGTCCTCCAGGAGGCCCTTGCCAGCAGGTGGTGTCAGCTCTGTTCTGTAGATGAGAGAACACACTCAGAAGTGCTGTGGCCTAGGCCACCTAGTAAGTAGTGGAGCTGGGATTTTTGGCCATTTGGCTTCAGGGACACAGTTTGTAATCCCTCCACAGCTCTCTGGGAGCATTGTGCCATGGTTAACTGTGGGCTCTGGAGTCAGAAGCCCAGGTTTGAATCCCAGCTCTTGATGCAACTTGCTATGATGTGTGTCTTTATGTCTGTTTCTATATCTGAAAAATGAGCTCATGGTGGCCACTCAATAGGCTGTTGAGGATTAAGTGAACTAGCGTGTAGAGAGCACTTGGAGGCACTCCATAAATGTCAGCTACTCTGACCCTGAGATGGCCCTTGGCGGTGATGTCTGTGATAAAGGTGTGGTCTGACTGCCGTCTCCATAACCCCAACATTCAGGCTCAGAGAACATAAAGTGGCTGGAACATAGCCCGGACTTAGAAGCAGGAGGGTACAGAATACGCCACGACACTAGAGTTCTCATAGAGGTGCCAACACAGGACAGAGGGTGCAACTGGTTTGAAAACCAGGTAAATCTGGAGGGGAGTTGGTGGCGGCATTTTGGAAAATCAGTTCACTAGGTGGACACAGGACAGAGGAACAGAATGGGGTGACTGGTGGAAGCCAAGGAGCTGACATCCCATGGCTTGAGATAGCAGGCTCACGAAGTCCAAGGTCCTACCTGATGGTTTTCAAAATTTGGAACAAATCTTTAATCCTCATGTTGAAACAGCTTTTACTGTGAAATACTCACAATATCTAAAACACCTGTACAGTTTAAAGAATAGTAAACAACCTTGTATACACCGGTCAGGTGAAGAGAGAGCGTTGGGGTCCTCGGGGTGTTCCCTCAATGCGTCCCTCCATCCCCACCACATGGAGCAAACCAGTATTCTGAACTCAGTGTTTGTGTTATTTTGTTGATTTTTGAACTTTATATAAATGAAATTATTCAACCTGTTTTCTTTCAGTTCACTTTCTCAATATTTTTTGGTTTTCCCCATGGTGCTGGGGTTCAAACCTGGGGCCTCACACATGCTAAGTAGGTGCTCTACCTCTGAGCCACACCCCAGCCCTCAGTATTATTCTTGACTTACCTGTGTTGACACGTGTGCTCATTCATTAATGTACAAAGGCAAATGACCTTACAGAACACCAGGCTGCTGGGACAGTGTGCATTGGCAATAGGAGCAGGTCCTGCATGGCCCGTTCAGTCTAGGCCAGTGCCCTGGGAGGAGAGATTCGGCCAGTGGGCTGTGGTGCTTTTAGGCTGCCTGATCTGGAAGCACAGCTCCTCCCTCGAGTGTGATCAGGGATCTAGGGTCCCAGCCTGCTGCTGTAGTTATTTGGTGTGCCCCGCCACAGCTGGATTACATTGCATTGTATTCATGGTTGGAGACGCAGCAACACTTCCTCTGATGTAATTAGGGGGCTGAGGTCTGAGCCTTACATATGATCAGTCCCTGAGGCAGTTGACAATGGCCAGATCCCTTGGAACCCTTGTAAAAGGCCAACTCCTTCTGGAGGGCAGACTGCAAGGGACACCTTGGACAAGATAAGGTAAGGTTAACCCTTACCTCATTTATTATTTTAAAAAAACCATAGGAATATATACTACAATGCATTTATATGTTGTTAATAGACATGAGCGTTTCTAGTTTAATTTTGTCTTTTTGCTAAATGACAGTCTATTTTTCAGCATACGCCTGCCTGGTTACATTCTAACTAACACTGATCCGGTATTGTGTGCTCACCTTGGGCCCTCACCAGTACTTAGCATTGCCAGTCTTGGTGGCGTATAGTAGTATCTTAAAGTTTAATTTTGACATCCATGATTACAGTTGAGGTTGAGCTGCTGCTGCTGCTTCTTTATTATTATTATTATTATCTTGGCAGTGTTAGGGATGAGCCAGGGACCCTCTACCACCGAGCTACACTCCCAGCTCAAGGAACATCTTTCTATCTACTTCTGGACCAACTGAATTTATATTCTGTGATAGGACTTTTGGGACCCTTGGCCCATTTCTGTGTTATCTTTTTCTTACTGATTTGTAGCTTTAAAAAAGAAATGCACAGGGGCTGGGGTGTGGCTCAGTGGTAGAGCGCTTGCCTAGCATGCGTGAAGCACTGGGTTCGATCCTCAGCACCACATATAAATAAATAAAATAAAGGTCCACTGATAACTAAAAAAAAAAAAAAGAAAAGAAATGCACGTTTCGGATCACAGCCTGTTGCCAACAACGTGTTGCTACATGCCTTCCAGGCCAGGCCTTGTCTTCTCACTCTGTGATTTCTGGTTGTGAGGTGTTCATTTGATTTATAATTTTATTTGTTTTGAGTCTGGCTGAAATGACATCCTTTCAGATGGGATTTGCATTGGCTTGTGCCTGAAGCCGGGGACTACTTTATCACCCTGGGATTGTCTTAGTCAGTCCATAAGGTCTTTTTTTCAGAGTGAAACTCTGAGGCTTCTTCCTTCCTCCTTTCTCCCTTAGTGTGTGAATTTGTGCACACATAGGAAAGGGGAACTGTACTTCTAATTAGCATGGAGGGTTTTTCCTTCTTTTTTGGATTAATTAGCTCTAAGATCAAGATAGGTGAGATTCTTCGTTGCTCTCTATCTTCACTTTTGCACTGAGGACTGAGCCCTCTGGAGTCCCAGCTTCCTCAGAAGCCTGCATCTGGACTCCCCAGCCTTTGGCAGGCTCCAGGCCCAATTTGCAGTCTCCTCTATTCATCAAACCAAAAGGTTAAGGTCTCTAGGATTCTGTAGAAATTCCCAAAATAGAAGCTGCTTTTACTTCCCAGAGTTCTTGCTTTTATTTTTGTCCTGCCTGCATGCCTCTCCTCTTCTCCATTTTCTCATGTTAGTTCAACAATGATTTAAATACATTTTCAAATGTTTGTAATCTAGCATTTCAGTTGTTTACTTCGCAACATCGATCTAGTCCTCTTACTGCTGGAACAGAAGTGGCACTCTTGCAGAAATGCCTGGATATGGAGTTAATTCAAGGAGTGAATTAATTCAAGGAGTTAATTTTTACCAAAGTTGAGCAACAGGCTGTGAAACATTCTCTCCCCTTTAAGACAAAGCACCTAGCCGAGCACAGTGGCACACGCCTGTAATCCCAGCACTCTGGGAGGCTGAGACAGGAGAATCACCGAGTTCAAAGCCAGCCTCAGCAATGGTGAGAAGCTAAGCAACTCAGTGAGACCTTGTTTCTAAATAAAACACAAAATAGGGCTGGAAATGTGGCTCAGTGGTTGATTGCCCCCAAGTTCAATCCCTGGTACCAAAAAAAAAAAAAAAGACAAAGCACCTTTGGTGACATCAATTTGCTCTTAATGCATAGTATACATATGTGGGAGTCAGAAGTGGGGGAGGAAAAATAGGGGATCTACTCTAGTCTCACTTAGGTGTGGCAGGGAGGCAGGAAGAAAAATAATGAGCTGCCATGAGCGGCTCTGCTCCCTGCCACAAGTCCCCAAAAGCAGTTTGCTGTCCTTCGTATCAAGTCTGACAGCTTGTCCCAAGGCCCAGATGCATGCTCCTCTCAGGAGGTGGTAACCTGGAAGTGAATAAAGTTTTAATTTGGGTGAAATTCAGATGAGGTTTTTTTTTTCTTTTCCCCCAGTACTAAGGATTGAACCCAGGGGTGCTCTACCACGGAGCTACCGCCCCAGCACTTTTCATTTTATATTGAAACAGTGTCTGGCTGAGTTGCCCAGGATGGTCTCTAACTTGCCATCCTCCTGCCTTAACCTCTCAGGTTCCTGAGATTACAGATGTGCCACCACACAATCCTGCCCAGATTTTGATGTCTAGGAAAGTCAAATCTTAGATTGCCTCTCTCCAGCAAGAACATAGGGAACCTAGTGCCGCATAGGTTTCCTGTGTCTTTCTGTACATCCTGGCACAGATGTGTTGACAAAACTTATGCATAATTTAAATATCAATCACAAAGTTACCTGTCAAAAAATCATGTACCTGCACACGCTTGAAAGTAGGAAACAACTACATCGTCACTGGAGAATCACAAAAAAGCAAATGAATACTTTCATGATTCTTTAGGTTAGGGGGAGGGCTTTGCTATATTCAAAGATACAAATATGAGGGGAAAAAATTCACTGTTAGAGAATCCTCTCAGGAGGATAAAAAGAAGAACCCCACAAAGAAAAGCCAGTGGGGCTGGGGACGTACCTCAGTGGTAGAGCATGTGCCAGGTGTGTATGCAAGGCCCCGCTTCAATCCTAGTATTGGGAAAAACAAGAGCAAAGGCTAATCAATGGCAACTTGATAAGAATGTTAGCTCCTTGATCCGTGAATGCTCTTTATAAGGTAAGAAATGCTGCAGAGTAGATCAAGACATGAAGAGCCATTTGTAAGATACAGCGGCTCTCTCTTGGCTGCTGAGATGCTTAACTTCTTAATCAGAGTTCCATTTTAAGATAGCAATGCTATTTGTCTTCTGCTGCTCAGATAGGCAAAGATAGAGTGATACTGGTCTGTGAGAGAGCAGCCACCCACACAACCCCAGAGCCCAGCAGGCTTAAGGGTGTGTATTTTGACCCAGCAGTTCTGTCAATGAATTTGTTCAGTGAAAAAAGTATACGAAGATTGTGAGCTTATATACTTGCATTACCACTTGTTATAAACCAACAGTAAGTTGGATTTCTTTCAAAAGGAGATCAAATATGCCAGAGTTAAACCGTAATTTAGGGCAAACATCTATTAAAAATGATAGGAAGCCTGGAGCTCGCACACGCTTGTTCGGGAGGCTGAGGCAGTAGGATCGTGAGTCCAAAGCCAGCCTCGGCAACTTAGTGAGGTGCTAAACAACTCAATGAGACCTTGTCTGTAAATAAAATTTAAAAAGGCTGGGGATATGGGTCAGTAGTTGTGTGCCCCTAGGTTCAATCCTCAGTCCCTCCTCCCCCCAAAAAATGATTGGAAATGATGCAAGGTATTTACTCTTGTGTTTTTAAAAAGTTAAAAAGTCACAATTTGACTCCAATTGGCACTATAAAACAATGCCTTTTTTTTTTTTCTTTCTGGTACCGGGGATTGAACGCAGGGTCTCACTGAGTTGCTTAGCGCCTCACCGTTGCTGAGGCTGGCTTTGAACTCCTATCTCAGCCTCCCAAAGTGCTGGGATTACAGGCTTGCACCACCGTGCTGGCTAGAGCAATGCTCAACCCATTCCTCAATCCAACTTCCTGTGCTGATTGACATTCTGTAGTGGGCCTGTAGGATGATGGGGGAGGGAGAAAGAGCAGATGCTGATGTCACCAGAACCCTGGGCAACCAGGCTCCTCCAGCCAACCGAGCCCAGAACCCTCACTTGTTCCACACCAACCCTGTGGAGTATGTCCTAGGCCCTCTTGTACAAGAAGGAAGCTGGATAGGGCTAGGCTGGCTGGCGTTAGCCACAGCTAGGAAGATGGGCCCAGGGAATGAAGTTACCTAACTTCCAAGCAAGTGTCTGGCTTTCCAGGCCTCAGTGTACTACTGTTCAGCTGGCACTGTCAGAAAAGTCCCAAGGCAGCCGTTTCCCCAGTGCCTCCTCCTGTTGGCATGCAAACTTGTTCTCATATAGGGGGAGGGACAGGGCCTAGGTATGTCAGTTTAGGGGCAAGAGGAAGAGAAATTCTAGTTGGTAGCTAACGCACTCAGGAAATGTTGGCTGTTACGTACTCTAAGTGCTCTTGTTAACTCATTTCATCTAATATTCCTATAGGATAGATATCTCCATTTTACAGAAGAGAAAAGAGACTCAGAAGTTCAGTAATGCACTTCATATCACACAGCTGGTAGAAAACAGTTACTACTCGGGTGGCCTGGCTTGGAATCCATATGCTTGACCATGACCCTGAAGATGAAAAAGATCAGGCCAGAGCCAGCAGAGGAGGTGGGGGGACTGCATAGTGTCAAGGCCACTGCCTGGCTTGAGCACTGGAGTTCCCTCTGTGCCAGCTTTCTAAGCACATGTGTTACCAGAGGCCCCCAAAGCCTCTTCAGGCTTCCCTACCAGATTCTTCACCTGTGCCCCAGACTGAACCCAACACCCTCCCCCAGTCACTTCCCTTTTCCAGGTTGAATGTACATGTCAGTCTCAAGAGGTCTTTGCTGCAGAGTGGGATGAAGGCCCAAGGTATGCATAGGGAAGTGGGTTGGCCCCGTAGGCAGTATGGAGCTGACCTACCTGGTGGCCATGCCCAGGTGGCAGGGCCAACAGGCTGCCATTTAGCTGTGGACCAGTCCTGGGAGGCAGGCTAGTGGTCAGCAGCGTAGCCCAGTGTACCTTCGAGCCAGGCTGGTAGACTGTGGGGATAGTGAAGAGTTTGTCCCAGGAGCTCTGGCATCCCCTTACCCCTGGGTAGGGGTCAGTCATGCAAGTGCTCCGATGATGCCTCAGTCAGAACTCCTGTGCCCGAGGGCAGTTGACAAGTCCTCATGGCTGTCAGTTCCTGCCAGGTTTCCCAGTTCCAGATCTGCTCTTTCAACTCCACCACCTTTTTATCCTTTGCTTGTGCAGGGTCCCTCAAAATGCCACCTGTCCTTGCAGAGAGGCAAAGTCCCCCAAATTCAGCCCTGGGAGATAGTAGACACTATCCAGGGCACAGAACATTGTGTTGTCCTGAGTTGGTTAAACATGGGATTCACTCTAAGAACTGCTTCCCTAGGTAGATTCGTAGTCGTGTGAACGTGAACAGTGTGTCCCACACACCTAGATGGCGCAGGGCAGTTGCTGCACGTGGCCCCTTGATGATCTCAAGAGCTGTAGCAAATGTGAGAAGCACAGGCTGCTGGAGTAACAGGTGTTTCTACAGAAACTTTTGTAAGTAGAAGACATACTGTAAAATCATGGTAAAAAGTGTAGTGAATACGTAAACCAGTAAGTCTTCTGTACAGTACATAACACTTGGTATGTGCTTTACTCTTGCCACTGCAGGTTGGTCTACACCAGTCTCACTACAAATCCGCAACTAATGTGTTGCATTGAGCTGTGGCGTGATAGCCGCATCACTGAGCAATAATTTTTCAGCTTGGCACAGTGGTGCAAGCCTGTAATCCCAGTGGCTCCGGAGGCTGAGGCAGGAGGATCACAAGTCCAAAGCCAGCCTCAGCAAAAGCCCAGCAACTCAGTGAGATCCCGTCTCTAAATAAAACACAAAATAGGGCTGGGGATGGGGCTCAGTGCCCCAGTATGCCCCTCCCCACCAAAAAAGAATTCTTCAGCTCTGGTATCTTATGGGACCCCCGTCTATATGTGGCCTGTCATTGCCTGAATCAGTATGCAGTGCCCAACTTTCAGAATTGTGACCCCTATGACAGAGCTGACCCTAAGGAACAGGTTTCTCAGACAATATTCTGTTCTAGGTTTCATAAGTCACTCCACACCAGCATCCAGTAGGTTTGAAACAACGATTTATTGGGCCCATTCACTGGAGCTTCTCAGATTCTGAACAGGCCTGCCTCAGGCCCACAAACACGCCAGCCTCCAGGACCAGGTCAACAGCCAGCAGCAGAAGAGGACCCAGAGGAGTGGCCTTGGGTTGGAGTTCCTGCTGGAGCCTGCTGCAGAGAGGGATGGGAAGGGGCACAGGGCTGGGTGCAGGGCTGGGCCTGCCCAACACTCCTCCACACTGACCTTCCTTGACCTTGGCAATCCCATACCTCTGCCACCACCACTGAAGCTGCCCTTCACAGATAAGGGGCCCCGGGCTAACTTTGCCATTTCCTCACCAAGTGGAGTGGCCTGCCTTCCCTACAGCCAGAGCTTCCCTGTTTTGTCAGCATTTTTAGGGGGGCCCAAGGCCCGAGGACCCACCACAAGCCCTGGTACCTGTGGCCCTCCATCCATAAGAGTCCTGGAAGCCAATTGGTCCTGGAGAGCTTACGATGTCCACGGGCCTGGTGGTGCTGTGGTGGTGACCTGAGGATCGTCGCTGTCCTGCCCAGGGAGAGAGCCATATCTTGGGTTGGTCTCTAGCTCCTTGTGGCCCAGTGCCAGACACAGGCCTGGGGACAGATTCAAGAAATCTCCCCTTCCCCTGGACTCACTTGGAGTTCCTGAGACACATGTCGGGGAGCACGGCTCCAGCCTCGAGGGGTGGCAGGCAGAGGCGCTGCAGAAAAAGTAGACCTGGTGGGAGGAGAGGAAGGTCAAGGCTGCAGTGCCACTGGGCAGGAGGTGCCAAGCAGGGAGGCGGGACTCCAGTGTGGGGCTGGGTTTATGCTGCTGCCAGCCAGGCAGAGAAATCTGGGCCTGCCGAGTGTGACTGCTGCCCCGTGCCGATGGGGCTCAGGGGTGTATGTTGCTTCCCCAGTTGGAGTCCAGGCCTTTCTCCCGAGGGTCCAAGTCTACAGTAGAGGACCCTGCAGGCAGAGACCACTGCTATTTGGTGGAGCCCCAGCTCTCAGCCTGCTCCACCACCCCTGCCTCTGGCTGTGGAACAGCTATCGGGCTGGATTGCTGCCTTCCAGAGAGGGGATTCTGAGGTGGTGAGGTTTGACCAGACAGCTGGAGAACGCATTTGCTAGTTGGTCTTCCTGACCCTAGAGGAGAGTGACTGGGGACAGGGGAGATGACAGATTACCACTGTGTCCAGAAACAGGGGCAGGGGAAACTCCCAAGAGTAGTAGATGCAGGAAGTGACCTGACCGGGTGCCCCTCCTCTAGCATGGAAGCGTCTCTTGGCCCAGGAAGCATGCTGGGAAGAGAAGGCAGGCCTGTCGCGTGGTGCCTACCCGTGGGATTCATCTACGTCTGACGTAGTAACAGGCAGAGATTTAAAGCAATCTGTGTGCATTCCATGACAGGTGTGCTGTGCAGCAGCCCAAGAGTTGGATAATAGCGTGTTGCTTATGGTGCCATTTGTGTATCACACAGCAAACTACACATACTCTACGTTTATCCACTTTTACCTTCTGGAGAGTTGCCAAGTTATAAAAAAAATGCAAAACAGAAGTACAGTGAACACATTGTTTCTGGAATCAGAAGCAAGGCCATGCTAGAACGCCATGGCCAGTTCAGTGAGGGCCAGTTGCAGCCCAACCAGGCGTTTCCCTTCCTCTGTCTGGAGACATTTGTGAGTGGCTTCTGCGGTGACCTAAGGCCAGAACCCTGTGCCCACTGCTGTCTGCCACACTTGGCAAAAGCCAACTGCCATCCTGGGACAGGATGAAGGGCCTCCATCCATGAGGTGCTTGAGGAATTTGGAGACCAGCTTATCCCCATTCAGATGAGGAGCTCGGGTCCTTACCGGGCCCCTGAGGGCTCTCTGGGAGCTGAAGTCCAGGAGGGCAAAGGTGGCGACTGTGAAGCGCTGGTAGTGAGACCGGAAGGGCAGCTCTGCCTTGTCCAAGGCTACCATTTGGGTTCTGTAGCTGTCACCCTCAAAAGGACACCTGGGGAGGAGAGAAGCCAGGAGGGCCTCTGGGAGGTGAGGCAAGCAGGGAGGGAGCCCTCGGGCTACTCAGTCACCTGCTGTCACTTACCCGTCTGACAGGAGGGGCCACTGGGGCTGTTGGAAGGGGTTGGCACTAGGAGTGGCCCAGCACTGGTGCAGCACTAGGACCAGGCCGGGGTCTGTCCTCTGCAGAAGCCGGACTTCCACGTGGACTGGTTCTCGGAGCAGCCTGAGCAGGGGGTAGTCATCCTCCCCATAGTAGGAGCTGAAGGTCTCGTCTGTAGGGAGAGGGGCTCGTGAGCCTCGGGCAGGCTGTGCATCAGGAAACGGAGCGGGAAGAGAAAGTAGCAGGGATACGGTACCCTTGGCAATTCGCAGCTCCAGCCTCAGGGGGCCGGACTGAGTCACAGGGGCAGGCGACGGGGGTGGGAAGATGGATGCCTGGATGGGCAGGAAGTCACCAGCATTGAAGAGGCAGCGGACATGAAGCCTGAAGTCAAGTGCAAGAAGGTGGGGAAGACGACCAATCAGAACATCCTGTTTACTTGAACAAGGTACCAACACTATGGTGGAAACATACAGGATACCTCAAGCAGAGTAGGCGGATGCTCCCCAAGCACCAGGGCTACGTGCAGTGCTGACCAGTGGACTGAGAAAGCTCAGCCCTGCCCACCTGGTCTCCCTGGGACAGCTGGATCTTGTTAGGCCAGGCCCTGCTCTAGGATAACAGGGCCCTCTGGGGCTGGCACCTTGAGGCATTTGAGGCCTTTGGAGCCCGAGAGTTGGGCCTGGTGGGGGATCTGGGCTCACATTTTCTTAGTGACAGGGACCACAAGCGAGTGGTTTAACCTAAGCCCCAGCTTCCACTCTGAGGGCTCCGGCGAAGACTGAGGCCATGAGACATCAGTGAGGACGTGAGTGCATCAGTGACTTGCGTGTCCCTGCAGTTGTGGTTGGCCTGCCACAGTCACCCTTTATCCACACTTCAGGCAGCCCTGCATCTGGCACCAGCTAGGTGCTATGTAGCCATGGTGACTCCACCCTGTTCTGAAGGCCTCTCGCCCTGTCTGGCCTTGTGTCTTAGGGACTTTCCTGCTTGGTCCTGATGGGTGATAGCTGTTTTCCCTCTGGGAATCCCTGATCGCTGTGCTGAATTCTGACTTATTCCCATAGCACCCAAGTTCAAGGGTCCACAGTATGAGGTGAGCTTGTCTCCCCACCTCCTGGGCTGTAAGTACTCTGCTTCAAGCAAAAGAAACCTGGACCCTGATACCAGTTTCTTGCCCAACCCGCTTGGTGGGTAGTGTGGAGAAAAGATACTTGGGTATCCACACGGTGTCAAGTACAGAATTTCTACAGCCCATAGTTAGTGATCAGCTCTCCAGCAGCGAGCAGGCTGGGGCTGGGTGTATGGCCCTTGCTCACACACCAGTGGAGGTTCAAAGCAGGCATGACAGATTGCTTTCTTGGGGTCACCTCTGCTGGCACCCTGGGAACCTGATGGTTGTGCTACCTGAGCCAGCACATCTGGGAGGCCCCTTTCACTGAGGCTGTTCCCCCATTTCCTTCCTCTACCACATCCTTAGAGAACTTCAACTGGAGGTATCTTCTACCTCATCTGTGGCTTTTGAACCTAAGATCAACAGGTGGCAGTAGCCTCAGCTCCTTCCTGGGGCCCAGCAGCGGACACCTTTAGCCATCCTGAGCTTAGTTCTTGGAGGGGTAAAAGCAGGACTCTCAGGAACTGCTCTTGGCTTCTGTCTGAGTCCAATATGCCAGGCACCCACTGAGGCACTTAATGCTCAATCAGCCTTGGGACAGGGACATTCGTCCTGCCTTGCAGGACAGGCTGGAAGAGGTAAGCAGCTCATTTAAAGTCACATAGCCGAGGTAATAGAGCCTGTATTTGATCCAGCTGGTCCCAAAGCCTGTCCTGAGCTTGCCTCGGCTCCCTTGAACCCACACCCATGGCCTGGCCTATTCAAGGAAGGCTCCCTCTCACCGGAAAGTGCTGTCCCGAGTGATGGAACCCTGGGGTCCCTTTTGGACGTCGAGGTCAGACACCAGCTGGTTCTCATAGATGAGCTGATTGCCAACTGCCTGAGGGAGGAGAGAGAGCAAGTGAGGCCCTCCCAGGAGTGAGATCAACCCCAGCCCGTGTCCTCCCTCCTACCTGGACCGTGGTGCCACAGTGTGTGAGCGGAACATGGAAGACCACAAAAGTGCTTGTCTTCCGGGTTGGGCGGCAGTGGCGGGGGGCATAAGCCAGGTGGATGTTGGCCAGCGTGATCCTGTGTGCCAAGGCTGTCTCTTGGGAAATGACTAGGATGATGTAGCCACTTCTGAAACACTGGACGGTGGCTGGGACAAAGACAGACCCGAGAGGCCAGTCAGGGCCATGGGACTAGGATCCACCCAGCACAGAGATGGGGGATGAGCTGGGATGAGACAATCAGTGCTTCAGTACTGGCCTGGGAGCCAGGAGACCTGGACCCTCTATTGTCCCCATTTGGGCCACTGTCGGCCTGAGCCAATCCTCTACAGACTCATTTCTCATTCACTGAACAAAAGTGTTAAAGTGGACCTTTGAAGTAAGGTCGAAGAATCTGTCATCCAAACACCCCTAAAAGGTCAGGGGTGTTTCTGGGACATCTATTAGAAGGCAAGCAGGATGTGTTGTCCCCCATCTGAAGGTCTCTGCCATTGCTCTGGGTGGCACAGCAGATGGCAAAGGCACCTCTCTAGCATCAGGATCCAGGCGAGTGGGACAGTGCCAGGTGTGGGAGGTTGTACCTGTATTGCCATAGTAACAGGGTAGTTCCCTGGTGTCGTCATAGCAGCAGCCAGCCTGCTGACAGGCTTCTTTGGAGCTATTTCTCACCATGCAGGGGATGTGTCCAGAGACCACCTGGCACTGCTCCTGGGGCAGATGGGCACCTAGGGTTGGGACAGTGATGAGAGAAACAGCTTCTTCCAGCCCAGCCCAAGATGATTAGTCCTCCCGTAGTCCAGAGCCTGACGTCCTACTCACCGACGTAACCAGGCTCCTCCACTTCCCAGTGTCCCACAGTGCCCTGCTGGGGCAGAGCCAGGGTGGAGTGGGTGGTCCCTGTGGACCCCGGTCCCAAGGACAGCGGAGCAGGAGTCCGATGGATGAAGCTGCGTTCTGGGTACGATGGGTTGGGAAAGGTATAGCTAGAGGCCGGCGAGGAGTGGCTGGAGGCGGGGTGGAGGGGAAGAGAATGAGGGGTGGAAGGCGAGGATGTGGTAGGCAGCACCCGGCCGGAGTCCAGAGCCCAGGTGTGGCCAGGTTTGGGACAGATCAGGGTGGCCTCTTGGGCTACATCCACATGACCATCTGGCAGCACAGCTTCTATGAACACCCTCAGGTGGAGCCGCCCGTCCTGCAGGTGAGAGGACCATAGAGAGCAGCTGAGACCAGGCAGAGGAGGAGGGGTCAGCAAGGGCCGAGTCTGATGCCAGGTCCCAGGAAGGCCTGCACCCAGGATTCGATCTCCCCACCCACCTACCCACCCAGGGCTCCCTGACCCATCTTGGGGTCTGGTCTTCCCTGGTCCAGGAGCGGCAGGGTCCATAGGACAAATCTGGTGGCCCAGAGCAGCCAGCCATCCCTACCTTCTCCAGCACGTGGCAGCCTTTGTAATCAGCCGAGAAGACAGCCAGCTCCCGGGGCTCAGAGGTGACCCAGTGGTAGCAGACGGAGCAGTTATTCACTTCAAACCGGTTCCCAAATTCATCTGAGATGGGGAGAAAGGGAAGAGGGAGGGAGGGTTTCAGGGTGAAAGGTGGCTGCTGGGGTCTATGCCCCTTCTGGCAGGTGACCCAGGATCAGCCTTGGCTTTGCCCCTCGCTAGCTGGTCCTAGGCAAGCCTCTGCCTCCCCTAGTCCTGGTTTCTGCATTTGTAAGAGCACAAGTGGTCACAGGGTCTTTCTAGCTGGAGTTCTCTGGCAATAGCACCCAGCAGCAGGCACGAAGGTGTTGTGCAGAGAGGATCCAGGCTCTCAGGAGGTGGACTGAGAACTCACCATTTCTTTTAGGCTCAGTATCCACATTCCGCGGACAAGGTGGCTGAGTGCAAGTGTGAGCTTTCTCAGGCACATGCAGAGGGGCCGGAATGAGGCTTTTTGTAGAAAGGATTGAGCCTGCTTGCCAGGTTAAATGGCTGCTGTAGTCACCTGGGGACGCCTGCTATGCACTGACCCACCTTGTTAGCCCAGAACAGCCAGGGCACCTTCTAGAGTGGGGTGCCTCTAGAATTCTTGTTCAGTGCACATGGCAAAGCCGAGTCCTCCTTTCCCACCTTGCAGATGAGGCTCAGAGAGGTCTGTCAGGTGCCCGAGAGCACACAGCCCAGAAGCTACAGGTGTAAATCTCCATTCCGAGCCTGCACCCCTTCTCTCCATACTAGACTGCACCCAAAAAGTGATTTGTGGACCAGCAGCCTGGCTTCAACTGTCTGTGGTTAGAAATGCAGAGACTGGGGCTGCCCAAGCCCTCCTTGTTGAGGCCAGGTGATCCCTGTGCACAGTGCCATGGGAGAAGCTGCTGGTGACCAGGGGGATTGAGCTCTCCCCACCTCCTCCCTAGTCCACCTTCATGTGTGTGGGGACTGGTCTTTGCTCTTCTTGCCCGGCTCCAGGGTAAGGTCCCCTTAGCAGCAGCAGCAGCAGCCTGGGCCTGAGGGATGAGGACCAGGGTTCTCCCCGCACTCACCGAGCACCTTGAAGCGGATCGTCTGGCCTGGCCTCGGGACCACCAGCAGCTGCATGCCCCGGATCCCACAGTCATAGCTGTGTTGAAGGCCTGGGAGGCTGGGCTTGGGGAACAGCCGCTGACCCAGCCCTAGGGTGGCTGCCACCAGAAGTAACAAGATAGCATAGAAACGCCAGGCCATGGTGGAGGCTCCCGCAGTCAGGTACACGCAGACCCCTTCAACAGCCCCTGCTGCTTTGCTGCCAGAGCAGGGGGAGGACTTATATAGGGGAGGCAGCAAGTGGCAGTCTCTAAGGACAAAGGGGGCCCACCTGGGGGAGTGCCCACCTGACCTCCAGGGGTGGTGGAGAAATTCCGGCTCCAAAGCAGGGATGAGCACCCTCCCAGCCTGGGCCCTGAGGGGCTGCTCAGAAGGTGATCCTTGACCAGCCTCCCTGGCTTTTGGCTTTGCAGCAGCTGGAGGTAGATGCTGCTCAGTAAAGTGATTGTAGCTGCCCAGGGCTGGAGGAGGGAGCTTTCTAGCAAAGATAAGGTTGCAGGTGGGCTAAGGATTAGCATCCGTGGCTGGGAGTTGCCCTGAAGACGTGAGGTCCACCGCCTATCTCCTTCCCAAGCCCCTCACCATTCTCTTCCAGCCCAGACAGCTCCCCAGGGCCTCCTGCCTGCTCTGGGACCTCAGGACTGAGGACTGAGGGGAACAGAAGCCCCATTACTTTCCTCCCCACCCTCAGCTAGAGCCACAGGGAGAGGGCCTTGCCCCAGGAGCTCACAGCCAATAGGGGCCACAGGTGTGTCCTCTACGAGAAGCTCCTCACAGCCTGTCCAAGATTAAGCCAGCTAATTGATGGCCATTCCTGATGAGCATCTTAATCTAAAAATCCAAAATCTGAAATGCTCCTTTTAAGTGCTGACAAGTGGAAGATTCTACACTCAGCACATGTGACGGTTACAGTTGAAACACAGGCACACTTAAAATACTGTGTAAAACTACCTTCAGGCTATGTATATAAAATACATATGAGAAATGAATGAATTTTGTGCTTACTGTTGGGTTACTTCCCTGAGATATCTTCATATGGATATACAATTATTCTAAGATCCAAAAAAATCCCCAAATTGAAATATTCTGGTTCGACGTATTTGGGATAAGGCTACTCAACCTGCACTAATATAGAATTAGTGGATAAAGATGGATCCACAAAGATTCATTAATTGTAACAAATGTACTGAAATCATGTAAGATGCTAATTACAGGGAAGACCGGGTGTAGAGTCGGTGGGAGCGTTCTGCACTGTCTTCTCAGTTTTTCTGTGAATCTAGAACAGTTCTAAGAAATAGTCTATTAACTACAACCACAGGAATGGCCATCATGGTACAGAGTCACCACGTGCCCCGGCTCATTACATGGCCCCCTCCTTTGAGGCACCTTCAGGGCACTAATTGATGCAGCAATGAGCCCAGAGCCCAGCAGAGTCTGAGCTCAGCAAATGCCAGCAACCGTGAGTCGCCGGAATTCACAGCAGCTGGAGGAGCGCGTGGCTTGCGCTGTACAGCCTGGTTCCTGTCCCCTCTGATTCTACCTGTGACCTGGGCTGTGTTGTATTTTTTGAGCTTTGGGGTTCCTTTCTGTTAATTACAGAGGTAATGCTTACCTTGTAGGCTGGACGAGAAGCCTGAAAGAGCCCCACAATGGGTGTGCTAAATTATTTGTCAATCATTCACTGTTTGGTAATGATGAGCGCTTCCTAGGACCACAGCCCTGCTGGGGAGAGCTTGGTGGGTAGCTCTGAGAGCAGAGACAGGAGAGGTGCCAACTGGGGGATGGGGTTGGATAGGGTCATGTGTTTTGGGACGAAGGCCCCTGAGCAGGGGTGGTAGGAGCCAGTGGGCTCCTGTGTGGGGGGAGTTTGGGGCCAGCAGTAGACAGAGGTCCAGGAGAGAGGGATTCAAGAGGGGGAGTTTGCAATCTCAAAGAGCCAAAGCCCAAATGTTTTCTCTGATACGCGGATGCTAATTCACAATAGGGCATGGGGAGAATAGAGGTATTTTGGACTAGACAGAGTGAGGTGCAGGGAGGGGAGAGGGCCTGGGGGTAGAAATGATAGTAGAATGAATTGGTTATTACCCTATGTTCATATGATTACACGATCTGTGTAACTCTACATCAAGTACAGCCAGACCAAGGAGAAGTTATATGCCATTTATGTATGATACGTCAAAATGCAGTCTACTGTCACGCATAATTAATTAGAACAAATAAAAACAAAAATAATTTTAAAAAGAATTCTAGTCTGATAAAATATATGCACCGTTTTCAATTTTCCTCTAATACCTTTGGCTAATGTTTGCTTACTTTATGTTTCTACATTTCCAAAAGAGAAAATGAAACAAATAAAAGTTGTTTCTAGCAAAAAAAAAAAAAAAAAGAGTAGGGGGGAGCTTGCTGGAGAGAGCTGGGGGAGGGGAGGAGATGAGGCCCCAGGGGGCTTTTCTGGAAGGATAGTGGGAGGGTTAAACTTTTCATATTAAACTTTATACTTTTTAAACTTAGAAAAGAGAAGGATTTTCACATACCCTTCCCCTAGGGTCCGTGGATGCTAACTTTTTCCATTTCTTCTAACTTCCTCTTCTTCCTGCATGAGTGCACGCACATACACACACAAGCTTTCTTCCATAGCACTTGAGAATTGGTTGCAAATGTGACGGCATCCCTCCTACCCCTAATTTCTTTAGTGTATGTTTCCTTAAAAAAAAAAAAAAAGTAAGTAACCATAATCAAACTCAGGATATCAGCATTGGCCTAAACCCAACTGTCTAACTTATAAATCCTGGTCAGCCTTCAGCAATTATTCTGACAATGACTTTTATAGCAAAGGAGAAGTTTTTTCCCTAGTCTGGGATCTGATCCAGGCTCCCGAGTCTCTTCTGCCTCCTCTGACCTGGGGCAGCCC
Organism: Xerus rutilus; assembly: GCA_028644305.1. Classification (NCBI taxonomy): domain Eukaryota; kingdom Metazoa; phylum Chordata; class Mammalia; order Rodentia; family Sciuridae; genus Xerus; species Xerus rutilus. The sequence goes on from CM053399.1 coordinate 10,548,176, forward strand.
CTCCACCCCTTGGGTCCTCCTTTGTCTTTCCCACTTCAGCATTGTTGACCAATTCCTTTGTGGAACGGCTCTCCATTTAGGTTTAACCTGTGTTTCCCCTGAGTAGATTCAGGTTGTGCATTTTTGGCAGTGTCTTAACTAGAAAGGGCTCCATAACAGAACCCCACAGTCTGGCAGCTTCAATGATGGATAATTATTTTCTCATGGTTTTGGAGGCTGGAAGTCCGAGGCCAAGGTGTGGGAAGGTCTGGTGTCTCCGAGGCCTCTTTCTCTGGTTGTATCCTCACACGGTCTCTATGCTTGTGCTCTTGGTATATACAGATTTCTTCTTTTAAGGACCCCAGTCAGATTAGGGCTCACCCTTGTGGCCTCTGTTCAACCACCTCTTTAAAGGCCTTTTCTCCAAATAGAGTCACATTATGAGGGACCAGGGATTAGGGCTTCAACATATAAATTTGGGGGACACAATAGAGTCCATAATGGGCAGACCACCCCAAAGCAATGTTGTGTCCTCTTCAGAATGTCCTGCAGGAGGGACATCACACAGCTGTGTGCTGACCACCGGTTAAGGTAGTGGGTGCCCAGGTTCCTTGTGGTAAAGTGCTGATATCTCTACGATTTTCGAGTGTCCTATGGGGAGACCTTTGAGACCGTGTGATTTTCCTGCTTGTTATTGAATGTTCACCAGCCAGGGTGCTGATTGCCAAGTGGCATCTCCAACTTCTCCTTCTTCCTCCTTCCACACCTGTGTGCTCTCTGTTGTGGAGAGAGTGTCCTCCACTGGGGTGTCAGGCACAGATAGAGCCTGAGCTGAGGAGTTGAGGGACCTGTGTTTTGTCTGCGTCCACTGCTTATGAGCAGAGTGGACTGGGAGGTCACTTGCCTGCTGTTTTCCTATATCTGGAAGATACGGAAGACAGTAGTGGTTGTGGGAAGGAATTAGGTAATGAGAGAGGTGTCTCCTAACTGACCTCAGCCCCATGGACAGTGCATCTCCCAAGGCCCTGGAAATGGGCAGCTGGCTCATGGCCAAGGGCAGAAGGATGCCGCTAAGGTTTGGATCTTAAGTGCTGTCTAAAGGCCATGTGCTGAAGGCTTGGTCGCTAGCCTGTGGCACGATGGGAGGTGCTGAAACCTTCAGGAGGTGGGACTTAGTGGAAGGAAGTTAGGTTATTGGAGGCGTGTCCTTGAACAAATGCAGAACTCTGGCCCCTCCCTCCCTCCCTGCCTCTGCTTCCTGGCTGCAAAAGTGAGCAGCTTCCCTCCACATGTGTCCACGGTGTTCTGCCTTGTCACAGACCCAAAACAATGGAGCAAACAGACCCTGGACTGAAATCTCTGAAACAAGGAGCCAAAATAAATCTTCTCACCTTATAGGTGATTTTCTCAGGCATTTTGTCATAACAGATGGAAAGCTGACCGACTCAGAGGCCTTTGAGGAAATCGCACCACACCATCCCAGAGAGGGCACTGAGCCCTGGGTTTCCTCTGTGGACTTGCAGACACTCATGGGTGCCAGAGCTCCTGGGCCTAGGAGGGATCCCAGCTCCTCCACTCACTTGCCAGAGACCTTGAAGGGTCACCTGCTCTGTGACATGCTTTCCCTGAGGCTGATGGCAGTATCCAACTTAAGGTTGCTGACTTTCCTCCCTGGGTCGCTTCCTAGATCTCAGTTTGCTCATATCTCTCTTTCCTTTTAAACCTAATTCTTTTAATTTTTAGAAGCTGGACTTCAGTCTGTTAATCTGAAACGTGGGACTAATAATAAGATCGACGTAAGGATGCTGCTGGGAGGGTTAAGTGTCAGTGCCCACCCCGTCTCCTCCCAGGCCCACCTAGGGACAAAGGGAGGGCACCAGGGGAGGCTGGGGCCTCATTGGGCTGCACACACAAGGCCAATGGAGGCCCAGGCAGGGAACAGGTCACTTAGCTCAGTGGCCTGCAGAGTGACCCAGGGAAGTCCCAACTGTGTACCATGCACATCTTGCCCATTGCAGAGATGTTTCCAGAAGGCTAGGGGAGCATAGTTAACATCAAAGGCAGCCCTGCTTCTCCTGCAGTATACAAAGAACCTTGGAGAAATGAAGTCAGCTGGGAAGAACCAGGAGCTGGGGCTGGACCATCTGGCTCTGGAATCCAGCTCCTCTGCTCACTGGCTGAGCAGCTTTGGCCAAGTTACCTGACTTCTCTGAGCCTCAGTTTTCTTCTCTGCAAGTGGAGACAATGACAGTATCTGCCTCAGTGGGTAAGTGTAGGGGTAAAACTAGCTAACACATGTCAAGTGCTCAGCTGGAGCTGGCACAGTACCTGTCAACATTAGCCTGAACCTCAAAAACATGCCCGTTCCTTAACCCAGGAACCCCTGACTGTGACCTTATTTGGGGAAAAAAGAACGTAACGGGCTTTACAGATATAAACGAGTTAAGGATCTCAAAATGAGATCACCCTGGATTATCTGGGTAGGCCTTAAATCCAGTAACAAGTGTCTTATGAGAAATGGGAGAAGGGGAAGCCGGGACTGGAGCCACCGATGCTGGGTGGGAGGCAAGATCCTCCCTGACAGCCTCTGGAGGTCATGCGGCCCTGCAGGCACGTGGACTTCACATTGTAAGAGAGTAAGTCCAGGGCCTGCTCCGCCCACTGTGCCTTCTGGTGTGACGACCATGAAGATATTAGCCCCCCAGGTTGTAGCCAGAGCAGGTGAAGAGAGCCAGCAGAGCTGCTCCAGGCTGTGGGTAGCAATGGATCCAGACTGCGTTGCTCAGAGGAACTGGGGGCCCATGGGGTCTGCACGTGGAGTCCAGTGTTAGAGAATCACTGGGTTCAGCAGCCATCTGTTGAGACCCCTCCCATATGCAGGCCCTCTGCTTGGCTTCGGAAGAAAGGAGATAAAATAGGAATGACTTCTGTTGCTCATCAAGAGGGTGAGAAGAATTGGTGAAAAACAGTGCCTACAGAAGACAAGAGTGTCAGAAGATGAGGTGAGTTAGAGACTTGGGAGGATGGAGTGAGAGGTAGGGTCTTTCTGAGAAAATCGGTAAAGGCTTCCCTGGTCAGGGTTTTGAAGGATGCATAGGAGTTCACCAAGAGGCCACAGGAAGAACTGATATCCCAAAGCAGGGAGCGAGCAGCGGAAGCCAGGGCACAGTCTTGGCCTGGTGTGTGGAGGGTGGGAAGAGATGGTGGTGAGTGCTGGCTGAGACCAGAGCAGCAGGGGCAGGTGGGGGCCTGGTGGGGCTGGCTGGTGGCAGGAGGTGGCAGGCCTCCTGTATCTGATTGGCATCCAGGAACCCACTTGGGCCTCCACAATATATCGTGTGGGGTCCTGTGGGGCGGCTCTGCTGGGTGTGGGCACGAAGGGCCTCCAGCCCTGGGGCTGGTGGGTTCCAGGCTCCTTGCTGCTTCCTGCCGGCACCTCACTTCCTCTTTGACTGACTTCTTTGAAGTGGCCAGAAAGGAACTGAAAGCTGCTTCCCAGGGCAGGGCCGGGAGTGCCCCTGGCCTGGGGTCCTGGTCCTGTCCTCTCCTCTGTGTGTATTAAACGCACTGATGGCCAGTGCCCCTCCTGGGCCCAGAGACACGAAGGTTTCAGAAGGAGTCTGAGGATGGGCAGAGTGTGTGTGTGTGTGTAAGTGTGTGTGCATCTGTGTGATGTGTGAGCATCTGTGTGATGTGTGAGCATCAGTGTGATGTGTGTGCATGTGTGTTAGTGTGAGATTGTGTGAGTGTGATTGTGAGTGTTGGTGTGATTTTGTTGTGTGTGAGCACGTGTGTGTATGAGCATGTGAACGACTGTGTGAGTGTGCGTTGTATGTGTGGTTGTGTGCGTGACTGTGTGAATGTATCTGTGTGTGAACAAGTGTGCATATTGGTGTGTGAGTGGGCATGCAAGTGTGAGAGCTTAGCTGTGTGAGTGTGTATATTGAGTGATAGTCTGTGTGTGAGCACAGATGTAGCGTAAGAGTGTTTGTGTGTAATAGCAATAGTGTGTGTGTGAAAGTTGTGTCAGTGCATGTGACTGTGTGTGAGTGTGGGTGTAGGAGCATGTGTGAGTACATGTGTGTGAGCGAGTGTGCATGAGTATGAGCATGTGTGTCAGTGTGTGATTGTGACAGTATGTGTGATTCTGTGTTATGTGAGAGTGTGTGGTTGTGTTTACAAGTTTGTGTGTGTGTGGGTGAGAGTGTGCATGAGTGTGTGTGTGTGTGTGTGTGTGTAGGAAGGCATTTCAGGCAGCAGCGATAGCCTGGGCAAAGGCCAGGAGGGAAGAGGGGCTGGGCAGGGTGAGGGTGGGGAAGGGGACACAGCAGGGACGGTGTAAGGGACAGCGGGGGCCAGGAGTGTGGAGCCCGGGGCAGGGAGCCCGGGGCAGGGAGCCTGGGAGCCACAGGTTCAGATGTCTCCCCCGTGGTGAGAGCTGGTGCTGATGCGGGATGCCCGGCCTCGGCTCTTACTGTGATGTCAGGTTCTGAGCTGCCGGGGAGGTTGGGCTCAGGGACTCGGTCTGTGCCCTGGAGGTGGCTGCAACTTTCTCCAGTTCCAAGGGGACACTGGACACAGGGCAGGGAAGGGTGTAGTGGGGCTGAGGACCTGGCCCCCAGCCCCTGTCCTCCAGCTGCTCACAGAAGCCTGCTGATGTGGCTTTGTGGGCCCAGCCCTGCCTCTCCCTGGGCTCAGAAGACTGGCTTCCTGGGCCCGAGGCCCCCAGCTGGGCCAGCTTCCTGCCCCTTGACCCATAACCCCCGGGCAGCTCTGCCTGCCAGGCCAAGCCTCACAACATCCTCAAATCACACCCCTCCTACAATCCCAGGAACAAACATCCTTACTCTGCCAGGAAGGGAGTGGGGAGGCTGAGCACCTGGCTCCTCATCGCCCCAGTGCCCCCGGGGTGGGATGAGAACACAGCCTCAGGGAGGGGGCACTTGCTCACTCAGGCCCTCTGCTGAGAGCCCCTACTGCCAGGGCACCAGGCCCAAGGGTCCCCAAGGCCTCAGGTCTGGCCTTTTCCTCCTTTTGCAGCCCTGGGGATTGGACCCGAGCCTCATGACTGCTCAGGCAGTGCTCTGCCACGGGGGACACCTCCAGCCCTTTTTATCTTTTAGAACTAGAACTTGCGATCCTCCCTCCTCAGCCTCCCATGTGGCTGGGCTGTCGGCTGGCTCAGAGGCTTTGTGCTCAGTGTGGCCGCTGGGCTAGCAGCAGAGGCTTCCCCAGGGAACAGGACAGAAGTGCCAGTTCCCAGGCTCCACCTGGGACCTGCTGGGTCAGATGCCCTGGAGTTGGGCCGTGGCCTGGCTTTTACAGGCCCTCCAGGCAGCTCTGGTGAATGCTGCCACCGGAAACCAAGGTCTGCGATGTTAGGTGTTTGCCAAGGCCCTGGTCACCCTCCTGTGGACTCTGTGTGAGGACCCATCTAACAGGCTTGGTGGCTTCCTGCCCCCAGTGAAGGCCTGATGCATTCGTGGCCTCCACCAAGGCTCTGAATGACTTTTCTCCTAGACTCAGGCTGAATGTGTGTCCCCTGGTTACTCGGAGTCATCTGTCCTTTACGCCCAGCCAGAGAGCCCCCACCCAGTACCCCCACGGCTCCAGCACCCTCACGAGACTTATTCCTCTTAGACTAGCTGGCCAGTGGTGGCTTTTGGTTCCTGAAACCTTAGGGGAGGAGGCCCCAGCCTGCCTCCTACCCACCCAATGGGTAGTGGCTGTGAGGCTCAGGGCTTTCAGATTTTATGTACAGAGGCCGTTTCCACCATGAAAATGCAGCTAAGGGCCCCCAAAGGCCTCTTGGGACATGTAGAAGAGGGTGCATGCCCTTCTTTTCTTCAGAAAATGACTCAAGGCCCTGCTCAAAAGCAATGCCTTTTTTTGTTTGTTTTAGTAACTTTAGTGAAACTTAGTAATTTTTTGTTTGTTTAGTAATAAGTTTTCCTCAGGGAGGGCTGGGAACCAAGCCATGACAATGATTCCAGGATTGGAAACAAGGAAAGAGAAGGATCAGAGGAGTAAGGATTTTAGCTGGAAATGAACATGGGGCTGCCATGAAAGGTTGTGCAGGATGTTCACTGCACAAGGGTAACTGGTGGAGAAGTCAGGAGATGAATGAGATCCCAAGGAAGGCCTGTGTCTCATCTCAAGCCTGATGCCCTGGTGCAGCAATTAGGGGAGAGAGGTGATTATTTCTTATTCCACAGAAGCAGCCTGTGCTCCAACTCCAGCACTCGGGACTGGTACTATGCAGGATTACCTTTTAAAATTCACATCTTAGTGCTGTGAAGTTACTTGCCCAGTCACAGCTAGGAAGGGGCAGTGCCAGATCCAGACACTGGCAGTCTGGCTGCAGAGTCCACCGTGCACACTGCCTGAATGGCCTTGTCATGGATCAGTGCACTGGGCAGGGATGGGGTATTCCCCAAGGTGGGTGGAAACGGCCACCTGTTTCTAGGGAGGGCTGCAGGCATGTGTGTTTGGAAGCCCGAGTCCTCCCTGGCCCAGTGGAAAGGACGCATTTCCCTATTGCTGCTGATCTGGATAAGCAGGGCTCTCGCTGCTCTGCCATCTTGGCTGGGAGAAATGCTGTCCTACTGTGTTCCCTCCACCCCCTTGTGAAGAACCAGTGTGTGCATCAGCCCAGGCCTTAATGGAAACCGTGCACAGTCAGTGCATGGGGAGCCCCTGCCTTGACTCGGGTCTTCACATGTTTTATTGAGCATCTATGAGCTGCCGTGAAGAAATGGTCTCTGACCCCGCAAAGCAAAGCAGTGTATGAGTTAGGGAACAGTGAAGTGCAAAGCATGGGATTCAAAGTTCTCTTATCCTAAGACTTTAAGCCTATTTTAAATAACGCCTGGATAGCTTTGCCCATTTCTCCCCCAGCTGGGGAAGAAGCTAATTTTTTCCAGCCCTTACTCTCTGCTGGGTGCTTTGCCTGACTCCCCTTGGCCAGCCCTTGCCTCTGCCTAAAAGCAGACGCTGCTCCTGTTCACAGATGACAAGATGGGGCTTGCCAAGGGGAAGTGACCGGCCTCTGGCTGTGGGTGTGGGGCAGCCCCGGCAGCCAGGTTTCCCATGCTGCTTTCCTGGGGGTCCCTCGTGGATAGGCACCCGTGCTACCTGGGGACCTGGGAGGGGTTCCTTCTCTGAGGACTATGGTGTCAGAAGAGAGTGGTCCGAGGAGGGTGGACAGAGGGACAAGGCGTCTTCCTCACCTTCCTGCACTCTGGTCACTCTCCAAAGCACACTACTAGGCACAGTGGGTCCCCACTTGCCTGCACACAGTGATGACCCCATGCACACTTACACTGTCCTCTGGGTTGCAAATATTCCTCCGAAAAGGATGGGGTGGAGCAGGGGCTGCCGGCGGATGGGGTGAATGGTTCTTGAACACCAGGGTGACAGTTCAATCTCTGGCTCTCACTGCACACCCCCCCCCACAGACATACACACACACACACACACACACACACACACACACACGCACATGCACACATGTGCGCGCGCACACTGGAGCTGACAGCTATTTCCTCCCTCAGCCCACTCCCTCCCCTCCCTCTGCCTAACTGGCGCCTCTGTCTAGCAGCTGCCAGGAGCCAACTGCCTCCAGGGCTGGAATCCTGTGCTCCCTCTGTGCCCAGGTAAGGAGGCCATGGTCCAGGGGCTGGGCAGCCCTAGTGCCCTCTCTGGATCCATGGGAGAAGGCAGAATTTTACCAGAATAGACGGCTGGTACCAGGCAGGATGGCAGAGGAGTGAGTTCACGTGGGAGGGGACCTGATGGTCACAGGATGGAAGGAATCAATTTTCTCAGGCATTAACTCCATGCCAGGCACAATGGTAGTCATTCAACTGCATCTTTTGACATTCACAAGCCATCTAGGGGAAGACAACACCAGCAGGCTTAAGGTAACTGGTTCCAGGTTCACCCAACCTGGAAGCCGAGGAGCCTGGAGTCAAGCCCACGACTTGGACTCCTCAAGCTTGTGTTCTTGGGCTGGTAGCCCCTGCCAACCCAGGACCCCAGCTGCTGGGGTGGAGGATGGGGGCTGTCTCCATGCAGCCAGACAGACCAATCTAGATGGCTCCTGAGGGTCCTGTGCTCCGAGCATCCCCATGGGACTCAGGCAGGCAGTATCCTTACTGAGGGGATGGCATGCACCTGATGTGCTAGGAGGAGAGTCCCAGCCCTTGCTGCAGCCAAGGACAGCTTCTCCGCAAAATGGGGTCTCCTGGGGTTATTGGGAGGTAACTGCAAACTAGAAAGCTTGGGGAGCAGCACCATTCTTAGGAAACACAGGCCAGCTCCCCTCCCACCCATCTGCCAGGGAAAGTCTAGTGTGGATCCCAGGACCCACCCTGTGAGGGGCCGTGGTCCCTGGAGGGGAGTAGATTTTCTCACCCTCTGCCATCCCAGCGGGCAGGTGTTTTGGCTGGGAAGAGGAGCACTGAAGGCCACTGCTCCCATCTTTCTCTTCCTTCCTTATCGTCCCTGGCTTAGTGCCACACCGGCGTTCCTCCGCCTGGTTGTGCTGTTTGGGTGGCTTGGTGAGTTCTTCAGACACTCATGTCTTAGTTTCCTCATCTGGAAAGTGGCATGGACAGAGCTTAGCACCTTTCTCTCAGAGCCCTGAGAAAGATGGGCACCTATAAAGGACTTCCTAGGGTCTCTGGCATGTCACAAGAGCCCCATGCCCTGCTCTGTGCCCTCTCTGCAGCAGGCAGCCTCCACCCCAGGTCAACCCTCTCCAATCTCCACCAGCTTCACCCAAGGGCTCTGGGGTTCTCTGAGGCTGTGAGCATGCACGGCTGTGTGTGTGCCTGTCAGATCCTGGCTTCTCCAGTGCTGGGTAGTTGCTGGACAAATAGCTGTTGAGGGGGTGTGCGGGTGAGTGAGAAAATGAACAGGGGTGGGTTTCCTGGGGTTGGCAGCATCGCCCGACCTGCCCCTGAGAGGAGGGCTTGTTTGGTCCCCGAGGGCCATCTGGTGGTTCCTCATGCCCAGCTCTCCCCTTATCTCATTTCCTTTGCTACTATCAGAGGAGGAGCCAACACACCCAGCCAGCCACCTCTGTGCGACCAACAGATGCCAGAAGACCTGCAGAGGCAAGGCCTGGGGTGCTGGGAACTCCTTCTCCCTCCCCCTTTCTCCAGGTGGCTGCAAGCCTCCTGCACCATTTGGGGGTCCTGTCCATCCACCAGTGCTCTGGGACAGCAAAAGGAGTCCTGTATGGCCTGACCTCCATTAACCTGCCGTGGACCAGGCCTTTTTGCATATTAACTCCTACGTTTTTTGTTTTATTCCAATAGCCCTATGAGTTAGGGACAGTTATGAGGAACACCCATGTTCCAGGGGAGGAAATGGGCTCAGGAAGGTTCAATGACTTGCCCAAGGTACCACAGGGAGCAGATGGTGGATCTGGGATGTTGGTCACTCCACCTTTGCTCAACATCACTGGTCCACAGTGGCCCCATCTATCACATTAGTGAGTCACCTTATCTCTTAGCAAGGTTCCCAGGGCTGTCTCTGGTTCCCAGGGCAGGTTGCCAGACTCAGTGTCCCCTTCTCCACCACAGAGTCCCGTCATGTTGGCCAACACCACCCTGCAGCCACTCTGCCCACTCTTGGAGCATATGCGCCAACTCCAGAGCCACAGCAACTCCAGCATCCGCTATATGGACCACGTGTCTGTGCTGCTGCACGGGCTGGCCTCGCTGCTGGGCCTGGTGGAGAACGGACTCATCCTCTTCGTGGTGGGCTGCCGAATGCGCCAGACGGTGGTCACCACCTGGGTGCTGCACCTGGCACTGTCCGACCTGTTGGCTGCTGCCTCCCTGCCCTTCTTCACCTACTTCCTGGCTGTGGGCCACTCGTGGGAGCTGGGCACCACCTTCTGCAAACTGCACTCCTCTATCTTCTTCCTCAACATGTTCGCTAGTGGCTTCCTGCTTAGCGCCATCAGCCTGGACCGATGCCTGCAGGTGGTGCGGCCAGTGTGGGCGCAGAACCATCGCACGGTGGCTGCGGCCCACAGAGTCTGCCTGGCGCTCTGGGTCCTGGCTGTGTTCAACACCGTGCCCTATTTCGTGTTCCGGGACACCATCCCGCGGCTGGACGGGCGCATCATGTGTTACTACAATATGCTGCTCCTGAACCCCGGGCCCGACCGCGATGCCACGTGCAGCTCGCGCCAGATGGCCCTGGCGGTCAGCAAGTTTCTGCTGGCCTTCGTGGTGCCGCTGGTGATCATCGCGTCGAGCCACGCGGCTGTGAGCGTGCAGCTTCGCCACCGCGGCAGCAGGCGGCCTGGTCGCTTCGTGCGCTTGGTGGCGGCCATCGTGGCGGCCTTTGCGCTCTGCTGGGGGCCTTACCACGTCTTCAGCCTGCTGGAGGCGCGAGTGCACGCAGTCCTCACGCTGCGGCCGATTGTGGATCGCGGACTGCCCTTCGTCACCAGCCTGGCCTTTATCAACAGCGTGGTCAACCCGCTGCTCTATGTGCTTACCTGCCCCGACGTGGTGCACAAGCTGCGGCGCTCGCTGCGCACCGTACTCGAGAGCGTGTTGGTGGATGACAGCGACTTGGGCGGCCGGGCGAGCAGCCGCCGCCGTCGCGCCTCCACGGCCACCTCAGCCTCCTCCTCGCTCACCGGCCGCCTCGGGCACCTCCTCCGCTGGCTGCTAGGCGACGGGGCAGCACCCCAGCACAGGGACCCAGCAAGATCCCAGGACGAGAGAGGTGCCCTGAACCGGGCGCTGAGCACCACCTCCGATTAGCCAGATCGCAGGGTACGGACCTTCTTTCTCCAGAAGGCTGACACGAGGCTCAAGTCAAGCGTCAACACAACCGCAAGGCGCCGCCGTTAAAGTGTGGATACCTGGATGGACTCCAGCCTCGTGAGCGCTCAAGAATCAGCGTTTTGCAGCGCCCTGGGTGACTCAGTGTTTTTCCGAAATGAAACCGCTTCTCAAACCTTGATGTGCCTATAAATCACCTCGGGTTTATTTCAGCGGGTGGGGGCGGGGCTAGGGGATTCTGCTTTTCTAGCACCTCCTGGGCAGTCACCAAGTCCTGTTGGTCTGAGGACCACCCTTGGAATAACAAGCAGCTAAACTCATACTAGACCTCTTAGACTAGCCAGGCAGAGTACCAGTGGGGCAACTCCCTGGAGCCCAATTTTACCAGCTGATGTGACTGTGGGAGGGTAGGGTAGGGTAGTTTTACATTGAACTGGTGACAAATTTTTGGAGTAAACTGAGAAAAAGGTTTGAGAAGCACCATTCCAGTTTAAGGCTCAGTTTAGGTACTCAGCCAGCGTTTGAGCTAGATGCTTTCTTCTGCAATATTCAGGGTCAGCTTCTTGGGGTTCAGGGAGCTTAACTGTGTGCCGGGTCTGCACCCTGTCCACTCAATTACTCTCCCAAAATGAAAGCACATCTACCCAAGCTACTTAAGGTAGTAGCTTCCTCAGAGCCAGTCTCTAGCCTGGTGACCTAGGATGGCCCCAAGTGCTTGGAAGATGTTTAAAAGTAGGGGGTGCCATGGTCAAGTGCTTGGAAAACCTGGGCTAATCAAAGTCCAGTGGGCATTGTTATTGAAGGTCTTGTCTTTGGTATCTGAAAGCACACAGCAGTGCAAAGCACATGACATCTAGTGAACCTGACCATGGCATCCTAGCCCTGGGCAGGACTGGCATTCTGCAAGATGTCCTCTGAGCACAGGTAATCCCAAGGTCTTTGCAGCACCTGCTACCTGCCCACACGGGGAATGGGGAGCTATCACTTCCAGTGGATGGATGGGAGGGGCAGCTTGTATCTCTGTGTAGCACTTCCATGGCATGGTCCCTAATGCCTCTGCCCACCAGACTGGAGGGCAGACTGCTGTGCCTCAGTGCTGCATGCCAGGGATGGACAGCTGCTGCCAGTGAAGGTCTGGTGGACGGAACACCAGCGGAAGAGCAGGGGTGAGAGTCTTGGATCTTGGTCCACTGCTCTCGTACCACTGAAGGCTGGAGTCGCTGAGGGCCAGGGTGGCCAGCTGTTAGTTCTGGGTGCCTGGTAGAGGTAGCCCATAGCATGTGCACCACAAACTGGAGAGTCAGATGTCACCCTCTGCACCCTCCTCCTCCTTCCCTGCTGTTCTCAGCACTGTTCACACCTGACACACCAGGGACTTTACTTGCTTATGTTTTTTCCATCAGAATGAAAGCTCCTGAGGGCAGGACTTTTTGTCTGCATTTCCTGGTGCCTAGAATTGTACCTGTATACAAGAGGCATTCGGTGAACACTTTTGCTATAGACTAGACGGGCATGGCCTAGATCTGCGGGACGTGTGCAGTCTGGTACAGGAAAGGGGCTGCTGGAGAGAAACTGCTTCCTGCAGTCTCCTCATTTTAAACTTTCCCTGTTGAAGTGGGGAGCAGCTGGATTCAGTCTGCTGGGGGAAAGAGTGAGTGGGGTGCAGAAGTAGCCAAAGCAGCCTCTGGAAAAGTGTGGGAGGCTTGGGTTCCTGCTTGGTGGCCTCCAGGCCTGGGTTGGATCTAGGACCCTCAGATGGGACATGCACGGCTAGCTCAGTGAGAAACCAGAATTTACTATTCTTAGTCTGGAGGTGTCTGGAGGATGGGGAAGGAGAGAGGAGTGGAACCTCCGCCCTCCCGGTCTCTGGCCCCCAGAGACCTGCCCTAGATCCCTCAAAGGCCCAAGAGTCCTGTCTAGGGTACAGTCCCTTTCTTGAGGCCACAGAGTTGGAGTGCTGGCTCCAGCAGAGGCGTCTACCAGTGGCCTGAGGCCAGATGGCCGTGTCTGATGTGGTTGTTGGTCTTGGAGGGCCTCGAAGCTGTCCCGAGTTCAGACCTTGGCTGCTGGCCGCTGGGGTGGCTGTTTCTGCAGCAGGGCCAGCGTGTCCCGCTTCTGAATGGAGCGCAGCTGCTTCTTCTTTGCCCGCTTGAGCTTGGCAGGGTTTCGGATCTGAGGGTGGCAGGAGGGGAGCCATTAGTGTAGCTAGGGCCTCTGTGCCTGTCCCTTTGGGAAAGGGAAGCCACTCTGCAGGGGTCTGGGATTGCAGGAGAGCAGACATGGGCAAGGCATCTCAAAGGCCCTGCCTGGCCCGGCCATGTGTGTCTGTCACGTGGCCTGGGGACACTCACCACTTGGACGACCTCAGCCTTGCGCTCGTTCTCCAGGCGTCGTCTCAGGTTCTCAGCCCGGCGCTGTTTCTTCTCCTGGGACACACAGGGCACACAGGGGCAAGGGAATTGAGGCTGGGAGCTACGGTGACCCAGCAGAGTGAGGGCTGGTGCAATTCCCAGTAAGTGGGGGACGGACTTTTATCTGGACTCCATGTTGCTTCTGGTGTATGAGCATGGGGACCTGGGGACCACTGGGGAGGACCAGGAGAGCAACACCTGTGCCATGGGGCTGGCATCCAGACGCTCACTGTGCTGGAAAGTCTGACCCCACATTAGAAGGAGGGTACCTGTACAGACAGCTGAGAAAGGGCTTAGACAGGAAGACTGGCGGGCTAGGACATGGGTGGCTCCCTCCCTGGAAACTCACACGCATGCAGGGAGCAGGCCCTCTACCGAGCTCATTCCCACCTTCCCAGGGTCTCCCTCTCCCCCAAGGCCCAAGTGCCATAAAATGCAAGGCTGGGCTGTTGGTGTTCCCGGGGTGGGGGCGGGGGGAGAAGCTGAGCTTCCCAGAAGAGGCTCTGAGGGATCTGGCCCAGGTTTGAGTCTTGACTGCTACAGGTAACTCTGCAAAACAGGTAAATGCCTCAACTCCCCCATATTTAAAGCAAGGCAACCATAGCACCTAGCTCCTATCTACGGTAAGTGCATGAGCACACATGCAGGTCTTAAACAGCACCCTGCTGTTGGGGACACTCAGAACCTACATGGAGTCTGTCTTGGCAATTAAGCCAGGCCCGTGGCTATGTTGAGGGTCCCCTGGCAGGCCCAGGGCGGGGACGTCAGCTCCAAGGCTGCTGCACGGGCAGGGGCCTCTCTTGGCTTTGTCAACTTGGGGTAACAGGATGGCCTGGGCCCCTGGGGAGAAAGGAGAAGTGAGACTTGGGTTCCTGCGGTGTCAGGGGAAGGTATAGGAAGGGGCTAAGGAGGAGGCAGCTGTCTTGCTCAAGAGGAGCCAGGGCTGTGCAGGAAGTGGGGTAAGACCTCAGCACATGGGAGTAACCAGGCTGTCCCTAGGGCCTTGCCATAGGCTGACCTGGGCCGAATCAACAGGTAGCGTGAGCTGTCTGGCCCTGTTCAGTACTACTCCTGCACCCTGGGGTCACCCAGTGGGCAGAATCCCCAATAACTCTGGTGCTGGGGGATAGCACTGCTGCCCAGTGCAGCCACCACCTGGCTTTTCAGGATGCTGCCTGTTGAGTGCCCTCTTCACTCCCTCTGAGGAGAGGCCCTGCTGATGGGGGTGAAGCTGAGACCCTTTTCTTCCTGGAGACTGAAGATGTGGGGTGTGAGCCTTTAATGGACGTTTCTGGCTCTGGGATGAGTGCCAGAACTAGAGGAAAGGTGTGGGGACTGTCCATGTGCTGGTGTGTAGAAGCTACTTCTTGAATGACAGCAGTAAAACTGGGGACAAGATTTTCCAATCTGTAAGCCTTTCCCAACTGAGCAGGTCCTGGGGCTTCTTTCTGGGCTCTTGAACCTCACTTTAGGGCCTCCTGCCTACCCCTGACCCATAGGCCCAGGCTGAGCTGGATGGTTTATTGTACTTCCCCATCCTGTGGGTCCAAACTAGGGGGCCCTCGGGCTTAAGGTCTCTTGACCAAGGTGGCCTCGCCCAGCTCCTGCATGCCTCACACAGATGTGCACGCTTGGCCCCTGGAGCTGCAGCCTCAGCCTGGCTGGCCTCTCACCTGCCGGCGCTTCTCCTTCTCCTCCTGCAGGTGCCGAGCAAAATCCTTGGTCAGTTTCCTCTCCTGTCGCTCCTTCATCTTCCGCTGCCAGGATGTGTGCAGGGGCTTGTCCTGAACCATCTGGGAGAACCTGGAGGGTTAAGCAGGGGCTTGTGGGTTGTGTGAGCCACTACTCCTGCCCCCTCTGCCCTCACTCAGGGCTCTGGGCCTTCTTCCCTTTGCCTGGCAGTCCTCTGGGTCTGCAGAAGCTTGTGGTGGGACAGGGCCCCCTGGTTGTGGGTCCTCTTGTTCCTTCCATCTTACAGAGGAGCAAACCAAGGCTGAGAGGCTAGACCTGCCCAAGGACTCCTTGCTCCCGAGTGGTGGTTAGCACATGAACCTACTGGTCACTGTGAAGTCCAGGTGCCTTGGCCTCTGCTGTCAAGTTCTACTTTTGCCAGGTGTGAGAAGGCCTGCAGTGGCGGGCGCTCTTCCTGCAGGGGCAGTTTCCCAAGGCAAGGCTGGGCAGGTGCCTGTCCCCCTGGCTGAGGCATGTGAAGGTAGGGTGGGCACTAGGGGATTTTAAGGAAGCCAGGACTTTCTGAAGACTGGTGATACTTTTGGAGTCATAGCAGAAATGAAATGCTCTCCAAGGAGGCGTCCTACTCGTTTATGGGCTTTAAAATATTCCAGGAAAAAGAGGGAGAGAAAACTGCCAAGGACAAAGATGAAGTGGGGCAGTTAAATGCTGAGAAGTGCCAAAGCCGGAGATGGGAACATGGGGGTTCATAACCCTAAGCTCTCTCCCTGTCTGTGTGCTTGAAAATTTCCATAATAAAAAGCAAACGCAAAAGCAAAACAAGCCTCCCAGCTCAGTCCTTCTGTCACTATTCACTGTCCCATGGACTGGCCCTTCTGTTTCACCAAGGCTCCTCTGCAGAGCCTCTCACAGTGGCTCTCCTGCTACCCTGACCGATGTCTTCTGAAAGAGTTCCTGCTTCCCCACATCCACTGTAGCGTGCCCCAAACTGCTCCAGCCTCTGAAGGCCTGGGTACAAGCTGGGCAGAGTCCACTCTTGTCCATGGGAAGGGTCAACATGGTTCTTCTGGGCCATCATTTCCCTTTCCAGGGAGTTGGACACATGCAGCCTAGAACCTGACTCCAGGACCCTCCATGGAGAGCCTGGTTCTGCCCCTTCCACTGCAGTGCCAGCCTCTCTGACTGTCCACCACTTATTTAGCCTCAGTTTTCTCAGACGTAGAACAGGAGTGATACCAACATCTGCTCCACAGGGCCGAGGTACAGATTAAATGCCGTGACACGCTGTTTGTGTTTGAAAGGCTCTTCAAGAAGAGCACACTGTCCTAAATAATCAGTGCTTGGTGATATTTTTTATCCTAAGGGCAAATAACTAACAGACGACAGGGGGTGAAGACCTCACTGCTTTTATCAAGTAATGGCTGGTTTACTTGCTTCTGCCTCCCTACTAGAGAATGTCTGCTGAATGAATATGGGACTTAGGTGCTATAGAGGAGATCCATAAGGACCCCAGGAAAGAAACCATGAAAATGACCTTTGAGGGCCTGCTCTCACCCTCCTGGGATCCCAAGCATTTTTATCATATTCTGACTCTGATCACCCGTTTGCTGACACTCTCACTGAAGTGGGCTCTTTTCAACTCTGGGGCTGCCTCGGGGTTGCACCAGGGTAAAGGCAGGGCCCAAACACATAAAGAACACCATCCCCGCCATGCTGTTCCCCACTTCACCTCTTCTTGGAGCGGTCCTTCCATACCCGCCCAGATTTGGGCTTCCCCTTAGGGATTACAGGAAGGTCCTCCTGCTCCTTCTTCAATTTCTTGGACGCTGGAGCCTGAGTTAAAGATCCATTTCGCTTCTTTGTGCTGAGGCCGCCTGTCACCGTCTCTCCAGATGGAGGTGGCTTGCTCGGCTCATGCTGGCTCCTGGGGGAGTCGGGTGCCAGAGGGGTCAGCTCCTGTAGTGGCTGCGAGGGTTCGGGACCCGGCGCTTGCTGACCCGGGCAAGGCTCTGGCGACCCTGCGCCCGGCTGCAGCTGATGTCGGGGGGACCCCGGGCCCAGCTCCTCCTTACTCTGGGCCACCTCCGAGTCCAGTTCTCCTTGGTCCTGGGGGAGCTTGGGCGACTCCTCACTTGGCTTTGGCTGAGGTTGACCGGATTCAGGACTCGACTCTTGCTGTCTTGGAGGTGACTCGAGTCCTGGCTCTTGCTGATGCTGGGGGGACTCTGGGCCCGGCTCTGGCTGTCTTCGGGGGGACCCCAAGTCTGCACGCTGCGGCAGGTTGGGTGATCCCGGGCTGGTCTCCGGATGAGGTCGGGGAGACTCCAGGCCCAGTGGCTGCACATTCAGGGGAGACCCGGGCTCCCTCGTTTCTTCTGGGTTCGACTCGAACTCCACAAGGGCCCGTCTCACCCGCGAAACTGAGGCGAGGCTCTCGGGGGTTTCAGGCTTTAGGCCCTCCAGCCGCCGGCTGCGCCTAAGCGGCGTATCCATGGCCCAGCCTGAAAGTTTCCAAACCCGAGCCCACGTGCAGACTCCGCCGGTGGCGCCTTCCTATGACGTCAGAGACGCCCGGGGCATGCGGGACAGGAAGGGCTGTTGCCGAGGAGGCCATATTGGTGAGGGGCAGGGAGGGAGGGAGGGGGCGTGTCATCGGCCCGGTGGGGGCGGGGCTTAGAGAACGCATGCGCAGTGTGCATAGGCTCAACAGCGACCAGCGAGTTGTTTTGCTGGGTTTGCCTTCTCCAAGAGTGTGCGGTCAGAGAAGGGAAAGGGGCAGAGGACCATTTCTGGTGGAGAAGAGGATTGGAAAATGGTTCCTAGGCAAGGCTGATGTCGCTAACTCCCGTGCTATTGGGCCGGTGGGCCCGTTTTCTCATTTGTAACGTGGTGATTTTGCTCTAGCTTAGTGCATCTAAAGAGGCCCCGAAGGGTGCCCAAGGGGGTCCCCAAGGTGGACCATCTAAGTCTGTGTTAAATGCACACACCGTTGCCTCCTTCTTCTCCCGTTCTGTACTTAGGTATACAATCAGTGGCTGCCTGTTGCCAACACTTGAAACTTTCAAGAGTGCAGTGGAGGTACCAGTAAGATGCACCGCTGTTGTCCCCGTGGTATATCTGTGCCACTGGCATGCTGCACACTCTCCCAGGTCCCCCTTCTGCCTCCGTGCTCGGATCTGCTAGGATCTTCCTTTCTGGCTAGAAGTGTTTTTTTTGTCCCCAGTGTGTGTGTGTGAACCTGCCTCCCTTCCCTTCACCTGCGTTCACCTGTAAATGTCCTTTGTTCACTAAGCTTTGGGGCCTCACCAGTGGGCAGGCCTTGCCTTCTGGACCTCCCAGTGCCTAGAGAAGACTTTGGGGGCAGGGATTGCCTAAGATCCAGGAGAGAAGGCTTGATGGGTGCACAGCCTGCTGCTTAGGAAGTCTTAGAATTGATTCAGGCTCCTTCCAGCATTTATCTTTGAACTGCCTGGGTATGGCCCTCAGGGATCCCAGGGCCCCTGCACCCCAGATTCCAGTGGCTTCTTTGAGAAACCATTGTTTCTCCAGCTGGGAGGCGGGGTGAGAGGCCTGGGAAGTTGTCCAGGGATACTCAGGGGTTAGAGGAGGAAGACCAGGGCAGAGAGCCAGGGGGTCTCAGTATGTAGCACAGCTCCCAGCTGCTGAGTCACCTTGTCAACCCTGGAGCAGAAGTGAGTGTCGGGACACTCCAGAACATCTTGGCTGCTGATTTGGGAGGAGGCAGGGATGATGAGGACCTGTACAAAGGTTCTGGAGGATGGAAAAGTGGGTTGAGAATCTTTTACCACCTCTCACCCCACACGGCATACCACAATGAAGATTGCAGCATGAGTCCTTCCTAAGGGGAAGGCAACAGCACGCTTCTTCCCATCCGTCCATGTTGTCAGAAACGGATGGGCCCCTGGACTATAATTGTATGTCCATTCCTGCTTCCCTGCCCCTCTCACAGTCTCTGTTGCAGGCTCAGTACTCTGTGTTCCTGAGCCAAGCAGAGCCCTGCAGGAAGCTTCACCTACTTCAGTGTGCCTTCCGCTGCAGAGGCAGCTCAGGGACCTCCTCACCCAGCTCTTCCAGTTCCCCAGTCTCAGGAATGAGCTCCATTGGGCTCCTTAAATTTCCTGCCCCTGCTTGGAGACTTGAATGGTCCAATACTTAGAACCATGCCAGTGTGAGCTGCCAGGGTCACTGCTGCTGTCACCTGCTCTAAGCCCCATGACTTGTTCTGCTTCCTGACTCTTGTCCCCAACTGGAGATGCTGGTTGGCACAACTCCCAGCCCTGCTTAAAATACTTCAGGGGTAGACACGGGTTCCCACCAGGGCAGTGTGAGAGAAGTTGTTTTTTTGGAGGGAAGCCTTTGGGTATTCCTGAGACACTTGTGAAGGTGAGACAGCCAGCTTCCCCTCCCCACAAAAAAGGGCAGATGCACTCCTGGGACCTTAACCCAGCCTATTGTCCAAAGTGTTTTTCCTGCTTTCAAACCCTAAACTCTAGCCTGTTACCCATTAAAAAGCACAGTATGTATTCTTCCTTAGCCCTCATTCTCTCGGTCACCTCAAAAACTAGGTGTGTCCAATGGAATATTACTCAGCCATAAAGAAGAATGAAATAATGGCATTTGCCGGTAAGTGGATGGAACTGGAGACTATTATGCTAAGTGAAATAAACCAATCCCCCAAAACCAAACTCCAAATATTATCTCTGATATGTGGATGCTAACATACAATAAGGAGGAAGAGAAGAATAGAAGTTCACTGGATTAGACAAAGGGGAATGAGGGGAAGGGAGGGGGATGAGAATAGGAAAGATAGTAGAATGAATCAGACAGAACTTTCCTATGTTCATATATGAACACATGACCAGTGAAACTCCACATCATGTACAACCACAAGAATGAGATCCTAATTAGGATAAGTTTTACTTCATGTGTGTATAATATGTCAAAATGCACTCTACTAGCCAGGCACAATGGCACATGCCTGTAATCCCAGCACTTTGGGAGGCTGAGATAGGAGGATGTCAAGTTCCAAGCCAGCCTCAGCAACAGTGAGACGCTAAGCAACTCAGTGAGACCCTGTCCCTAAGTAAAACACAAAATAGGGCTGGGGATGTGGCTCAGTGGTCAAGATCCCTGAGTTTAATCCCTGGTACCCAAAACAAGAACAACAACAACAACAAAAAAAAAACCCAAAACAAAACAAACAAACAAAAAGTGCTCTATTGACATGTATATCTAAAAAGAACAACAACAACAAAACCAGGCGTGTCCCTAAAGCCAGGGTGCTTTTGCCTTAGCATCGCCAGTGATAAATTAGGGAGAGAGGGACCATGGCGCAGGGCTGAAGACAGCCCCCTCCGGGGGCCCTGAAGCTGGTACTCCATGTTGGTGTTTTCTTTACCCCATTGTACCCTCTCTTAGCAGCTGCAGCGACCCCTCCAGTCAGTGAAGATGACTGTACAGGATGCAGCATCCAGAGGAGAGAGGTGACCTTTGGCTGATGGCACCTCCCTGCAGGTGGAAGTGCTCACACAGGAAGAGGAGAAGGCCTTTCAGATGCTCCTGAAGCCCATGAAAATTCCTAAAGTGCCGCTTCCCCACTCCCGTGCCTGCTCTCTTTCTTTGGGGGCCAGGCTGACTGCCCCATCAGTGGTCCCCATTCTCCTTCCGGTTAACCTGGAAACTTCCGGCGTGCTCGCCTTCCTGGTTCCTTGCTTCCTGTTGTACACGTCTCTGAGGGTGGAGTTCTCCGCTGTCCCCCAGTAGCCTCAAGCAGAGTTGAGCCCCAGCTGCCCATGAAGGTGACCTGGCCATTCGTGTCCCCTCAGGCTTCCTTCCTGTCTCTCCCACTCCCTTACGGGTGCCTACCTGGGGTCATTTTCCTAACAGACTGGTTGCACTCAAGTCCTTATTTCAGAGTTGGCTTCTAGAGGAAGCAGCCTGAAACACTGGGGCCCGCAGGCCTGAGAGGCACTGATGAGCAGCGTGGCCCACTTAGGCCTCTGTCTCACTGGGGTCCTGTCCTCACTCTAGCCACATGCAGCAATGTCCCAGTTGCCGGAGTCACCCTCGCTGAGGAAGTCCTTACACATCCCTAGTCCTGGTCCTGGCCCAGTAGGTGTGGAGGTTAAAGGTGTGGGTTTGCAGTGGCAGAGCCCTGAGTTCCAAGCCAGAACTGGCACTTGTTTCTGCGACACCTCTTACTACATCCCAGCTTCTCTGGGCCTTCAATTTCCTGTTCAGTAAGATGGGGATGGTCACTCCTGCCTGCTGGGTCCTAAGGACGATTTGTTTACTTGTTCATCCAACACTTAGGGAGCTCTGTGCTCCAGGGGACTGAAAGAACACCCAGGAGAGGCCCAGCACATAGTAAATGCTCAGTTAAGGGTGCTGGTGACAGCCAGGGGCCCTCCCGGGACCCTCCCTGCCCATCTCTGGTCTTGGTGTTAAGCACAGGGCTGTAGGGACACAGGCCCCTGACTTTATCGGACCTTCAGAGCCTTTCAACATCAACACTCACTTCCTGGCTCAGTGGAGGGTCAGTGGCTCAGAGAAGATCATCTGATCCGTATCTTTGGCCTATCTGTGGGCACTGGTTTCCTTCACTCAGCAGATCTCAGATTACATAAATAAACTGGGTACTGCTGATTCAGCACATCACGGTATGTGTGACACCCAGCACCTCCTTGTGCACAGCGCAGGGTCAGGGAAGGGATATGGCCAGTGAGGCCCACATGATGGGCAGCTGCCAGGCAGCTAAGTGTGGCGGCTCTGGCACCATCATCCTGGCTCCTCAGTTGCTGTCTGACTTTGGATAAGCACCTAACCCTTCTGTGCCTTAGTAACGGGGACTTATTGTTATGTGTTGTATTTCTGGAGTCAGACAGCTAAAGCATGGATCCTACCTTTTCCTCTAATTTGCTGTGGGACCTTAACCATTGTCCTAGCCTCTCCGTCTCCTTCTGTAAAATGGGAGCAACGACCGTAGCGCACTTGCCTCACAGGGTGTTTGTGAGGAGCACACGCGTTTTTACATGTAGACAACTTGAAAGCAGGCTGCTTTCTTCTCCACTCAGAAGTCTTTTTAAATACTTAAAGACATGCGTCCTATAGCTTTTGCAGAATTGTCCTTTATTGGGCTGCATAACTCCTGTCCCTCCAGCTGTCCCTCCCAAGTCAACACAATAAACGTTTGGGGAGAGCCAGTTCTTCATGCTTCCAGACGTGGTGCCCAGGCAGCCCTCGGGCACCAGGGTTGACTGCCCTACACACAGCCCAGTAGCTTGGAGACCTGTGTGGCCAGGTCTCCACCCTCTTTGTGGCAGCCATTGCCCTGTGGACATCCAGTTGGAAACAGTGAATGACAGTAAGGCTCCCACTGCTGCGGGGCTGTTCCTCCTGATCTTTAGCTTGAGCTGTTGGCTTGTGCAGATAGCGCGGGCTTGTCTGTGCTTATTGAGTTTTGTTCTGACCTCTCTGGGGGCCCCGCGCCCCTGCTTTGTTGCTTGGTCCCCTTCCTCTTGCAGGTGTGGATAGCTGCTTCTGAGCACCTCAGATCAGGCCTCCTGAGAAGGTGGAGCAGGACACGGTGATCCTGTCAGTGCATATCGTGAGAGAGCTTATCTTGGAGGCCCATCTGAACTGTGTTCTGAACTGCTCTCTCTGAGTTCCAGATACTTGAGAAGATTGGGGAAGAGACCTCAGCAGAGGGCAGGGGGTAAGGGAAGAAGAATGGGAGTGTCCCTGGGGTCCCTGAGGTCCCTGGGTCCTGGATGTGAATGCTTCCACTGTGCTCGCGGGCTGCTGCAGGGTGCAGAGCCTTAGCAGAGCTCGCCTGCGGGCTGCTGCTCAGGACCAAGGAGAGCAAAGCTTATCTCCAGATCCTCTCACAGCATCTGCAGATGTTTGCTAAAACAGGAAGGTTTTAGCAAACACCTCCAGGAGGCTGAGGTGCATGTGTGTGAGATAGGTCCTCCTCTCTCCTCGGCCCTTGCCAGCCTCCCTTGCAGGTTCCCCTCCCTTGAGCAGGCCACCTGTGCAGGTGGCAGGTGGGTACCCCAAGAGGGAGATGTGGCAGCTCATACCCCATCCCACTCTCACCCCACTAGCAACCCTCCAGCAAACACTGGAAGCACATGGGGGGTTAAAGCCCAGACCCCAGAAATTATGATTCACTGGGTTTGGGTTGAGGCCATTGGGATGGAAGACCTTAGTTGCCAACTTGAGAGACACCTAGGAAATTGGTAAAGCATGCTTGTGGATGGTTCAGTAGAAGGTTTCCAGGGATGATTAGCATGTTGGCCAAGGAACGGAGCAGGGAAGCCCCACCCCAAACATGGGTGGCATGTTCCAAGAGGCTGAGGGCTAGATGGAACAAAAGACCAAAGGCGAAGCTCTCACAGTCATGCAGGAGCTCCAGTCTTCTCGAGTGGGTGTGTTTTTTGCTGCTGCTGACACCCCTCGGACATCAGACTCCAGATTCTTCAGCCTTTGAACCAGGACTTGTCCCAGTGACTCTCCAGGGGGCTTCCAGGCCTTCAACCTTGGACTGGGGCTGCATCTTTGGTTGCTGACGTTCTGAAGCCTCCAGTTTCTTGGGCTGAGCAGCTATTGGTTTCTGTGTTCTGCAGATGGCCATTGGGGACTATCCAGCCTCTAATTTTATACCCATCTAATATATCCCGTCTGATAATTGCATATGCATTCTGTTGGTGTGGTTCCTCTAGAGAATCCTAATACAGCCGAGCCTTTCTGACAAGTTTGTGGGTGCTGCTGCAGCTGCTGCTGGTCTGTGGACCACACTCTCAGGAGCAGCAACCTGGAAGAGATGGCCAGCACATAAGAGCTGTGTGTCTTTGCCTTCCACACAGGGTAGGGAGCTAAGCTCCCTCTTATCTTACTGTTGATTTAGTCACCAAAAATTTATGGAATGCTTACTCTATGACAGGCACTAGAGGTGCTCAGGGAATGGGGCCACCGTGGCTCCTGCCTTGAGGGATCTCACACCACCTTGGGGGCTCAGGTATCAAATCTGAAAACTATCTTTGGGGTCATTCGAGCAGGAATTATTTCCCCTAATGGGCAAGTGAGGAAATAGCATCACAGAGAGGTGACATGACCTGCTGAAAGCCACCCAAGTGTAATGGCAGGACTACTGAACTTGAAAGGTGGACCCCATTCCTTGGCAGTGAATTACCTTGGCTTCATAGGGTTGGCTTTAGTTAGGAAAGCTACAGACCCTGCTTACATGTTGCCAGAGGGTGACATCTGGAGACTTCATCCGTGTGTATAAGAGACAGACAAACAGACACACACACACACTCTCTCAGTTCCTAAGTCATGAACAGTTACAGAGTTTCACAATGAGCCACTTCCCCTCTTCCTCTCTGTTTGTTTATCCCTTTCCTCTCATTTCCTCTAACATTTGGCTGCTTTACAGCTCTGGTTCTTCTGCTTTAGCAATGGTCATTCCTCCTGATCAATATGGCCTCATCTCCACGGCCACCCCTAGAGACCTTGCTTGGCAATCAAAGAAGGGCACACCAGGGTCAAATCATGAAGCCCCTTCTCTGAACCATGGACCAACTTGGTCCCTGGTGTAATAGCGGGAATCTGTCGATCCTATCATGGGAGAAATCTCTGCTGTCTCCACCTCATGATCTAGTGTTGAACTCAAACCAGCCCCACATCTGACCCAGGTTGGTCAGATAAGCCTTCCTCTCAGGCAGTAGTCTTACTTCTCTGTTCTTCTCATGGAGCCTCAGAATGTTAAGACCCTCCAGGAACAGGATGGAGGGGCTTCCTGGAATCATTGGGATCAACAGGGCTCATTCTGGATCCCAAATGTGCTGGGCCATTATAGACACCATTTTCCTGAAAAGCACCATTCACATGTTTACAGACTGAAACATCATTTATGGTAAGTTTTAAGGACTTAGATGGTAATCAATATTGATGAGAGTGCTTTTATGGCAGTGGATTAAAAAAACATAAACATGTACCAATTCTACCAGTACTTTAACTGATCAAGATTCTTTCCAGCATAGCTAGCTAATATGGAGTCTGTTTTCAGGTATTATCTCATGACCTTGTTTATCAGAAGTGGAGAGGCTTGTCTGGGGACAGGTAGCTGGCAAGTGGCACAGTGATGGCTTGAAGCAGATTTCTCTGCTTCCAAATTGTGTCCATCCCTTTGTCTGTGCATTTGATCTAAATAGAGAATAAGTCTCTTCTCTGGCCTATGAAAATAAGACAGATTATTAAGAGTACCTTCCATAGCAGGCAGGGGCTGATTGATCAAAATATTTTGCTGCTGCTCTTTTATTTTCTGCTCAAAATGAAATATCACACAACACTCAGATATTATCACTTTCTCTTTGAGTGGTTTTAACTTTCTACTTTCAAGACGACTCTGGGTAGAGCTAGATACCCCACTTTTTGGTGATTAGACACGAGAGGTGTAGAAGATCTCATTTTCCAAAGTTGGCTCCAATGACATCTCCATAGTATATGACCTGGTCACCCCTTCCCTTGAGTGGTGGAGTCTGTGTCCCTTCCTTCTCAAACTAGATGGATCTTTGTGATTACCAAGAGGGCATGGTAGAACTGTTGCTGTGTGACTTCTAGGTTAGATCATAAAGATGCCAGAAACTTCTGCTTGAATTTTGTGAGATGCAGGCTCTTGGAACTCAGCCACCATGTTGTGAGAAGTCCAGATCATTCCACACAGAGAGACTACCTGGTGAGGCCAGTGCAGGTAACCTGCTTCATCTGCCTGGTGTGAGTAGATAAACTTCCAGATGATTCTAGCCCTCACTCATCAGATTCCCACTCCCAACCTTGAGTCTGGGATCAGCAGAGGCCCCAGAAATTGCAGAATGGAGATAGTCTATGCCACAAAACTCAGGAGTAAATAACATGGTTATTTCACATCCCTAAGTTTTGGGATTGTTTGTTATGCAGCAAAAGTAACTGGTATAGAAAATATTTGCTGACAATCAAGTGTCTATCTCAAGGGGGGAAGCCTGTGGTTTTTTTGCACCCTTTCCTGGGACAAATGTGATTGGCAGGGATGACATTCAATCATAGTTCTGTCACTTTATCAGAGTTGCATTGGATAGGTGCCCTCCCTTGTCCTTCGATCATAATATATTAATGATTCTGCTTGATTCCTTATTTATTGTCCTTTCCCAAAGTCTAGAATGTGAATTCCCTCTGGATAGTTTTTTCCCTGTTTTATTTGCTGTCCTATTTTTCAAACCTAAATTAGCAGTTGGTACTTAGCATTTGATCAATAAATTATGGTCAAATGAATGAATTGAGGTGAAATTTTACTTGAGTGCAAGTTTTGAAAATGATCCCTGCAGAGAATTTTGTGAACATTACCATGTTCTGGTTGTTATGACAAAATCAAATTACTTCCTACAGTGAGCTCTCTGCTTCAGTGATGGATGTAAAGAAAGTTCACATCATGGTGGGAATTTTCTGAGAATAATAGGCAGAAGTCCCAAGTCCTAACTTTTTTCCCCCTTTGTTTAAATAAAGGAAAAAAAACAGTCATTAAAGGTATGTTGAGTGTTGGGGGACTCCAGGCCAGTACTGAGGATTTTGTTCAAGGAATTGGTTCCTAGACTCTCTCTTAAAGGATTTACCATCAGTCAACAAGCAAATGCAACCACACTTTCCCATGTCCCCTGGCATGTCCTGAGTGTCACAGGGACCACAAACAAGTGTCAGGTGCAGGTGGTGTCCTCCAGCTCTGTGGGGTTCAGTTGGAGAGAGAAGACAAAGTCTGTGTTACCTAGTGAGGCTAGCCTGGCCTGTGGTGAGCCTGGCAGGCTTCCTGGAGGAGGCAGGTGGAAGGGGATTGATTGACAGGCTGGTACGATGGAGAAGCTTCCTGAGTTGGAGGGGCACTGAAAGGCCCCTTGTCAAAAATCTGCTACCTGTCAACTCGGTTTCCACCTGTAGGTCTCCCATAGCAGGTGGACAGGAAACAAGTGTTCCTTTTGCTAAAACAGAAAATTCCCTTACACAGAAAGAAAAACTCCTCCCCAGTGCCACTCACTCTACCCCGTCGGGTATTTTTTATGACGTGCATGACAAGTCGCTGCACCTGAGGGCCTGCCTGCTCTGAGGCCATCCAGCTGGCAGCGCCTGGACAGGGCCTGTGGGGCAGCCCAGGTTCTGAAACCAAACAAGACGTTGTCAAGGACTGCTGGCCACGAAAGTGTCTGCCAGCTTTTAAAATATCTCCTAAAAAGTTGTCTATTGCAAAAGAAAACCAGAGAGAATAAGGACTACAGCAAAGTAAACCAGATGCCTGAAAACATCTGGGAAGTACCTAGAATAGCCCTTGACGTTCCTTCAGTGAGAATCTGCTGCTCTTGGGTTGGGGTGCGAGGACCCAGTGGAGGAAGGAGCTGGAGAAGAGTCCTGCTGGGTGTGCGCAGCATCCCCAGCTGAACGCCAAGAACAAGCCACACAGGCTTTATTAAGGGGAAATGGCTTCTTTCTATCTCCACCTGTTACCACTGGGCATGTACTGGGAGATGGTCGAGTTGGAAGGGGCACATCTTTAGACTGCTCCAGATGCCCACCTGCTCTCCAGGTGGCACACAGACCTGGCTGACCCAAGACTAATGCCTTTAGAATGTCCCAAGGGCTGTGACTGTGTCCTGAGTGAGGGGTTCAGGGTGTCAGTGGAAGCCCACGCCCAAGCTGGTGCTCAGTGCCTCTGGGCTACGATTTTCCTGGTTGTCCCTTCCTTGACCAATTCTGTTCCATTTTGCAAATAAACACTCTCTAGAGTGCAGCCTGGAGCACAGCTTGTCCTACTGGGCTCAGTTCATGAGCCCCTGGCCAGATGGCGCCAGTCTCAGGTGTTCACATGCAACCTCTGAGGCCTGGGGTTGTGTGGGTTCTGCCGGCCCAGAGCTGACACTCCAGGGCAATGCTTGGTGCCACACCGCCTCCTGGTGGCCTCTTGTCTGAAGTGTCTGTAGAGAGCAACTTCCCTGGGTCCACAGTGATCACACACGTCATTGTCCAAATGTGAGCTTCTGTCTAAATGAGACACCAGGACAACAGGTGCAGCTGAGGGCTATGCCAGGGACACATGGTCGCTATTTCTGTCCCTCCAGCTACTGGGACATGCCTCCCGCAACCTGCCATCATGTGACAGAGGCAGGCACTTGGCAGTGCTGCTCTGAACTTTGATCAGTGGATCTGTTGTGGTCTTCCTTCTCCAGGGCAAGGCGGCTGGGTCACTTTCCTTCTGAATCAATGATATGCTCTTTATTGATGGGAGGCCCTGGGCAACGTGCTGAATAGCAGCACTTTAAGAAAGCATCTTCTAGAAGCAGCTGCTATTCTAAGGCCATGCCTTACATATATTAACTCACATGATTGTCACCGTAACCCTACACAGTAGGAATTATCATTGGCCCCATTTTACCTATGAGGAAATGGAGGTCCAGAGAGGTTAAGCAACTTGGCCAAGATCACATAGCCAGGGAAGGAAGGAGCTGAGAATCAACCCAGACATTTTGGCCCCAGAGACTGTGCCCTTAGCCATCATGTTACATTGTCTTCTGGACCTTGGTTTCCTCATCTGCACAATCTATGTAATAATAAATGAACTTGTGAAGATACTGTAAGGATTAGAGGTAAGGTTCACATCTGGTTTCAGAGTGCCTGGTTTTCTAGAGCAGTCACTAGTGGAGCAAACTTGCTCACAGGGGCATGCAAGGACAGGGGTTGAGGTGAAATGGGGGAACCCTTCACATCATTTGCCTATGAACACGAAGCCACCTGGTGTGGGGGCGTGCCACAAGATGGCGCCGAGCAGTCAGCTCAGTACTGACCACGCTGCCCTGAGAAGTCACCTCCCCGCACTCTTATTGGCTGATTCCTGCTCCCAGACTGCTTTAGCCAGGGACTCTACTGTTCCCAAATGGACAAGCCTATCCTGACCCTTTAGCTTGGAAACCAGATACCACTGATCCCTCCTCCTATATAAGCCTGTGAACCCCCTCAATAAAGCGGTACTTGCTCAAGACGGGTCCCCCCGGTTCATGGCGAATTGACCGGGCGGCCTTCCCCTCTCAGTTCGACCCCCACCGGAGACACACAGCGTGCT
>CM053399.1:10577726-10637031 GCA_028644305.1 Xerus rutilus
TCCTCCTATATAAGCCTGTGAACCCCCTCAATAAAGCGGTACTTGCTCAAGACGGGTCCCCCCGGTTCATGGCGAATTGACCGGGCGGCCTTCCCCTCTCAGTTCGACCCCCACCGGAGACACACAGCGTGCTTCTCCCTCACTCGCTGGCCGAGAGAGAGAGCGTGGCTCAGCTGGGTTCGTCTCCCCCACCCCGACAACCTGGAGTTGTGCAGTGCCCACCCTGTGTAGCCATGCATGGCTGCCCTGAAGGAACAAGAACAAGCTCTGATCTTCACTTAGCACACCCCTGCATGTACCTGTTTATATTTTGGGTTTCTGAGTAAGATTTAATTTTAGCAAAGGTCTCCTGTTTCAAATAAAATTTGCAAGCCACTGGTGCTCAATACCAACCCTTTGAGGCCAGGGCTGGGCAGGGCCCTGAATCTCTGCAACCCCTGGGTCCAGTGCTTGAGACTGGGCACAGAGTAGGTGGGTTGATGGGGAAACAGAGGAGCTAATGCATCTCTCAGGCCACGATGCACCTGTGGGGAAGACCCTTCAGGCCTGGGGTGTGGGTCAGGAAAGAAGGCAGGGCTACAAACCTCGCGGGAAGTCTTTCCTCCAGTAAATGCCCTGGAGTGTTTGGTGGACCTGCAATGGATTGTCTCTGAGTGATCAGGGCCTGGCCTTTGGAATCAAGCAGATAACTTGAAACTCAGTTCTCCCCTTGGTAGCTGTGTGTTCTTGGACAAGTCACTTAATCTCTCTGAACCTCAGTATCCTTTGCAAAATGCAGATCATGAAAGTGTCCATCTTTGTGGGGTTGTATTAAATGATTTAATGTATGTTAAGTACCTAGCACAGTGCCTGGAAGACAGTAAGCAGTAATATATGTGAACACAGTGTCCTTGATATTCAGGAGGGATTGTGTCAGGACTTTCATGAATATCAAAATCCATAGGTGCTCAATCATCTTACATAAAATGGTGTCATATGTGCACATAAGCTACACACATCCTGCTGCAGCTCATCTCTGACTCCTTATGACACCTAAGAAAATGCAAATGCTATGTAAGTAGTCGCTATACTGTGTAGTTTAAGGAAGTGACCAGAAAAATCGTCTCTGCATGTCCAACACAGACACAGCTTCTTTCCTTGAATGTTTTTGATCCACAGTTGTTTGAATCTATGAATGTAGAAACTGTGGATATGGAGGAGTACAGTAACAATCTACCTGCACACGAAACCTAAGTAGTAGTATGTATTTGTTAGAATTATTCTTTCTTTTTGCTTTATTTATTTATTGGTACCAGGGATTGAACCCAGGGGCACTTAACCACTGAGCCACATCCCCAGCCATTTTTTTAAAAAATTTGAGATAAGGTCTCACTGAGTTGGGATGCAGAAGGTCAGAAGAAAGATCAGAACTCAAGATGTAAAGGCGGAAGCCTCACTAAGTTGTTGAGGTTGGCTTTGAACTTGCGATGCTCCTGCCTCAGCCTCCGCAGTTGCTGGGATTATAGGCATGCGCCATAGCACCTGGCTAATTACTTATTATTTTTGTTATTTCTGTCTTGGATCCTTCCGGGGTATTCTCCATGCTGTGACTGAGGGATCTTTCTAAAACACAGGTGTGATCTTGTCCTTGCCCCGCCCCCTCCATCAGTGACTCCCCACCACCCCCAGGATGAGGCCCAGACTCCGCTCCAACCCTGCCCATGGCTCTGCCTCTGCCTTGACATCGAGAGCTCTGATCTTACTTCTGACCTTCTCCCCTAGGCTCAGCCCTGCTCCCCTCTTTCTGAAGCAGCCTGTTCCCTCTGCCTGCCTGGTGTCTCTTCCTTCCCCAGGCAGCCCACCACCCCCAGGCCTGGTTGCTCCACCCTGGACTTACCCAAGCACGGCTACTCTCACCTCCGCCACAGTTGCCTGGTTGTCCCTGCTAGACCCCCCAGCACCTGCTCAATAGATTTTGTCCCTGAGGATTGCACCACAGGATTCCTCCCAAGAAAATCTATCAGAAGATACCAGTCATCCCTTCAGAGACTCCCACCAGCTGCTTCTGTAAAGAGGAGAGAGATGTTATGGTTAATTTCCTATGTCAACCTGGCTGGATCGTTATGCACAAATACCTGGTCAAACATTTTTTCTGGGTGTTTCTGTGAAGACTCTTGAGTTATGATTCACATTTCATGGGCAGACTTTGAGAAAAGCAAATGACAGTCTAATGTGGGTGGGCTTCACCCCATCAGTCGAGGGCTTGAATAGAACAGAGTGACCTCCCAGAAGAAGAAAGGATTTTTTTTTTTGTACCAGGGATTGAACTCAGGGGTACTCGACCATTGAGCCACATCCCCAGCCCGATTTTGTGTTTTATGTAGAGACAAGGTCTCACTGAGTTGCTTAGTGCCTCGCCGTTGCTGAGGCTGGCTTTGAACTCGTGATTCTCCTGTCTCAGCCTCCCCAAGTGCTGGGATCACAGGCTTGTGCCACCGCGCCTGGCTAGAAGAAAGGATTTTTTTTTTTTACATATCTTTTGCCACCAGATAGCCTTTTGGGTGGAACTGGGCTTGGGTGGAATCCTTCCTGCAGCCTTCTCTGAGGAGTAGGGTGCCCAGGAGACATACTGGGGCCAGATGTGACCTCAGCCAGGTCACCTCGTTTCTCTAGGTCTCAATTTCCCAATCTGTGGCATAGAGGGGTCCCAACCCCTTCCCTGTCCACCTCAGGCCTGTGTGAGGGTCAGGGGACCAGGGGGTCAGGGGCAGGAGCTGGTGGAAGCCCCACTGACCTGAGCCGAGTGACCCTCCCCGTCAGTGCCTGTCGAGCAGCAGGCTTCAGCCAGGACCCAGAGCCCCACCCCTTTGTGGGTCTCCAAGCAGCTGTTGTTCCCAGGCAGGTCACACTGCCCACTGCCCCTGTGCTTCAAGGTCTCCTGAGCAGCACTGCCCCAGGTGCGGGGAGAGGGGCTCCTCCAGGGTGGAGGGTGGGGCTGACCCCAGCTGCCGTGCCCACCAGGCAGGAGCACAGGCCTCTGCCTCAGGTCCTCACCCCAGGCTCTCTTGTCCCTCTTCCCTATGCCGTTCCTGGCCAGCCCTAGGGACAGAGCAAGGGTGCACTTGTCCTGCAGAGCCCACGCTGATCCACTCACCAGCCAGGTGGAGCAGAGGGTGGCCTGGAATCTGAGGAAGGTGGACAAAGAGTGCAACAGCTCTGGGCTGGTACAGAGCAGCACCAGGACCAAGACGCTCTGCTGGGGCACCTGGACACCTGCAGCAGCAGGCCCAATCTGCACCCCACTAGGGGTGGAGGGACCAGGCCACCCCAGATCCAGTGGGCTGACTGACCACAGGTGAGGTGGAGGAAGGAAGGGGGCTTTTGGGGAGAGTGAGTGATCAGTCACCTCCTGAGCGTGTGCTACGTGCTCATTAAACCCCAGCTTCTTTGGTGGGTTCTCTCCTAGAGGATGCAACAGATGTTGCTGGAAGTTATGGTACTTGTCCAAAGTCCTGCAGCTGGTCCATTAAAGCTGGGTTCAGACACAGGGTCAAGTCCCCCATGTTTAGCCTTTTGACCTCCAGCAGCAGAAAACCCAGAAAGGCCAAATAAGAAAACATGCAGAAGTGTCTAGTGTGCTGGGTGATGTCACTGGGGGCATCTGCGAGGAGGCTGGGGTATGTGGAGACGGGAAGTGGGGAGGTGGGGATAGAGATCTTGGGGGACACAGGGCCTCAAGGCAGCAGGCTAAGAGCAACAATTTGTCCTCTATGAATGAAAAAAAGGCGCCGGGGGGACTTCCTTAAGATCTGGGCACACTGGGGTCATGGGTGGGAAGCTGAGTCTGGGGCTGGTGCGGGGACCCTGGCTGTGGGGGGTGGTCTGGGATCATGTGCAGCTGGGCCATGGAGGTGGTTGGGAGGGGAGCAGCCATACTTGGTGTGTTTCCCGCCCCCTCTGCCCCTGGGTGGTGTGGGGGACTCTAGCTAAGAGGAGCCTTTCGCCTACCCTGTTCCTTTGCTAGGATGGAAGAAGTCCCTACATCAGTTGTCACATCCAGGACTGTGGTATGTATCCATGTGTGATGCACACAGACCCAACCCAGACAGACCCCAGTCAGAGGGCAGTGGGACTGATAGGCCCCAGCTCTCCTCAGCTTTGCCGTCTTCCTGATGTCCCCTTTCCCCCTATCCCTTTAAAGGGGCTCCCCTGGGAGGGGACAGTGGACTGGAGTATCTTGATGCAAAACATTCTTTACACCAGTGTCAAGACAGAAAACTAGCAGAGTGGCAAGAACCCTGGGCATGTAGATGGAGCTTTCTCAGGGATTCTGGATTTCATTGTTAAAAGCAGTTCAGCTTGATCCCCCAGCTTGGCTTTGGTAATGAGGGCTAAAATGACATCTCTGATGGTTGCTTCCAGGATGCTAAGGTGCACCAAGAGGCAGGTGCTGATACCCTGGCCCCCACCTGAGTGTACCTGCTGCTGACCACTAGTTCTACCTCTAAGGCACATACCCCAAGGCTGGCACACAAAGTGGGCCAGGTTTAGCCCTGGCTGACCTTCATCTGCTGGGGAGACCAGAGCACCCATTGCTACCCAGCTAGCAGCGGAGGGTGCTGGCCTCCTGGGGAAGAGCCTCCCACTTGCCCAGGGCTAGGAACCAGTGACATCAGCTGAAAAGACATCTCTGCTCTGACTGCTAGAGCCCCGGGCCACCAGAGCTGAGTCAGCCTGAATAGCCAGAAGGTGGCTCTGTGGCATGCAGCCCAGATAGCAGGTGAATGGCCACTGTCTCCTGTGCCCCGGCAGATAACATTAATCAATCCTCAGGATCCACCTTAATATAAAAACGATTTCCTTTTGTGGTTTGAATTGTATCTCCCCTAAAAGATCGATTGAAGTCCTAATTTATATATGTGAATGGGACCTGTTTGGAAATAGGGTCTTTGTAGATGCAATCACATTAAGGTCACACTGGATTTCTATTTGCATCCCTATAAGAAGAGAAGGAACACACAGAGACCATGTGACTACAGAGGCGGAGACTGGAGTCCTGTGTCTAAAGGCCGAGGGACACGAAGGGTTGCCAGCCACTACAGGAAGTGGAGAAGAGGCAGGAAAGAATCTTCTACAGAGACAACGGAATCCTGCTAATGCCTTGATTTGGGGCTTGTATCATTCAGGATTAGAGATTAAGTTTCTGCTGTTTTAAGCCATTTAGCTTGTGATTGTTTGTGTGGATACCCTAGGACATGAGAGCACCATCCCAATTCTCTGGGTTAGACAGAGATGACTCGAGTGGGGGGCTGCTCGGGGACTGGATGGATCCCCTTCTGAAGGTCTGACCCAGGAGGTCCAGCAAAGTTACTGCCATCTGTGTTGTCTCTATCTGGTTGTAGCCATATGGTAGCCACAGCAGGGGGCAGGCATGAGGGAACTG
Organism: Xerus rutilus; assembly: GCA_028644305.1. Lineage (NCBI taxonomy): Eukaryota > Metazoa > Chordata > Mammalia > Rodentia > Sciuridae > Xerus > Xerus rutilus. Next base: position 10,583,149 of record CM053399.1, read on the forward strand.
TGGTAAAGGCAAGGGGACTGGGGCTTTCGGTTCCAATTAGAGGCAAAAGGCTCCTACGGGAAGGGAGGGTGCTCAGGGGCTCACACTGGCCAGTTCATAGGATAGAGGACAGAAACCTGCTCCCTACTCCCTCTCCGTCCTGTGGAAAGTCTCCTGTTAGCATCCACTTTAACCTGGACCTTCCTGCAGGACAGCTGTGCCCAGAGGCAGAGGTGAGGGCCAACAAACTCACCTGGTGAACCATGCGATCCGTTGAGGTGAGCAGGGTGGTTGATCCTGAATTGAAAAACTGCATGGAGAGACAGGAGAGCAGATGGACTCGGGGAACCTCGGGCACCTGCCTTCCTGTAAACCCCTTGCGCTGAGCTGCGGGCATGCACGGCTCTTACAGCGTGGCTACCACGTGTAACCGAGAGAGAAATGGGGCTTCTGGGAGCAAGAAAGTGTGGCTAGATCTCCTGGAAGCTCTGCTGGTTTGGAAGGATTCTAGAGGGAGGCCGCTGAAGATTCCTAGGTACCTGTTCCAGGCTTCTCAAACCTGGCTGAACAGCCTGGGGTTCATAATAAAATGCACTCATTCTGTTCCCAGGGCCGGGCTCAGGCCACGTTTCTAACAAGCTCCCAGGTGATGCCAAAACTGCGGATCCTGGATCATGCTTTGAGGAGGGAGTGACCAGCTTCTTATTTTGATGAAAAAAAAAAAAAGGCTGAAAGAAGGGAAGCAACCTACCCAGGTCATAGGGTGACATTGATCTGAGACCAGAAATCAAGCCGCAGACTCTTAAGTCCTGGGGCTGCATTTTGTGACTGGAGTGCCATCGTGGGGGAGCATCTCTTTCTTCCTTGGGCTGTATATTTTGGGGTGGGGTCCTTTCATGCTGCCTCCAGATTCTCTGGAGCAGCTGAGTGCCCCGACAGTCCTGCTCCATCTTGGACCATCCAGTCCTGCTTGGGTGCTCACATGGGGTGGGCCTGGCTTGCCCTCCACCAAGAAAGCTCTAATCCTGCAACTTCAGTTCCACTCTCCCCTGTGGGTCTGGGGAGAACGTGAAGCCCCTGGGTCTCTGCAGCCCTTCCTGGGTGGCTCCGTCACTGGTGAGGTCTCCAGGGTACTCACCTCTGTACTTACCTTGAATCATTTACCCCTGGTACCCACACCGGGAGGTGGCATCTTCACTGCTGTGATTCAGGTGGGGAACCAGGGCTGGGACTGGGAGCTCTGCCGTGCACAAAGCCAGAGCTCCTTACCCTCTGCATGTGGCATCTCCAGTTTCCACCTCTCCTTTTAGAACACGGGGTTGATTCAGCCTAGGTGATGCCCAGAAGCATGTGGTCGCTTGTCCCAGAGTGTGACTAGCAGCCTCCTAGGTGTCTGAGAGAAGCTCTTTGACCTTGTCCTTGACACTGTGCCTCTGATGGTCATCTAAGAGGAGAAGCTTCTCCTAGGCATTCTCTGCTCCCCTTAGCATTTGGTGCTAGCTAGCAAGGTAGGTGAGACCCCATTTTGGAAAGTGGGGTTCAGAGCCACACAGGCAGTGAACAGAGGAGCTGGGATTCAAATGTCTGGCTCAGCCACTTTTTCTGCTCAGCTGACTGCACTGACATCAGAGCTAGGCAGGCGTAGCCTTCTGTCCAGGTTTGCTGGACTTACCTCTAAGATCCGTGCACACATGGTGGGAAGACTCTGGGTAGCACAGGTGTGGGGCATCAGGAAAGCCAAGCAGGGAGAACTGGGGGGAAGCCGCTCTCACCACAGAGCAGCCCTAGGAGATGCTATCCAGCTCCAGGGGCCTGGGAAAGGGACAAGTGCTTGCTGGGACCACTGCTGCCTCATACTGGGTTCAAGCAGATGATCTCCAAGAGCCAGTGGCAGCCTGAGCCCTTTCCTGTAAGTTTTCAGAGCTGGAGACACGTGGGAAAACCCAGCGAATCTGTTCTGTCTGGCTGAATATTCTCTGGGCGCTGTAAATCCTGCTCATTGCGTCACTGCTGGGATGGACTGTTTCATGTTCTCGATATTCCCAGACACCCTTCTTGCACTTCCAGGGCCATAGTAGCAACTGCATGATCTAAGGGGTGGGCCTGGGGGGTTCCACTTACCTCCAGGATAGTTGGCTTTCCCTGGAAGAAGAGCTACTCCTGGCTGGGTTAGGCATTCCCCAGGGCCTCTGGGCTTTGCCATGGTGCTCTTGGGGTTTCAAGGAAAGAGACGATCACTGGCTGGATTGTCACCACTGACAGGCTGGCCTCAGAGAACAGAGGACTGTGGGCATGGCTGCCTGAAGCCTGTCGGAGGGAGCTGGAGCCCAGGTCTTGGCCTCTGCCATCTCAGACAGGATGCCTGTAGCACACACATCCGGGGCCCAAGAATGAGGAGCCTACTCAGGCAGATCCCCATGTCCTGGGTCTCAGTCTTCCCATCTGAAAGGCCACGTCACTAGGAGAGGTGGTAAGTAGGACACAGTGTGGGTGTAATTTGTAGCTGCTAAAACCAAAGGACAGGACGTCACAGCCAGCGACACGTATGGGTCTTCAACACGCGGCTCATGGGAAATAAAGGCCACAGGAGGAGATGTCATTGTGCCATTTACATAAATTAACTGTGTGCACACAGACCACAAACAAAGCCACACACCTGAAACACACAAAGGTCTGTGACGAGGGCTGGGAGCTTGTTACCACTTACCTGGTGTCTTCTTTCTATGCGCTACCTCCGGTTTCCACCCTGCCTTCCAGAACTGGGGGATCCCGTGAGCTAACACGGCTCACGATTGGAGGAGCTGGGCTCTGAATTCAGGACAGCTGGCTATGAAGCCTGGGCTTTGCCTGCTTCCTCACCCCCTCCTGCCCTTCTCGAGGCTTGTTAATAACCCAATCCCACAGCTACACCTGTCTGAGTAGCATCTTATCACTGACTGGAGACTTCACTGTGGTCCCCTGAGTGATCACCAGGCCTCCTTTGTGGGAGCAAGGGGGCATCACCTCAGTTTTCTCAGGTCAGACGGGCTATGGATGGACAGGAACAGAGGACCAAACTTCCAACCCCGTGTCTGTCCATTCCGCTGCCTCATGCCTTCCTAAGCAAAAATAAAACACCCCCGCCCCAAACATCTCAAGTTACAAGTGAACCCCGAAACAGAGAGCTGTGAGGCTGTGAGGCCTAAAGGCCTGAGGCATTTGGGCCTTTCTCTGGCCTTGGGGGGCCCCACCCAGCAGCCTGGACACTTCCTTGCTTTTCCCAGCATCCCTTTTGTCCCCGTGAGCCTCTCCCTGTCCTGCAGATGCACCTGCCCTGCTCTCAGATACGCCTTCCCAGTGTGGCTGCTGGGTCTATGCAAACCCTGCCCATGGCCCGTAGTCCATTCTTTTTTTTTTTCAGTTGTAGATGGACACAATATCTTTATTTATTTTTATGTGCTGAGGATCGAACCCAGTGCCTCACGCATGCATGACAAGCGCTCTACCACTGAGCCACAACCCCAGCCCCCGCAGTCCATTCTTTTCTCCGTGGTGTTCCCCTACTTGCCCGATCATAAGAGTCATCAGGATACTGGCTAAAAATACCACCACTTGGGCCTCATTCCTGGCCATCAGAATCAGATCTCCAGGGGAGGCGCCTGGGAAGCTCTGCCTTCAGTGTGTCACAGGTGACACTTCTGATCAGGCCAGTTTGCAGAACCCATGCTAACTCTCCCATCCTGCTGGCCGTGCTGGGCCTTGGTGATGCTCCTGAGGCCTCCTGGTAGCAAGCACTCTGCCTGGACATCACACTTCCCATAGCTGAGCAAGCCAGCGAAGCTCCCTGAGCCTCCCTTTGCTCACCTCCAACGTGGGGGAAGCTACCCATCCCATGGGACCTTGTGGGACTAAATGGAATACTATGTGCAAAGTGTCCCACACAACTGTGGCTCACAAAGGTGGCTGTCATGCATGTTAGTGTCATCTTCCGTGCCAGATGCAAACCAGCTGCAAGAATAAGGAGTGGGCCCTCCTGAGGCTTGGGAGTGTGTGTACCCCTGTGTCCTGTAGACCTGTCTCAAACATCCTTGGATGAGGCCCCGAGGAGAGACTTCCTTTGGAGATACCCACCTATCCCCTGCAGAAAAGGCTGCTTCCCCATACAAAGCCTACTTGTGTCCTTTTACAAGCGGGAACCTGCCAATCCTGACATCTTCCCTGGGCTGTCCTGAATTCAGAAGGGTGTGGCTGGGGCTGGTGTCCTGGGGAGACCCTCGAGCCTCAGGCTCACAGCCTCAGCAACCCCATGTTGACTGCCTCTGCTTTGCCTCCAGTGATGGCCATTCCCATGTCCTCCATGCTCCCGGACACCCTAACTCTTTCTGGATTTTTTTTTGGAAGGGATTATTTTCTTAGACTTCTTTGCCATCTCTGTGGGCCATGACAGTGGGGCAGAGCCACCGTTGGGAAAAGCTGGAGGGTGGTCCTGTTGAGGTCATGACCTGGTATGGGAGTTGGCAAAGGGACCAGGAATATTCCTCACTGTCTGGCAGGAGCTGGCTGGAGATGTCAGTAGGAGGGGTTCTAACCATAGAGGGAGGAGAGCTGGTTGCTTCTAATAGTACAAGCTGGGTGACCTGGGTATGTCCCCTTTTGGGCCTCAGTTTCCCCATCTGTAAAATGGAGATGTTGGACCAGATCATAATCTTCAAGGTCATTTCCAGTTTTATCATTCTTTGTCTCATGTTTGGGATCAAGTATTCATTTATACTATAATTTTATTTTTGTTTATTGAAACAGGAAAAAAAATGATGTACCCATTGTCCAAGAGTGTTTGACTCCTAAGCCCCTCTCCTCCCGGATCCCTCCGAATTCCTTGTTAAGTTTTCATCGTGTTCTCTAATAATCCTCCAGTTTTCCTTGAGAGCAATTCTACACTTATTTGTGTGATGGTTTGACTGTCTCACCCAACAGGGTCGATGTATGGGAGGCTGGAGGTCATGTTGGGATCTGCCCCAGACACAGCATGGCAGGAGCTCAGTCTTTACCTGTGAGATGAAGGAAGCAGGAATAAAATGAGTGAGATGTTGACAAGGCCCCAGGACCCTCTGCAGGGAGCCTTTGGGTGGATGCTCCTGGGGTGGAGGTGGGGTTAGAGTTTGCAGGATTGTCTCCTAGTGGAGGAGACAGGAGGCTTGGGAGCCAGAGACTTAGGATGGGGGTCAGGTACTGATGGAACTTATGTTTCTTATGCTCTTGGGCTCCCAAGGAAGAAGCGGGGCTGGGGCTAGGAGCTGTGGGTGGAGGGGCAATGACACAGGCCTGGGTTCTGGCCTCCTTTCCATCAGGGCTGCTGGTTACCTGCACTAAGACCCTTCACCCACCTGGGCCTCAGTTTCTCCATCTTTCACATGAGGGGTGAAATGATCCACAAAGGTTCTTCCAACACAAAAGTTCAATGAGAGTAGAAAATAGAATTCCAGGTTCAAGGGCCACAGGGGAATTTCAATCTCAACCACAAAGTGCAAATTCACTTTTTTTTTTTTTTTTTGCAAGCAGGGTGGGGTGAAAAGATCTCCTTTCCCTGTTTCCCAGAGTCCAATCTTTCCAGCACTACCTTCAAGATTCTTAACTATTTCTGTGTTTTGTATCTTCATATTTATTTATTTAGTAGTACTGGGGGTTGAACCCAGGAACACTCTATCACTGAGCTACATCCTCAGCCCTCCTTAGTTTTTATTCTGAGACAGGGTCTTGCTAAGTTGCCCAGGCTGGCCTTAAACTCATGATCCTCCTGCTTCAGCCTCCTGAGTTGCTGGGATTATAGGCATGTGCCTTCATGCTCAGCTGTATCATTATTTATTTAATAAATTGCTTTAGATGGACTCATTCCCCCCACTACAATTCAATGAATTTTAGAATATGTGAATTTTTGCAAGCAGGAGGAAGTTAGGTGGTGGAGAAGCCCCAGCTGCTCTTGCCCCTGACCTCAACAGGGTATATGTGCTCATGTGCACCTTATTTCTGGAAGCTTCTTCTCACACAGCTTCTTCGTCCCTCCCTGGGTTCAAGGTTCACTGAGCGTTGCCAGGAGTGGAAAAGCCCTGTCTGTGGGGACCCAGGCACCTGGGGCTTCTGGTTAATTTGCTCCTAGGCTATCGAACTGACATCTGAACGCAGGAGGTGTTGCTTAGAGATGTTGGCTATGGTATCTGCTTTCTTTTGGGTCCTGATTGCAGAAGCCTTGAGAGCTGGAGCAGGCAGAGAACCTAACTATCCTCCCTCCCCCTCAACGTCTCCAGCCTGTAGGCAGACTTGCAAGTTCCTATGACTTGGCTGTGGCCCTGGAAATCATATGCACCCTCCAGGGATAGTCCCAAAGACTCTGCATTTTTGCCTGCATGTGATAAAGAGCAATTCTAAGCAAAAAGAAAAAAAATTGAGTTAAGACATTGCTTTTAATTTAGTACTATAAAGTTAAGGTTTAATACATTGGAAATTTTCCTGGAGTGTATGTTCATATATTACAGAAAGATACATTGCAACATTTCCCTATTTGGTAAGTAATGCATGCTGTTTCATTAAAATAAAAACCCTTGCAGGAAAAAGGAATAAAACTGTCCCCCTGGACCCAGCATTGCTAATTGAGGAATGAGTGCCCCCCTCTCTGCAGCACCCCGATGGGGTACAACATGAGGAACACAGCATCCTTTCCAGAATGTTCTTCTCAGCAATGGTTCCTGCTGCATGGGACCAAGCCCTGAGGGTCTAGACATTACTGCCAGGCTTCAGGGAGGAGGGAGGGTAGAGAAACTAGTGAGAGGATCCCATCAGGAGACCACCACACATTCCACAAACCAATGTGTCTCAAAAAGTCCATGTCATGAAACAAAGGTAGAGGATTGTTCTAGATCAAGGGAAAATAAAGTGATGTAATGATTAAATATAATGCATGAAATGTGATTAGACCCAGGTTAAAAATTAATCACAATAAAGATATTTTTGGTTCGGTGGGGGAAATCTGAATATGGACAGGATGTTAGAATTATGAAAGTATTTCTGTATTTTTTAGTGTGACAATTGAGATTATGTAGAAAACTGTCATTATTAGGAAATAATGCAGGTGAAAGAATTTAGGGATAAAGAATCATGATATCTACAACTTTGAGATAGTTTCACAAAATGGTACATATATGAATTTATGTATATGCATGTGTATATACATATGTAAAAGAAATATAAGTACAGAAAGAGAGAAAGCAACCACACAAAATGCTAACCCTCTAATCTTGGAGAGTTTAAGGGTATTTGTTGTACCATTCTTTTAGCTTTTCAGTATGTGTGAGTATTTTTAATAATGGGCAAAAGTGATGTTGGGTTTAATTTGGGGGCTGAATACTTGTAGAAATATTGATTCAAAGCTGGCATGGTGGCATATGCCTGTAATTCCAGTGACTTGGGAAGCTGGGGCAAGAGGATCACAGATCAAGGTGAGACCCTGTCTCAAACTAAAAAATAAAAATAAAGAGGGCTAGGAATGTAGTTCAGTGACAGAGAGCTCCTGGGTTCAATCACCAGTCTAGCGAAAAAGGAAAAGAGAAAAAGTTGACAAGTTGACTCAAATCTAACTCCAGCATCATCCATGGTCAAATTTGCTTGCAGTTTCTAACCTGGTGTTAGAAACTCTGTCTTTTCTGCTGAAGACACCACCTGCAGAGGTGACCACCCTCCTCTCAGGTCTGCTTATCCTACTTGGCCTGTGGCAGAGGCCACACCCTTTTAAAGGGAGGTCATCTTGGCAATCTCTTATTTCCTGACCTGTAAAGAGTATGAATCAAGTCATATGCCACTTCTATCTTCTCTCCCATCCCCACCCCCAGTACTGGGGATTCACCCCAGGGCTTCACACTGGCTGGGCAAGTGCTCTACCCCGGAGCTATAGCCTAAGTCTTTTTTTATTCTTTTACTTTGAGATATGGAACCACTATGCTGTCCAGGCTAAACTTGGACTTCCCATTCTCCTGCCTCAGCCTCCCAAGCAGCTGGGCTATTTTTATCTTCATTGATGCAAGCATCAATCTAGCACAATGTCCTCTTCTTATACAGACGAGGAAACTGGGACACAGAGAGGAAAAGGCCTGAATGGAGATCACACAGTCAGTTACCGGCAGAGCTGGAGTTAGCACCTCGGTCTCCAGAGAGCCAAGCTGAGATTCACTCCTCCCAGCCCACGCATCTTTAGAAAGATGGTATTTGTCCTAGACATGTGCATGGCCTCCTCTGCCACTGTGTCAGGTCCTAGTGACTTCAGATTTATATTTCATTGTGAAGCCAGATGTAACCCACAGAGAGTAGGAAGCAGCAAGTCAGAGTGGAGAGCCAGCCAGTGACCACAGCCAGAGAAGACAAGCAGAAGTGTCAGTGAGGGAGACAGCAGAATTCAGAGAACCCTGAACCCTGGAATGTTCAGTGCGAGGGCAAGTATACCCAGGGCACCCACCCACAAGGGATTTTATGGGACAGAGGCCTGCTATTCCAGACAGCTACAAATTTGGGCTACCACCTGTATTGAGCTGACTGGGTGGATGGGGCTCTTGTGGGCTATGAGGGCTGCCTTGGCAGTGTAGCCCAGTGTGGTCGCTCTTCATAGGTGCAAATCCCCTCCCAAGTGAAAGCACTCCTTCAGGAGGTCAGAGGCCATCCTATGACTAATTTCGGGTGTCATAAGTAGGTGGAGCCAGGCTACGGCTGACTAGCTGTGTGCCCTTGGACAACTTACTGAACTTCTCTGAGCCTGTGTGCAATGGATAGTCAAAGTGCCTGCCTCCCAGATGGATGCAAAGGCCAAATGATATTGGCATTGGCTTAGAGTTGGTGGTCCAGTAAAAATGCAAAGAGTGAGTTACCTGGGGGGAGGAGAGTCCAGGCAGAGGAAGGCCAGGCGCGATGGCTCAGAGGCAGGGGTGTGTGTACCTGGGATGTCCAGGGAGCCTCAGGGGATCCCAAGGTAGCCAGAGCAGAGTGAACAAGAGGACAAGGAGTAGTAGGGGAGATCTCAAGGCGGGGTGGGAAGGCGCATTTTGTTTAATTTCACCGCGTCTATGTTATTTTGGGGTTTAGTGGCTATTTATGGAAAGGTACTGATGTCTCATTTGTTGCTGCTACAAAGCTGCCCCTTTAAAATAAGGAAAAAATCAACTTAAGGAAATAGTAAGCATATAACACAGTCCACAAATAGGCCAAAACCATGAGGAATTTCCTTGGATGACTGCAGCTGGGCAGTGAGGGCGGCGGGTCTCTCCCCGGCCTTCTCTATTCAGCGCAGCTGGGTCTGGAATTCTGGGGCTGGAGTGCCTCTGGCAGCCTCAGAGGTCACCACCAGAACCTTGAATCCCACTCTTGATCCCTGGCCTCTGAGATCAGGAGAGGCTCCTGGACCACCTTAACCACCCACTTTACAGATGGAGACACTGAGGCCCAGGGAGGCAGAGACCCATTGGGAGTTTGGAGGGGAGAAATGGTCATAGATTTCTGTCTGACTCACTGCCCCTTTGCCTCCACCTCAAATCCAGGCATTTGGACACACAGGTTCCCCAGAAACCTCTCCTGCTGCCTGCAGCTCTGAGAAGCTCCCTCTCTGGCTCCTGTGCCGCCCCCTGCGTGTCCACTGTGGACACCTGCTGGTCAGGGGTCTGCTCTGGAGGCTGGCCTGGAGGGTGACTGGGCCTGATCATGTTCGGGTTCGGAGGAGGCAGCTCTCACCAACCAAATCAGGTGTCGAGGGCTTAGAGCGTGGGCCTGAGGGTAGGGGCCACCTCCACCTTGGCCACCACTCCTGGTGCAGATGGTTCTAGCAACTGGGCCATTTGGCCCTTCCCCTTGGGCATTGGCTCCTGTCTATGCCAGGGAGAAGGGGCCATGGTGAGTTCTGAGGTCCAGGGGCACCTAGGGCTGAGCCTCTTCACCTCTTAGTTTTTTCTTCATTTTGAATCACATTCTCGTAGGACGGTGGAGGCCTCAGGAACAGGCTCCCTAATTCCAGCGGTGTGTCGGGAATGAGAGAGGAATCATCATTGTCCTGCAAAAGAGAGGTCACTGTCCCTGCTGCTCATGCATGCGGTATGATTGGCAGCTCACAAAGCCCCTCACCACCGGATCATTTTGAAGATGAAAACTGAAGCTCCAGAGGTGAAGCGGCTTCCGTGGGGCTGATGTGACCGTTTCCACCCTCACTGGTCTTGAGGAAGGAGCTGGGGAAAGGCCTGCAGGTAAGTCAGTGGATGGGGCCCTCATTTTGGTCCTGCCACTGGTGTCCTGGTGACCACAGGTAAGTCACCCACCTTGCCAGGCTCCCCGAGGCGGGCCGGGTCAAGCAGACCGGGCCAGGTGATGGGACAAGTCCCTTCCAGCTGGAGTACACCCTACAAGCACATCTAACACCTGAAGTGCCCCACTGAATGCTGCCACATTCTCAGGTGGCACCAAGCCAGTGCTGCAGAGCCTGCTGCTGGCCCTATCCTCTCAGATAGAGGCGATCCAAAAGCCCTCAGGGGAGGCTTAGAATGGCCACTTACTTGGCTGTGTGACTGAGGGAAGCCATGTACCCTCTTCTCTACGATGGGACAGCAGAGCTTGACTCCCAGAACGGCTGCAAGAGTCCCAGTGTGTCCCCCCTAAAGATGTCCCTGTCCTAATCCCTGGCCATAAGCCAAGGAATGCGGCCACGTCTAGAAGCTGAAAAAGGCAGAGACAGATTCTCCCTACTGTGTCATGGAAGGAATGCAGCCTGCCAATCCTGACTTGATTACAGCCCATCAAGATCTACTGCAGACTGCCCATCTCCAGGAAGCTAAGACACTACATCTGTACCATTTGAAGCCACAGAACTTGTGACAATTTGTTACAGCAGCAATAAGAAACATTCAGCCAGCTGGCGCACTGCTCTGGTACCTGGTACACAGCAAATGCCAATAAATGGGAACACTTATTGTTACTACCAGCAGCTGGGGAGGGGCCCCAGTCTCCTCATCCTTAAAAATGGGGTGGGCCTCAATGGCTCGAGACTCCATCCAGCTCTCTGATGTCCTGCTAGGACTTCCTGCCAAAGGGTCAGACATTTATTTGCTTGGTGGTGAATGAAACTCAAGGGCCATGAACTCACATCTGCGACTCAATAGCACTGCATGGGTAAGCTCAGGTCAGATCCGCAGGCTTGTGGGGTTTGAAATATATGTTTTATAATATGACTATTTTTCCATTCAAGAAACAAGACTTGGAGATAATTCTGACCAAGGTCGTTGGGGTCGTTGGCAGTCCCAGTCTGCCATTCTGCCATCCTTCTAATAGACTTGGTTGTGGGTTGGCTATGCTTCAGGCTGAGTCCTGGGTTTCCTTAGGGGCTGTTTGGCCTTGAGGAGTGATGTGACCTCGCTAAGCCTCAGTTTACTTGTCTGTGGAGTGGGAGAAGCAGCAGCAATGTTTATCTAGATAACCGTATGTTAGATGACCATTCATAACTATATGTAGTTATTCAAATTAATATGGAGCTGAACGGAGCTCCTGGCCTTCCCCAAGTGCCCAGTTCCTCATCCGCTCACTCTGTAGTCAGACGCTGCACATGCTGGGGCTCCTAGGCCTTCCTGGTCCAGTCTCACACTGTCCCCTGCTGGAAGTCCCTCCTCCAGCCGTTCCTGTAGGTCTGAATCCTGCCCAGTCTCCATCGTGGGATTCCCCAGGCTTTCAGAGCTGAGAGCGCTGTGGCCTGAGGTCCTGAGGTCCTGAGTGCCCTGGGGCCTCCTTTTCCGGGGGCCCTACGTTTCCCCCTCCACTTGCCTCCTCTCTTCCCTCCTGGATGTGTGCTACTTACTAAGTACTCAGGAATGAGCTGCAGGTGCGGCTCCTAGACCCCTGCCTGCTCTCTCCCTTTTCTGAGCCCTCTGCCACCTCTTGTTCCCATCTTTCGAGGACTTGCCCCCCAGAAGGACTCACCTCTGCAGACTGGTGGTTCTCCCTACAGGCTACGATGGCCGTGGGCCCTGGCAGGAAGATCTCCAGGAAGGTGAAACAGAGCAGGGCCAGCTCCAGCCTCTGTATGTGGATCTGAGAGGGGAGACAGGGCCAGGACCTGCTGGGTACCTGTGTCTGTCATGCAGACCTGGCAGGGTCGGGGTCAGAGGAAGACACGCGTGGCAGGAGCCTCAGGACTGCATGAGGAGGGCAGGGAGGAGCTCTGGGGCTGGAGGTGTCTCGGGTACTGCTCCACATCTGGGTCTTTGGTGAGTTCTTGCCTAATGTCCGAGGGCTGGGGAACCTTGGGGGGTCCCTGGGAGAACTGAAGGTGGCCTTAGGGTCATCTGATTCAACTTTTCTTGACAGGTGGTGATATCTGGGCCAGAAGGAGCACCCTTTACAGTGGGGGAGGGGAGGAGCAGGCTGAAGACCACCATGCTGCTGGGTGACAGCTCCCAAGGCTGCTGACATTCAGTAGGGACACAAGCCTGTGCATGCGTGTGGGTGTGAGTGTCAGAGGAGATAAGGAGGAGCAGGTGGCCTTGGTCAGAACCTTTGGAACCTGGCCCAGAGGCACTAGCCTTGGAATGGCCGCGTAGGCAGCTGTGGTGTGTCCAGTGGGGCGTGGAATCACAGACCCTGCTTTGAGTTCTCACTGCACTCTTGACTTGCCATGGGGCCTTGGTTACCTAATTCAGTGTCTCTGAGCCTCCTGTAAAATGACAATAGCAAAATAGACTTGCCAACTCTGCAAGGCTGCTGGGAGGCTCGTAGGTGACAGGGATCACTGTGGATACCGTATTTAGAACACTGGCTGGGGAGTGGGCAGTTCTAGGCCTTTATAACCAACTTGCTCCTTGATCTCAGCCCTCTGGGGACCTGTCTGTCCATCTGTAAAAGTAAGGTCTGAGTCAGTGACATGTGCCCAGTCCAGTTCCCTGATGCTGGCATGGGCATCCCCTTCCACTGCACCTTGGGAGCAGTGGGGATAGAGCAGCCGAGGGCTCAACTGTCTGCACCTGGGCTTCAGAGGAGGTTTCCCAAGAGCTGGAAACTTCCTCTCAGCCAAGTGCAGGGTAGTGGTTTCCTTGGAGTCAGGGGACATTTGGGGCCTGGGCACTCACTGTGGAGTTGGGGTATGGTCTCCAGATTGGCCACGGAAATGCATTCTCCAGAAAGAGATCCTTGACGATGACAAAGAGGCCAGCCAGCACGCAGAAGAAGCTGACGAGGTTTGCAGCCAGGCACAGCCCCTTCTATAAGCAAAGCGGAAAGGCCAGAGCCAGTGTCAAATGTTTGGAGACCCAGGTCTAGGTGCTCCTCCCTAGGCCTGCTGGCAGCTTCCTCTGTGACTCCAGAGGGACTCTGCCTATCTCTGGGCCTGAAGCTGCTCACCACACATGAGGCTTTGAGCTACTGACCACTGAGGCAGACCCAGCCAGCTTTCTCATGCTTCATCTGGAGAACCCAAGAGCTGCTGCCAGATCCACAGAGCTTGGTATGAAGGATTCCCCATTGCTATGTCCCCTCAAAGCAAGCCCTGACCATCCTCCATCAGATATGCCACCTGGCCAGGGACCTGACACCTGAATGAGCCACCCCCCAGGAAAGCACAGGAGTATCCCTGAAGGTGTCCCAGCCCCACACACCCAGTGTCTGCCCTCCCTCCTTGCCCATCCCACAGTGGTCCTGTATCCATCTCCCTCTTGGGTTAAGCATTATTCCAAGAACACATTGCCAAATGCAAACCCTTATAATGAGGAAAGACTGTAAACACATGGAATCTACAACCTTTTATATCAGAATGGATTTCTTTGCAGTAAGAGGGTCCCTGGGCTCAGGTGTCAGAAGGGGGAGACTTATGGTTCTCAGCCCAGGTAGGTGAGGCCTGGGGAATGGGCAGGTCTTTGCTGAGCATCCCCTGCCCCTGCTGGGCTCACTGCATCTCCTATTCTTTGTCTCTGAGGAAGGCAGGGGTGAGCCACACCCCAGTCCAGGCTGAGAGGCACAGACACAGCAGGACCAGGCCAGGGTTTCTGCGGCAGAGGATGGGGAGGGGCAGGAGGACCTGACGTGGGTTGAGGCCATGGAATACGATACGCAGGGAAAGTCGTTCCATCGTCTGTCCATTTCCACCCACTCAGTCTCCTGTGGGATGTCTGCTGTCTGTCCACCTGGGCCACTCTTGGCTACAAAGATGCTCTTATAGCTGCTGCTCATACAGAATGTAGTACTGACAGAGACAGGTGGTGCAAAGAGCTGTGGGGACACAGGCTGGCAGGAAGATCTCCAGGAGGACAAGGATGCAAGCGGAGTTCTGAGGAATCAGGACTGTCCCAGGTGGGAAAGATGTGTGCAGAAGAACAGGACAGGGTGCACGGGCAGAAAAGGCAGGGCAGCAGTTCCATCTGTCTGGGATTTGGAGGTGAGAGGAGAGAAATCCGGGTGTGGGCTGGGGCCTGCACATGCGAGGCGAGCTGAGCGTAACCCTGGAACCCGGGCAGGTTGAGAATAGTGGATTGGCCTGGAGGGACTTGTGTTCCCCAGGAATCCGTCAGGCTGCTGTGTGGAGAGCAAGCTGGATGACCCCTCCAGGCCAGAGTGACAGGGCCAGCACTGGAGCTGAAGGAGGACATGGGATTGAGAGAAAAGTGTGGAGGCAAGGGGTGTCCTGAAGCAAACCCCAGGACTGGGGAGGGGGGAGCAGAGACAGCTGTGGTTCTCAAACTTCCCGCTTGAGGGACTTTGGCTTCTGGGTATATGGCCGCATAATGACTGAGATCAAAACTCTGGCAAGCTGGGTGCGGTGGCGCACGCCTGTAATCCCAGCACTTTGGGAGGCTGAGAGAGGAGAATCGCGAGTTCAAAGCCAGCCTCAGCAACGGCAAGGCGCTAAGCAACTCAGTGAGACCCTGTCTCTACATAAAACACAAACTAGGGCTGGGGATGTGGCTCAGTGGTCGAGTGCCCCTGATTCAATCCCCAGCACTAAAACAAACAAACAAACAAACCAAAAACCAAAAAAACAAAAAAAACAAACAAAACAAAAAACTCTGGCAGACTTGGAGGGAAGCAAAGGTCCATTCTAGACAGGAGGGCCTGGGGTGCCTGGCAGCCATTTCCTCCCGCCTCACTACATTGGGAGGATCAAAGCTCCTGGGCTCCTCTCCTCCCAGCGAAGTCCCTCATTTGTCTACATTTAGACCTTTCTGCTCAGATGCCCTCTCGTGGCCTACAGAAATGTGACTCCTCCTAGCAAATCCTCCCGAGCTGCCTGTGCAATTGCCACTGCACACAGATGACCTTAAAGTTACTCCCCCAGCTTGGGATGGGTGGGAATGACCTCGAGGGACCAACTCACCAGACAGGGCTTGGGAAGAGTTGTCATTGTTATGGCCAAGATCCCTGAAATGAGAAACTACAGGCCCAATTTGAAAGTCAAGGGAGAGAATTTGAAACCCACAAATTCCCCTCCCTTCATTCTCCAAGAATTCTCCTGCCCCTGGTGGCAGGCAAGGAAAAGAACCACTCCTCAGATAAAGCCAGCTCATCCTGCCTGCCCCACGGCCTTTCCCAGTGCCCCCGCCCCCATGCTTTCCCATCCTTGGCTGCCAGAAGCTCCACAGCTTCAGCCAGACTGGGCCTTGCACTTGGAATGTCCTCCAGTACCTTTGCTCCCTCTTTCACAAAGCCTCCCCTCCCCTTTGGGATCAGGGCACTACTCCCTTCACCCAGGCCTTTTCCGGGTCCTGCAGTTGGAGGATATTAGCCTTTGGTGCTAAGGTCTCTATGTATCTCTGTGATCATTCTTTCAGATGTTTGTGTGCCAGTCGTCAGGAGCAAAGGACCAATAGGCACCGTATGTGTAGAAGGTTCTAGCACCATGATGAAAGCTCCAGGCTGGGGAAATGGGGACACAAGCTGAAGTGGAAGTGGGGGGTTGGGATGCCTGCCCAAGAGAGTCCTGTGGAATTGAGACTTGGTGCAAAAGCCGTTCTCCCACGGGGGCTTTGGGGGTGGGGTGGATGCCCTGGAGACCTAGAGGAACATGGAGCCTTGGGGAAATGGCACGTGCACTGGTCTCCTCCCATCTCCCCGTCCCGGTCATGGCTTTGGGAGGACAGTGTCCACATGCTGCATCCCATGGGCTCCTGCAGAATGACCCTAAAAGGGATGTTGGGCCTCAGCACTGTGCTGTGGGGTCCAATGCAGCCTGGCCAGAGGAGGAAGGGAGCTGTCCCCAGTCACACTGGCCCTCCTCCCTGCTGAATGCACATGTTTAATCAGGGAAGGGTCCAGAGAGCCCTGGAATGTTCTGGAACTCAGGAGCAACAGGGTCCTGGAAAGGAGCTAGGTTCAGTGTGGCCCTTGGTGGAAGTCGAGATGAGGAGACTGGAGAAAGCGGAGGCTTGTGTGTGTCTCCTGTGAGCTGGCCTGCTCAAGCCTGCCTCCAGCCTCCAAGGCCAGGGCTCCCAGCCTGCCCTGCCAACCCAGCACCAGGCGATGCTTTGGCTCCTACTCACAGAGGCAGCTCCCCAGAATGGATACCAGCACTTCAGCACCACCAGGTGAAGATTTTTGACTCTGGTCACCAGGTAACCCCCAAGGAACAGGTGCAGCAGAGCAATGATGCAGTGGAGGGCCTGGGAGGGACAGGAGTGAGCGGCTGGGGTGGGCTGCGGGTGCAGGCCCTGGGGAGGCCATTAGTGACCGGCTCCTGCCACCTCTAGTGCGTTTTCTCCCTGCTCTCTCAGGGGCCCTAGTCACCAAAAAAGGACACTCCCCAGGACCTGCTGCAGGGGCAGCCCAGGCTGCCAAGCCCCATGCTGGGGTCACAGGGCAACAGGCGTGGGCAGGTTCTCCCCCTCTCTGCTTTTAAAATTTTAGGATGAGCATTCAGCAGTGAAGGAGACCTCCTCCTGCCCCTCTCCCCAGCACCTCTAAACCCGTTCCCTTTCCCACCCTCCCTCAGGGGCCCCGGAAGTGGACACTCACGCCCAATTCCTGGAGAAGGCGGCTCCTCTTCCAGGGCTTCTCCCGGGGCCCGTTTGGAGCCAGAAGCCCAGGCTGGGTGCTCATCCCAGGTAGACCTGTCTGCCCAGGCTGGGGTAGGCTGATGCCCTCCCATTGTGGGAGCTCCTCGGTCCCAGAGCTGAGAATAACTGCGGCTATGCCACTGGCTTCTGCTCTCTTGAACTCTGGCTGAGGACCCCGCCTGTGGGCCAAGGAGAAAGGCTGAATCAGCTGGTCTTGTTTCTGAGGCTTATTCTTGGGTGCGATTATACCTGTCATGCCTGCCCTCTGGTTGGGGTCTTTCAGAACAGTGGTAGCCCCTGATCATCATCTGATCTGGAATAATCTGCCCCCCAGGGATGAAGGTTAATGGCTTCTCCCAGTCTTTCTAGGGTTGCAAGTACATAGTCCCATCCACTGGGCCAAGTTGAGCCAATTGGTGGCAGGTGGCGATTGAATTGTTGTCCTACTCCCCACAGCGATGCCCAGGCCTCCTGGGTTTGCAGGGATGGGGAAGAGAAGGGAAGAAAACTGTTGAGGACTTCGTAAGGGCTAACACTGAGCTAGGAAGTCAATATGAACAGTATCAACACCAACATTTACCAGGACTTTCTATTCCAGGGCCTAGGATAAGCCCTGTACATGTACCACCTGATTTTACCATCGTTCTGGAACTACCAGGCAAATACTGTCTTCACTCCCATTTTGCAAATGAGACTCAGAGAAGCAAAGCCACTTGTCCAAGTTTGCACAGCCAATAAGTGACCAGGACTAGAAACCTGGCTAGCTGACCAGAGCCTGTGGGCATAAATTCTTTATGTACTGTTTGGCTCAACAAATTGGAATGAATGTTCTGGATATTTTGATGGGTCCTAGAAAGGGGTGGGGGAAGTTGTGTAGAGGGCTAAAAGCACCACTGGCCAATATGGACCTGGCTGTGATAGTGTGTACTGATGCCATGGGGTACATCAGGGCTTCCGGGGCTGCTGGTGGCTTGTGATAAAGGCTGAAGTCTTTCTCAGGAGAGCAGAGAGCTGGGAGGGGAAGAGAGGGGAACTGGCTTGTGGGGATTGAGGTAGGAAATGGCTTCTCCCTGAGGATGGGGCTCATGAGTGAATCCTTTAAAGGGTGTTGGGTGCTCTCATATTCTTTATCCCGGAAGAAACAAAATAAAGGGGGGGGGTCCTCCTTGATTTTGAGACTGACTTAAATGAATTAAGTGAATTCAGGAGATCCCACTGGAACACCCCTATTTTTTAGGTTTTGTTTTGCTTTTGTTCACCACTGAGGTATTGGAATTGATTCCTTTCCACAGAGGGGGAAAGAACCTTGGGGGTTGGAGGGACTAGCAGCTCAAGTGACTGTCGTGGACAGGAAAGAAAGGAAGAGCTTTTATCCAAGGGACATTATCCTCGCTGTTGGTGAGCACTCTGCTGGCATTGTGGAGGAGGTGATTTTGCATGCCGACCTCCTTCAATTCCCAGGAAGTCAGCACCATTACATAGAGGAGGAGCCCAAGGTTCAGAGAAGTCCAGTGCTTTGGCCAAGACCACACAGTGGGGAAGTGCCTGAGATTGGAACCATGTGTGATCTGACTCTATCGCCTGTGCTCTTGAACTTGGGCTGCTGGTTGATAACTTCACTGACCTGCAGTGACAGTGTGGGGTAGTGAATATCTGGGCTCTAGAGATGTGCCACCACCTGGACATTCACTTATGGGTGCTGTGGTAGGGAAAGTAGTTTAAATATCCAATAAGAAGTTGAGTTCAAGAATACAGAGGAACCTTTCTCAAAGTATGTTCCATGGGGCACTGGTCCCAACAGATCTTCAATGAAAGGGTTCCATGGTCAAATAACTTTGGGAAACCCTGGATATCATCTTCCTCTTTCACTTATTAATAGCTCTGAGGAGGATTCCTGCAGTGGAGCCCTCTGAGTATTAAGGAAGTTTTCCAAATGGAAATGGCACAGTACCATTTCTCATAGTCCAGTGATTCTAGGCAGTTGGTATTCTTATAGAGTCTGCTTTTGGTCAAACTGACCTTAACCTTCCAAACTTCTGGTTTGGGAGGTTTTGATTTTTGTTTTTTGATCTTCTTTGCTCTTGTGGGCATCTGTACCATGGTGGCAGTGGAGATTGGCTCTGATCTCTCAGATCACTTCCAACTTGAACGGTTTCTCCTTGGGTGGGGGTTGCTGCAAGGTGCTTTCTATAACCAGAAGGGGAGGAGCTGCAGGGGCCCTGAGGTGCCAGAGGAAGGTTGGTTGTGAAGTCTCTGTGCCCCTTTCCAAGACCGGGGGTGTGACTGAGTCCTGCTATGCGCATGCCCTGTTGACTCTGCCCACTGCACCTGCAGGCCTGGGGCAGGGCTGCTTTGGGGGTGAAGGTAGGCTGGCAGAATGGGGGCAGAGGGGGGAAATTCCTTAGCATTGTCCCCTCCCCAGGTCTCCTGGCCATCTCAGAGACCACAGTCCAGATAGCCTGGCATCCCAGGGACACCGAGCTGGGTTTTGGTGCTCAGTACAGGGCCATGAGCAACCTGGGTCCTGCACCCATCCCCTTTGCTCCTGTGGACCTGGGAGGGCAGAAACAGAGCTGGGCAGGCCTCCCATCCCCCAGAAGAGCAGCAGAGTGGGCTGGACCACCCACACTGGAAGGGGACAAGCCAGGGCCCAATCCTGGCTGTACTCCTGGGAGCTGTGACCTGGGCAGGTTGTAGACACCTCAGTGTCTGTCTCTCCTTATCTGCACACAGGGAGCCCAGGGCCAGCCCTGGCTCATGGGCTGTGAGAATTAGAAGAGAGAGGTCACGAGATGCTAGGCCTGGCTCTTAGTCACCAACGTCAGCCAGCTTAGTGCCAATCTACAGCATGCCGGGAATCCTGCCAGTTGGGTCCCACCTTGTCATTTGCTGGCCCTCTGTTAAGATGGGACACATCCTGCCTCTGTCATTGGACATTGACAGTTTATTGCCTCTACCTGACTCCTGCCCACAGCAGGAGAGGGGCAGGTTGGGGGAGGTGTGGGGAGGGACAGAGAGCACCCAGCAGATCAAGCCAGTGACCTGCGAGCCCAGACTGCTGTTCCTGGGGTTTGTCTATGAGTTCTGAACTGGACACCACAGCACCCATGCAGGAACCAGCGAGATCTGTCAGTTGGAGGTCTGAGGTCATATAGGTGGAGAAAACCTGGGCATGAATAATGTCACCCGGTCAGACCGTGCAGGGAACGCTTAGAGGACAGCGATAGCTTCTGAGGGTGTGTGTGTGTGTATACACGCGTGTGTATGTGTGTGTCCCAAGCAGACAGGTGGGAGTGGAGAGGTACTTAGTTGCATCATGTGACAGAGACACAGACTGATGGTGGGGACCCACAGAGGATTGGGTTTCAGTGCATGACAGTTAGAAAACAGCCATGCATATGCCAAGGCCACCCCTTTCAGTGTCCCAGGTTGGGGTCCTGGTGTAAAGAGAGGTCACTGGCAAGGCGCCCCAGGATCTGTGGGAAACAGAGTCCTCTGTTCTGGAAAGGTGGCCCTGGACAGGTCCCTGTTCTCTCTGGTTTTCCGCTTTCTCCACATTGTCTCTGTGTGTCTGTGTCTCTGTGTGTTGGGTGTTTCTCCCAACTCCAAGGGTGGTGACTGGCAGAAGGATGGGGCTCTCGCTGGGGCAGAAGCCGATGGTGCCCCTACTTCACAGATCCTCCCCACAGTGTGGGACACCCATTCTCTAGCTGCATTCTCTAGTTCTGGGTTGCTAAGGGCTTGCATCTGCTCCCTTCTGGGGGCTTCAATGACACCCACCCACCTCTGTTATAGATAACCACTGACTGGATGGGTATGAAACTTAGCCCCCTGGCTTGCCCACCCACCAAGCTCACGTGGAATCACAAAGATGCTCCTCTCTTTGTGAGGAGGGACCACTCACCTGGCCTGGGGACCTCCGCTCTGAGCTTCAGCCATGTCTTGCTCCCTGAGCTGCCTCAGCCCCACAGAGCACTGGGAAATCAGAACATCTTTACAACATTAGACTTTGGATCTTTCCCTCCTGGACCCACCCCTGCTTTATGCCCAGTTGTGCCTGAGCTGTCAGAGCCTTCCCCATTCCCCAACGCAGGCAGGTGAAAATTTTAGCACCCATCATCTCTTTTTTTGGTTACAAATTTCCTTTGGCAAGGATGACCTTGACAGTTGAACCTGTTTATGGAGTAGGACTCACGGAGTCAAGGTGCTTGTACTCTTCGTAGTCAGATGCTGAGCATTTTGGAAAGAATATTTTTAATTTTGGAAAATTTCAAGCATTCACAAAAATGGAGAGAATGATGTCACCATCCCCTTTGTCCCATCCCCAAGCCAGGGCATGGAGCAATCATTAGCTCTTGGCTGATGTTCTCCTGGCTGGTAAGCAAACCCCAGACATCTTGCCGTTCCATTTGTAAGCACTTTGGTGTTTATTCTAAAAGATATGGACTCTTTAGAAGTTGGACCACGTGATCACAACTGTAAAATTTAAATGAAATCCTGGTGTCCACTGAGGCATATTCATGCTCAGTGTTCTGCTGTGCATTTAGAAACCACTCATGTCCCAGAAAATACATTAGGGATCAGGAACATCTGTTTTTACTCCAGCTTTACTACTCACTAAAGTATCTAGTCCATGTTCAAGTGTCTCTGATTGTCTCCCAAATGATTTTTTGGAATCAGGATCCAGGCATGGCTGGTGAATTGCATTAGGCAGCCCCGGGCAAGCTGTCTAGCTTTGCCCTGGCACCTCTCTCACCCTCACCCCTCCCCTGAGCACGGTGCCCACTCCAGGATCTGTAGAACATCTGGGAGGTTCTTCTGGTGCAGAAGGTGGGGAGCAGGCTACAACGATCCCGCAGTTCCCACCCTGGACTCCTTTTTCTGTTTGGCTTCTCTCTCCAACTTCCTATACTGAAGCAGGGAATCACCAAACAGGGCTTCTCAGACGGTCCCTCCCCAATGCCCGGGTGCACAGCCTAACACTTCAGAGCTGGCGCAGGAGTCCACCTGCCTGGATTCAAATCTTGATTCTGCCACTTAATAGCCATGTGGTCTTGGGTGAGTTATTTGAACTCTCTGGGGCTCAATTTTCCCTTGCGTAAAATGGACTAATAGTACCTGGGAGTTGCTGGAGGGTTAAAGGAGTTTGTGCATGGAAGGTGCCGAAGGCTGTAGCTGGAATCATGGTCATTGTGCACTCTCAAGGGTCACTCATGCTTTTCTGTCTTGCAGGTTCAATGTGATGTGCACTGCAAGGTCATATGCATGGTTGGGTCAAGACTGTGGAGGTGAGGGGCTATGCGGGAAGCCATCCGTGAACTGTGCATAAACTAAAGTGATGTTGAAGCCATTAGGCAAGAAAGCCTGGTATCAGGAACCCCCAGCAGAAACCCCACTGGTGTGAAAATGCTTGGTTCATGTGGCGTCCTGTCTAGCTTTGCCTCAAGTTGTAGCATAGCCCCAGAGATGGGAATGACCAGTTGGAGCCACACAGCTTCCCAGCTGTGTGGGTGTGGCTTGCCAAATGCCAATCAACCTGTTTGCTGCAAGACCTCCCCACACCAAGAACCAAGCACGGAATCAAGACTCCTTTTGCTGAAACCTTATCCCTGCCTTTGATGTCTTCCCCCTTCAATAAAGAATCGGAGACTTTTTTCAGAAGTTCAGTTCCAACCCCCATCAGGACTGGAAGACCCAGCAGGCATTCATCTTTTAATCTTATTTCTGGCTCTGTCTTAATTTCTTTCTGATTATTTTCAGACTGTTTATTTCCCAGGCAGCTCACACCTCCTGGGCAGAAACCTAGCCTGTTGGGGTGCTGTTCCCCTTGCTCTTCAGGGCTCCGAGAGCTGCCCAGTTTGTACTTTATCCTAGGGCAAAGGAGAGTCTCAAATGCCACAGGGAGAATGGTAACTCAATTACTTTTGCACTTTAGAAGAATCCCCTGGCTGTTATGGCTGTTATCTTCTTGAGAGATGTGTTGGGCAAGCCTGCCGTGCACCCTGGGGCTGGGCATTGAAGAAAGTGCTGGAGCAATTATGTTTAAAATAAGGACTTAGAAAAGCCCACTGATTTTGGTGACAATAAGGTCAATGACAGTAGTCTCAGAGGCAGAGATTTCAGTGGGTAAGGAAGTGGAGACTCATAAGGAGAGGACAGAAAATCCACAGCTAGAGGGAGGTAGGGGTCAGGATGGTACTTTTAAAACTGGGAGAAAATTAAATACAACACATTCTCACATTTGCTAAGTTTAAATGAGCAGAAATGTTACTGTGGTGGGAGATTCTAAGGGGTCCCACTAACCCTTCTCTTTAAGAGTGGGCGGGACCTGTGACTCATGTCTACTGGAGAGCTTGGTGCAAGGAGATGGGTGGTGGCTTCTGTCATTATGTTGCTATGAAGACTGCCTCTTGCTAGCAGATGTGCTCTGGAGAGCTGGCTTTGAAGAGGTTGATGGGGCCTAAGAAGCCAGGAAGTGACAGCAGCCTCTGGGGCCTTAGGCAACTGACACCTGATTGCCAGAAAGAAGCTGGGGCCCTCAGTGCCAAAGCTTCAAGGGAATGAATTGTGCCATCAGCCTGAGTGGGCCTGGAAGTGGATTCTTTGCCATTTGAGCCTCCAGATGAGAGTGCAGCCCGGTTGCCACCTTGACTGCAGCCTGAGAGACCCAAGGCAGAGGACCTGCCTGGGCTGTACCCAGATCCAGACCACAGGCATTGCTTGATAATAACTGTGTGTGGTTTTAGTCATTAGGTTTGGATTTTGCAGAAATAGGTAAGTAAGACAGTACCACTTTCTGTTTAGGTCCACTTTTAAAAGCAGAGGTAATAACATGCAGTGAAGTGTCTAAGCGCTCCTAGGTAGGGTAATTTTTACACAACCACGTCATCATCTCCCAGACTAGGACACAGAGATGCCCTGTGCCCCAGAAGACTGCCTCATGCCCTGCTTAGTCAGTAGTGCCGTTTCCTAGGGCAATCAGCTGTGCTGACGTTTGTCACCATTAGTTTTGGATGCCCATCCTTGAAATTCATATCAATAGAACAAAGTTCTTAAAGTTTGCCTCTTTGCTGTTAGAGATTCATCCATGTGTTAGATGTAGATGGTTGTTCTTTTATATTGTTCCTTTTGAATATGTATACTATAATTTAATTACCTGTTCTATTATTGATGGACATTTGAGAAGTTTCAAGTTTGTTATGAATAAAGCTGTCACCAAAAACTCTTGTACTGCCGGGCGCAGTGGCGCAAGCCTGTAATCCCAGCACTTAGGGAGGCTGAGACAGGAGAATCGCGAGTTCAAAGCCAGCCTCAGCAATGGCGAGGTGCTAAGCAACTCAGTGAGACCCTGTCTCTACATAAAACACAAAATAGGGCTGGGGATGTGGCACAGTGGTCGAGTGCCCCTGAGTTCAATCCCCGGTACCAAAACAACAAAACAAAACAAAAAAAACTCTTGTACCTGTCTTTTGGTGGACATTCACTCATTTGCGTTGGGTATGTATCCAGGAATAGAATGTTGGGTTAGAATATATGCATGTGGTTCTCTTTACTAAATCTGGACAAACCCTTTTTCCAGTGTAGTCACTTTGCTATCCTTCTACCAGCAATATGGAAGAAGCTGAGTCCCCAAACCCATCAATGTTAGCAGTCTGTCTTTTTAATCGTAGGCCTTTTAGCACGTTGTGGAATCTTATTATTTATGTTTCTCTAATGACTAATGATGCTGAACACATTTAATGGCCTTTTTTTTTGGTACCAGGGATTGAACCCAGGGGTGCTCAACCACTGAGCCACATCCCCAGCTCTTTTTATTTTTTATTTTGAGACAAGGTCTCACTAAGTTGCTTAGGGCCTTGCTAAGTTGTGATCCTCCTGCCTCAGCCTCCTAAGCCACTGGGATTAGAGGTGTGTGCCACTGTGCCAGGTTTAATGGCCATTTGGACATCCTCCTTGGTGCAGTGGCTGCTCAAGTCCTTTGCCCGTTTTAAATTAAGGAGTCTATCTTTTCCTTACTTATTCCTAGGGGTTATTCACATATCCTTGCATATGAGACCTCTGTCAGATATTACATATTTCAAAATATTTTCCCCTGTCTTTGGTTGGCATCTTCACACTTGTGATGTGTTTGATAACCAGGAGTTCTTAATTTTAATAAATTCCAACTTCTCAATCTTTTTGTTTATGGTTATTGTTTTTGTGTGCATGTCCAGTTTAAGAAATCTTTACTTATCTCAAAGTAATAAAGATATTTTTCTTATTTTTTATAAGCTTGTTTTAATTTTAAAATTTAGATCTAGGACTCATTTAGAATTAATTTTTATGTTTCTTATTTTTTATAAGCTTGTTTTAATTTTAAAATTTAGATCTAGGACCCATTTAGAATTAATTTTTATGTATGATACAAGGGAGGAATTTAAGTTTATTTTCTTTTCTATGCCAATATCCGATTCCTCTGGAACAATCTATTGAAAAGAACATTCTTTCTTCACTGAATTGCAGTTGGGCCTCTGGCATAGCTCAAGTGACCATGTGAGGGTCTCTTTCTGGGCTGTATTGTTCCATTGGTCTATTTGTCTATTTTTGTATTAAAACTATGTTTTCTGAATTATTGTTTCATACAAGGTCTTGAAGTCTGGTCATTTTAGTTCTCCAACTTTGCTTATCTTTGAGCTTTTCTTGGGTCTTCTAGGTCCTTTGAATTTGCATATGAATGTTAGAATTAACTTGTCAATTTCCTCTCAAACAAATCACTGGAATTTTGAATGTGATTCTATTGAATCTATATATAAATTCTGGAGAAGAATGACCGCTTAACACATCGAGCTTCCCAATCTATGAACATAGCATATCTCTTCATTTACATAGATCTTCTTTAATTTCTTTTAATAGTTCTGTAGCTTCCAGCATTCTTCTTTTTTTGTTTGGTACCGGGGATTGAACTCAGGGGCACTCGACCACTGAGCCACACCCCCAGCCCTATTTTGTGTTTTATGTAGAGACAGGGTCTCACTGAGTTGCTTAGTGCCTCGCCGTTGCTGAGGCTGGCTTTGAACTCGCGATTCTCCTGTCTCAGCCTCCCAAAGTGCTGGGATTACAGGCGTGTGCCACTGCACCTGGCTCAGCATTCTTCTTCTTTCTGGACATTACCCCTCTAGCTCCCATTGCCTTTCGGTGCTGGAAAGATTAAGCTTGCAAATTCAGGATACCTCAGTCACTTCCATGACTTCCAATTCATAAGTTCTGTTCTTTGTGGCCTCTGCTGAGGTATAGGTTGTCCTGCCTGGTCTTTCAGTGGTGGGCACTGTCCCCACTTTTATTTGTTTTAAAGCGACAGTCGCATACAGTCCACATTGCACATCTGGCCACTGCACCCCCCTGGAGCGCATGGGTATGAAGGGCTCGGCCTCCGGGCACAGTTTCCAGCCAAATTTACACTGTGGCTCCATGCTGTCTGCACAGGGGACATCTTTAGGGGACTTTCAGTCTCTTCAAGTTCCAGCCTGGGATTTGAGGAAGTATCCCAGCTCTTTAATTCCTCTTAACTAATCTGTGGTATTTGGTCCCCACACAACCTTTGAGGGACTTAGACAGCAGAGGACAGAGGGCCAGGCCCTAACCCCAGCCTGAGGCTAAACTCTCTCTCTTGTTTCTCCTCTTTCCCTCTCTGATTTCTTCCCTCCCTCTCTTCTTCTCAGGACCTCTTATAAACCTAAGACGACACTTAAAAGTTCCTGAGGTTAACAAGTAAGTCATTGCAACGAGATAAACTTGAAATTTAAGCCACATTGTTTATTTTCCTCTGTGGTGTGGATAAGACAAACCACATACCAGAACCTGTGGATACTGGGCTGAAGGTGTCTCCACCTCCCTGTCCAGGGAAGGTGGGAAGACCCAGTCCAGGTCCCATGGAAACCTTCGGGGACATCCTTGTTCCTTAGGCAGTGGGGGTAGGGGAGGAGCACGGAAAGGCACAGAAGCATCCCCAGCCACCCTGGGAGGGGAGGCCACCTTCCACCTTCACTGTATACCACTCAATTCTGGAACATACTGGGTTCTGAACTTAATGACATTCAAAGGCCTATGGTCTAGGCTAAGCTTCAATCTGAGTCTCCAGTGAGGTCAGGATTTCCTCTAACAGAGAAACCCTGAGCAGCACCAGGGAGCATCTTTGGAAGGGTGGGTAGGGTTCAGAGACTGAAGGACATGAATCCTGGATATCAGCCTAGCATCTTTTAGGAAAGAAACCACTGGGGAACATTTCACTCAGTGCCACCACATGTGTGGCTTGGAGGGGACAGCTGGGGAAGGGCTGCCCTATATGAACAAGGTGGGGGTGGGGAGAGCTGGAGGAGAGAGTAAAGCTGGACTCCAACCTGAGTGAGTCACAGCCTGCTACTCGGAGGACTCCT
Source organism: Xerus rutilus (assembly GCA_028644305.1). NCBI lineage: Eukaryota > Metazoa > Chordata > Mammalia > Rodentia > Sciuridae > Xerus > Xerus rutilus. The sequence continues at coordinate 10,610,564 of CM053399.1, forward strand.
TGGGCATGTATGCCACATTGTCATAGGCAGGGGGCGGGGAGGCTGCCGGGCTGGGGATGTTGAAATCTGTGCTGAAGGCGTTCGGCAGGAAAATCACAGACTGCGAAGAAAAAGAATACAGTCCTGGAGGGCTCTGGAGCCTTCAGGGGATGTTACAGTAGTGCCCTCTTGTGGGCACTCTGAGAACAGCACTCTCGAAGCGAATCCTGCAAGCGTTACCCGCAAGCTCCGGGAACTTATCATTCACTCAACTAATACTTCAGAAAAATATTTGCTGGTGCCACCCACGATCCAGACACTGGGAGCACAGCAGTGAGCAAAGCAGACAAAAGTCTCATTCTCTAGGAGCTAACCTTCCCGTGTGTTCTCTCCAGATTGTCCCTGTCCTGATTGAGGGCTTCCAGAGGAACTGCCTGGGCCATAGCTCTGGCCTCCAGCCCCCTGCGTTGGGCAAATCCTCTGGAATGTTTTCCTGAACCCAGCTCCCTCCCCTGCTCAAGGCCTTCGGTAGCCTCACACCCAGGCAGCAATCCTTACCCGGTGCGCTTCCTTTCCTGCCCAAGCAGCCTTTGCTCTAGCTGGTTCCTCGACCTTGATTGCCCCCTGTCGCTCCCTTTTTGACTTCTCTGTCCTCCATTTTCTCGGAAAATAAGCTCAACTTCCATCCCAGCCATGCTGCCCCTTCTGATGCCCGTGTCTCCCTTATAGTCTGTGAACTCCTGGAGAGTCCCCCAATCCAAGCCCCGGCTTTCAGCTCAGCACCCAGGCTCAGCGCAGCCGCACAAGCAGCTGGTCCGCGGTGCTGGCGCCCTCCTGTGGCCACGAGTTGAACTGTCCCATCTTTGTCCGCGTGTGAGGGCTTCTTTGGGTCCCCTGATGTCTTTAAGAATGGGACGGTCATGGCCACGCAGTGCCCCGACGTTGCTTCCCAGAGGGAAGCGAGAGAAGGCTGGAGAGAGACGCTTCACTGCCCACAGCCCTCTCTAGAGGCCCATATGTGACTTGGCATGGGGTGGGAGTACTCACCGCGTTGGCTTGGGCGCGTGTGGCTTGGCACCCAAAGTGGGTGGCAATGACTGCGATGAAGAATTCTAGGATGGTGAAGATGGTGAGCACTGCCAGGTAGCCCCTGCCCACATCCTGGGGACCAAAGCTCATGATCAAGCTAAGCCAAGAGTTCTGTGATAAGCACCTCCCACCCCAGTGAGAATAGCCATTGCAAGCTTGCCTGGAGGTGTCAGCTGTGTCTAGAGCTGGTCTTCCTGCCACCAGTCCTGCACGCCCTTCACCCTACCAGGCTGCCTCCCTGTTCCCCCCGAGGCCCTTTTGTGGGGTAGGTCATGGGGTCAGCTGATCTCTCAGGACTGACAGGCCCATCAGTACCCTGGGGCTGCAGACTCTCACTTCCCTTCCCCTCCAGGGTGTGGCGCTAACCATTCTCCACGTTTACCACTCCTGGGGGCATATGGCAACACACCCAGTTAGTGACACCAAAATCCATGAGCAGAATGGCCGTCCCAGCAAAGGCTGCCATAGCACTAAGAATGTTGGTCCCCAGGCTGCTCCGCACCTGTAGGATGGGGAGAGAGAGGCAAAGAGGAGAAAGGACAAGGGCCGCAGCTGCCACACCCAGCGTCCTCCACCCTGCCTCCAAGGCCATGGCATCATGGCAACAGTGGCCACGCTGCCCTGTGCGTGGCTGTTATTCTTGATTGTTCTCCTTTCCTCTTCTTCCCTGGGGCCTCAGGAGGATGCCCTGCTGCTTTTTTCCTTGGGGAAGCCGCTAGGGAGAAGGGCCTGGTTGCCTTCGTGGCCCCCCTGGGCGGGGTCTGCAGCAGGCCTCTGCCTCTGCCTCTCTCTTACTATGCAAAGAGCTCAGGTGGAGGCCGTTCTGAGAACTGTCCACCCACCAAGGCCCAGCATGGCTGCCTGCTCTCCGAGGGCACCTTCGTGTATCTTTCTCTGAGTGACCATGAGCATCGCATCCCTGGACGCTTTCTACCCTGGACTGTATTTGGAAGTGTGTCCTGGCTCCTCCTGTCCCGCCCATGGGCACTTCATGTCTGCTTGCCTGGGGTCGCCCTGTCTCTGAACTTAGCAGATGCCCAGGAAATGCTTGTTGAATGAGCCAAATGAGTGAGTGGTGGGAAGGGGCGGAGCTGAGTGGAATCCAGCCTTGGTCCCATCCAGCCCTGGGCCCCTACCTCCATTCACACTTACCAGGCAGCTGGTGTGGTTCTTCTCGGCTGCCACAGAGAGGGACCCAGAGATGATGAACTGTGGGAAAGATAGGGCCCAGTGAGACTTCAGCAGGGCCACTGTTCAGGGCCCGTTTTGCCAGGGCCCTGTGAAGAGGCCACAGGTACCAGGGAGAGGGCAGCAGCTGCTTCCTGGCCACCAAGCTGTCCTTGGGGTCTCTCTCAAGGGTCTGTCCAGGGAATCTGTTTCTGAAAAGAGGTCTGTAAGGGTCTGTCCAGGGAATTCAGGCCAGTGCTTACAAGGTAAGTGTTCTCACTGACATCATATCACAGCTTCATGAGGGAGGCGTTGTTTTTTTTTGTTTTTTTTTTTAAACATTCACCTATCCAGCATTTACTAAGCAGCAGTCATGTGCCACGAACATGATAGCTGGAGAAGATGGATGGGATCCCTGCTCTGCTCCCATGGGGCTTATGTTCTATTTGGGCGCCATGGATACTTCACCAACACTGGAGAAAGTTAGGGGGAGTAGTGATGAGGAGCCCCTGGGGGTACTTGAGGTTGGAGGACAGGACAGGAGAGGCTTCTGAGCTGCCATAAGGGATGCAGAGTTTGTGGGGTGCAGAGGCCGGCTCCAGGGATGGCTCCTGATGGACCTTCGTCATGGTGCCCATGTGTAGGGTAGTTGTCTCACAGTGGATCTAGGCTGACTCTGTGACTGGCTGGTGTGTTGCCCTGTAGGGCAAGTCCGTGGGGCCTGCTGGTGTGTTGATGTGGGAGTGGGGGAAGAGAAGAGTCTAGAATGACCTGGCATGTTTTTAACTTTGGCAACTGGATGGATGGAGGTGTCTTTTGCCAAGATGAGGGGAGGAATAAGCTTGGAAACGGGGCAGGAATTGAGTGGAGTTTTGCTATGTGGAGTTGCCTCCTCAGCATCAAGTGGATGAGTCAAGATGGCACTGGATTTACAGTCCAGCTCCCAGGGCTGGAGACCAACAAGGAGCTGAGCCCCAGAGAGAGGCAGTGACTAGCACAGGGTCACACAGAGAAGAAGTCCCAGCTGGAACTGTATTCCAGCTGTCCTGTCTCCTTCTGTACCAGTGAGGACTCCTTTGAGCCTCTGAGAAAAGCTACGTGTGTAGCAACGTGTAGACCCAACATAATGATTAAATCTTGGCTGTGTAAATCCTGCCTGGGTCTCCTAACCCTGATGTCTCCTGAGATTGAAAAGCAGGTTCTCATTTTGATTTTTCCCTTGCACCATGTGTGAAGTCCTTATGAGGCATGTTGTGTGACAGAGCCTGGTGGGAGGGCGCTCAGAGAAGAAAGTGACACCTTTCTTCCTGTTGTGATTTCTCCTCAGAGACTCTCCAACTTGCCCACATTTTCCTCCAACTTTGGGTCACTTTGGACCATTAAGAGCTAGAGCTTGTCCCTAGGCATGGCCAGGTGACTGTCCTACTCTAGAAATGGTGTGTCAGCCATTTTGGCCTCTCTGGACCCCATTTTGGGGGGTTTTGGGCTCTTGCTAGAGGCAGCCTGGACAGGGGAAGAAAGCCACTGTGCCTGTTCGTTTCTCTAGGAGGCCTTCATGCAAACCTTACTCTCCATAAGAGGAATCCTCAAAAATGACAGTCACCATTAGATGCAGAACTTGAGGGCTGGTCACCGGCTCTGGTCTGCATTATCTCTTGATTTCTTCAGCAAACTATGGAATAGTCAGGGCTGTATCTAGGAACCCAGTTCTTAGATGAGGAAGTTGAGGCTTGAATTTCAGTGGCCTGCCTAAGGGACTTCATGATAACAAGCAGCGGGACTGAGATTCAGACCCCACTGGTCTGACCCCAAAGCCTTTGCAAAGGCTCAAACAACACTGTTCACTTTGCAAACACTGAAATGCTCCCTTCTTATTGGAGATGATAAGGAGCCCCTCACCTGGTTCTCCAGCAAGGTGGGCAGCTGGCTGGTGGCTATAGTCAGAGGAATAGGCTCAGGGCTTTCTGAGCTGGTCAGACTCCCTGGGATGGAGCTGGGGGTGTAGTGGCACCCCCTCCTCCACAGAAAATCTTAATTAAGCTTTACTAGAAATCTACACCAAAACTGATCTTAGGACTATCTGCAAAAGAGTTTCTACCGAAGAATTAAATGTAGTTAAAGTTCCTATTTCTTGTTGCTGTGTCTTGCTTGGCCACTGGCCTGAAAGAGATCAGCACTACAGGTGCTGAATGCTCCCTTACTAGTTTTTCAAAAACATTTTTGGACTGTCTAGTGTAGTAACAATATACTGACTTATAAGTTTTTTTAACGGGAAGTGTCTGCAAATGGAAAGTGTAACAAGAAGGACAGATCCTTTCATAAGGCCTCTGGCCTTGGGCCTGAGCTTCACAGAGATGTTTACATTTCAGAGATAAGAGAAGATGTTACTAATTGGGCTCCATAGTAACAGCTGGCAGGGGGAGGAAAGAGGGGGGAGAAGAAGCTCTCCCTGCCTCAGGTGCTGTCCTTGAAGTGTTAACTTGCCCAGAACAGTAAAAGAAAAGGCTGCTTTTGGGTGAACTTCTGCAGATTATGAACTTTTGAGCCCCTCCCCTTACACACCGGGTATGAAGTTCTGAAGCTGCCTGAACTCAGGGTTCAGGGGAATTAATTGATTACAGCAAAAGCTGTACCCTCTGAACCAACTGCCGTCAAATAAACCTCCTTCCTGTTTCCTATCCTGTGTCTTGCCTGGTCTGTTCCTACAACAGGGAAAGGCTGGGTCTTGGCTCTCAGAGGGAGCCAAGGGGTTTCTTCTGCAGGTGGGGTTTGGATGCAGGATGAGCCTTAGGCTCCAGGTGACACAGGTGTTAGGATGTGGCCATGCCCTTCAGCCCATCCTTTTTTGGTAGCCTTCTCTGGCTCTTTGCTCTGGAACTTTCCATACATAGGAACAGATCAGGCTCAGGTTTGGGGTCATGAATTATATTCGGGCTCTGGTTCTTGTAAGAAGTGCTTTAGGCTCCAGCTAGGAGGAAATGAGCCCAGGACAATCGTGGGGGTGGGGGGGAGGGGGACAGGTGAGACTGGGTGGGGCCTTCTCTTATGGTTCTGCACTCACGCAGGCTCCTCCCCAGAAGGGGACGCCGCCTTCGATGAAGAGCATCCCGAGGTGGCCGCGGCGGACCATGAGCAGCACGCTGCCGAAGCCCAGGTGGATGAGGCCGATGAGGATCTGCGCGGTCTGCGGGAAGCAGCGAGGGCTCAGCCCGGGCCGCCGGCTCTATGCCGCCCCCTGCCGGCCCAGGAGGAGAGCGCGGCCGGCCTTTGTGCACCCGGTTCCTGGCAGCGGCCGGCAAAGGAACTCAGATTCCGTTCTTTTGAGGCGACATCATTATAACAACCATAAAAGACAGTTTTAAGAGAAAGCCAGCTCCCTGTAGCCACGGGATTTCCAGGACAAAGATCCCAGCGGGCTGCCTCTGCTTTGTCATCTGATCCTTGGTTCTGGAGCATCTGGGTTCTGTTGCTATCTGGGTTTCCTGTTCTCAACTTGATGGCTCCCAACATTCTGCAGGGATGGCCTCACTTACCCTTCCTGTCCCCTGCTGTCTGCAATAGACATCGCCTTGAGCATCTTTCACATTTCGCCCTCCATCCTTCATCCATCCCAGTTTGGGTGGGGCATGTCCATAGAAGGCAATGCCTCATCCCATCCCATCCAAGTAAACATGCGCCTAGCTGTAGCCAAGCACGGGGTTTCGCTGCTTTGCTCCTGGGTTCTGCCTAAGACCCCTCACGCTGCTGGTGGAGCTCTCTGAATCTCTTCTGGACAGCTGCCTGATTCATGAATCCTTCTTTGCTCAAATAAACTGTTGAATTGGATTTGTTTAAAGATTTTCTTTTAAGCAACACAGAAGTGTGTATCTGTCCACGCACCCAATATTTTATTCCCTCCCAGAGAACAATATCTCAACGACCATCTGACACTGGAATAGAGCAGAAAGGTCATCCTTCATGTCCGTTGCAGGAGTTGGCTCTTGTCTACACCATCTGCATCCCATGTCCCTCTTCCTGTGCTCATTACATCCCAGCCCTGTCAACCTTTGCTCTCATCCTTGAACAAGCCACCTCCCTCCCACCCCAAGGCCTTGCATTTGCTGTCCCATTCACCTGCAGGACCCTTCCCCTTCCCCACCCCTTGGTCAGATCTTCCTTCCACTGGTTTCAACCTGACATTTCCGTTTTAGCTTCAAGGTTAACTCCTCAGAGAAAACTTCCCAGCCCTTGCTTGTGTTGCCCGTCCCCCACCATCCTCATCCTCATTAGCCTCTTTGGAGTTCTCGGAGGCATTATTTGTTCCGCAGCTTACTCTCTGTGGTCCCATGGGTTAAGGGGTCCTTGACTCTGGTCCCTTGTCTCAGTCCTCCATAAGCATCTGACCACGCCTGCTGCCCCTTCCCAGGGGTGCCTAAATGCTCAGGTGCTGGGCGCTTACTCCCTGCCGCGCACCTGTCCCTCAGATCTTCTGGAGTTGCTGTTCTTACCCCTAAAGCTTTGGGTTCTCCAGTCAGAAATGTCTCCACTGGACGCACGTCGGACTGTTGGGTGGCTCTGGGCGCCTGCGCCCCCAGCGGTGGCTCCTCGAACTGCACGATCCCTGGAGGCTGGCACATGGAGGGCTGTAGAATGGCGGGAGGCGGGCGGAGGCCGCTGGCGTTGCTGGGCGGGATGACCACAAATACCCCATTGCTGGCTGGTGGCGCGGGCGGCGCGGACATCGTGCTCAGGGCGCCTGGGAAACAAAGGCTCGGGAGATAATAATGGTACTGATGGTGGTTACACATTTGCATAAGGCTTCTTGTCCTTCCTTACTGAAGCCAGGATGCTGCCCAAATCTCTGATCATACTGAGGAAGCTGAAAATTAAAGAATGGTGGTAGGTCCCGGGTCAAGGGCTTACAAGTAGATAAGCCTGAGACTTGATTTCAGGTGTCTTTGATGTCAGAGGTTCTGATCTGAAACTCTTGTGCTATATTGTGTGAAAGGACCACCCCTGACCCTTTATTTTTTGCTACGTTCCACGTAGCATGCTGGGCAAGAGCTCCCCGGCGGAGCTACACTCTCAGCCCAAGTGGAACATTTTGAAAGAGCAGATACTTATTTTTTTTCCCAGGGAGGGTAAGTGACTTTCCCAAGAACACAGAGTTAGTGCAAGGTAGTTAGTGCTTAGCCACAGCGCCAGTTTCTTTACCCTTAGTTCAGGATTTGCTCTTCCCTTCCTGCCTCTCAGCCTGCAGAGGTTGAACTTGTGCAAATAATTCCCCTGGGTCGTTTCCTGCTGTGGGAGCCTTTCTCTTTGACCACAAAAGCAATTGTCATTATGTAGTCAAGATAATGGGGATTATGGAAACATTAGGTGTGGTTGGTTTGGGATTTTAGAGCCATTAGCCAGGTGTCAGGAGATGCGTTAACCAGGAAAGAACAGAGTGACCAATCTGCTGGATTATATATAAATATATATATAAATATAGTCAACCTTCTTGTTGGCTTTAGGAGCAGAGTTCAGCATTCAAGGCCAAGCTGAAGACACAAACAGGATTTTGGTCACCTCTCCTTGCGTCAGTTCCCTTGCCAGTAAAGTGGGGATAATAACACTGGTACCAGCCTCATAACAGCTGATCAAGGCCATCCCTTTTTTACACTGCTTTGGTACAACACTCTTTGCTGGAAATATTTTCTTTCCTTTTAGTATCAGGGATTGAACCTAGAGACACTCAACCACTGAGCCACTTCCCCAGCCCTTTTTATTTTTTATTTAGAGGCAGAGTCTTCTTAAGTTGCTTAGGGCCTTGCTAAGTTGCTGAGGCTGACTTTGAACTTGTGATCCTCCTGCCTTCACCTCTGGAGCTGCTGGGATTACAAGCATGTGCTATTGCACTCAGCTCCTGAAATATTTTCTTAAACATAATATATGTGCACATTTGCATATGTGTGCATATATAACGTATTATATATATGTACGTATGCCAGTTGCTTAAAATGAACAGGAAGTGTGCGTTTCCAGTGTTCTTTTTTTTTTTTTTTTTGTACTGGGGATTTAACTCAGGGGTACTTGACCCCTGAGCCACATCCTCAGCCCTATTTTGTGTTTTATGTAGAGACAGGATCTCACGGAGTTGCTTAGTGCCTCGCCGTTGCTGAGGCTGACTTTGAACTCATGATCCTCCTGTCTCAGCCTCCCTAAGTGCTAGGATTACAGGCATGCACCACTGCGCCCAGCTATTGCACATGTCCACCAGCAGGCAGCCGGCTTGTAGACCATGCAGCAAATTCTGTGCAGTCCTACCAAAGCCCTCACCTGCTGGGTCTGCCCGCCATGCTGGGGTCACTGTGTTTGCCAGACTGATGTTTGTCCTTTACTCCTTGGAGTAATTGTTCTAAGATGCTAGGTGTTCCCAGATCTCAAATTAAAAACCAATGGGGATGAACACTTCTGCAGACTACCTTTCTCCAAGGAGGTCCATTAAAGATAAAACATGTTCTCACCTTCATCTAGAAAGGATATTTTAACAGCAGCAAGGCAGGAAGGACATTTTAGAATAAAAGGACAAAAATCTTTAAATAGAGCAGACTTAACTCAGGAAGCCTCACTACTCTGCCTGCGTAGTTGTCATTTCATGGGGACGGTTGAAATCTGCGTCCAAGACCCCCGGTGAGTTTTGGGTGCCTCTGTGGACCTTCCCTGGGGTCAGGAGGGCTCTGGGATCCCTTCAGGGCTGAGCCACCCAGAAGGAAGTACAGGCATAATTAACAACACCTCTCCCTGGCGGGTGGTGAGAAATCTGATAAAACAGGGACCTTGTGATTTCCAGGAGAAGAGACAACACCTGCAAAAATAGGCTCTCTGCCCACAGGCAGGTTAGGTGGCAATCACAAGCAGGAAAGTGTCACAGAGTTTCTTCTCTCCCTCCCCACCCTCCGCAGCCCTAGGTGAGGGAGGAAACTGCTGCTGCTTTCCAGAGCCACCTGGTCTGTGTGCCATCCTAACCAACCAACTCTGTACCCCCAACACTGCTGCATGTGTGGCAGGGACAAGCAGGTGGAGAAGAGGGAAAGTCACAGTCCTCCTCTCCAGGAGTTTACATGGCACCCCCTGCCCTGGTACAGAGACAAAGAAAACACTCTGGCATTGACAGGCATGTTATCAACCACGGAAGGATCAGCTGTAGTGACAGCAGCGACAGTCCCTTGTGTGCACAGCCCTTTGCAGTTGACAAAGTGCTCACACAGACCCTTCCCACAGCCCTGTGGGGTGGGTGTGATGTGCCCATTTTGCAGTTGGGTAAATCGAGGGCCAGAAGACCTGTGTGTGAGAGTGGACCAGGCCGTGGGCCTTGGAGGCTGACATGCGTGTCAGAGATGTTCACACTGAGGTTTCAGCTGAGACCCGACGCTAGGTGAGCAGAGCCACCAATACCCTAGAGGGAACTGCAGAGAGGAGGTGGCTGGGAACCTGCCAGGTGACTTTTACACCCTCCCCATGGGGTGGGAGTGGGATGGAGAGCAGATTTGGGGAGAGAATAGTTAGAATGCAGGGAGGAGGGGGAAGCACCTTCATCCGCCTCCAGACAGGACAGAGAGGCTGGCTGTAAGGAGGCTGTGGGGAGAAATTCCTATGTAGGCCCCAAGTGTCGGACCTGCTGGACTCTGGAGTTGAGCAAGGAGGGTTTTTTTTTGGGGGGGGGGTGCACAGGCGAGACAGCCTCAGTGATGGGCATCTCTGCAGAACCCGGGAAACACCCTTGTGGAGGAGTCCCGGCCTTAGGAGGTTTACCAGCCCAGAACAGCCCCAGGCAAGTACAAGCCCTGTCTCCTTTCCCACCATCCAGCCTCTCAGATGCCACCCGAGCCAGCTGGGGAGCAAGGGAAGCTGGTGGGAAAGGGAGGATTAACCATGCAACACTCTTCTCACCTGTGACACAACACAGGCCTGGACACTCTGAGGCTGTTTGGCCCCAGAGCAGCCAGAGAAGCCCTGGGACTGCCCCCAGTTTCCCCTTCTACAGTCACTGTGGGTTTCAAAAGAGAATAATGCCCTTCTTGGCACAGTATCTGGCATGCAGGAGGCTTTGGATACCTGCAAGCTTCTACTGTGGTTGGTGACCTTGGGAGTAAATTCTGTCACTATCCCCTTTTGCAGAAGAGGAAGCCGAGGTCAGAGGCAGGCAGCGAGAGGCTGCCCATGGTCCTGGCCGAGCTGCAGCTGAGCAGCCAGGGCTTGCCTTAGGAGCCGCTCTGGGCATCCTCTTTATTTTCAGGCTGGAGCTTTTGCCTAGGGAGGTGCTCCAGCTGGAAGAGAGAGGCTCTAAGTGGGGCATCTTGGACAAAATGCACAGGAGCACATCTGGGCTGCACAGCTGGGAGAGGCAACTTCATGTGGTGGTCAAGCCACCAGCCCTGGGGTCAGCCTGGGAAGCGTCCATACTATCACCATGTGAGCTTAACAGGCTAAGTGACTTTAGACGAGTGGCTTAACCTGCAGGGCCTCAGTTTTCCCATCTGTCAAGTGGGTGGGTCTGGTGTTGGTCAGGGGTGAGGTGCTCCCTCACCGACAGCCGTGCTCCCAGGCCCCATCATGTCATCAGTCAGATGGGAATTTGCTCTTTCTGCCTGAGTGTGACCCTGAGGCATCAGGCCACCAGGAGGCTGTCCTGGGCTCCTTGATATCAGCCCTTCTAGGACAGCCCGGAACTGTCCCCCAGACCTGGGAAGGAGGGCAGCACAGGCCACCTGGTGGGGGAGGCAGGCTCCACCCTGATGGACTGTGCCATGCCCACCACTGGCCCTCAGCAGGTCCTGCGGCACTCTACTCCGCTGTCTCCCCCAGAAGGCGGGTGGCAGGGACAGCCCCTGACCCACCTGGGTCTCCATATCCCCATCTACAAATGAGGGTGAGACGACATTTGGCCTGAAGCCCTGCCGCGTCCTACCCTTTCTCTAGGAGAAGGGGCAGGGCAGGAGGCCTGTGTCTGGGTTGAAATCATCTCTCTGGCCAACTCAGGATGGTTTGGGGTGGAGGGTAAGGTTTCCTTGAGAGGATGGCTAGGGCCTGGGTTCTTGGGGGATACCTGAGTCACCTTAGTCCCTGGCTTTGAGCAGAGAAGACAGATGTCCCTCCTTTACCCCTACCTGCCCGTGCAGAAGGGCCAGAGGGAGGCCCTTCAGTGCCAGGGGAGCTGGAGACCCACAAGGCCCAGCCTTCTCTGTCCAGTGGTCTCTTCCTCTCCCTCCCCGGGAACCCCATGCCCCCGCTTCCCCATGCCCCCTATCATGCCTTGGGTCCAGGGACCAGGGCCAGCCTCCAGGAGGGGCGGTGGGTACTCACCGGGCTGCCAAGGCTGCTGTGCTGGCCGCTGGCTCCCTGCTGCCTCTGTTCTCCTGCATTCACACATTTTTGTGTGAGATTCTTTGCTATTCGTGTGGGGCTTGGAAATCACTCTGATTTCTGTGAGCTGCGCCTCTGGGAAGCGATCAAATCCCTCCTGGTTCTGAGCCCCCACTCCCTGCTCTGGGTCAGCGGAGGGGCTGAGGAAGTTGCTCATGGGGTCACTGGTCTCTCAGCCCCAGGGGGCCCTAGGGGAGCATCCAGCCTTCCATCCTCAGGACACTGAAGCTCGGAGAGGCGGGTGTACTGCTGGGGTCCCTCTGTGAGTGTCAGAGCCGGGGGTGGGGGGGTAGGGGGGGAGGTCCACGTGGCCTTCACCCTCTTCCCAACGAGGAGGAGACTTGTGCAATGTTAGATTAGGGGCCGGGGAGCCCACGGTGCTCCAATGGCAGGGAGTGGAGGTCAGTGTGTGAGGTGTGTGTTCCTGTGCACAGTGGAGGATTTGCATATCGGTTTCTGGGTCCAGGTTCTTACCAACGTATCTTTGCCCAAGTGTCCCTGCACAAAGTCAGGGAGACCACGCAGGATGCACAGGCTCAAGGTGGTCTTAGGGACAGGCCTGGGCCAGCTCTCAGCTAACTCAGAACAGTTACCACACAGACAGTGTGGTACACTGACCCTTGTAGCTGTCCTTGCCCGCCTGTGTCCACACCTCTGGCAGTGGGGGCTGGAATCCCTTTTCTCCAACCCTTGACACTGGGCTTCTCTGTGACTTCCTAGGCCCCTGGGAAGCAGAAGGGGGCGTGTCCTTTCTGAAGGGAGACTCAGCGCCTTGCTTGCCTCTGGCTGTTGTGGAACTCTGAGCAGGCGGGTTGTGTCTGGGCCAGAATGCTGGAGGACGGGGCCCATGGGACAGCTCACCAGCTGGATTGTCCTGGCAGTGGCCACATATGGGCAGCCACAGTCGGCAGGGCACTGACTTGGCCCTCAGCAAACACCAAGGCATGACACGTCTTGCCAAGCCCAGGTGGGATCACATCAGAACTGCCAGCCAGACAATATGCTGGTGAGGAAAAGAAAGGCTTCCTGGTGCGTGAGGGGGCTTAGCGCCATGTTGTGCAGTGCTTCTGTCTCTTTATGGTGGCTTAATCGTCTCTCATGTAAGCAACTCCACAGGCCAGGGACCAGATAAGGCAGCGTTGTGGATCATAAAAGGACACTCTGAAATATGGCACCTTGGCCTCCCCACCAAGGAACTAAGGCCTCTCTGGACTCACTGTGCCCTCCTTTCTCTCCCTTCTCCTCAGGGAGCACAGGGAGGGGCTTTCTCTGAAGTTCCCATCTGCCTAAAGATAGATCTTCCAAAAGCCCATATAATTGTCATAACTCTGTCCCATCTCATCCATCAGATTTACTGTCACAGGAGATGAAGGTCCAGGCTACAGGCTGTCACAGACTGTCACTTATACTCCTGACAGTTCTTTCTGCAGACAACTTTTATTACCCAGTAAACTTTATCTGCATAAGGAGACCACTGTCATCCACCCTGTTTCCACCATGGGCTTCATCTCCTTGTCCCCCAAGAGCCTGCTGCCCTCTGCCCACCCCCAGAAGCTCAGACCTGTGTTTCTGTAGCACAGGAAGCTTCCATCGTGGGACCTTGCACCAGATGGATTTTGTGAGCTCCTGTGTGCACACATGGAATAAATTTGAATATCTTTTCTCTTGTGAATCTGTCCACCGTCACTTTATTGTACAGATGGGATTATTAAACCTTTGAAGAGGAGGGCGCAGTGAATGGCTTCTCCCTTGCAGCTTGCTGAAATTGAAGAAAGAGGTGCTGAGCTCAGCATAGTCCCCGGCTCCCCACCCCTGCTGCTTCCTACCAGCCCTGCCTGGCAAAGGACCCTCTCTGCATAAGTGACTTCTTTCCTTGTTTTTCATTCTGGATTGCTGATTCTTTCCTGTTGTTCACTAGGTTTCAGTACAATAGGGGTGCCCAAGCAATCCCCAGAGATGATTAGTTTTTTTTTTTTTTTTGGTATGATGATGAAGCCAAGTGTCCAGTCCCTCCCAGGTGTTACTGATGTTTCCATTGTTCCCTTTGTTACTATTTTTTAAAAAAATATTTTTTAGCTGTAGATGGACACGATATATTTATTTATTTATTTTTATATGGTGCTGAGGATCGAACCCAGTGCCTCACGCATGCGAGGCAAGTGCTCTACCACTGAGCCACAATCCCAGCCCGCCATTGTTACTATTCTTGATGTTCCAATTAGTCCCTTTTTTGGTGGTAGCTGTATCACTGAGGACATCTATGGTGGAATCGTGTAGCATGGAATCTTTTGAGGTTGCCTTTTTCAATACACACAACCAACTTTTTTCCCCCTAAGAGGCTTTCTCCATTTTATTTCTTTGGGAAAGGAAAACAAAAGTCTTTCAGCCAGGCGTGGTGGGACTTTGGGAAGCTGAGACAGGAGAATCGCGAGTTCAAATCCAGCCTTGGCAATGGCGAGGAGCTAAGCAACTCAGTGAGACCCTGTCTTTTTTTTTTTTTTATTTAAATGCATTTCATAGAGACCCTGTCTTTACATAAAACACACAATAGGGCTGGGGATGTGGCTCAGTGGTCAAGTGCCCCTGAGTTCAATCCCTGGTACCAAACAACAAAACAAAACCAAAAAAAAGTCTTTCCATCACATGTGGCATATATATATATATATATATATATATATGTATGTATAAATATATATATAATTTATTTTGTGGTTGGACATCCCAAAGCTGAGTCCAAATATGCCTCTTGACATAAATTTGTTTTGAGCTGAAGGCACCTGGGAAGCAGCAAACACCAGGAGGTGAGGTTTCTACTCTCCCCACCCTTTTCTGCCTAGAGGCAGGAGGTAAGTTCACCTTCACTGCAGGTGACTAGAACCTTCTTAGCGCAGAGATGGCATGACTGCATTAGCAATCTCTGATGTATTCACCTTCCCGTTCTCTGCTTTGGAGAGCCTAAAACTGCTTTCGGTCATCATCTCCCCTGCACCTGCCACGCAGAGTCTCTAACCAGAGTCCCGCATGCCTGGTAAGTGCTCCAGCCCTGGGCTGCATCCCAGCTCTTGGCTGTTGTTTGCTGAAGGTGAGGAGTTTGCCGGCTGCCTTGAGTTACTTTCCACTGAGCTTTCACCTGTGTGATGTGCTCTGCATGAACTAATAAAACCATTTTTCTCTTGCTAATTTGTCTTTGCATTAAAGAGCCTGGCCAAGGACCTACAGTGGTAGACATCAGGCTTTGTCTCTTCTGTTCTTTCCTTTTGACTGTGGAGAAGTAGTTCACGGTGTGAGTGTAGCTCTGTTTGGTTTTTTTTTTCCCATTCTTTATTGGGTGAAGGACAGTTGGGTCCTATTCCAGGTGTTGGCTATTACGAAGAAAGCTGTTGTGGACATTTGTATGCAGGGCTGGGTGAAAGTAAGTTCTACAGGATGAGAGCCCAGGAGTGAGGTTGCCGAGTCATATGGTAAGTGCGTATTTTACTTTTTAATGACCTGCCAGAGCTTTTCCTGGAGTGGCTGTGCCATTTGCAATCCTGACAGTAGCCCATGGGACTCCTGTTGTTCTGTGTTCTCTCAGATACCTGGTATTTGCCATATTTTTAGTTCTAGCTATTCTAACAGATGTGTACTGGTGTTTTGGCAGAGTGTAATGGCTAATAATATGGACTTCTCTTCAAATACTTATTTGCAATCCTACATTTTCTTTGTTAAACTTTGTTTAAGTCTTTAGTCCATTTTGTGTTTAGATTGTATTCTTGGTGTTGAGTTTGGAGAGTTTTTTATACTCTTAGTCAGATATATGATTTGCAAACATTTTCTCCCAGTCTGTGACTTTTTATTTTTTAAATTTTTTTGGTATTGGGGATTGAAACCAGGGGCACTTAACCATTGAGCCACATCTCCATCCCTTTTTAAAAAAGTATTTTAGAGACAGGGGCTTGCTGATTTGCTATAGGGCCTCACCAAGCTGCTGAGGCTGGCTTTAAACTCACAATCCTCCTGCCTCAGCCTCCTGAGCTGCTGGGATGGTAGGCGTGCACCACCGTACCTGGCATCTTTTTATTTTTTCAATGGGATCTTTCACAGAGCAAAACATTTTAATTTCAACTTCTTGATGTGTTCTGTGAATTGTATCTTTGGTGTTATAGCTAAACACTCTAGGTCTCAAAGGTTTTCTCTTACATTTTTTTCCTACAAGTTTTATAGGTCTACATTTTAAAACTAGGTCTAGTTAATTTTGAATTAACATTTTGTGTAAGGCATGAGATTTAGATTGACTTCCTTTTTATTTTTTGGCCAAGTGCCAAATAGTTGCAGTCCTCTGGGTTGGAGTGACCATTCTTCCTTTGCTTATTTTTGTGCCTTTGTCCTCCTCAGCTCATGCAGTTGAGTGGATCTATTTCTAGACTGTTCTGCTGTGCTGATGTATACCAATACCACACCATCTTGATGAGCACAGTCATGTAATATGTTTAAAAAATCAGATACTGTGATTCTTCCAGCTTATTCTTATTTTTCAAAATTTCTTTGATCATTTTAGTTCTTTTGCTTTTCCCTGTCTATTCTAGAACCAGTTTGCCTATACATACAAAGAATTCTGCTGGTATTTTTTTTTTTTAAATATTTTTTTAGTTGTAGATGGACACAATGTCTTTATTTTATTGCTTTGTATGTGGTGCTGAGGATCGAACCCAGGGCCTCACGCATGCAAGGCAAGCGCTCTACCACTGAGCCAAAATCCCAGCCCCTCTGCTGGTATTTTGATAGTAACTGCATTACCTCTGGATACCAACTGGGGGAAGATTGACATTTTTTCTGTGTCAGAGTCTTCTAACTCATCTATGTTCTGGCTCTGTTTATTTAGGTTTCCTTTTGGTTTACCCTTTGCCCTCTTTATAGCTACGGATGGACTGCAGCTTTTGTAGTCCTTTAGTTCTCTACAAAAGGACATTTTTGATGTGTGTGTGTGTGTGTGTGTGTGTGTGTGTATGGTGCTGAGGATTGAACTTAGGGGTGCTTTGAGTCACATCCTCAGCCCTTTTTGTTTATTTTTAGACAGGTTGCTAAGTTGCTCAGTCCGGCCTCAAACTTGCAATCCTCCTACCTCAACCTCCTCAGTACCTGGTGTCAGGTTTGGTCAGGGTCCAAGATGCCCAAATAAGGAAGCTGGTCAGCAGAGCTGCAAGCCAGATGTGACGTCACTAGTGGACACGCCTCCTGTCAATCAGCGAGTTTTCCTGACCCATCAGGAAGGAGTCTGGCCTTCTCTTCCTGTACCCAAGCCCCACCCTTCCTGACCGGGTTTTCTTGAAATTCTCTATGCACAGAATCTCCGACGCCATTTCTCCCGACCCGCTCTGATGGACGGGGAAATAGTCCGAGGGCTCGCCTTCCAATAAAGCCTTGCCGAGTGGCTTAATTCATCTTCTCCTGGTCGTGTGAATTTTACACCTGGGATCTGGGATCACAGGCATGCACCACTACACCTGGCTCTTGATGTTTCTAATTTTATGCAATTACCAATAATGGTGCCATCAATGAGCTCGGTGGTTCTTAATGGAGTTGGGTAGAAAGGTCACCTCCCCTGGGTCTTCCCTCCATTAACGAGGGGAGAGGAGTGGCTGTATCAGCAAAGGGCTGTGGTGCATGTTGATAACTGGTTGCCTGTGACATCCCTCAGGGGAGTGTGTGTGTGTGTGTAGGTTGAGCCACTGCCATCTCGTCACTCCTCTCTCTTGACCTCTGCACTGGCTGGAGGGCGAGGTCCAGGGGTTGGGGCCGTGTTGGTCTCTGTTCAATTTATACCCTGGGCTGATATTTTGCTAGGAAATTCCGTCACAGAAGACTGG
This sequence comes from Xerus rutilus, assembly GCA_028644305.1. NCBI lineage: Eukaryota > Metazoa > Chordata > Mammalia > Rodentia > Sciuridae > Xerus > Xerus rutilus. The sequence goes on from CM053399.1 coordinate 10,628,032, forward strand.
TTACTATAATATTAAAGTGCTTTCATCCCATTTACCCAAGTCCTAGGAGAGCCCATACTCACCTTCCCAGTGCTCAGCCTCCTGCTCTGACTCACTCTCCCCTCTGGATGCTCCAACAATGGAAGGGTTAATGCTGGCCCACCAGGGACCCACCAGAGCACTGTCCCAGCACTGCAGCCTTTATCCATTGCGATTTTTCAGTGTCTGTGCATCCGTTATTAACTATTTTGATTTCCACCTCCTGGTTGTGTCCTCACCATCTGGTACAGTGCCTGGCATGTAGTAGGTGCTTAATGTACATTTGTTGCATTCATGAATGATGGAAGCTTCTAGCACCCTGTCCAGCATGCTGTAGATGCTACACGGACCTGCTCTCCTTCCCTCTCCTGCACCCTCCCAGCCATGCTCTGAACTGGGGCTGCAGGTTGGGGGCTTCTTGTGGCCTAGGTCCTGAGCAGAGGTGATGAAGAGGAGCTTAATGCCATGAGCTGAGTGCTTTGGATGCCAACCTCTAGATTTCCTCATGGGTGGATGAGAATAGACCTCCCTGCCAGGGTTCCAGCCCAATACTCTCCCAGGACCTATCGCTGATCAGTGCTGCTTCCAGCCAGCGGGGCATGTCTTTTCCTGCTTGGGGAGTAGAAATGGAGGCTGGGGACTTTTATGGAAACAGGAAACAAGATAAGCCAGTGTGGGGTGGTGGAAAGAGAGCTGGCTGTGGGTCAGCAGACAGGGAATCCTCTATCGTGTCCAACACTCAGTGACTGGCTCAGAGAAGGTATTCCCTCTGCCTCAGTTTCCTCATCTATAAAATGGGTTAACGTCTACCTGTATTACCACTGGAGATTCAATACCTGTGCTCAGTGAAGTACAGGTGCTATGTCCATGTACTTGCCCACTGCCCTTACCCCCAGAGCTGTGGCTCTGGCATAAGAGTGGTCTTGGGAACCACATCTGGTGGGGGGTAGTGTATGGTAGTCTCAGAGCCCTCATGGTGATTGTGGGAAGCTCAGGCTGGCAGGTGCAGTAGCCTAGGGGTTCACCCATCTGATTGCCTCTCCTCCTTGCTGAAGGTAGAGAAGAGGTGCCTGAGCACGATGAGCCATTGAGGAACTCCAGGAGCAGGGCCAGATCAGCAAGTGCGAGGTTCCCTGGTAGATGCTCCAATTGAGAAGAACCCTGGAGGTCTGTCAGGAGCTGCTGCCACCCTCTTGCTTGGCACCGGGACTATGGCCCCATCATCCTGACTGTGTGGCTTGTTGTCAGGCTGGAGCCAGACTCTAGAAGAAGGCAGAGGGGAACACGAGAGAGAGAGAGAAAGAGAGAGAGAGAGAGAGAGAGAGAGAAGGAGGGAGCAGCCATGCAGCCAATTCTCCAAGGGCTGGAAGGCACATGTGGGGCACTGCTAGTCCACAGAGTACCTTTGTGCAACTGAGGGAAGGACCCCTTCACGAGTAATCTTGATTTCAGCTGCTGCATCCACCATGGCTCATCCCAAGCAGCTCTTTCTCTGGGGCGGGTGGATGTGCTTTCTGCAGCCCCAGCAGGCAGCCTGTGCATCCCTGTGTCTCCCACTCACACAACCTGAAGCGCTGGGGCACACGCTGATGGCTGGCTGTGCACACGCCTTGCATCCGCATTCTCTATTCTTTGGGGGTGAGACTGCCAGGGTCAGAGAAAGGGGGAGGAAGGCTGGGAGCTGGACTTCCAGCTGGACTGCAGACCAATTTAGAACCAGCCTCTCAACTGGGTGCAGACATGGGGCAATGGAATTAATGAGCACCTTGCTGTTCACCAAGGCCGAAAGAGATCTCGAGCCAAAGGGAAAATATGTATGAAGTAAAAATATTAATAACAAATAAAAATGAAGCTTAGGAATGAAGAGGGGAGAAGTTGGTAGTTGATTTTGGCCTAGCAACAATGCTAGGGTCAAGGTCATGGGAGGTTCAGGAAGTAGAGTCTTCTGCAGTGCCTGCTCCCTGGCCTTGAAATAGGCACCCTGCACCGTCTATCTCTGGGAATTATCAGCTATATCTTGGTTCCACGGTTCAGGAGGAACGTTGTCAGGGCAGCCAGGTTTAGCAGGACTGGTGGCAGGGTTGGCAGGGCTGGTGGCAGTGTTGACAGGGATGTCAGCAGTGTGGACGTGGCTGGTGGTCATGTTGGCTGGGTTGAAGCTGAATATGGTTGAACCTATAGCCATGTTCTGAAAGGCAAAGGACAGGAGACTATCATCGTCCTCTGTAGTAAACTGTAGAATGGCCACAAATTCTTCCCCTTCCTGTTTCCATGCCTTAGTGGACCCTGTCTCACTGACGCTGGGCTTAGTCACATGGCTTTTTTGGGCTAAGGTAACAATAGCACTTGTGGTGCAAGCAGAGACCTGAGAAGTGTCTGTCCGTCAGAACTTGCCCTCCCCTCTCCGTCCCTGACACACAAAGAAGCCTGGTCTGACCTGCTCTGTAACGAGAGATGACTGGCCCACTTGTCCCAGCTGACAGTCAGAGTGCCAGTTGCCTGACATGAGAGTGAGTCCTTCCTAAATCATCCAGCCAGTGGGCAACTCACCAGCTCACTTCAGACTTGGCAACCCAGCAGATCAGGGCTGCCCAGCTGACCCAGAGAATTAGGAGCTAAGTGGTTGTGGTGTGAGCTGTTAGGTTTGGGGTCATTTGACATGTAGCAAAAGCTCATCGACATGGGTTGGGGTGAGGCTAGATGGGGTAACAAAACTCCAACACCTGCAATGGTTTGGGGCCAGATGGAGAAGCAATGGGTAAGACTTTAACAAAGGCTGGAGAAGGAGAGGAAAGTGCCATGGCAGGCTGGTTATGGTTACCCAGGTTATGTAGGGATAGAGCACTTTTGCATTTCGGAAGAGAGAAAATATACCTATGAACTTTTTAGGTCTGGCTAAGGGGACCATCAGGCAGAACAATGGAAATGCCACTTGGGTGCTCCTAGCTACAAGATGGAGAGCAGCTAAAGAGGGCATGACTGTGTTTGCAAGTTGTATTTAGAGGGGAGACAGAGGGTCCAGGACATAGTGAATTGAAAAATAAAGTGGTCTCTTATTTCTGGGGTTCCCAATGGATAAATGACATTCAAAGTAAATTTAGACTTGAGAACAAAGCTCAAATCAGGATTTGAGCCCTAAGCAACTTAGTGAAACACTGTCTCAAAGAGGAAAAAAAAAAGGTTTGGGGGGTGCTGGGGATGTAGCTCAGTGGTAAAGCACCTCTGAGTTCAATCCCTGGCACACACATACACACATATAAAATCAGTATTTGATCCATACAACAAGGGCTGTGTCTATACAAGGCTTTTTGTTAAGAATTTTGAAAGACTTTAGACTGTCAGATCTTTTGGCTAGACAAGAAGACTTCTAAGACTATTAAGGGCTGGGTCTCACAAGCCTAATCTCAAAACAGATGTTGGTAGATTTGAACTGAGAGGCATGTATAAAACCCAATCTCACGTGTGGCTTTTGTCCTGTGGTAGAGCCATAGTCTGGTACATAAAAAACCCTCAGTTTTTAAGGGAGTTGTATCAACAAAAGGACCACCAACATCACTACAGTGATTCAAACTGCAAAAAGACCTTTGAGACCCAACGTCTTAATATAGGAAGTAGGTTGAGAGATCATCTTTCTAAAGATGGAAAATTGGGTGATTTCTTATGCAAAAGGGAAAATGTTTCTGAAGGTGGAACTGAGAGTCCAAAGGGTAAAGTTGAGACCCTGGAGAGCAATGGATTAGAGAGACACTCCCAGGAGGCAGTGGAGAACAATGAAAGACCCTCCAGAGGGCTAAATTGACCCCTAAACTAGAAACATTCTCTGCACTGCCCCTCTGCTCGGGCAATATTTAGCCCTTAGGATTTTAGAATTTTTATGGATGTTCTTCCTCTTAATGAATGGGAGGGTGTATTACAGTTATCTTGTTCTTGTCTCACTAAAGTATGTTGGATATATAGGGAGCAGAACTTGGTTTTGGTCCATAGGTTTTTGGGTCAAGAAGAGCCATACTCTGAAATCTTCGGTCACATGAGACCTGATTTGGATCCTGGCCTTTGAGCCTGATGCTATGATTAGATGGGATGCTTGGGAATCCTGGGACAGGGATGAGCCTATTTGTGTGTTGTACAAGTGTTAGTGATTTGTGGTGAGAGGGAAGACTGTTAGTGACTGCAAAGCTGACTACCAAGCCATGTATGTGGCTTTGGCCAGGGAAGGTTAGCAAGTGTGACCTGAGTAGGGACTCAGAGTGCTTGCTGAGGGAGCTTGCCATGTTTTATTACTCTGTGAAACCAGCCACCCTGTGAGGAAGCTCAGGCTGGCATACCAGAGGATGAGATAACGTGGATCAGAGATGCACTGGTCCATTAAGGCTTCTGTAAACTGGTCTTCTCCCAGCCCACCTGGTGGCTGGCTACGGACGCAGGAGTGAGTCCATCTAAGACCAGTAGGTGGAATCACTGATGATTATATTCAGAATCAAGAGCTTGATAAATGGTTGCTTTTTTTGAGTTACTAAATTTTGGGGTCATTTATTATGCAGCAAAACTTAGCTGATACATTCTTTCTCAGGCCTCATTTCTCTATCTTTGGTCATGTCTTGCTACTGCCCCCCACAGCATGCTCTGATTCCTGGGACAGAGACCAACACTTACCTCAAAGCGTTTCCAGCAGACAGTCTGGCACCCAAAATGCGAGACCACACATGTGAGGAAGAACTCCAGGAGGACAAAGGGCAGGAGAGTACCTGCGAGGGCCTTTATGTTAATCTAGAGGCAGACAGGGATGGAAGGACTTTAGTCCTTAGGGTTGACTGTCTAGGTGACACTTCAGGGCTCACTTTAGGCAAATGCCACATGCCTCATCTGGAAGGCCTGAGACCCTCTGCATGTGGCACCTTGAGCAGATACTCTGGGCACCTCTGTCAGGCACTCTTGCCCGTCTACTTAGTGTACCTTATCTGACGTACAAATGTCAGTACCTGCATTTTTACTTTTCTTTCTTTTAATCTTTAAACTATTTGTTGCATTTTTGTCCTTTGACATTATAAAGGATATTTAAAGACACAAATGGACCATCAGATGAAGATGCACAGAGGGCAGGGTCTGGAGGGTCCCAGGCTTCTATCCATGCGGGGCTGAGGTGCGCCACTCTCCTGGCGCATGGATGTGTTCTTGTTCACTCGTCACCTCCAGGGACACCCCTGAAGGCTTCTCTTACAATACCTGCATTTCTTTGCCATGTGATCCTCTGGCCTCCAGAGTCCACCCTGCTATTTACAGAGCAGGTCTGAAGCCCAGGGAACGAGGCCCCTGGAAGGCAGCCCTCTATCAATGACCATCAGGTTTGGTGTATGAAGATCCCAGCTGCCTTGCCCTTTGGGTTTCTGTTTGCTTCTCTCTCAAATAAACGATGTCTCAAAGTTGCATGAGAAGAACCCAAGCTGAGATGTGCCTCAATGAGCACACAGACCGGGTGATTTGTGACAGAGGCCACTGGGATAGACACCAGTGAGCACGGGATCATCAGTTCTGCTTGGCTCCTGGCTTTTGTGGCCTGATCCCTATGATACTGCTTGGGTGCTCCCCTTGGAAGGTTGCAATGGGGACTCAGAGGTTGAGGGGCTTCTGTTAAGAGAGAATCCAGGGGGCTGGGATTATGGCGCAGTGGTAGCGTGCTCGCCTAGCACGCATGAGGCACTGGGTTCGATCCTCAGCACCACATAAAAAATAAAATAAAGATATTCTGTCACCTACAACTAAAAAAAATAAAAAAAAAAAAAAAAAGAGAGAATCCAGGACAGATCAAGAGACCCCACGGAGCTTGGTATAATCTGGATTATGTTCATCCCCAGTGGGGTGAACATCCCCAGTGGGGTGGAGGGGTCAGGGAGCTCATCCTGTGGTCTCCTCTACAGTCTTCCTCTCTGTGGCAGAGAGGACTGGCCCCTGCCTAAGGGAATCTAAAGCCTTTGGGCTTTACTACACTGGTATGCTGCTCATGACAGAGCTCACGATTGCCAAATGACCACTTTTTAGACTAGTAGATGTTGCCCTCTTGATTCCCCAGGATCACAACCCACCCTTGACGAGGATATCCTATCCCACCCTGGCTTGCTGTGGCTTGGTGCTGCATCTTCTCAATGCCAACTTATATCAGCAGAATCACCTTCATCCTAGAACCTGCAGGGACTGCCCTCACCCTGCACACAGGTCCGGATGAAGACCCTGTGTGCTGACAGCCTTCCGAGGACTTCCCTTGGCTGGGAGACTGCTTTGCCTACTGGTGTTTCCTGGGTTCACCCCCAAAAGGAATGCCTTGCACCTGAATTCTTGCTCCTGCGTCTGCTTCTGCAGCCTCCAAATAAGACAAGAACCTAGCATCAGCACCTTTTCTCTCAATGATAGCCTGTCCTTCAATAGACTCCTGGAGGCAGGTCATCTTGTGAATCTGTGAATTTGAGTGGCAGCTGCCCTGGCCGCATACCTGGGCACTTGTTACCTCTAAAGAGGAATTAGGATGGGTAAAAGAAGGGCTCAATTCTCTTTGCCTCTGTGAGCCTCTGTGTCCTCTCTGTGACATGAGGTTTATGACAGTGGCCTCTACAGCCACAGAGTTTTGGTGAGGGTTCCATACTTGGTGGACACAGTGCTCATCTTACTAAGATGGAATTCTGTTGGAATTTCTTCCTGCTCTGGAACCAATCTTGTGATCCCTCCTGTCCTTTGGAAGCATGGGCCCATGCGTGGAATGCTCACCTCCAGGGGAATGGACATATCTACAATGAGAACGATGATACCCGCCAGGGAGAAGACTGCACTGACCACGTTCATGCCAATGCTGCCGTTCACCTGGAGAACACAGAGGGAGACAATGGTGAGCAGGGCCTGAAGCCCCAGCATGTGGCAACATAGAGAAGTAAGAGAAAGGAGAAATTTTGCAGAAAAGAGGTAAGAAGCCGGTTGATTCCAAGCAGAGTGAGATGGGAAATTGTTCTTGAAAACTGTGCAGGTCCTCTTAGGACAGGGGTAGCCTTTGCTTGGCCAAATACCTCACTAAGTAGAGGGGTAGGGAATGAGGTTCGGAAGGCTGGGTTGGAAAGACACAAGGACGAGGGCAAGCTGCTCTGCAGGGAGCTGAGCAGGGATCCCAGGCTTGTCCTGGGAGGAGGGCATGGGAAAGACATGGCTCCTGAGGTGGAAGGCTGCAGCCTGGGCTGAAGAGTGGCTGGGGAAGGTGTTCAGAGCCAGAAAGTGTAATGTTCAATGTTAACGGATCTGCTTCTCCACAATAAGAGGCTAACATCCTGCAATTGTTCACACCTGACTCCTGCTCAAGCTGCCTCTCTTTTTTTTTTTTTTAATATTTTTTAGTTGCAGATGGACACAATATCTCTATTTATTTATTTACATGGTGCTGAGGATCGAACCCAGTACGTCACAAATGCGAGGCGAACACTCTACCACTGAGCTACAATCCCAGCCCCTCAAGCTGCCTCCCTTAAGGATTATGGCGAAGGAGGCAGGGGCTGTGGGCCACTTTTGGGCTGAGCCCTGGGCAGCTGTGAGACATAAAGGCCGAAGCAGAGATGTCACTCAGATGTCAGGAGGTCAGAGGATGCCCAGGAAATGGCAGACGCCATTAGAGGATTATGGACTTCCCAGAGATTGTGGGACAGGATTTGACCAGTCTTGTTGGGACATGAAGAAACAGTGTGAACTGGGCTGATGTTGGGGTGCCTGGGGCAGGGGGTTCTGGCCTTCTGAAGGGATGAAGTAACGAAGGCAGATGGGGGCAGCAGAAGTTTGTCCTGCAGAGGGATATTGGTAGCTGGGGATACATCAGTTAGATAACCCAGCCCCTCAGCCCACTGCCTTACCCCTCTGCCTACTTGCCTTATGGCAGGAGACAGGCAGAAACCCTGCAGAGAAGGTGAGAAGGGGAAGGAGGGCTTGGGGCCAGGGATGAAGGCAGCTGCCATGGAGCTCTGTCCTCATTCTGAAGCTCCTTAGAGGCCACGACAAAACTCAAACATGAACAGAGCCAGGTGTGGTGGCGCACACCTGTAATCCCAGCACTTTGGGAGGCTGAGACAGGAGGATTGTGAGTTCAAAGCCAGCCTCAGCAACGGCGAGGTGCTAAGCAACTCAGTGAGACCCTGTCTCTAAATAAAACACAAAATAGGGCTGGGGATGTGGCTCAGTGGTCAAGTGCCCCTGAGTTCAATCCTCAGTACCAAAAAACAAACAAACAAACAAACAAAAAAACCAACCATGAACAGATGGTTTTCTGGATGTTGGGACAGAGAATGGCACACCAAAGGCACCAGGGAATTCGGTGTCTCATGCCCTGTGGCTGGGACTCCACATTGTTCAAGGCAGACTTTCCTAGGTCTAGCTAAAGAGGAAGGCTGGAGATGCCATGAGAGGCTGGCTACCATGCACACCATCCCCTTTGGCCCAGGCCTGGCTCCCTGCTTATGCAGAGCACCCTGTGGGCACCGCTCTGCAAACTCTCATGAGTTTCCCAAATAGATAAGTGGTTTTTAGCAACTAAATTCTTGTGATAATTAGAAGCACATGTTTGGGATCTGCACTCTGGGTTCAAGTCCTGGCTCTGCCATGTATTCAGTGTGTGGCTTCACATAAGACATGTGCTCTCTCTGTGCCTCAGTTTCTTCATCTGCAGCAGAGGGATGACAGAACTTCCTAGAGTTGTGCAGACTGAATGGGATGAGGTGTGTAAAGGTTCTGAACCCAGCGCTGGGCCACACTGCCACCATGGGAGCTCTTTTCCATAATTGGAAGAGTAAAATTCTAACACTCAGAGGGCATTAAAGAAGGCATCAGAACTCACCACACATGGGCTGGGGTCCTTCTCAGCCAATACAGAGAGGGATCCAGAGGCAATGTACTATGCAGACAAAAAAAGAATGATACATTTTGCAGAAAGTTAAAAATGACAACCATCATTCTGAGGTCATC
>CM053399.1:10637531-10648890 GCA_028644305.1 Xerus rutilus
GCCTGAGAGTATTTATGACCTTGTCTGCAATAGGATTCCATGGGAGCTCCTTCCAAAGTCTGTCTGTGAGAAGGGAAGAGATTAAGAAGTGGGCCATTAAATTTGCATGAGCCCACAGATTACACTAATTAAGCAATCAGCAAGTATTTATTGAGTTTCTGCTGCGTGGAGGTTGGTGTGCTGGGTGCGAGGATATATGGCACTTGTGTTAGCTTTTCATTGCTATAACAATGAGAAAATCAATGTAAAGGAGGGAAGATTTATTTTGGCACACAGTTTCAGTTTTTGGTCCAAGGTCATTTTGTCCCAACAGCTTTGGGCTTTTAGTGAGGCAGACCATAGTGTCAGGAGAACATGGAGGAGCAGAGCTGCTCAACTCACGGAGGCCAGGAAGCAAAGTGGGAGGCAGAAAGGGTCACAGGGGAAGTACTCTTCCAGACATTCCCTCGGTGACCCACTTTCTCCAGCTAGGTTCTGTCTCCTGTAGTTCCCATCATTTCTCAGAAGTCCGTTTGGTTATGAAGCCATCAATGGGTTAATCTGTTAATGAGATCAGAGGACTCACTCATGATCCAGTAACTCCTCCAAAGCCCCAACTCTGAACATTGCTGCATTGCTTAAGCCAACCTTCCACACATGAGCCTTTGGGGGAACATTCCAGATCAAACTACAACAGTGCTCTAGACTTGACGATGATTGCCAAGACAGGATATACCCATCACTGGGTAATAACAGTACGAGCACAGCTAGGGAGAGTCAGCCAGATATCAGTGATGCAGTGGCTGGGAGATGTGCGACAGGGCTGGGCAGGTCCTGAGATGTGTTGAGTGGCCGAGCATTGAACTAGACACCCAGCTAAGGCTGGACTGTGAGAGGAGGATTGAATTAGAACTGCTCAAATATTCCAGAATATTCCAGAAGATTGTGGATCAGAGGAATAGGCCTATGTTCCCATCTAACTCATCCTTTCAGACTCATCTTGAGCCCAATTTCCAAGAAGTCTTTCTTGAATACTCTAGTTGAATCTCTTCAAACCAAAATGTGTCAAATGTGAGCTGCCTGGGGATGTGTCCCCAGCCCTCCCAGCTATACAGGATTGCCATTTCCTTTAGTTTCACAGGAGAAAGCTCCCATGCTACCTATGGTGACCCCACTTATTCCAAATAACTGGGAGGAGTTCTGGTTGTGGATGATGTTTTCTTAGTCCCCTTTTCCTCCAGTGTCCTGCTTCCCACACATTCCCGATCACATACCTCTTACCTTTAAGGGCTGTTTCTGTGCCCCATATGGTCACAGTCATGCAACAGACCTCCTGTTATGTGTGGAAATGGGTTGGAGTCCTAGCCCCTTATGCAGTAACTCAGAATGTGATTTTATTTGGAGATAGGGGCATCCTAGCAGTAATTAAGTTAAAATCAAGTTATTAGGGTGACTGTTCAACCAATATGACTGGAATCCTTACACAAAGGGGCACTCTGTACGCAGGGAAGGTTTCAACACTGGGAGTGAGCAGCATGTCACCATGAATGTAGAGGAGGGGGAGCACCTGTGAGCCAAGGAACAACACATGTTACCACACATCAGCAGAAATCAGGAGAGAGGTGTGGAGTGGTTTTCCCCTCAAGCCTTCAGGGGGATCCAGCCCTGCTAATTCCGTGAACTCAGACTTAGTTTCCAGAACTGAGAGAGAGAAAAATAATGAATAACCCACTGAGTTTGTGGCACTTTGTTCTGGCAGCCCTAGGAGCTAATAGAGCTCCCTTCCTGGAGTTTCCTAGAGCTGAACTAGCAAAGCAGTTCTGTGTGGTACAGTGTCTAAAAGTGGGGCTCACGGGGGTCACCAAAGGTTCAGTGCAGCAAAGCAGAGCAAGTCACCTGTCACAGAGGACTGGACACGTCTGATCCTAGCCAGGCGCCAGTTCCTGCCACAGAGAACTGAAATGAGCCCTTTCTTCCCCAGGACCCTGGCCTTAATCCACATCCACAATCCCCCCGCCCCCGCCTCACTGCCCTCACTATTCCGCCGATTCCAGAGCCTTCTTGTGTCCCTCAAAGCTGTCTCAGAATCTCCAGATTTTCCCACATTACTGGGGAGAATAATCAGCTCTGCTTCATCTGGCACATGCTGGCCACTTGCTGGTGTGGGAAAGGCTCGTCTGTCAAATGCAAAAGATCCACAGAAGTTTTTCCCCCAAGGATGACTTTCATGGCCTTGTCTTGGTCTCCCCCTCCCATTCCTCTGCTCTGCTGGGTTTTTTTCTTTGTGAGGGACTCATGGTTGGTGGAGGAAAGGCCGTTTATTACCTGGCTGTTTACTTACCATTTGCTTAATTTCCTCTGGTTGTGTTTTGTAGAATAAAACTTTGCTGAAACCAATTAATCGGTCCCATTAGGACTTGGAGGTTCATGCTTGTTTGTTTATTTACTCATTCATTCATTTCTTGCTGGTCAACCCCTGCTTACCTTGAGAAGAGCGCTCTCCTAGCCATGGTGGTGTGTGTCCAGCTTCTATCTTAATGGGTCTCACCAGGGAGCCTCTGATCATCAAGAGCAACATCAGGGTCAATGTCAAGGGCAAGAGACCAGTGGGTGGGTCATGGTGAATTAATTCCTTCTGTAAGCGAGCTGCTTGGAAACTCATGATCCTGGACACAAAGAACAACCTCGTTATTGTTTCCGTTGCAGCACCTTCAGACATTGATTAGCACATTGGACTCTCACGTGAGCTCCATGGGAGGGGCTCAGATCCCGTGACTGAGAAACACCAAGAGCAGCACCTTCCTGAGGCACGAGGGCAGAAAGGTTTGCTCATTCAGGACAATGAAGAGGACACCTGGGGTAGCTGGGCAGAGCCAGGAGATGGTGCTTTAAGGAGAGAGAGGTTTGGTGGGTCAAATCCAGTTGAGGGCAAGTGAGATAAGGTTGTAAAATTGCCATCTGGAGTTCTGGTTCTGGTACTGCCTGTGTTGCTAGCTGGCTGAGGACGTTGGGGAAATCTCTGCGTCCTCTACCTCTGTGTTTTCCCCACCCAGGAGTGGAGTAGGCCACCGATCTCCAAGTTACTTGCAGTTTTCTATTCTGTTGTTCTGGAGGGGAGGGGAGTGGCCAGAGGCCTGCAGATGGACAGCTTGCGGGATGATACAGAGAGACCAGAGTCTTATCACCCACAGGATGGGTGAGCTGTCACTCTGTGTTGATGAGGGGTCCCCTGGAGGGTAAAGGGACAAGAACACTGGTAGGTAGGTGGTGGGATGGGAAAGTAACACTGTTCCTAAAGTGCCATGGTGATTTCAGCAGGTTAGTGGGTCAGAGCAGGTGCCCCTTGTCTGGAGAAGCCCCAGGTGCTCTCTCTGAGGACCCCAATGCAGAGCTGAGCCATGTTGGCAGAATCTCAGTGAAGTCTAGGTCCAGACTGTCAGGAAGGAGGCTTTGGGAACAGAGTGGGGAGTCAGGGCTGAGGGCTAGGGTTCTGTAGAAGAAGCTGGTATGGCATCTGATGGAGCCCCAGAGGGAGCAATGAGGAAGGATGTGGAGAGAGGGGTGAAGGCCATGGTCACCCAGCCCTCAGAAAATGGCCTGAGAGTTAGCCCCTTTGGGGAGCTCAGTGTACTTGTGTCCTGGTTTGCAGAACAGACCCAGGAAGGGCTTGTATAGAAATAGGAAATAATGTGCCCCATATTTCTTTTATCAAAATCTATTTTCGTTGTCTGATTTCCTAAGGCCCATTCAGTTCTAAGAATTGAAAATCCACCTGAGGCAAAGGGACAATTTCAAGGGAGCCCCTGTTAGCAGAATCACATAGTACATGACCTGCTGTGGCTCCTTTCATCTACCATGGAGTTTTCATTGTTCTTTTGATGTTGTGTGAAGCGGTAATTTTTATTTCCTAAAATCTTCTTGCTTCTTTGTGTACTAACATCTCTTGAAGAATACTCCCCAGAGTTCTTTCAAAGAGACATGAAACTGTAGCCAAGATGCTCACAATTTCTCCATTTCACACTCCCCTCTGAAAGATTGGCTGGGAAAAGAAAAACAGGAATCCACTTGAGATCTTGTGATCTCTGCATTTACCAACTCCGTGATGGGCCTCCAGGGTCCCTAGTCAGAGAGGGTGCAGGTATAGAGGTGATAGCATGCTAGACACTAAGACGCCTAGAAGCTCCTTCTCAGAGGAACTCAGAGGCTAAAACGACTTATGAGAGTGAAAGGCATCTTGTATTCAGTGACCCAAACAAACAGAAACTAAAATATCCTTGCATGCGGGAAGCCATCCGTGGAATGCATGAAGGACTTCTCTTCAGCATTGTAGCCAGGGGAGAGATGGGCTGGCCTTTTGAATCTTCTGTGGCATTCTGCAGTTAGTTCTGCCTAACACAAGTGCCTGGCTATTCTGCTCTGCTAAGGAAGTTTTTATTGCATCACCTGGAACGGGCACACCCACTTAGGCACTGAGTTAGCTCACCTGTCCCGGCCTTCTTCCTACTTTGGTAAAGAATGTTCGATAGAAGGCCTTTGAAGTTCCCCAATATAAATAAAGGACACATGGAGTCCATTTTGCCAGATGCCAGAAGCCAGATGCCAGAAGCCAGAACAATCTGGTTGTGGGCCCATCCTGCCCCCACCTTTTGAAACTATTTTCTGTGTTCTATGGTTATTCGCCATTTTCTTTCTTTTAGCCAGCACTTTACTGGTCAGGGAGCCCCATCCCCACCGCCCATGTGGGATGTGGATGGCAAGTGGAACCCGAACAGGGAAGAAGACCCTTGATGCATGGAATTGAAAGGTAATTAGTGGGTGTTTGGCCTACTCTTGTAGGAAAATTGCACGCATAGATTAGCGTATTGTGGAATTATATTGTGAGAGTAAGAGGAAATGTTAAATTGTGGGATGTTAAGCATGGGAAATTCTTTGTCTTCAGAGAAAGAATTTTATTTCGCAATTTTGAAGACATTAATGAAACAGGAAAAAAGATAAGAGCTGAACAGCTCCCTCAGTTCTTAGAAATGATTAGGAAAACTTGTCTGCAGTTTTGTGAAGAGGAATCATTTGATTTACATACTTGGGAAAGACTCAGCAGGGAGTTCATGCAGGGAGCATCTCAGCGGCCCTGCCCAAAACTGTGTAGAAAGTGTTAGGTTAGAGGCAGACTCGGCGCTGCCGCTGCGAATCAGCGAGCAGCGCGCATGCACAGAACGCAGCAACATGGCCGCAACCGGTCGCATGCGCCAAACGCAGCACGGATGCGCCGAACACACCAACATGGCCGCCCCCAGCCGCCGATATGGAGGGACACTGAACATTGGACATGAAAATCGCCATGACTCCCGGCTCATCCCGGAAGGACTCTGAGCTCACCAGCCTCCCCTAACCAATCTCAGAGGACACTGAACTCTAGATCAACACCTCTTCCTGTCCCAGGCTCTTCCCTTCCTGCCTTAAGTCTTCCTTTTCCGATCAGGGGGCCCTTTAAATTCTGTATGCCACGAGGTCTCAGCACCACTCTGCCCTCTCAAGCCTGGTGACCGGGGGTGGCCTGGGAGTGTTCTTCCCAAAATAATGCCTGTTCCTATCCTGTTTTACTTCCTTCTAGTCATTTGGCTTTATAGAAAGAATTTGGACTGTGATAGAGATGTGTTTATATTCGGACCAAGGCTTTGGTCAGTGGTCTCATGGAGACTTACTTACAAGCCTAAGAGTTGCAAATAAAGTCTTAGACTTAGCCAAGAGGCTTGCTCAGTTTCTAATACTTTTCAGTCTGGGAGCAACCTAACACAGCAAAGACAGGGAGATGAGGAAGGGCCTGGCTGTGGGACTCACACTCAGAGAAAGAACTTGAATTGGAAGGAGACTCCCATAATTTACATTTAAATGGTCCTACTCCAGTGATCCACTCTGTCCCTAGGGGAGGGTCAAGGTTTATGCCCACTGTTAACTCAAGGGAATGAATGGGCCACACACTGGCCAGAGGCAACTGGAGCAAAACCACATAGCTGCAACTTGCAGGGGCAAGTAGAATGGTGTGAGCCAGCGGCACCAGGCAGGAGCAGCTGCACAAGTGGCTGGGGAATCTCTAAGGGCGGGCCTGGTGAATGACACTGCAGGGTGGGTTGCTGTCCTGAGGCCAGACTGATCGGAGCCACCGCCCAGCCCCAGACCGGAGCCAGGTGCAGCAGCTGCAGTGGTAGCAGGTCGCAGGACCCTGGGTGAACAATGTGAGATCATAGCTGCAGGGGCTCCCAGCCTGGGGGTGCCAAGTACTGGCCTATCCACTCCCGGCCCAATAGAATCCTGCTAGACCTGCTGATATTCTAGCTTCAGATGGGCAAACACAGGAAATGCTCAAAGCAAGTCAGGACACATGATGGTGACCCCAGAACTACCAGTGGAATTTCAGATCATGTGGAGAGCACAAGGAGATGACTCTGGCCATGTAGCAGCACAATATGGTGAATTTATTCTGCACGGGCTTCTCCCAAGCCCTGCTTCCCAGCTTTTCCAGACAAAGTACAGGCCTGGGCTTCCTCTCAGTCCCTCCCACCATCGCTTGGGTGGGCCTTCCATCCCCGCCCTCTAGCTTTGCCAAGCCTGACACCTCGCTACAAAACTTATTTTTCATGTTTCTGGATAAATGCTCACTAACAGAGATATCTTTTACAGGCTGGATTCGAACCAGCAACTTCCCAAAAATGAGGCAAGGAGGCCACCCTTGTGTCTTTGGCAGCAACTTTGTGCTTAATTTTTCCCAGTATTAAGCTGAATAAACTCTGCTTCCTAATTCCATTAGCAGGTTTCTTCGAGAAGCAACTACTCTTTATAGCCAGGCTGTAGAAAAAGAATTGCATACATTGATTATGTTAGCAAAAGGTGTTTTACTTATGCTTATTCACACTTTATTATTTTTTTTAGGGATATTATTAAAGGTAAATTTGACAATTGTGAGAATAAAAGCCAGCAATCTAAAATGTTTAATTTCAAAAGTTCTCATAATTGTCAAAATATTATTTTTCTGATGTCTAAATATGTTTACACAAGGATTGAATGTGTGTACACAAGGATTGAATGTGTGTCCACAAGAAGTGTATTTTAATTACATAATGTCAAAGTCTACATGAATAAGAGTGCACCCATGATATTTAAAGTAGAATAAAAATGGATCCAAATACTTTTAAATCATGTGATTTAATAAGATTCAATTCAAATTAGGTAATTAGATAAAAAATGTCTTCAATATTAATACATATTTTTCCAGCTACTTAAATGATCTATATAATTTTTAATGCCTAGGATAACTAATATATATATGTCTATTTACTTCTGACAGTTTTTATTCAACAGGAAAAACATAACTCATATTGTTATCTACATTCACTTGATGTCCTGCCTTCTGCAGTCAAAAATGGATATATTAAATTTGAGGTGAATGTAATTAATTATATAGACGCTTATTTCAGGAGCCGCTTGTTGACATGTCAAGTTAAGATGCTACCTAAGTAATCTTAACCCTTAAATATTGTTTATGTTTTCATAAAATGGTAGACAGGTATAATTCTATATATAAGGTATCCAAAAGTTTTAATTAAAAATTGAAATATTTTTTCCTACCAAAATACAATAACGTAGCCAGGTGCGGTGGTGCACGCCTGTAATCCCTGAACTTTGGGAGGCTGAGACAGGAGAATCACGAGTTCAAAGCCAGCCTCAGCAATGGTGAGGCGCTAAGCAACTCAGTGAGACCCTGTCTCTACATAAAACACAAAATAGGACTGGGGATGTGGCTCAGTGATCGAGTGCCCCTGAGTTCAATCCCCAGTACTAAAAAAACCCCCCAAAAACCAAAAAAACAAAAACAAAAAACAAAACAAAACAATAATGTGTCTAGATTCAAAGATTTACAGGGATTGTTACAGAATTTATCCAAAAAGAGGATTCTACAGAGGGGAAGGAAAGATTGAAAAATCTTGAAAGAAAGAAATGCTTTTACAAAGAGGAAAGACAGAGAATTCTAGAAGGAAGAAAGAAAATGTTTCTGGGTAAAAAGGTCTTTATGTGTTAAAGGCTTTGATGATAGAAAGGAAAAGATTTTTCTGGATAGGAAAATCTTTGTATGGTTATATACAGGAAGGTCTGAGTAAGTAATATAGAAGGTTTGAATAGGTAGAGAACAACTTTATATGTAATTAACTTGGTTATAAATACATGGAACAATAAAAAATATTTAAAGTTTTCCCTAAGATTAAACATTAATATACTAATGTAAATTAAAATATAAATTCATTTCTTATGCTTGGTAAGCATTGCTATTTTAAAAAGGAGATTATTTTAAAGAAATTAAGATTCATAGTTTTGATTAAATAAAAATCATTTTCAAATACCACCTTAAATTCCAAATTTCAAAAATCTCTTTAAAAACTAAATTTGCTTGATTTAAAAACATTGGTGTAATTATGATAATTATTGCTAATCCTTGTATATCAATTGTATCTGCTTCCTAAGTATATATCTTTAAAATATAAGGTTCAAGAGAACACTTTACTAAACTGATACTCTCCAAACTAAAGTTTTATATAATGGCCTATTACAAACTCATACAGTGATAACCCAATAATTAAAAATCTAATTATATAATTTAATCTTTTATAGTTATACTAATATATTATACTCTCTATACTGAGAAATAAACCTAGCTATATTTTTGAAAGACAATTGGAAGACACAAGCTTATTTAAAGGGTAACTTTATAAGATATAAAAAATGTTGTAATACCTTCCTTCAAGAAGGGATTAAAGTTCTCTTATTTTGTCCATTTCCTGCTTTGGTTTCTCAACTAGTTTGTATTAACCCAAAACAGTACAAAAGTGTGTAGACTGATATTCAAATGAGAAACTAAGGTCAATTTTAGGATTAAAACATCTTACCTAGCTTTTGCCAAGAGACCCATTGCTACAAAAATTGCAAAGCATATATAACCATTTCTTAAAATTCTGCTGTCATAGATAACTGCTGTTAGTATCTAGTAATAGCCTTATAAACCGTTTTCTATACCTATAACTATTCCTACTTTATGAATATTAAATCCTACTGATATTATCAAAACTTATAAAATCATTTTAAAATTACACATAAAAATATTTGAGTCATTTCTTGTTATTTAAAGACTTGAGCAATACCAGGCCATTGTCTCTAAGGTAAGCCTAATAATGCTCCAACTTATATCAACATTTTTCTTCAATTTTAAATAAGAAAAAAGGGGAAAACAGAGCGCTACATGTGTCCACTAAATCTCATGAAATTGTTTGAAATATTTTTTTTCTTTAAATTGTGATACTAAAAGTCTCACTGATGCTGAACAATACATGGAGGGATAGGATAAATCATATCTCAAAGGAGAAAGTTTAACAGCCATAGAAGCTCTATTGAGCTGTCAGGTAAGTAAAATCCATGGAGAGACTTCAATGGACCTGGATCCACCAATATTTTACTGCCCTAATCATTCTGTAATAGAATTTGGTATCTTTCCTAAATGAATAAAATATACAAATGCTTTGCCAGTGCAACGTAACATCTCCAGTAGTAATAGCTAAGTTTTGGGTTGATTTCAAATATTGATAAAAGGCAACCATATTAAGATGCCACTTCCTACAGAAAGTCTAAAAGCCATAAAGGCTTAATGTGCAAGTATTGCCACTAAATGTGTCTTGCTTTGACTTCTGAAAAGGAACTTGCAAAAAACCATGTTTAATTTGGATTCTTAATTTAGTCAAAGATCTAAGAAGCTGGAAATGTAAGTGGAATTGTGCCGGCGCCTGCACCAGCACAAAGTGAAACTAGGATCGGCGAGGGAGCTGTGGATAAGAATCACACACACTCACCAAAGGACAAGATAGGACTCTCTTTTTATTCAGCTGACTCGGATTATATATATGCTAGGATGCCCTCTAACCCGGAAGCACTATAGAGTGTGCTAAAGTCTTACAGAGTGTTACTACTTTACTAATCTTGTGGTTTTACAGGAATGGGGAACTGTTACAAGAACACAGAACTATGCTCAAGCCACATGATTTGAAAAACCTGATACTGTTGCACATTATGTACTGTGGGAACACCCAGGCCAGCTCCCTCCCACAGAATTGAACTTGTGTTGATTTTATGGATTGTTCTGTAAGAAAACATTCTTTGGGCAATCATAGCCACAAAGTCCAACATAAAACTAGGGACTTTCCCAAAAAAGCAATTGCGTTAGTGTAGCCAATCAAGTAGCATCTTCATTCCACTTTCACATTCACCCTGATGTGAAAGGGTCCTCCATCTCCACACTGCCCCTGGGCTGTTCCTCACTGGAACAATCTGCTGTGTTGGACTTGGTATTCCACAATTCATGAATTGCTTCTTACTCAGGAGAACTTTTTAAAGACATGAGCTTATTTTAAACCAATATCTTTATCAATTTGTCTTTTGCAAGCACAGGGAAGGCAGGGCAGGAGATCAGCAGGTGCCTGACACACAGCCTACACCACAGAATGACTATAGTAAGTGCCTCTTGAATTTTAAGGGGCAATCTACACTGGGTCGACTGCCCACTGGAGGGGCTCAGTCCAGGTCACTGGTGTCAGGAAGACTGAGCACCAGCCCCAATTTTGAAAGCTTGTGCACACATTCTAGTGTCTTACAAAACTCAGTTTTCCATGGGAGAGAGTGAATTTTTGGCAGAGTATGTGTCTCCATCTGGGTCCACAGGGCTTGGTTATGGGTTTGTACTGTTGTGGAGAAGCATGAGAGTGGCATGTGAGAGGGGCTGGGTCCTTATTCTAGAAGGTGTGTCTATATATTGTGGGAGAGAGCTGGCCTGAGGGCTTCCTGCAGTATATAAAGTGCAACAATATCAGGTTTTTCAATCATGTGCTTTTGGCCATAGTTCCATATCAATAACTGCATTCCTGTGAATAGCAGCAAGGTGCTAATGGAATAGTCACACCCTATGCACCCTGTAGGCTTGGAGGACAAAGGGCCTCTTAGCATATATAAAGAGGGACCTGAGCTCAATAAAGGAGACTCTCTTGCCTTGTTCTGTGTGTGTGTGTGTGTGTGAGTGATTTGTCATCCGAGGCTGACTTGGTTTCCCTTAGTGCTGGCACGGGTGCTGGCATCTGGAAGTTCCACTGAGACTGGAAGAAGAGAAGGAATGCCGACAGACACCCTGGGACTGGCCAGTAAGTAGGGGGTGAATTGTTAATAGTGCAGGTAAAGATGGGCACTACCCACAGTAGGGAATTGTTTAAAACCGGTAATTGTTAATAGTGCAGGTAAAGATGGGCACTACCCACAGTAGGGAATTGTTGGAAAATCAGATCAAAACTCTGTT
>CM053399.1:10648990-10662078 GCA_028644305.1 Xerus rutilus
GGGCTAGAAAGGAGTACGCAGTCCCTTAAAGAAGTTGAAATGGATAGCGAGGAAGGGAAAGAAGGAGAGGATGAAGAGGAAGATGAGGAATTGCAATTGGAACAGGATATCCAGACATTGCAAGAGAGATTACAGGAGTGGGAATTAAAAGAACAATGTAGGCAGAAACCAAAGCATTATTCAGTGGGAAGACCACCTCCCTTTAATCCAGGACATGAGTCTAGGAGGCCTGCCGGTCCTTCGGCGCCTCCAGACCCTCAATCGGGAGGCGTGCTGTTCCCAGTAATAGAAGTGCAAAACCAACAGGGACAGACAGTCAGGCAACATCAGCCGTTGGATTTCAAGGATGTAAAAGGTTTGAAGGATGCTGTGGTACAATATGGCCCTCATGCGCCCTTTGCTTTAGCCATTTTTGAATCCTTTTCATCTTTGAATCTCACTCCGTCAGATTGGCAACAGTTAACTGGAGCAGTTTTATCCGGAGGTGACTATCTTATTTGGAAGGGCAAATATCATGAGCAATGTAAAATAATGGCTGCCAAAAATGCTCAGGCTGGTTTCCCACAACAAAACCTAGACATGCTTGCTGGACTAGGGCAATATAACAGTATGCAAGCTCGAATAGTATATGATCCAGGGATATATGCTCAAATAGCCACGGCCGCTACTAAAGCATGGAGGGCTCTGCCTAATTTAGCAGCTGGGGAAAGTCTATTGAAGGTTATGCAAGGGCCCTCTGAACCTTTTGCTGATTTTGCAAATAGGTTAATACAATTGGCCGGGACATTATTTGGAAATGTTACTGATGCCATGCCAGTAATTAAGCAGCTTGCATATAAGAATGCAAATAAACACTGTCAGCAAGCCCTCCGTGCTCATAGAGACAAAAGTCTTAATGATTATATCAGACTATGCAGAGGTGATCTTGCCACCATTTCTATGGGTTCTTCCCTACTTGCTTTGGCACTGTAAAGAACACTTGTTCATTATTTATGCCTCAGCTCATTCAGGTAAAA
The DNA here is from genome assembly GCA_028644305.1 of Xerus rutilus. Taxonomy (NCBI): domain Eukaryota; kingdom Metazoa; phylum Chordata; class Mammalia; order Rodentia; family Sciuridae; genus Xerus; species Xerus rutilus. The sequence continues at coordinate 10,650,007 of CM053399.1, forward strand.
AAGTCAAAGATGTGAAGGCTCACTGTTTACAAGCCTTTGCTTTCATGAGAGTGCCCAAAGTTCTTAAGACAAGATTATGCATAAGAATCCCCAAGGGCAAGCAATCATTAAAGGTACTCATCTAACTACTAAAACCTATCTTTCCAAAACAAAGGAGGGGGAATTCCCTTCCACGTGGTAGATTTGCTCATGTCCTCTATATCTTAAATTTTTTGAATGTTGAAAATGTTATCCTGTTAATGTGTCTAAAACTTTCTTCCTAGTACAACTTTACAGAGCTCCACGGGATTTTGGGATTACAGCTGCAGCAGTTGCGACCATCCCTGCTGCCTACTCCCGGGCTGCGGCAGTGAGTGCTGAGCTTGTCACAGCGGGAGCTCACATGCTCCCCTCCCCGCGCGGTGCGCTGCTACACCATGGAGCCTTCCCTGTTGCTGGCCATGTGAGTGCTGCTGCTGCTGCGGGGGAATCGCGCTAGCCCAGTCTGCTGCAACGTCTGTGACGGTGGAGACGTTAGCATGCCGTACTGCTGATCCACTTACATCACAACAGGCCATCAACAATCATTTTCAAAAAACTTGTCTAGTGCTTTGTTTCAGTTAAATCAGTATTTAACAGGACCCTGAAATCGGCTATATTTAAACTTTACTTTTCAATTGTTAGCCCAAAATTGAGACTCAGGTTGATTTAATGGATTCTGGTGCAATTCTCTCTGCTTTGCAAAAGTTTGGAACAATGTTACATCAGTGGGCTGGGTCAATAGCCTTGATTGTACTCCTGTTGTTTGCCATAGTACTGTTGGGATTAATTCAAAATCAATCAGGCCATGATAGCTCTTTATTAAAAATGACCCCTCTGCCCAAATCTAGCTGGGCTTGGCACAATCCTAGGAAAGCCAATGATGGGTAAGATGGGGGCGTGGTCACAAGCAACCTAAGACAGGAAGTATACCATATCATCAGAAGGTATACTCTCCCATGACAGGTAAGCTGTGTTCCAGAGTTCCCACGACCTAAGCCATGCTCTAGGAAAAAGAGAGGGGGAATTGTGGGAGAGAGCTGGCCTGAGGGCTTCCTGCAGTACATAAAGTGCAACAATATCAGGTTTTTCAATCATGTGCTTTTGGCCATAGTTCCATATCAATAGCCGCATTCCTGTGAATAGCAGCAAGGTGCTAATGGAATAGTCACACCCTATGCACCCTGTAGCACTTGGAGGACAAAGGGCCTCTTAGCATATATAAAGAGGGACCTGAGCTCAATAAAGGAGACTCTCTTGCCTTGTTCTCTGTGTGTGTGTGTGTGAGTGATTTGTCATCCGAGGCTCCCTCGCCTGACTCGGTTTCCCTTAGTGCTGGCGCGGGCGCTGGCATATGTGAGCCCTCCCCTTACCCCCATGTCCCCATAACCTTAGTCTCTCTGCCTGCACAGCTTACATGTCCTCTCCCATCTACTCGAGCTCTCCTCCCTCCCCTGCCCCCCAGCTTCTCCACATTGTCCATCTGCCCCTTCACTGGCGCTTCCCCACCTGCATTGAGATACACTGGGCTTCTCCATCTCAAAAAGCCAGCAAACCAGGCTTCTGCTGACCCTACACCCTGTGTCATTTACCAGCCTTTTCCCCTGAGTCCTCTTTGAAGAGGGAAAGAAATGCTCAAAAGAACTTTCCACACTCACCCAGTTCTTTCCTCTCTTGTTTCATCTTGAACCCAGTTCTCTCCTCTCTTATTTCATCTTGAACCTGATTCTTGGGCAGAGAGGGTGAGGCTCAGGCCCTGGAAACATGTTTCGGGCTCTGGCAGTTGAATGAAGATCCAAGGCATGGTGGAAATACTGGTCATCATTTATTTGTAGGCACCCCCCATGCAGCCCCCTGAACCATTTTCATGGGCCCTTTTTATATACAGTCCAAACAGAAGGCACATTGCTGGACCTGGGTTCTTATTCTAGAAGGTGTACCTATACTTAAGCCCTCCAGTGTCCTTTGTAAAGCCAGATGACCAAAAGGAGGTGAATTAAAACTGCTGGGCAAGGCTTTATTGGAACTATGCTCTCCAGCTAAACTCTCCCGTCCATCAGAGTGTGTCCGGGAGAATTGCACACGTGTTCGGGGGTACAGAAAATTTTAAAAGGCCCAGTTAGGAAGGGGAGGGCTTAAAGCAGGAAGAGAAGGCCAGAGGATCCTGCTGAGGTCAGAGTCCTTCCTGGATGAGTCAGGAAAAGCCTGCTGATTGACAGGAGGCACCTCTACTGCTGATGTCAGCATCTGGCTGGCTGCTCCTCTGCGCTTGTGGGCAGCTGCCCCAGCTGCCCCTAACTGGTCACCCTGAACCGACCTAACATCCTTGTAATGTCAGTCTCTATACTGTTGGTCCTCTCCCTTTTACTCTCTGATCACTACCTTGTCACTCTCATCCAGTGCAGGGACTTGAAACATCTTGGTGTGACAATGACACACTGAATGTACAGCTCTACCCAAATCCTCTGTACCACACTTGTCTGGTGCATCCACTAGTCAACTGCTTTCCTCAAAATACCCATGTTCATACCCATGATAAGAATCGGGGATGAGTCTCATTTTCCTGATGTTGAGGATTGAACACAAGAAATGCTGAGGCAAGTATAGAAAGCAGATTTTATTTAAAAGAACAGAGAGAGACTTCTCAAAATAGAAGGGGCCCCAGAGGTGGGTGTCTGAGGAAGTGGGAGTATCCTACCCCTTTTATATATTTTAGATTTTCTTTGTTCTCATGTTTTCTCCACCCCTATCCTTCCTGTTTGGCTAGTGACTGAAAGGTGGGCCAAGAGGTTGAGTGATCAGGGGCAGGGATAAAGCCACCCAGGGGTATAGGGAGGAAGGGAGTGGCCCAGAAGGCATTTGTTTGCTAACAAAGGCTTGTAGAGATGAACAATCCCCTGGGGGCAGGTGTCTTTGACAGCAGGTGGAAAAGGGGGAAGGGCACTAGGGGGATTTTATTTCCTCTTGAATCAGCCCCCCTCTTTCTGACCCAACCATTTATTACCTACACTGACTATTCTTTTGCTACTCTCCAGCCTCTATAAGCAGAAGTTACCTCCAGATTTTACTTCCCAAACCCTCTCTACTTGGTTCTCATATTGTAATAAAAGGTGATGACATCTCTCCACTTGCTGGGGGCAAGACATGTAATTATTGACACTTCTCTCTCTCTGTTTTTTCCCTCTCTCTCTCTCCCTATGTCTCTGCCTCTGTCTGTATCTCTCTGTCTCTCTCTCTCTGTCTCTCTCTCTCTGTCTCTCTCTCTCTCTCTCTCTCACACACACACACACACACACACACAATCCCCCAGAGAAGAACTCAGGGAATCTTGTTTGTGCTTCTTTCAAAACTCATCTAGAATCCAGCCATTCCCCCCACTTTCTCCATGGCCACCCTGGCTGGTGCCATAACATGTCTCATGTCAATCACTGAAACAGTCTCTCACTGCTCCTCCCTCCATGCTGGCCACCTCACAGTTGTGGCTGTCTCAGCACTCACAGGAGCACTTTGATGCACAAGATCACATTAGTTCTGGGCTCAGAGCCTTCCACTGTGATATGTTCCTCAGAAAACAGAGCCAACCTCATCACCAAGTCTGAATACACTGGCCACCTAGAACCTTCCAGCCCTGGACACTGCTGTCCCCCTCTGGCTCGAGCCACTTATGCAGCTTTCACTCCCTAGAGGTTTCTCACACATACCAGGCATCTTTCCATCTCCACGCCTGGAATGTTCTTTCTGACTAGCCGGCTCTTCCCTCAGGTAGCCAGGAATGTTTCCTCTGACTACCAGGCTCTTCCCTCAGGTATACCACAACTGCCTCCCTGCCTCCCACCCTCCATGTCATTCCTGTGTACTCATCTCAGTGAGGCCACCTGAAAACTCTAACAACTGTACCTAAAATCCCAAATCCACTCAGCACACTGCTACCCAATTCTGTGTCTGCTTCTTATACAGCTTTAGGCATCTTCTCACACCCAACCCAGTTGACTTACTTCCTACTCATCCTGCTCACTTCCTGCCTCCTCCCACTAGTACTGAAGCTTCTTAAGAGTAGAGATGTATTCTGTTTCATGCATGATCCTAGCCCAAATTCCTAGAGTCATGCCTAGCTCAGGTTTGATGCTTCCTAAATCCACCTTATTAAGTGGGTGAATGATCCTGCCAAGTCTAGTGTATCCTCAGTTCATGGAGAATATTAAAGGCTATTTGTATTCATTCAGAAGGTCACTTGAAGAGGCTTCTTCTCTCTTGAAAATTCCTAAGAAAAACTCCTCCCCAGAGAACCAATCTGTTGAACCTAGGACACAAAAAAAGGAACCCACCAACTCCAATTTTAAATCAAATTAAGCAAGCTTATATTGTGCACACAACTTAGCTGTACAGCAGCTGTCCCCTTCAAAAGGTGAAGGCAGCACCTTGCTAAGAGCAGGGAGGTCTTTATAACACAAAGACTGACAAAAGTAAGTATCTTAGGAATTTACAGCTGACGGGGTTCTGGCAAGTGTAACACAGAAGCAGATAGCAAATTAATGATTTACATGGCTTGACATCTTTCGATAGCGAGTAAACTCAGGTTCCAGCATGGGGGCGTTGCTTAGATTTTGAGGAGGGCAGTTACCTAATCAAAGTCAAACATTGTCTAATCAAGTAAAACCAAAATAAACCTTTATGACCTTGTGTCGAGATGGCTTTTAATCTTTTTTTTTTTTTTTTTTTTTTTTTGGTAATGGGGATTGAACTCAGGGGCATTCGACCACTGAGCCACACCCCCAGCCCCATTTTGTGTTTTATGTAGAGATAGGGTCTCACTGAGTTGCTTACCACCTCGCCATTGCTGAGGCTGGCTTTGAACTCGCGATTCTCCTGTCTCAGCCTCCCTAAGTGCTGGGATTACAGGCTTGAGCCACCGTGCCCGGCTGGCTTTTAATCTTAAAATAGAATTAGGCTAGGTTCATCACAATCTACCAAGTCCATGTCATTTCTCAGAAGCTCTTGGAGCTTCTCCCATTATAGAAACATTCCATGGCTCCCAGGGTTTAGGGAACAGCAGCCTGGGTCTCTCCCACTGTTCTGCATGGGCACCTTCTTTATAGTCTCCCATTCACCCTAACTTCAGTGACTTTTATCTCCTGGGAGATTGGGGCATGGAAGACTACTGGGACTTTCCTATTGGGAAGGGAACAACCAGGGCTGTACCTACTGCTCAGAGGGAAAAATAATGAAGCCAATGCTGGTTTAGAAGAAAGCAGGGGAGGCTCAGGAAAGACAAAGTCCCAACACAAGGTCAGCACCGTGGAATGCAGAGAGCAGGAAGTTTGGAATTAGAAAACCTGGATTCTAATATTACCTCTGCCAATGCCTCCTCTTAGAAAGGGAACTGTCCACAAGCCCCACCTTTATACCTTAGTCCTCACATCTGAACACAGGTTGCACTGCATGACAGCTTTGCAAAGTCACCCAAGTATGAGGACTCCAGGGACTGTGTCAGGCATGAATTATTTCTCATCCAAATTCTTTCTACACAGTTTTGGGCAGGGCAGCTGAGATGCTCCCTGCATGAACTCCCTGCTGAGTCTTTCCCAAGTATGTAAATCAAGTGATTCCTTTTCACAAAACCACAGACAACTTTCCCTATCATTTCTAAGAACTGAGGGAGCTGGGCTCTTCTTTTTTCCTTAATGTTTCATTAATGTCTCCAAAAGTGCAAAATAAAATTCTTTCTCTGAAGACAAAGGATTCCGCATGGTTAACATCCCATGACTTAACATTTCCTCTTTCCTCTTACTCTCACAATATAATTCCACAATATACTAATCCATACACATGATTTTCCTATGAGAGAGGGCCAAACTCCCAGTAGTTACCTTTCAATTCCACGTGTTGAGAGTCTTTGTCCCTGTTTGGGTGCCACTTGCCATCCACTTTCCTTGTGGGCAGTGGGGATGAGGTTCCCTGACAAGGTAAAGGGATGGGTAAAAGAAATACAATGGCAAATAATGGCAGAACACAGAAAATAGTTTCAAAAGGTGGAGGCTGGATGGGCCTCCAGATGGTTCTGGTTTTGAGAATTTAACATCTGGCTTCTAGCATGTGGCTTCTGGCATCTGGCAAAATGGACCTCATGTGTTCTTTTTTTATATCAGGGAACTTCAAACGCCTTCCATCAAACATTCTTTACTAAGGTAGGAAGAAGACAGGGACAGGTAAGCTAACTCAGTACCTAACAGGGTACACCCATTCCCAGTGATGCAATAAGCACTTCCTTAGCAGAACAGAAGAGGTGGGCACTTGCATTAGGCAGACCTAACTGTGGAATGCCACAGAAGGTTCAAAATGCCAGCCCATCTCTCCCCTGGCTACAATGTCAAAGAGAATTTCTTCATACATTCCAGAAATGGCTTCCCCCACATGCGCTCCTGTGTGCTTGTGGGTGGGCATCCTTGCATGGGTTTGTGCCCATGTCTACCTGTTTTTCTCTGCCTCTGAGCTTGTGGATGAGAGAGAAAATATCTAGGCACCCATCTTCTTCTTTTAATAATCAATTCTTAATAAATATGGATTAAGCATCTATTTTATGTGTAAACATCTTTTATTCATGGCAGGAAGTGGGTAATCATGGCCATGACATCATCCTTGACCTTAAGGGACTTCTGGTCTCAAGAACACACAAGAATACACACCATATATATTAGTCAACTTTTCATCAGTGTAAAAAAGATATCAGCAAGTGTAGTTAACAGTATTAGCTATCTGTTCCCTGTTGAAGAAAAATACTAGAAAAATTAATGTTACATTCTAGGCATTTTATAGAAACCAATACTCTGTTAATTGTCTGACCACCTAACAGAACTTGTGAGTTATTAATTTTAAGAGCATCTTTATTTTTATTTGTTTACACAATTTAAAGTGAACTTATTTTTTGAGCCATGTAAACCAAAATATAGTTAGATTCATTTTCTATTTAAATTTTAGTTTATGGGTGCTAATTTGTCTGCCATTTTTTAGACTATGTACATGATATATGGGCACAAACACATATGTCAACACAAGAATACAATACACAGGTATCCACATGTACATAAAAGAGTCAAGAAACAAAGATTTTGTAACTTTTTGTAAGTGGACCTCCACAGGTAGGAGGCAATGTTACAGATGTTTATTAAAAGCCTCTATTAGATTCAAACTGTTAGAAATTAAAATAGAGCTCATCAGACTTTTACATTATGACTTAAATATAGGAGAGACATGTATAGTTGGAAATTCTAGGTGTAAAATTGAACAGCCATGACAGACACTGAAATCAAAGATTTCAAGCCAGCTATTTGTCCTTGATGGCTATCAGATTTATTCCCAACATCACCATGTCTATGTCCTTAGGATTTTGTAAAATGAGTTTTCCTAATGTGTTTGAGAGTTAACCTCAAACCACTGAACAAAAGAGAATGCAAAACCTTTATAGTTAAATTAAAAAAAAAAACTAATCACAATTGGTCTCTGAATGAAGAGAGAGTGCAAAACCTTTATAGTTAAATAAAAAAAAAACTGGTCAGAAACATATTAATTTAGGCACATAGGATCAAATGTAAATGTACCATAAATAATGAGCTCAAAAATATAGAATTTTTAAAAACAGCAGTTCTAAAAACATCACATGGCCATAATGCTTTAGTAAAAGAGCATGCAGAACATCTTTATCAAACCAGAGTGCAATTTTAGCTTAGATTAGGTTCAATTTATTTTATTTTTCTCTCTCTGTGCTGTAGCATTTAGGGAGAAACTTGTTAAGAAAGCAGGCTAGCACAGTGTAAAAGCAGATAAGATAACCAGCCAAGCCATAAGCAGCTTGGATTTAAAAGTGACATGTTTCCCCTTATGTCTTAAACAATTCTCTGAAAGCCTTATAAATCTTGCTGGCTCTGTAGACCTTTGAAATACACATTTTAAATGTAAGCTTAGGAGACACAGAGATTTAGCAGAAGTTAAGAAGTAAGGAAAGCTGGTGTTTTGAGCTTGAGAGGCAAAACCTCACGTACAGAGTATTTTAACCATTTTTCATTTCCCCTGTTAATAATAAGGCCAGGTTTGAATGCAGAAAATTCTTTTTTTTTGGTACTGGAGATTGAACTCAGGGGTAGTCGACCACTGAGCCACATCCCCAGCCCTATTTTGTGTTTTATGTAGAGACAGGGTCTCACTGAGTTGCTTAGCGCCTCGCCGTTGCTGAGGCTGGCTTTGAACTCGTGATTCTCCTGTCTCAGCCTCCCTAATTGCTGGGATTACAGGCTTGTGCCACCGCACCCGGCTTGAATGCAGACAATTCTTAGGCATGTCCTTTATCTCAACTGTGATTATGTCATCCCCTACTATTACTTTTGAGGATGAGCCTTCTCTTGGAACAAATGAAAGAGAACAGATCATGGACACCTATGTGGAGAAAACTGTCTCTTCAGCCAGGGGACATCTACCCAATCCTGGAACCTATAGGGGTCAGCAGTTTCTGCCTTTCCTTCCATAACCTCTGGTTGGGGTCTCACTCAGAAGGGAGAACACTAACTTTTGATCACTATTTTAATTGAAGAGAGGACATTTGCCAGCTAGTTGTGTCCTTAAAATTCCTTACATGTTCTCTTTGTCCTTTTGGGTCCTCATATTCACAAGATCATGATTTTTGTATTATGCTCCTCAACTTGAAGTAGGAGGCAAGCCTGTTAGTGCTCTGGGTGATGTCTCCACTGGAGAAAATAAATAATTTGGATTTCTGAACTAGGGCAGATGAGTGGTAGTTTTACTCTAATTAACTTAGACAGATTTTTAATCCTCCCTATGTAGAAGGTTAGGAAGATTTATGGGTCTCATGTTGTCTCAGAAAAAAGCTTGTGACTCTTAAAAGTCTCTTTTGATAGTTATCAGGCACTCCTGTCTATGAAAAATTCCTTTATATCCTGCAGCTTTACTTACATTTGGTGGGGGTTCATCTGCTCTTTCAGGGGCAGTAAATAAAGATGAAGGCTGAGGGTCAAGACCTGATCTAGGAGGCTTATGAAGTGGAGAGTCAGTGAGAATTAATTATAGAGCTGAGGGTTGGCAAAATAAGGGCCTTGAGTGAAGGTAAATGAAAGCTTGGAGGAAAGGAACCTCAGGTCATTCTCCTTTTTGTTGCAGAATATTGTCTAAGTCATGGAAGATTTGGGGGTCAAAGTTCCCAAATTCTAAATTCAAGCAATTGATTTAGGTTGCCTAATTTAGGTGGTGGCCAGACCTGAACACTAAGCCTAATGAGTTGTGTAATTTTGAGGTTGGGTTGGAAGTGGAGGATCTTAAAATTATTCATGAAATGACCTAAGGGGGAGACTTATGGAATAGACTGGGTAGCTCTCATGTTGGATAGGTTTGACCAGAGTGGCAGGTGAGATCAAAGCATCATTTATTGTCTCCCTTCAACAGACAGAGTTTTACCTGAGAATGAGAGGGCATCTCCTTCAACAATCTCAATGGTGGGCGATATCCAGGGTCCAGATGACCCAAAAGGTGGAGGGTCTCAGGTAGCTTGCTTCTGCAGGAGACCAGAAGGGATTTTACCTCTCCAGAGAATGAGGAGAATAATTATGCATGCAGAAACAAAATGGGGGGCTCTGATCCAGAGATTTAAGTGCAGGAAAGAACTGGAGGGGAGAAGATTAGAAGGAAGATACCTCCAACACCAACAAAGGACTTCATACCTGTATCCTCGAGGCAGCAAAAAACCTAACCCAGGAATGAGGTTGGTTTTGGGTCATCTTCCAGCCACCATTTAACCAAAGTGGACTGGGAGAGTGTGAAGAGCTCCCTTCTATAAGGTGGAAAGACAGAGAAAAAAGGGAGGGGGAAAAACATGGTAGAAGTTCATTATGACAGGGAGTCAGATTTCAGTACCAAATGAAAGCAAATGAAAGAGAATAAAGACAGAAAAAGAAATGGAGACAGACCTCAATGGATCAGTGATGGTTTATTAAGCAGTGGAGGGGCATATTTTCAGGAGGGAAAGTGGCAACTGCCTATAATAATGGAGAAAAATTTCGCCCTCTGAACTGGCTGCAGCCAAATAAAATTGTTTTCTGCTGTCTTCGGTGTCTTGCCTGGTCTGTCCCTACTACAATCTGATACTGGTCTTGAAAATCAGGATAGGGTCCTTGTTTCCCTGGTGTTGAAGAGTAATCACTCAAGAAATGCTGATGCAAAAAGACATGTGTTATTTAAAGGATAAGAGAGAGAGAGAGAGAGAGAGGGGAGGAGATAGTGTAATGCCCAGACTCGGGACCACCAGAGACCACCAGGAGTCTGATTCCAATGTAATCACAAAAGGTAATCACAAAAGCTTTAATTCAAGCTCGAGTAGGGTCCACCAACCTACACCAACGCAGCGGGTTAGGAAGCACGGCCCTGAGTCTAGGGGAGCAGGGATTTTTATGGATTACAATCACAAGCAGGGGAGTACATGCCTTGGCATTACATGATTGGGTAAGGGAAAACGTGCACAGGGGGAACAGCAGTAGGATTGGATGGGGATGGGTGAAGTCACTGGGTGGTTAGTGGACCTTTAGACTGATAGGTCTGGCTACAATGGGCCCAGTTGACCTTTAGGTTATTGATAGGTCTGGCTACAGTGAGCTCATTGCCTGGCCTTCTGATTAGCTGACTCAAGTTGCAGAACCACTTTTTGGCGCCAGGGAGGGAAGCCGTTGATTGTGTTGCAACTTCCAGTAACTGGGTGGGGGACCTAGGACTCTGGACAAGAGGCCTAGAGTCACAAAATGGCTTTAGTCTGGTCCTTTCAATAGTGATAGATAGATAGATAGATAGATAGAGAGAAAAAGAGAGAGACAGAGAGAGACTCCTCCAGAGAGGAGTGGGGTTGAGAGCTGGTGACTGAGAGAGTTGGGAGTGTCTTGCCCCTTTACAGATTTTAGATTTCCTTTTTCTCAAGCCCCCTCCTCTCATCTTATCAAGCCTATGTGGTGACTAAAATGCAGGAAGAGAGCTGCAGGGGGTGATTGCTTGTGTTGGAAAAAGTGATCCTCACCCTCCTCCTCTTATTTGACTTTGGGACCAAAAGTCAGAGAAAGAGCTTCCCTGGGGGTACTCGTTAACACCTCCTTGCTGGGAGAAACAATTCCCTGGAGGTGGAGGTAACCTTGGTACCAGGTTTTGAGGAGGGGGGAAGTGCTCTGGAGATATTAACATTTTATTTCCATTTGAATTAGCCCCTATCTTTGTGACCCAGACATTCATTATCTATGCTGACAATCTGTCCCTTGCCCAGTCTCAGCGGCTGAGTCTGCAAGGCAGCAATGTTCAGAGTTGGAACTTTTGAGGGGTGATTGGATCATGAGACCTCTCATCTCATTAATGGACTAATCCATTGATGGGTTCATAACTGAATGGATGTGTCAAAAGTGATAGGAACTACAGGATATGGAACCTAATTGGAGGCAGTGAGTCACTGGGGGAGTGTCTAAAAGGTTACTTCTTCCCCTGTGACCCTTCCTGCCCCCTCTGATTCCTGGCCATGATGAATGACCTTGTGTGGAAACCTCTGAAACTGTGTGCCAAAATAAATCTTCCCTCCTTTACATTGATTTTCTCATTGTTATAGCAATGAAAAGCTAACACAAGTGCCATATATCCTAGCACCCAGCACACCAACCTGCACACAGCAGAAACTCAATAAATACTTGCTGATTACTTAATTAGTGTAATCTGTGGGCTCACACAAATGTAATGGCCCATGTCTTAATCTCTCCTTTTCTCAGACAGACTTTGGAAGGCGCTCCCATGGAATCCTATTGCAGCCAAGGCCATAAATACTCTCAGGTGTAAATAAACTCACCTTGGATGATGGACAATGGACTCATTGATGCTGCATGACACTGCAAAGAGAACTTTGGTCCTTGAAAGAGAAACCTAATATATGTTCCTTCATCTGGAATTTCTAGACCAGCTGTAGAGACCAACAGACTGAAGGAGGAACCCCAAGGACTCACCAGGACCACAAGGTAAGGCTCCTGTGAGTTC
>CM053399.1:10662578-10700260 GCA_028644305.1 Xerus rutilus
GAGGGCGGTCGCTAAGGAAAGGGCTCCTGAAGGCTCTAGGATGAAGGTGATTCTGCTAATGTAACTTGGCATCTAGAAGATGCAGACGCAAGCCACAAACCAGGCTAAATATTGGCCTCTGGAGTCCACTGGGTAGGACAGGATGTCCTCATCAAGGGTGGGTTATGGTCCTGGGCAATCAAGAGGCCAACATCTACTCAACCAAAAAGTGGTCATTTGGCAATGGTGACCTCTAACATGGATGAGCCACTAGTTTAGTGAAGCCCAAAGGCTTTGGATTCTCACAGGCATGGGGCCAGATCCTGTCTCTGTTTACATTGCTATCAAAATGTATATGAGATTTTGAGGAGCCACTGTAAAAGGGGATCTTTTCACATCTGCCCTGGGACTGAAGCATGAACTTTGAGCTGGGCCAAACGTGCAAGGGTCATTACCATCTTAGAACATCAGGTCACACTTACAGTGTAAACAGCGACTTCAGCTGTGATTCAAGTTGACAAATCAGCTGTGGACTCATGGACTTTGACATTTTTATGCAGCAGCACAATTGCCGATCGTTTTCCTTTTCTTCATTGATGCATTATGGTTATAAATCATATTGAGGTTAATTTTGACATAATTATACAATTTGCTTTATTTCAGTCCCTAGAACTTTCCCCTTCTCCTTCCCCTTCCCTCCTTCTTCTCCTATTTCCCTTCCTCTACTCTAATGACATTTCTTTTATTTATAGTTTTAAAAAATTAGTGCCTTGCCAGGTATGGCACATGCCTGTAATCCTAGCACTTTGGGAGGCTGAGGCAGGAGGATCACGAGTTCAAAGCCAGCCTCAGCAACAGCGAGGTGCTAAGCAACTCAGAGAGACTCTGTCTCTAAATAAAATACAAAATAGGGCTGGGGATGTGGCTCGGTGGTTGAGTGCCCCTGAGTTCAATCCCCAGTACAAAAACAAAAAAAATAGTGCCTTTTGGTTATACATACAAGTGATATTCCTGTTATATTCATGTCTGTACATACGACTGTTTTCAGTTTCCTTCTACCCTTTTCCCATCCCTCCTTCTCACCATGGCCTTTTCTGAGCTTTTTAAAATACACTTTCAACTTTGCCCAAAGCTGTGTTTTCTGAATTTTAATTCCAAAGACACCAAATCAAACTTTTTTGTACTTTATTGCCTTGATCTTGATTATTGCTTGAATCAATGTAGCAGGCATATCAACCCAGCAATAGCCCGACTTCTTTCATGCAGGATCTTAAGTGGAGGATTCCAGGCCTGGGCCTAGGGTCTATAGGGTGGGGTCACTTTGCAGCACCTTCATCCGTGGATTAGTGCATTCACTCTCACAAGAGCTCCACACGATGAGCTGGAGTGTGTTGATGGAGGAGCAGACCAAGAGCAGCATCATGTTGGAGACACATGGGGAGAAAAGTTGCTCATCCAGAACAATGAGGAAGGGCATCAGGAGCAGCTGGAGCAGAGCCAGGAGACAGTTTTAAGGAGAGAGAGGTTCAGTGGGTCAAATCCACCTATGGTTGAGAGAGAGAAGGTTGGAAACAGAACCACCAGCTGGGCAAGACAGGGGAATTGGCACAGAATGCCAGCTGAGGGTGGTGGGTGCTGCTTCTGCAAGCAGCCCTGGACGGGCCCTCTGGAGTCCTGGTTCTGGTCCTATCTGTGTTTCCAGCTGGCTGATGACCTTAGGGGAAATCTCTGCCCCCTCTACCTCTGTGTTTTCTCTACCTAGTAGTGGAGTAGAGCACAGATCTCCGAGGTCACTTGCAGTTTTCTGTTTTGTTGTTCTGGAGGGGAGAGGAGTGGCTGGAGCCCTGCAGATGGATGGCTTGTGGGGTGGTGCAGAGAGAGCACAGTCTCATCACACAGGAGCAGAGAGCTGTCACCCTACATTGATGAGCGGTCCCCTGGGGGTGAGGGGGCCAGAACACTGGTAGGTAGGTGGCTGGATAGAAAAGGAACACTTCCAAATGCCTTGTGGTGACCCTGTTGCGGAGGTGAGCCATGTTGGCAGAATCGCAGTGAAGTCTAGGTCCAAAATGTCAGGAAGGAGGCTGTGGGAACAGAGTGGGGGTCAAGGCTGAGGGCTAGGATTCTGTAGAAGGAGCTGGTGTGGCATCTGATGGAGCCCCAGAGGAAGCGATGACGAGGGGTGTGGAAGAGGGGTGAGGGGCTGTGGTCACCCAGCCTCAGAGAATGGCCTGAGGGTTGGCCCCTTTGGGGAGCTCAGTGTACTTGCATCCTGTGTGACCAACTCCTTCTCTTGTGCCTCCAATAGGGCACTGCTCTTGGCCTGGGTATGATCCTTGAAAAAAGAGGAGGGTCATCAAGCACCATGTTGCTGGGAGCGCTTTCTTTTCCCAAGACTCTGGCCAAGTCAAGGGGATAATGAACACAGGCCAGACTGGAAAGTCAGGTGAGTATTACCTGCAGGAGCTCTGACTCCCTCACATGGACACTCGGAACCGGGCCAGGATGTGTCTTCTCTAAGAAGTGTTCCCATTGCGCCAAAGGCAGCTGTTCCTTGGAATGCTGGTCAGGCGAGGGAACAAAGCGAACAAAGTTACGACACTAATGCTTTTGTAGCTTAAGGTTTAGCACCTCTGGTGATGGTACCTGTCCAGCCAGCTGCCACAGGACTTTCCCTGCTATTTACTAAGTTTAATAAACCCATGTCTCCTACGCAGTGTCTGGGTATTTTCTTTGGTCTCTCAGCAACCCCACCCCACTGTGGTCAGGAAGTCCCGGCTTACAAAACAGAGACAGGAGGGCTATTTTTATGACACATACTCCATTTGTCAAAAATTGATTTTTATGGCCTGTGATTTCCTCAGTCCTACTGAGTTCTAGGAAATGAAAGTCCACCTGAGGTCATAATGTTCCTGATTAGCTGATGGGCATCCTGGGTTCCTGGTCAGAAAGGACACAGAAGTAGGAGATAGCTCTCTAGACACTAAGAGTTCTAGAAGCTACTTCTCAGAGGAACTACCTGTAAGAACACAAGCATGTTTTGTATTCAGTAATCAAAACAAGGAAACAAAAAAATGAAGCAACAGAAAACCCCTGTATTGTTTTTGTAACAAAAGAAAGCTTGACAACTCCTGGACATTATGGATTCTATCTATAGCCTGTCAGCGTGTTACTTTTGGACGTCAGTTGGTCATTGTGGATACTGATATTTATTTTCTGTAAATATAGAAGTTATGGACACAGTCACTGCTCTTTGGAATTAGTCCTTATCCTTTGATGAGTAGAGATGTAGCAACCTCCTGACTCTGGAGGGTTTCTTACCTGAAGCTGCTGCATGCATGAGATCCGTGGCATTGGTAGTAACAGCACAGAAAGGACTGACCATTTTCAGGGATGACTCACTGTCACCAAAGGTCTTCCAAACTACTCACCACACTGAAATAAGTCCTTTGTGCCCCACTTGGAGGTATCTTCCTCCACCAGGTGGGCTTTCTGCTCTCCTCATCCCTTCCTTCATTGCTGTTAGAATACGTCACGCTCATCTCTGTGTTCCTCCTGCCCACCCCTACGATGTCCTGTGTTAGAGACAGTCGCTTCCATGCTGTTCTTTTGAGGCCACAAGTTCCTGTAAACCAAGGGCTGTGTCATGTTCCCCAACATTCACACTCCTCCTCCATCAGTAGAGCCTTAAACATATCACATGCTAAATACACACTTATTAAATACATGCATGATTCAAAGAGTGAAAATTCAGTGTATAGAAATTTGTTCTTCCCATGCGCAAGATCACAGGAAGGAAGCTACGTGGGTAGGTGGGTACAAAGGCCCCTCAGCAGGTCCACGCTGACACAGACATGTGTGTCCCAGCAGAGGCATCTTAAAATCCATCTGAAATTCCCATCTTCTTTTTAGTAGCAGATAGCAGGATTTTACCAGGCTGAACTGAAGCCTGAAGTCAGAGTGCAAATAGTGGGAGGGATACTCCCTGTAGTTTGTGAGGGAAGAACCCAGGTGTAGAAACCTTGAAGGGACGACTTCTTTTGTTCTCTATAAATGATGATGCCAGTATTTTAACTCTTGGTTTCTGGAGGGTTGCACCTCATTGGAAGAACCAAGCATCCAGTGCTCTCATCCTGGGGTGCCCGTGGCCTCTTCTAGAGACATTTTGGGAGGTGATACACACCTGGAACACCCCAGCTCAGTGAGGCGCACCCAGGAGGGCGGGAGAAGGGCGGGCAGGTGGGGAGGCCTCAGACACTGCCACGCCTGCCTCTGGCTGGGAGAGAGAAACAGGAAGACCCCCTAGGCCCCACCCCCTTTGGGCACCTTTCACCCTCAGGCACCCTAGACTCACATTTGTATTGACAGCAGGCCAATCGTGAGCCATTCTGAGGAGACCTCTGGGCAAGACAGAGCTGCAGGAGGCGGAAGACCAGGAACCCACCCCAGATAATTATCCCAGGAAGCTGGAAGCACAATGGATTGAGAAGACGTGAGTGCAGTTCTGGGAATCCAATCTCTCCGCTTGAGTCGGGTCTCATGATGGACCAGCTCTGGCTTCTGTGTAATCCCCTGTCCCCTCGCAGGCTCATGGGAGAATGTCTTCTGGGGCTTTGTGAGACCAGGTGGGGTGGAAAGAGTTGCTTTTATCCCTCAAGCCAGGGCTACTGGAAGGAGAGGAGAGTGGCTGCTGAGGCCAACACCTGGACAGTGGATTCAGGGACAGTGACCAGCAAGACCGTCCTGTGTGGACAGTGAACAGGGACCTGAGGGTTTGGATCAGTGATGGCAAGAACTGTGTGATGGTGAGAGCCGAGAGACGGCACTGAGCAGCGTGGGGAGGCGGAGCCTGCAGGCACTGAGCAGCGTGGGGAGGCGGAGCCTGCAGGCACTGAGCAGCGTGGGGAGGCGGAGCCTGCAGGCCCTGAGCAGAGTGGGGAGGCGGAGCCTGCAGGCACTGAGCAGAGTGGGGAGGCGGAGCCTGCAGAAACAGGCACCGGGAGGAATTGAGGGCACAGATCAGGGGTGCCTGGTGTTCAAGAATGGGCAGATTTCTGGTTCTGATGTCAACCTCCCCTGTCACTCTGAACCTTTAGAGAATGTGAGTTCCTGAGACTATTTTCTAGGAGTGTGACAGTGGCATTTTGTGGAGGGAAGGGATTAGGGTTGTACCTTTGCCTTCAGAAGAAAGCCTAAGTGATCCCCAAATTGAGCCAACTGAGCAGCAACAGGAGGAAGCTAGAGAAATAGAAGCCCTTCACTTGTGGTTCCCCAGGAGTCCAGGGAGTATGTCCCTTCATGTGACACTCTAGTGCTTTTCCCTCCCTGTGCCCCAGATAGGTAATGAAGCTCTGTGGATGCAGGAAGCAGACATCACCCTGCAAAGATATCATTGGAAAAAAGACTTAAATTATAACAGAATTTTTATACAAGCTTTCACAATGGAAGCTGTTACTCAGTATTTCCAAGACTAGCAAACTGGACCGAGTCCTGCCAAAGGGCAGTCCACGCACAGCAGATTTTCCCTCATAAATTAAGAAATACTCGTTATAGACACCCTGAGGCCATTGCACACTGCATGGTCAGACACCTGCTGGTCTGCCTGGCCTTCTATTTAAAATGAGAATTTCCCTTTCCCTTTTCTTCTTCACTGTTCTGGGTCAATTATTTACTAACCTGGCATTGGAAAAAAAAAATAAAGCAAAACAAAGCCTGAGAACAAAGCTGGTCACTGTGGTAATGGGTTGGCCCATCACACACAGAAACAGGAAGAGAATCAGGGCTTCCATCGTAGCCAAAAGCATGCCCCGAGCTGCCAACCCTGACCTTGGGGAGGGCTGCTGTAAAGTAGCTGCTATGTCCCCTGAGTGTCACTCTCTCTGCTGAGTAAGTGTTTGCTCTGGTAATCAGCAAGCCTGATAGCTCAATGACTTCCGACAATACATATTCATTTCTTGTTCCTGGAACACGAACATGTTGGTCAGTTAAGATTCTTCTGGGCTTGTTAGGATTTGACTTCAGACCAAAGAGGGTCCTGGTCAGGTTCACCACCTGTGTTTGCATTTTGGGGCTAGAGTTGGAGGGGGAGCTCCTACCTGGGACATATTTTCCTATGGCAAAGGGCACAGGAGCCAAAGAAGCTGAGTTTAACTCTAGAACTTCATCTGAAGCTCCTGTTCAGGTGTGGTGCATGACACATGAGGGCTGGGGAAAGGAGGACCTGTTACCAGAGGCCCAACTCTGGGGTCCCAAGAAATCAGGTCCAGCCACTTGCTCCAAAAACCAAATGGAAAATGTCTTGATGAAAAGCAGAAAAGGAACTTTAATTGATATGCTGTTCTGGGAAGACAAGTGGGATCAAGCAACTCAGCCCTGCCTGGGGTCCTGACACGAGGTTTAGGTTTAAAGAGGAAGAACTTCGGTTGGCGATGGGAGGTCTGCATAATTAAGCAGTCTTGGTCAAACTGTGGTCTGGTTGATTGTTATTACAGTTTTGATTATTCCAGGTAGCTCCAGGGGAGTCCTTATTGCCCGAGGGGGCAATCTCCACTGGCTGCTCAGGATGTCTGTCTACCAGACCTGTGATCGTGCAAGGGGACAACTCATTTCTCATGGGATGATCACTCCTGCTTAGGGGGGCAGTCTCATCGTGGGGCATCTATCTGCAAGACTCTCCTGTTCCTGGAAGGTGTAGGGCAGTGAGTGGACACCTCTAGGTGCCACTCCAGGGGCTTGGCATAGGAGGTTGTGAAATCTGGCAGTTGAATATCCCTGCGTGTCTTGAAAATGCCTTAGTCCCTCTTATCTTGGTGTCTTCAGCCTTGAAGGGGATAGATTCCCAGCTGTAGAGGAAGACTTCGTCAATGATTAACATGCAGAGCTGAGCAGGAGGGACTGACCCCAGCTCCCTGAAGTTAATAAAGCACGCGGGGCAGTGAGAGGCTATTTTGGGGTTGAGGGGGGCACTTGAAGCATTGCAACACTCGGGCTGCAGGGACACAACTGTATCAGGGTGCTTCAGACACAGACGACTAACAGGAGATGGGAAACTATTTGGAGATACAGTCATTGCAATTGCACCTAAATCAAAACGGGGTTATTATGGTTGGCCCTAATCCACTACGACCAGCGTTCTTATGGAAAGGGGGAAATGCAGACACAGAAACAGATATGAACGCAGGAGTAAGTGCTGTGTGAACAGGAGGGCGGAGATCACGTGATGCAGCTGGAGCCAACGAGCACCAAAGGGTCTTCAAGACTGTTTTCATAACACTAATGACCAAACTGCAGCTGAGATCCTAAGACTCGCTCTTCTTCCTAGCTGTACTTACCACTCCCTAATCAGAGCTCGCTGGCTCCTCCAAGTGCCAAAAGTGCCAAGGAATTTCCTTCAAAATAACGTGAGTGGGTAGACTTCTCTGTCCTAATAAAAGCCCCAACCATTTCTTTGTTCCCTGGACGTAGCAGAGGCCACCAGGCCTGTGCTTGTGTGTCCTAGGTGGCAACCCTATTCTCTGTTCTGAAATAAAAGTTCCTTTATTGGAGATTCATCTCTATATGTTTGCTGGACTTTGACAGCTCCGTCCTGGATTTTCCTGAAGCCGAACTCAGCAAGGCAGTTCTGTGTGGTGAAACTGTCTAAAAGTGGGCGTCATGAGGGTCCTCAAAGGTGCAGGAACAGCAAGGCAGAGCGATTCTCTTATCCCTGAGGATTGAGCATCTTTGATCCTAGCTCCTCACCTCCTCCTGCCACAGGGAACTAAAATTGTCTTCTCCAGGGCCCTGGCCTTTATCCACGGTTATAGGTCCCCTCTTCCTCCGCCTTCACTTTGATCTTCTTCTTATTCCAGAGCCTCCATGTGCCCCTGCAAAGCCACCCCCAGAGTCTCCAGATGCTCTGCATATTATTTGATTGTTTTTTTTTTTTTTTTTTTTTTGTGGTGCTGGGGATTGAACCCAGGGCCTTGTGCATGCAAGGCAAGCACTCTGCCAACTGAGCTATATCCCCAACCCCCTCTGCATATTATTTGAGAGGACAATCCATTCTCTATTTCATCTGGCACATTCTAGCCATTCCCTGAGGTGGAAAGAAGTTTCATTTGTCAAACTCACAACTATCTAAAGAAGTCATCACCTGAGGAAATCTGCTGCTACTTGAAAAATGTAGATGCTTGCTCCTTCTGCTGTGTTCTGTCCTGAACTCCTACGTAGCACGTCACTTGGTTCCATCCCGCACACCATTCCACTGCCATCTTTTAAAAAAACTTGTTCTGATTAGTTACACATGACAGTAGAATGCACTTTGACATATGGTACATAAATGGAGTATAACTTCTCATTCTTCTGCTTGTACATGATGTAGAATCACATCAGTCATGCAGTCATATGCATATAGGGTAATAATGTCCAGTTCATTCTACTGTCCTTCCTACTCCCATATCCTCTCCTTTCCATTCACTCTCCCATGTCTAATCCAAAGTAACTCTATTCTTCCCTAATCCCCCACCCCCATTGTGAATTAGCATCCACATATCACAGAAAACATTTGGCCTTTGGTTTTGGAATTGGCTTATTTTGCTTGGCATGATATTCTCCACCTCCATCCATTTATTGGCAAATGCCATCATTTCATTCTTTTTTAAGGCTGAGTAATACTCCATTGTGTATATATACCACATTTTCTTTATCCATTCATCTGTTGAAGGACACCTAGGTTGGTTCCATAGTTTAGCTATTGTAAATAGAGCTGCTGTATACATAGACATGGCCGCATCAATGCAGTATGCTGTTTTTTTTTTTTTTTTTTTTTTGGTACTGGAGATTGAACTCAGGGAACTCGACCACTGAGCCACATCCCCAGCCCTATTTTGTGTTTTATGTAGAGACAGGGTCTCACTGAGTCGCTTAGCGCCTTGCCATTGCTGAGGCTGGCTTTGAACTTGTGATTCTCCTGTCTCAGCCTCCCTAAGTGTAGTATGCTGTTTTTAAGTCCTTTGGATACAGACTGAGGAGTGGGATAGCTGGGTCGGATGGTGGTTCCATTTCAAGTTTCCTGTGGAATCTCCATACTGCTTTCCATAATGGTTGCACAAAATTGCAGTCCCACCAGCAATGTATGAGTGTGCCTTTTCCCCACATCCTCGACTGCCATCTTGTATATGTATATTTTGGCTTATGAGCTGCTAAGTCCCTTGGATCTGGTTGTTGTCTACAGAAGAAGGTGCTTGGTGTTTGATGAATAAGTGAATAGATGCCCAAGGCTGGTGAATTCAGGCCAGGAGCCATAGAGAGACTGACTGATTGGAGGATGGGGATTTAGACACTGGGAAGAGGTACTGAAGGGCAGTTGAACTGGGCCTGGAATACCAGGGCCTGAAATTTAACCTCATTCTGTCAGTGCTGGGAGGTCTTGCAGAGCTCTGAGGAGAGAGTCATGGAGTGGACCAGGGGTTCCCAAACTCTGTGGTCTCAGGACATCTTTACACCCTTAAAAAATTATTAAGGACTTTCAAAGAGAATTTGTTCATGAGGGTTCCATTTGCTGATATTTATCATTGTAGAAACAAAAATGGAGATATTTAAAAAGTATTAACTTAAAAACAAAACCGTGCATCAGCTGTTAACATAAATAAATGCCTTTAATGAAAAATAACTGCTTTCCAAAATCAAAATAAGATTGGTGAGAAGAGCGGTGTTGCTTTATAGGTTTGTAGGGGAGGAAGACTACCTTTTCATCCCCCAGTGCTAGGTTCTCAGTAAAGGTCCCGATAACAAGAGATTAAAAAGAGAAAAGCATACACACCTATTTAATGTAAGTTGTATTTGCTGTGGAAACAAAATAAGGAATTGAAGAACTGGCAACACCGTGAACCTGTGTATATTTTATGCTTGGCTTGATGAGGAAGTGAATGGTCATGGAGCAGCGTGATGGGATCAAAAAGGATGATCTAATTGTCATAAACCCAGGTGAGCTTAGCACAGCCTATTCATTTAATATCCTTGCTGACCCTGTGTGTCCAGAGAGAGGCTGTTCCTTTTTTCCAGGTATAGCGAGTTCCTTTCCAATGATGTCCTCACTACCTGCCTGGGGATGAGGCAGAAGGTGAGAATGATCTTCCTGATCCTGCTGTTTTCCCAAATGCCTGGGTGCTGGATTTTGAGGTAGTATGTCCTGAATCCCATCAGGTTTGTCTTTCATGCCTGACTATTTAGAAGGAGACTGGATTCTCACATCTGTTTCTCTGTTTTGATTGAAGCATATGAAGAAAATGTGGCTCCACAGACAAAGATAGTTGGGAAAGCCAGCATATAAATAGCTTGTTCACATAATTATGGGTATTGTTCTTTCTCAGTCTCCTTCAGCCTCATGGGCCAGACAACTCTTTGCTGAGGGAATCTTCTTGTGCATTGTAGGCTGTTCAGCATCAACCCTGGTTGCTACCCACCAGATGCAATAGCACCTTGAACCCACCCCCAGTTGCACTACCAAAAACACCTCCTGACATTGCCGAATTCACCTCCTTCCTCTTGTTGAGAACCTCAACACACCAAAACTCGAAACTCAAGTTCATTTCTTAGTGATTTCTCTCAATGTGGAATCTGAAACCCTATCAATAAAATTTACAAACTCTGGCAGGGCATGGTGGCACGTGCCTGTAAACCCAGTGGCTTGGGAGGCTGAGGCAAGAGGATCGTGAGTTCAAAGCCAGCCTCAGCAAAAGCGAGGAGCTAAGCGACTCAGTGAGACCTTGTCTCTACATAAAACACAAAATAGGGCTGGGGATGTGGCTCAGTGGTTGAGTGACCCTGAATTCTAAATAAATAAATAAATAAATAAATAAAAGAAATAAAATTTACAAACTCTGTTCTGCCTGGACTGTTTGCATTCCTCCAAAATTTACATGTTGAAATAGCACTCACCTTATTTATTTAGAAGTAATGGCACACAAAGGTCTGGTTGCTTTAGAGGATGAGTTACTCTCTCCGGAGGTCTTCCCGTAGAGCTTCTGTATTACTCAGAGAAAACCCGCCCTGTCCTTTAACAGCCCCTCAAGATGCTTCCTGTGCCAGTCTCGCTCTCTGTCCTCCTCACCCAGTACTGCATTGCTGCCAGAGTTCATCAGGCCCACCTCTGTGTTTCTTCTGTACACCTGTCCCCTTCACGCTGCCTTGTGTCAGAAGAAACCGCTCCTGTGGCGTCTTCTCTCCTTTTTCTTCTTTGTGGTACTGGGGATTGGACCCCAGGGCCTTGTGTACGCTAGTCAAGTGTTCTACCACTGAGCTACACTCCCAGCCCTTATTTTATTTCCTTTTATTCTGAGACTGGGTCTCAGTAAGCTGCTGAGGCTGGCCTTGAACTTGTGATCCTCCTGCCTCAGCCTCCTGAATGGCTGGGGTTACAAGTGTGCACCACCATGCAGGGCATATAGTGTCTCTCTTCTGAGGCCAGAAGTTATGAAAGGTCAAGGACTATGTCGTGTTCACCATTGTTTATCCCACTCCTGACATGAAGAGAGCCTGGAACATATCAAATGCTCAATACATATTTATTAAAGGATGAATGATCGAAAGAGTGAAGATTGGGTGTCCAGATATGTGTTCCTCCAACCCACAAGCTCCCACGCAGGATATGTGTGCACAAAGGCCCAGGTGTGGATGCACATATGCACACAGAAGCATGTGCCTGAAGGAGGACCTTTGGGTTAAAATCCTTTTTAGTACAAGGACAGTGGAATTTACCAGGCTGAACTGAAGCAGGAAGTCCAGGGTAGGATCAGTGGGAAAGAACCTTCCTTCAGTTTGCCAGGGAAGGAAGAACTTGGGCATGAAAGTCCCCAAAAGGGAAAACTTCTTTTGGTCCCAGTGAAAGATGCTTCTAGAATCTTTAACTTGGCTTATTTGGGGCGTTGGCCCACATTGGAGTAACTTGGCACCAAGTTTGGTGGTTCTGGGATGACCACTGGGTTTGCTGCATAGACATTTGGGATGACTGCGCCCACCTGGAAAACAAGCACACAGGAGGCACATGCAATGGTTAGGTTATGGTTTGTTCTCCAAAGTTCACATGCTGGGAGCTTAGACCCCAGTGTGGTGGTATTGAGGTTGGTGGAACCTCTAAGAGGTGGGGTCAGGGGAGTTAATTAAGTTGTGGGGGCTCCACCCTCATGAAGGGAGAGGGCTGGGTCTCACAGAAGTGAGTTAAATTTTGCAAGAGGGGGTTGTTGAAAAATGAGGCTACTTCACCTGCCCGGCCCCTTCTGCACTAGGGGGTTTCCTGTCTATTTCTCTGCCATGTAGTGACACAGCCAGAGAGTGGCTTTGCCAATACTCCAGTGCAATGCAGTTTGAATGCTCCAGTCACCAGAACTGAGAGCTAAATAAACTTCTTTATAAGTTACCTAGCCTCAGTAATAGCAACGGAAAATGGACTAAGACAACCCAGTAACAAGGGCAAAATAAGGACAGCATGCGTGGAAGCCCTTAGAGGCCGCACGACTCCCTTGCTCCTGAGTAAGGAGCAAGAAACACGAAGACCCTCTGCTTCCATCGTCTTTGGGGAATCTGTGCCCTGGGACTCACATTGTTGTAGTGACAGCAGGCCAGTTGGCAGCCAAAGTGGGAGGAGGTGCACGCGACGCAGAACTCCAGGAGGCAGAAGATGAACAGTACACCAGAAATAGCCAACCCAGGGCTCTGGCAACAGAAGGAATCAGAAGGACGTGAGTGCTGGACTGGGTATCAGCCTGGACGCGTCTTGTGGCTCTGTCGTGGACCATCTCTATGGCTGTGGGCAAGTCTCCCATTCTCTCTTAGTCTTTTTTTTGGAACTAGGGGTCGAACCCAGAGCTTTGGGAATGCAAGGCAGACACTTTGCCACTGAGCTACATGCCAAAGATCTCCCTGGGCCTTGGTAAGGCTCCTATGTGGGTGGGAAATTGTTATTTTGTCACTGTTCCCCAGGGCTCCTTGAGGCAAAGGAGAGTCATTGTTTAGGGAATCATCTTGAGAGAGCATTTCAGGGGTATTTTCTGAGAAAAATGGGTTTCTAGCAGAGATGAGAGAGATCTTTCAGGTCAAAGGGATCACGCTGGCTACTGTGCTAATGACAGCTGTGATGTGAGAGATTCTGTGTCTTTAGCCAGAGTGGCAGTGGAGAAAGGACGGAAACATGGTCTCCTGCTGGATATGTTTTGAAGGATGAATCGAACAGGATTCTCCGAGGAAATGGCTGCGAGGCAAGTGAGCAGAGGGGTCAGTGATTATTCCAAGGTTTTGTCCCCAGCAGCTGGAGAGAGGCCACTGCCTTTGATCAGAACAAGGAGAATGAAGTAGAGAAGGTTTGGGAAGTGAAACCTGGAGGTCAAGTCTGTACCCGGGGACAGTGAGCGGATGAATGAACTATGGATGTGCCAGACCAGAGTGTGGGCAGAGGATTCGGTTGGAGCTGGGCCTTCCGGGGGTCGTTGTGATGGGAAGGTGTTTCAAGTCCCCACACTGGATAAGATCAAGGCAGTTAGTAAAGAGAAAACTGAGAGGACCAACCATGGAGCCTGAGAGACAGAGGAGAGAGCAGCTGGCTAGAGCAGGGCGTGGAAGCTGAGGGAGGGCCTCAGACAGGGTTGACTGGGGCCTTGGGGCACAGCCAGGTTATAGATAAGTGATACTGAGTCTGCTCAGAGGAGGTTTGGGAGAAAATGAGAGAGAATTGGAGACAGTGAGCATAGATAGGCAGGCTCTGTGGGGATTTTTCTGCAAAGAGAACTAAAGAAATAGAGTGGTAACTGACAGGGGAAGTAAGCCCAAGAACAGTTTTGTCTGTTAAGTTGAAAGAAATAAGAACAAATCTCTATGCTGATGAAAACGGCCTAGTAAGGAGGAAATTGATGATGTAGAGGAGAGATGGGGGTGAGGGAGTGGCGGTGGAAGAGGATGTGGGCAGTTTTGCAGATGGAGGATGGAGTTTACAGGGGACACAGCTCATCTATCGGTGGCCTGTTCAGTTAAGAAGCCACAGTTCCCATGTGGCTACTGAGTACGTGAGATGTAGCTACATGTCAAATAGACACGTGCTGTTAATGCAAAACCACACTTTGCGTTTCAAAGACTTAGTGCTCAAAATGCAAAAATACTGACTTCATGATTTTCTACCCTGATTACTTGTGCAATTGACAATTTGGATATTTTAGTTTAAACAAAGTATATTATTAAAATTAATTTCCCCTGTTGCTTTTTTCCCCTTAATGTGTTAACTAGAAAAGTTAAAATCCCGTATGTGGCTTACACTCTATTCCTATTGGACAGATAACACAGGTTAGGGGATGACGGTCCTTGGGCCCAGTCCTGTGTGCTGCCTATTTTGTAAATAAGATTTTATCAGAACACAGCCATGCTCATTCATTTTATGTTTTCTGTGGTTGCTAAAGGCCTGGAGCTGCAACAGAAACTGGCCTGTAAAGCCCAACTACGATCTGGTGCTTTGTAGAAAGAATTCGCCACTTCCTGGTCTCTGATAATGGGCAGGGAGGCTAGGAGTGTGAGATGAGGGACTGGTTGGGTCCATGTGCCATCCTACGGAAAGCTGCCAACGCTGGCCCAGGTAGGTACTGTTTTACCAAAGAAGAGACCAATACCGAGAAAAAGGCCACACACTTGACCTGCACTCAGGGACTTTAAACTTTGATTCTGACAGCAGCTTCTTTGCCTGCAGTGCTCAGAGAGGGAAGCTTGAGTGTCAGGCTTTTTCTGGCAGTTTCCTAAACACACCTAGGTTAGATTCAGAGGACCATGGTTGAGAGGGATACTCACCACACCCCAATTATAAAAGAGAGGGTAATAACCAGAGTCAGCGTATGTTCTGACGAGGCTCATATCCGTGATGAAGAGTATGATTCCCACCGCAGAACAGACTGCGCTGAAGATGTTCAAGCCCACGCTGCCATTCAGCTAAAGACGACACAGAGGGTCAGGGTGGGAGAGGCATATAGTTGTAGCTGAGATGAGCAGAGACTCAACAAGTGCCTCCCCCATGTTTTTTAGCTGGGTGCGGTGGCTCATGCCTGGAATCCCAGCACTTAGGGAGGCTGAGACAGGAGAATTGCGAGTTCAAAGCCAGCCTCAGCAAGGGCGAGGCGCTAAGCAACTCAGTGAGACCCTGTCTCTACATAAAAAAAACCACAAAATAGGGCTGGGGATGTGGCTCTGTGGTTGAGTGCCCCTGAGTTCAATCCCTGGAACCAAAAAAAAAAAAAAACAACCAAAAAACAAAACAAATGCCTCCCCCATGTTTTTATTGTGTTAAAATGTTCTTAACATCAAATCTACCAACTCAACCATTTTAAGTGTTATAGTTCAGGGGTATTAAATAATTTATGTTGTTATACAACCACAACCATTACCATCATCTGTCTTCATACCTCTTTTCATTAAAAAGTGTTTTTTAATGTGAATCCCTGAAACCCTTGTTCTCCAGCAAGTAGTGTTCTGTGTAAAAAGGTTCAATTATAGCTTTTAAAAAGGTTGTATTGAATAAAGATAAATATGTCTTTTCTGCAGGATTTCTCAGAGCCTTTGATAAAAACGGTGGATATTCCAGAGAGGGGGCAATAAAAAAGATTTTCCCAAGTTCATCTAACTATTTTCACAGAGCATATTTCAGGACAAGTGTTCCCAAGAATCATCTTTGGAAACTCCCTACCCATTTATCCCATAGGAAACAGGCAGAAATCTCAGCACAGGGTTTTGGGATCTGATGGGCTTGGATGCTCCATAATTCTGGCCCATGTGCAGAAAGGTTGGCCAAGACATTTTAATGATCTCTTTGGAGATTTTCAAATACATCTCATCTTGATTCTAGGGACCTGGTTCCCTGAGACACCAATTCTGGAAAACTTGCTTGTCAAAGAAATAATGGTACCATCTTGGTCCATTGCTAAGGAAGAACAAAGCTGTATGCATGTTGATGTTTCAAGTTCAGTTGGCTGGATTCTTCAGGAAAGCAGGTGCTGGAGGATCCCGTAGCCCCCCAGGATTGGTCAGAGGTCTGCTCTGTGGCCCACAAGCATGCTTGGCTCCTTGCTCAGTAGAGGGAAGGCCTGGAATCCTAGGGGCACTGGGTCTCCTGTGAGGGCCTCTTGGGTACGGTCTTCATTCTCTCCCACCTCTCTCCTGACTAGCTGAGGAGACTATGTTGTCCTTTTCCTCTTGTGGGTTCTCTGGGATTTTTCTACTTGGCCTCCAGGGCAGGGCTCACAAGGCCTCAAGCAGGAGTGAGCCCGTGCTTGGGAGCCCTGGGTCTGGTCATAGAAGATCAAGGAGGAGGGAGGAATTGTCTGATAACCTTATTTTCCCTGGGACACTATCCTCCATGGGTCCCCAACTGGGAGACACAGTCTCAGGATGTAACTCACCAGGCAAGAGGAATTTGGCTGATTTTCTGCGGCCACTGAGAGGGATCCTGAAATGATAAACTGGTGCAGAAGAGAGGAGGTTTAGAAGGGGTCAGGAGTGAGAGCACCCTGCCTCTGGTGTCTGAGATTCTGGGAGCACACACTGAATTCCTTTGCAGAGACCATCGGCTCAACACGGGGAACAGAATACATGAGCTGTTTGGTACCGTGTGGCAGGGCAGCGAGGTGATGATATGAGCAGATGTTAAGATCTAGCAGACCTGGTTTTCCATGGAAACTTATATGATCTTGGGTAAGTTATTAATTCCTTTAAGTCTTTATTTCCTCTTCTGAAAAATGGGGGAAATTTACCTCTCTTCTTAGGCATCATTTGCATGAGATAACTTACGCCCTATCTCTGGTATGTAGTGTACCTTGCACATAGTAGATGCTTAATAAATGTTAGCTTATTTCCTTGCCTTTCATTTTCCCACATGTGCACTCTGCTTTCTGGTCTTTGTATTAGGCTCCATGAGGCTTGGGGCTCTGGAAGGAAGAGGAAAAAGCCTGCCAGCATTTTCTTTGCTGCTTTTACACGTAAGCCCTGAAAGAGTCTTTGCCTGTCTACAGACCTGGAGTGTATCTTTGGGTTACTTCAGTAAGTGCTGCGTCTCTGATGCTGAGGATGATGATGCAGACTGTGCGCATTTCCTTCCGACCCTGGCACCCTGCATGCCTTGGGCCTGATGGGGTCTTTTGCCATTCTTTGCCCAGTGTGGTGGTAAAAGTGGTCTGAGGGGCATGAGCTAGGATTTGCTAAATGCTATTTTTTAAAAAAATGTTTCAGGGAGATAATTTACACACTACACAATTCATCTATTGAAAGCATATTATCCAACTATTTTTAGTATATTTATAGAGTTGTGCAACCATCACTATCATCTAAGCTGGGAACATTTCAGCAGCCCCAAAAGAATCCCCAACACCCATTAGCAGTCATGTCCTGTGACTCCCTCCCTCCCACCACGTGAAATGCCTTTTAAACCTTGCGTTATTTAATTGCATGATAGTCTACCAAATGCTGTTATTTTTCCCATCTTATATATAGGAATAATATCTTTATGCATGTGGACACCCTTGTCTACAGTGGAAACTTACTCTGTCTGTTCCTGCTTTCTAAGGAAGATGCTGTATTTTTCTATAAATAGAAAAACAAATCTCAATTTCATGGCCTTCCTTTTACAGAGACTTGATGGGAAGGGAAGAAAGGGCTGGGCCTTTCATGTACTGGCCAGTCCTGAGGTGCCAAAGGAAGGGCCTTTGCTTGGAAAGAGGACATGAGTGACCTTTGGGAAGTAGAAGCATTGTCCTGGCGTCAAAAAGACAGGGCAGAACACCATTGCCCTGCAGAGAAAAGGAGGAGGACTGCGGGGCTGCAGGGAAGTGAGTGACCTGGAGGATGGTGGGACTCCAGCGAGGCACCAGAGATGCCCAGGCAACCGCCTGGAGCTCAGGAACTCTCAGTGGAACCCGATGCTTATGGCAAGCAGGTTATGTGGCTGTGACGTTAGTTAGTGCTTCCCAAAGCCCCAGTCTCCACGAAGGTCCATGTCCAGACACAGGTGTCTGTGGGTGGTTGGGGAGGAGACGGGGCTGGATTCCAAGTGTGGGTCTGTGCAGAGCAGAGAGAGGGCCAAGCCTGGGAGATGAGCAGCTGGAGGGAAGAAGGAGCAGGGGCTCAGAGGGAGACCAAGCCCTGTGGTTCTGCAGACCGTGTGCGGCTGTGAGGATAGGGGATGGCACTAGGCTACTTTATTTAAATGCTATAGGACAGGCTAGCAAGGGCCCACATCCAGGTCACTTTGGAGTTTTGCTGTTTGTGGGAGAGGTCACAGTTGAGTCACAAGTGGGTGTGTGGGTCAGGGGCAAGGCTTTGGAAGAGAAGAAGGGAGAAAAGAGAAAGGTAGGTGGAGAGGGATGAACAGGCAGTGTGTGTGTGTGTGTGTGTGTGTGTGTGTGTGTGTGTGTGTGTATTTAGGACACCAGCAAGAGAATGAAAGAATCACACAGGCTAAGCTGGAGTACAGGAAGGAATGGGGTTCTTAACATTTCATGGAGTCACAGACCACCCTGAGAATCTGATTAAAGCTATGGACCTTTCCAGAAAAAAAAAAATGCATGTCTAACATACTAGATATTTTGCCAAGATGGGGCCCTCAGAGCACCCCTGCCACTTGAGAACACAGACACTTGCTCTCCTCTGGCTGGGGAGCCTCTACTCAAAACTGGCACTGTTTTGTTGCTGGAGCTCAGGCTTGTGGAACCCCATGGAGCAGCACCTGAGGATCTAGTCCCTCGCGTCTCTTTTGCAAGTGGGTGCTTTCTTTGTGAATTAATAAAAGGTCCCACCTCTGGGCTGATGAACTTGGAAAAGATTCGCTGGTCTCGTCTCAGGGCTGAGTGAATTAGAAAAGGCACCCCCTTGGGGTGGATGCCACCTTGCAAGGCTGTGACTTGATATTATGGGTTGAATTATGTGCTCCCCTTGCCCCAAATTTCATATGTTGAAGATCTACCTTCCTTTAGAATGTGACTGTAATTGGAGACAAGGCCTTTAAAATGGTCTAAGGGTGAATGTGGTCATTAGGGTGGGCATTTGTCCAATTGACTGGTGTTCTTATAAGAAGAAGAAATTAGGACACAGGCACAGAAGGGGACCATGTGAAGACACAGGAGGAGGAGAGACCTCAGGGTGAACCATCCAGCTGACACCTTGACCTTGGACTTCTGGCTTCCAGAACTGGGAAGTAACATTTCTATCGTGTAGGCCACCTAGTTGGTGGCACTTTGTTGCAGGAGCCCTGACAAATTATGCACTTCTGCAGGACACAGGCTGTATACATTGACAAGGTGGCTCTGAGCATGTGGGCACCTTCTGGAAATTCAGTTGTGGGTGACTCGAGTTCCTTACCCAGATGCCTCCCCAGAAGGGGAAGCCTCCGTAGAAGGAGATGGATATGTAGTACCCCGAGAGCACGGTCGCCATGATGGAGCCCAGGCTGATGTGCACCAGGCCAATGAGGATCTGGATGGCCTGTAGCAGAAGCATAGTGAAGTTTTTGTGTCTGAGGCTGGACTCTGCCTTCCCTCTGAGCCTCTTTTTTATTTCAGTAAATGTTTTGTTTACCTGGTCTAAAAGGTAATATGGGAAACATGAAAAATAAAACACAATCTATGCACAATTGACCCTCACCTGGAGAAAACAACCCTCTACATTTTGTTGAATAACTGTCTATTATTCCTTTCCAAATATGTACCTTGATAATATACAATATCAACATACAATATATCACAAAATTGCATTTTTTTAATTTAATATTTCATCATGAACATGTCCCCATGGCATTAAGTATTGAGGACTCCCCAGATTCCATCCTATGAACATTCTGCAGAGCAGCTGTAACCAAGATTGGATGGGTGAGATAGTTTCTAGTTTTTTTTTTTTTTTATTACACATTACATTGTAATGAATATTCTTGTAAGTAAAATTTTGCCTTCATCTCCATCTTATTTTTTTAGAATACTGTCACGGTTTGAAGTATACCCCCTTCTGCTCCCCACCAAATTCATAGAAGTTCAAACCTCCTGTATCTAAGAATGTGACCTTATTTGGTAATTGGATTGTCATGGATATAAAGATGAGGTCATGCTGGACTAAGGTAGGCCCCAATCCAATGTGTCTGGTGTCCTTATTAAAAAAAAAATTGCATGTAAAAATTGGAGAGATGTTGCCATAAGTCCATGAGCTACCAGAAGCTAGGAGAAAACCCTGGAACAGATTCTCCTCTACTACCTTCAGGGGGAGTATGACCCCGACAACATGTGGTCTCAGATGTCTAGTCTCCAAAACTGTGAGACAACATTTCTCACAGTTGTTCTGTGAGAAATTGTTGTTGTTGTCTTATAAGCCCTCTGCTTTATAGCATTTTGTTATAGCAGCTCTAGAAGGCTAATACACATATACTTTTTCATAAATGGCTATGTATCTATGTATCTATCTATGTATCTGTCTATGTATCTATCTATCTATATCAATCATCTGTATGCTTTACACCACAAACATGGTAGCAAATATAAATATATGATTTTCTTAAGTTTATACAAATGATAACAATTATATACAACATCTGATCCTTACTTTCTTCAATTAGCAATATATCTTTGGGTATGTCTCTATCTTTACATAAAGAGCTTCCTTGTTCTTTTCATAGTTACACTATATTTAATTCATTGGGTGTACCATACAGTGATTTAACCAGTGTTATATTGATGGATATGTTGGTTGTTTCCCTTCTTTTGTTTTTACAGACTATTCTGCAATGAATATTTCAGAAATATTCGTTTCTTGTGAATGTAGGCATATTTGGAGAATAAAGATTCAGAAATGGAGTCATTGGGTATTTTGTAAATTTGTCAGAGGCAAATTGCCCTCTGTGGAGGCTGTATCAATTTACACTCCCATGAGCAATATTCAGGAATTAGAATTCATGGCGTCATCCTGAGGTCATCCAATGATATGGTCAACATGGACGTCAGCAACAGAATCTACATTTATGGGCATTGCTTTTTGTTTTATTTTGTTTTGTTTTTGTTGCTAAAATGTTGTCCTAAAATGCCTAAATCAGAAAATAAAAGGCCCTATACTGAGGCCCTGGGGATGTCGTGTAGCTGAGTTTTCTAATAAGTCTGGGTCTAGCAGGGCCAGCTCAGCTCCAGCCCCACCTGTTGGATTTGGAGCTTTGGGATTTTCCAAAGCTCCCCTCCATGGCCGCTGTCCTGCAGAGTGAAATTCCACTTACCCCTAAGACTTTGCCTTCTTTTAAGACTTTCCAGGGAGCCAGGCCATTCACACTGGACGCCAAACCAGGGGGGTTCCCAGGAATTAGGTGGACTTGAGGCTGGTTGTTTGGATTTAGGGGCACCTGAGACATGGCTCCAGGGATCACAGGATAGCTGTTATGGGGTGCCACCACAAACACAGAATTGGCCCTGGGGTCTGCTGGAGTCATTGAATTCATGTTGCTAAAAGCCAAATGTGATAGAGTCATTATTTATGCATTTGTGCTTACATTTCAAAAGGACTTTAGAAAAAAATAAATGAAAAGGACTTTTGCTTCTACTAATCTGAGCATCTCAGAGGAGTTTAGTAATCCTGTTTTAGAGATACTATTAGACACCTGGTACAGGGCACTTTAGACTCCCAGGCAGTCAATGCTTTACAAATGCATGTCCTTTAATCCTCATGCTTGCCCAGTTTCACTGGATGAAGAAAGAAAGGCCTGGGTAGGTTTAGTGCTACCGGAAGGCAAAGACCCTGTCTTCTCCATTTTGTATGTCTAACAGTGGTTAGCATGACACTCTGCTTGTATTAGTACTATACAATAGTGACATGTCAGAACTGGAAAGTCTCCAGTTGGAGAAGGAAGAACATTGAGCTCAATTCTCTGATTTTCTGGAAAAGGAAACCAAGGGTGGGAGAGTGACATGAATTCTCCAAGGTCTCAGTCACACACACATTAGTTGAATGGAGGTTGTCACTGTCAAGGACGGCATACTGCCAGTGCAGCAGCTGTTTATCGAGTGGATTATGTTGCTTAAATTTCTAGGCCACTTTATCAATTCTGATGTGGCTTTAACATTTTCTTTTCTTTTCTCTCTCTCTCTTTTTTTTTTTTTTGGAGTAGACTCATTAAAACTAATACAATCAACCCTGCCAGGGCCTCCATCCACTCTCAGATTCCCTGCATATCTCATTTGGCAGAAATACCTTATCACTGTCCCTCAGTGATCCATAGGAACCTCGAGATTCAGCACACTCACCTTGCTCGGCCAGTAGCCACGTCTCTCTTGCTCCTGTTTCCAATTCTTAGCTGCAGGAAGCTGGTTTTCCGAGAGAATGAACGCACCGTGTGCAGTGGGGTGGTACATATAGAAGGATACAAAGTCCTCACCACTTATTTTCCTGGGTGCATGCCAGGTCACCAGCTGCTTAGAGCTCAGATTCCCCATGCATGTTTGCATTTGGTCAGTGAACCAATTACATACAGTTCAACTTCACAAGTGTTTACTGGTATCTATGGGCAGGAAAAAGGTTTGTGCTTGATGCTCTGGGAGACACAGGAATGAATAGAGCACTCAGGGCCTGGTGTACTGAGCTAAAAACAGAAGACAGAATGATATACATGCCAGAGTTGAGAGATAAGTGTCTCCCATGAGAACAGAGCAGAAAATGACACATTGGATTTGAAGAGGTTGGACATTTGGTCAAAGAAATACAAGGAGAAAAGGGGTGGAGTCCCAGCAAGAGACATGAGACAGATGTAGTTGTATCTCAGTCAGAGGCTACAGAAAACCAGACAGGCATCCAGCAGATCCATGCCATTCATCATGTGAATTTAACATGATGATGGATAAGAACTGTTGCTCCAGGCAGTAAAGCTGTGTTGGAATAGTCCACAGCACAATGACCTTTGTATTCTTGTTGCCATGTAACAGATATTCAATAAATGCTTACTGACCGAGTAGACGAAGCTGACGAGATGGACAGAACTCTGTGAGCTGGTCAATAGGAAGAGCACTACAGGCAGAGGCTGTGGAAGAGGGCAAAGTCATGGAGGAGAGAAGCCGCAGGGCATATCTTGGATATCTAATGGTGAAGGAGATTGAAAGTAAAAGGGGTAAAAAGGTAGATGGAGGCTTTACTCATTTTTCTGTCAGATTTCTGGATCTTTGTCCTTCAAGTTTGAAGAGTTCTTTACATGTGAGGGATATTAGCTTTTCATCTGTGGAACATTTTCTCCAAGTTTGACAATTGTTTTTTGACTTGTTTGTATTGTTTTGTGAATGAAAAATTTACAATCTTTTCCTTCCTTTCTTTCTTTTTTTGCTACTGAGGATTGAGGGATTGAACCCAGCAACACTTAATCATTGAGCTACATCCCTAGCCCCCCATTTTTATTTTCGTAATTTATTTAGAGACAGGGTCTCATTGAGTTGCTTAGGGCCTCACTAAGTTGCCGCATGATCCTCCTGCATCAGCCTTCTGAGCTGCTAGGATTACATGCATGCACCACAGCACCCACCTAAGACTTATCAATCAATCTTTTTTCTCATTACCTATGGCTTTTGAATTGATATTAGGAAGTCTTTCCTAACCCCAAGATTGAATAGGAATTTATCTGTGTTTTCTTCAAGTATTTGTATGGCTTTACTTTTTACACTGCCATTCTTAATATATTTAGAGGTTTTTTCTTGCGAATGGCATGAGATACAGACTTTATTTCTTACTTTCACAAAAGGCTACTTAGTTTGTCCCAGAATAATTTATGAAACCACCAATTTTTAACTCTAGTGTTTTGAAGGGCCGCCTTTGTCGCATGCTAAATTTCTTTATGCAGTTTAGGTCTAAATCTTGTCTTTTTCCTCTGTGCCACTGACCTGTTTGTCTATTCATGTTATCACCATGTTTTAATTACAGAGGCTTTAAAGTACACTTTAATGTCTTCTTGGGTTAGTCTCCCTTGTAATTTTTTATTATTATCCTGTCTATTCTTACATGTTTGGCTTTCCAAATGGACTTTAGCAAACAGCTTTTTTTGGAAAAGTCGCATGCCATGAACCAACTTGTATTGAAGGAAATAATACAAGTCAGCTGAACAGGAACAATTAGCTGACTAAGACCTCGTATATGGTTCTCTTGGGAACAAGTTGAACCAGCTATTTCAGAAGATGGAATTTTCCATCTCTTTATTGACTTCCTAGAAATGGTGCCAACTGCCTAGAAGGGACTGCAGACAAGGGGAAGAGGAGTCATATCCAAATCTACAAGAGCAAATACTGCTTATGGCCCAGCCCTGTCCTCTTGGTACACTCTGGAGGTCATCTTCAGACAGTGTCCATATCTACAGATAATTCCTGCCTCTCTTCCCGAGGATACTCTTGTGTGGGGCAGGACAAAGGTTCTGGAAAGTTAATATCCCAGGAATTTTTCTTAACCAATAAAATGTGGGTATGTTGGATAATTACTCTAAATTCCTTGTCCCCCACCAAGAGGGATGATTCTGGAATGTGTTTCATCTTTCTTCAACACAATCCAGCCTTGGTTTCCTCCAATTAACACCCATTAATGCATGCTTTTTCAGCTTTGCTCTTTCCTTCCTTCATCACTTTTCTATTTACTCCTTTCTCAGTTGGTCTTGGGATTACTTCTCTAAGGAACTACTAGCATGCAAATCCTCTGTCAGTGTGTGCTTTTGCTGAAACCTAAACTGAGCACACACTGTGTTGCTTTATGAAATAACTGCCAACAATAAGGAAATATGAGACTCTTAGGATGGAAATAGATTATGAAGGTTATATGTCTAGTTTAACCTTTCCCATCCTCCAGAGGATGCTCTTTTCCCTTCTACGGAATCCCTGCCAATGCTCAAAATTTTCAGAGATGGAACACTTGTTGCTATTCTAGATTCTCTTGCTGGCAAAAGGTAGTGAATGAATTATCTTTTGCTATCGATCTAGAGAGAACTGAACATTTCCTAAAGCTAAGTCTCTTTACATTGATCCCACCTGTGATGGTTAATTTTATTCATCAATTTGGCTGGGCCAGGGGGTGCCCAGATTAAATATTATTTCTGGATGCATCCAAGACGATGTTTCCAGATGAGATTAGCATTTGAACTGGTGGACTGACTAAAATAGAACTGAACGTGGAGGAAGAAAGAATTCACCTCCCCCTCCTTTTTTTTTCTGCTTTCCTACTTGAATTGGGACATCTCATCTCATGTTCTGCCCTTGGACTGGGATTTACACCATTGGCTTCCTTCATTTTCAGGCTGTGGACTTGGTCTGAATTATACCATCAACTTTCCTAGATTTCTGCAGATGGCAGATTTTGAAACTTACCACATACCAAATCACATAAGCCAATTTCTATCTGCCTATCTATCATGTATGACGCCCCTCATTGCTTCTATTTCTCTAAACAGCCCTGATTAACACCCACGATGGGCATGCTGATTGCGTAAGCATCCTTGCAGGCAAAATTTGCCTAAAATGTGTTATTATTTCTTTCTCCGGAAGAAAACAGAAGAACGACTTTAAGTGTTAAAGTATGTAGTCAATTTATAGAGACATGGGCAGGGTCATGGGAAACAAAAGGGATGGGAACACACTTGGAAACCAATACAGGAGGGAAATATTGTTTCCCCTAAGCCTTAAGCAGCAAGGGATGGGTTTATGTTATGGTAGCCAAAGACACGGGCTGCCTAACAGAAAGCATGGCCTTTGATAGAGGGGCATGGCCACTGTCAAGACTGTGACTAGGAACAGGGACTGATTTCTGACTGTGAACAGGAACTCGGTCTGATTTCTGACTTTATCAGATGAATACAACTAGGAAAATAAGAACCAGTGAGCGCAGATGGTGCGCTCCTCACCGGCCTGCCTCCCACGCTGCAGAGCAGGACAGAAGAGGGCTGGGCTTGCTGTCCTTCATCTTCCCCTCCAGAGCTCCTCTCCATCCTTCTTCCTATGACCCTGGGGGACTGGTCCTCGTGGATTGAATCCATAGGCACTCTTTCCCTCTGACTTGCAATGGGTTTCAAGCTATGGAAGGCCGGGTTAGGAGACTGGAAGGAGCGCGGGCGGTTGTTTGCTAGCTCAGCCTTTTTCTTTGTGATGTGGCCAAGGGCTGGTGGACCTGACAAACTGCTCTTTTCATTTGCTTCTCAGATTTAGAGGATTATGACTTGCACCTCTCTTAATAACCTGGGGACACTGTTTTATCCCTGTTTTCTTGCCTCCTCTCACACTTTTGTAAAAAGTCTCCATATTAAATGTTTCTGAAATTATCCCATGTGGATGTTCCATCACTCAGATGTTCAACTGAGTCTCCGCAGTTACCTGACTGCTGTAAGCACAGAAAATGGATCTGGAGGACAGATGGACATGACTCTCCCCTGTCCCACAGTGGAGGTGACCTCAATATCTATGACTCGATTTTCAGGAAGATCTTAGAATCCTTCTCAGGCAAACCAATACAAGACTCTCCAAAAATACATTTTGAATTTCCTCCCTCTGGAGAGTAACTGGCTTATGGACAGCTCAGGGCAACTGTGTGAATAGGATTAAAAAAAAATCGAATTGAACATTTCTTCTACTTTGGGTAACAAGGAGTGTATATAATGTTTAACTTGCCCAATAATTTAAAATTGTTTTTCCCGTGTTAGAGCAAATTCTTTCCCTTCTTGTAAAGCTATAGTGAACTGAGAGCTAGGGTGTGGGGTGTCCATGAACATGCTGGAACATGAGTGGACTTTGATCTTTTTGATTTTAAGGACTTTAGGGCCTGCATATTTCCCAAGAAAATAACATTGGAAAGAACTGAGGTGTATAGACGCAAATAAGTGGAGTTTATAGATTTCTAGAATTAACTTTAAAGGTGTAGAGTTTCCTGTCTTCAAAAGAAAACCAGTGTTTCTATTGTCAAAGCAATAGAGGTGCAGAAAGTGTCTGTTCTTCAAGAGTGACATATTTATCAAGGACAAGGAAGGAAATGTTTCTTTCAGGAAGTAGCATTTGAATTGGATTGATAGCCCACCCTTAGAGGGCAGTAAAGAACAAAGGCTGTGGTCTTTCAAAATGGTGGCGTTGCATTGTGATTGATTTCAAGAAAATTTTTAATCCTTATAAATAAATATAGAAGAGTTTTCAATGATTCCTAAGAACAAATAATAAGAAAATATTTTAAAAAATCTTCCAGTGCTAAGATAAAATTGAAATGTAAGTCCTCTAGTCACTGTTTACAAAGACCAATAGTGAATTACACTTTAACTTGTACAAACATGCAGGCTAGGTTAAGAAAGTAGTTGTCAGGTAACTGAATCTTATAATGGTTTTCTATGTGTAAAAATTACTTCCCAGGTGGAAAAAGTAAATAAGGAAGTTGTAGTTTAAAAGTAAAGATTATACTCTGGAAATTATAAAATTAAATCATATGTAAAATATTTATGAAATAAAACTTTAACAGGATTTAGTTTTTAAAGCATAAATTCTTTCTCACTCACTGTGTATAAAAAATGTGAAAATATTATATATGTACATACATACATTCATATGAGAAGAGACAGCTTAACATGGGTGTGATGACTCAAGCTCTCTGCCTAGCTACAACATAAAGAGCAATAGTTTGTGAATTGACAATGGGCCAACAATTACTAGTCATAAAAATGAGGATAAAAGAGAAGAAAAGCTGGGCGTGGTGGTGCACACTATAATCCCAGCACTTTGGGAGGCTGAGACAGGAGGATCACGAGTTCAAAGCCAGCCTCAGCAAGGGTGAGGCACTAAGCAACTCAGTGAGACCCTGTCTCTAAATAAAACACAAAATAGGGCTGGGAATGTGGCTCAGTGGTCGAGTGCTCCTGAATTCAATCCCCAGTACCAAAAAAAAAAAAAAAAAAAGAGAGAGAAGAAAAACACATCAAGGGACTACAGCAAAAAAAAAAAATTTTTTTTTGTTTTGGTTATTGACTGTAGTTTTATTACATGAAAATTAAATCTCAAATATTGGGTTATACAGCCAGCTCAACTGTGCATATTATAGAAAACTTTGGTAGTCTTTTTCTTGCCCCATTAATTTCCAAAGATGTTCTTAATTTAGGGTGAACTAACTCCTTCTTTGTATGCATTAGTGACTTCTATGTTAAGTGCTTGCTGGTTTCTGTGAGTCCAGAGCCTCTTGTGGCCTCTGAAAGAGCACAGTGTGTCTTTATTGGTTTTTGATGAAGTACAGTGTTTATACTACGGAGGGAAGGATTATTACACAGCCAACGACATGAGCAATTCTTCTTTGAGTCCTGGACTGCTCACAAGCACTGTGTGCTGAGATTACTGATTAGAAAATGAGGTTAGATTAGGCCCTAGAGCATGGAGCACTGTACGTGGAACTTAAAAAATCATTTCCAAACAGGTCCAAAAAATGGCCTAAAACTAGAAAGTAGAGTCCTGTATTGATTGTGTTGTCATATGCTAACCTTAGAGAGAGATTTGGGAGAAAACCTAGAAACCATTGGGTCTCACTCTCACTTCAGAGATGAAGTAATCGACAACCACAGAGAGGTGGTGACATCCCTCTGTCACACAGCTGGTTGGTGGCAGACCTTCCCAGCTGTAGGATACACTCCCCTGCTGTCTTCCAGGCCAGTGTACTTTCTACTGTCTCTGTTGATTTTCTCTATTTGGCTTTCAGCCTTAAACATATGTTTTATTGGGATAATACATGTCACGTAAAATTTACCACTTTTGTCAGTTTAAAGTAGCATTAAGTACATTCAAAATGTTGTGCAACAGTTTAAAGGGTAGAATGGAAAGATACAGAGGACTTCTTTTCGGGGGCGGGTACCGAGGATTGAACTCAGGGGCACTCGACCACTGAGCCACATCCCCAGCCCTGTTTTGTGTTTTATGTAGA
Source organism: Xerus rutilus (assembly GCA_028644305.1). Taxonomy (NCBI): domain Eukaryota; kingdom Metazoa; phylum Chordata; class Mammalia; order Rodentia; family Sciuridae; genus Xerus; species Xerus rutilus. Next base: position 10,691,472 of record CM053399.1, read on the forward strand.
GACAGGGTCTCTCTGAGTTGCTTAGCCCCTCACTGTTGCTAAGGCTGGCTTTGAACTCACCATCCTCCAGCCTCAGCCTCCAAAGCTGCTGGAATTACAGTCCTGCACTACCGTGCCAGCAGACTTTTAAATATTTTATTATATTATTTGTTATTAAATTCACTTCAACTGGTACATATAAATCATAAAAATTACACATATATATGGGGTTATCGTGAGATGTTTCAGTACAGGTGGGTATTGTAAGATATTTAAATCAGGTCCAGCATATCCATCTCCTCAAACATTTATCATTTCTTTGAGGTTAAAACTTTCAAAATCCATTCTTTCAGCTTTGTGAAGTGTGTGGTATATTATTGTGATCTATAAGCACTCTAAAATACAGTCCAACTTTAAATGGTTTTAAGAAATTGGGTATCCTAAAACTGGTGTTCTCTCTTTCCTAAGTACGGGATAGAATTTCCAGGTGATGATTTGACCTGGTGTTTCGTTTGTGGGAGGATTTTAAATCACTCTTCAGGTTCTCTATTTCTTCTTACTTTTGGGTAATTGTGTCTTTTTAGGGAATATGTTCATTGCATTCAAGTTTTTGAATTCATGGGCATGAAGTTGCTTATAGTATGACCTTACTAGCCTATTGATACATTTATTTCTGGAATCAGGTTGTATTATTTTTTAAAATGTATTATTTATAATTGGTGCATCACAATTACGCAGAATAGTGGGTTTCATTGTAGCAGATTCACACACAAATAAGAACAATTGGATCAATTTTGTTCCCCAGTGCCCTCCCTCACCTCCCTTCCTATACACTATTGGTCTTCCTCCTACTTTCATGCCATCCCAATTTCACTGTTTTTGTATTTCTCTCCATCCTCCACATATGAGAGAAACCATAAGATGCTCTGCTCTCTGAGTCTGGCTTAGTTCCATCCATTTTCCAGCAAATGACATAATATCCTCTAGTTCCATCCATTTTCCAGCAAATGACATAATTTCATTCTTTATGGCTGAATAATGCTCCATTGTGTATATATACCATATTATCTTTATTCATTCATCTATTGATGGACACCTGGGCTAATTCCATAACTTGGCTATTGAGAATTATAATACCTTTAGGATCTTCAGTGATGTCCTCTCTGTTATTCCTACGAGTGGTAATTCATGTTTGTTCTCTTGTTAATTTGTTTTTCAAGAGAGTTACCAATTCTACAAATTTGTTAAAAGACCCTACGTTTGTTTTTGTTGATTTTATCTCTCTCCATTGTACATCTGCTATTTTTCATTAATTTCTATTCTTAACTTTTCTTCTACTAAATTTTTTAAAAATATCATTGCCTGTGTTGGATCCATAGCTCATGGATTTTCAGTTTCTTCTATAATATTTGTATTTAGAGGTATTGGTTTCCCTTTAAGTACTGTTCAACTCAAAATGTTTTCTACTTTTTTTCATGAACCTTCTTTGAACCATAGGGTACTTACAAATGTATGCTTAACTTCCAAATACTTGGAATTAAAAATTATCTATTAATTTGAATTCTAATTTGATTTTACATCTACCAAAGGATATACTCTATATAATTTAAATCTCTTGAAAATTTTTGAGACTTACTTTAAGACTCCATATTTGATCTATTTTGATAAATATTGCACTTGTACTTGGAGACTGTGTATTGAGTAGTATTCTATCACTGTTAATTAGGTCAGATTGGGTAATTATCTGGTTTGAATATCCTTAGTAGTTTTGTGTCTGTCATCTGTCAGTTACTGAGGAGGTCTGTTAAAACATCCCAATCCAGTTATGGATTTGTGTATTTCTCCTCTTAGTTCTGTCATTAAATAATTAGGTGCATTCAAATTTAACATTATCATAGGGAATTTTTGGCTTTATTCTTTCATTTGGTTAGTATTTGCATGGTATATATTCAATTTTTTAAAACTTTCAAACTTTTTGTTTAGAATATATAGCTTGTAAGCATTTATAGCTATGTTTTTTAAAAAACCTAGTGTTGCAATCTTTGCCTTTTAATTGATGTTTTAGCCCATTTGCTTTTAGTGTAATTATTTATATAACTGAATTTGTCTTCCATGTTGCTATTTTTCTATTTGTCCCAATCTTTGTTCCTTTATCCCTTTTTTCTTTTTCTTCCTTGCTGTTGATCAATGGCATTTTAAATCATTCAATTTAATCTTCTCTATTAGCTTTTCCTAGGTTATCTTTTACTATCATTATTTTGGTAGCTAGATATCTTTAACTTATTATAGTCTATTTTAACTTTATGGTTCTATGTCCCAAAGAGTGCATGAACCTAACAACATTTTCTTTAAAATTTACTTATTAATTTTAATTATCCAGTAGAATCTATGAATATTGTTTAAGAAAGTATGAGTAGAAATGATACAATGTAGATCTGATAAACTATATTCAATATATAAAACTATTCAATATATAAAAATTATATAAATTATTCTATATAAAGAAATTAAAAAGTCTACAGAAGATGTAGGAATAAGATTAAAAACATGAAATAGAATTAATCACATTGGTTTTCTGTATTCAGCAAAAGCATTTCCCAAATAAAATGGATGATAAAATGGAAAGAAAATCAGAGAAGGACAGAAGAGTATAGAAGTGAAAAGAATGAATAAAATTAAGTTTTAAACATCATTTTAAAATTAAGAAACTGAATTCATGTTTCATCTCATATGTTAAGTAATCAAAAGTCATCAATCCTATCCTTATAGTAACAAAAATGTCTGAAAATCAAATTACATCTCTTGAACTCAACAATATACTGCTAGAACTGTCAACTGGTGTATATAATCTTGAAGAATAGCTGGAGACAGAATATGAGCTAATTTGAAATTAAGGAAACCTTGGGGTCCTGTAGACTTAGGGAAATCCTCGCAGTTCCAGTTTCCCTTCCAGATACCCTACCAGTTTCCCACTGAAGATTCCATGAAGACCTCATATCTCTGATAGGATTAGGTTGTGAATTAAAAATAAAGTCAATTAAGGACAAAGTTGCAAGAAAAAATATTGGGGATATTGCAGTCAGAGATGGGAGTAAGGGTGCCAGTGGGGGTGGTACATGTTGATGAAAGTCATAGTCCTCAGACATAGATCCATTTAAAGGTTAGATAAGATTAGAAAAAACTCCTTTGTTCCATATCTGACCTGCACAACAGCAAGGATCTGGTATAATAATAGTTACAGCTGAAAGAGTTGTAATACACAGATTCTTGCTCCCTGAAGTAGTGTTTAAGGAAACTCAAACAGTGAGATAAAAAAAGTACAGGATGAAAACTTAAAGCCTCTGGTACCTTTAGCTGCAAGCAAGCATTAAACAACAGACAAGTCCTCACCAGATAAAATAAATACCCCTATCAGTGGCCTATTTACCTCATTTTTTATTATTCAATAAAACATGTCTGGCTTTCAACAAAAAATTACAAGACAGGCCAGAAAACATACTAAAATGTAGTCTGAAGATAAAAATCAGACTCAAACATATCACACATGTTTGAAATGCCAAGTTAAAAAAAACTAAACTAATTATGATTAATATGTTAAATACTCTAATGGGAAAAATGTATAAAGCATGCAAAAACTTATAAACTATGTTAGGGAAAATGGAATTTTTAAGAATCAAAACAAAATTCTAGAAATCAAACGTATTGAAATAGGAAGAATGACTTCTGATGCTATCAATTAAATTATGGCCAAGGAAAGAAACCATGATCTTGATGATAAATTTATTAAAAATTTCCCAAACAAAAATACAAAGAAAATAAAAGCAACCCAAGAACTGTGGGACAATATCAAATAATAAAGCACAAATAAAGAAGAAAGGAAAACAGAGCAGAAAAATATTTAAAGTAAAACTATCTGAAAATTTTTCAAAAACTAAGATGAAATAAAAAGCACAGATTTTGAGAGAATTATCAAGTAGGATGAGCACCAAATATAGATGATTAAATAAAGTAATACGTAGTCATCTCATAACTAAATTAAAGAAAACTAAAAACAAAGAAAAAAATTTGAAGGAAGAAAGAAAAATAATTGCCTTACTTATACAGCTATAGAAGGATAAGGATAAGAAATTCATCGGATAGCACAATAATCAATTTTTTATCTTCAGCTGATGTTCCTAACACAGTCCTTTTCTCCCTTATAGGCATAGCCCTGGGCCAACATCTGTGTGAGTTCTACAATTTGAGTCTTTTTTAAAATTCAATCTGCCAGACTATGTTTTTTAATTGATAAGTTTAGACCATTAACATTCAGAGTTACTATTGAAATATGGCTCGTATTCTTGTTTATTTTAGTTTATTTTTGGTTTTTAACTTGACTTTTTTTCTGCTTTGATTGGCTTTTCCTTTAGTGTGGTTCCTCCCTTTGCCAATTTTCATTGTTGTTTTTCATTTCCTCCTCGTGGAATATTTTGCCAAGAACGCTCTTTAGTGCAGGCTTTCTTGCTGTAAATTCTTTTAACTTTTGTTTATCATGGAAGATTTTTATTTCATCATCAAATTTGAAGCTTAATTTTGCTGGATATAAGATTCTTGGTTGGCACCATTTTCTTTCAGAGCTTGGTATATGATGTTCCAGAATCTCCTGGCTTTGAGTCAATACTTACTATTGACTTAAAAAATGAATTCACTAATCCTCTGTCCAGGCTTTTAAATCCATCCAATGAGTTCTATTTCCAGATATTATGTTTTTCAGTTTAGAATGTTTATTCTTTTATAAGGATTATTATTGGACTATTCCATCTTTTAATCCTTTTGTCCCACTATTTTACTTAACATATTAAGTACTTTGGAGTTCTTTTCTGATAATTCCAATATGTAGATCATCTCTAGATCTGCTTTTATTTATTATATCACTTGATTATCAGTTTTTTTTCTTGTTGCTATTTTTGCCTAATGCTTTTTAAAGGAATATGCTCAAGTTGTGGATAATATGTTATAACTACGTGTTTAGTTATGCTCTTCTAAAGATTACCGAGTTTTCTTCTGCACAGAAACTACATTTTTGCAGACCACTTTGTGTTCTGGCATTAGGCTTTGCTAGGATGGCTCTTTTTTTTTCTCTTTACTCCTAGGTGTACCTTATATTTCTAGTTTTTGATCCTTATTTTCAAGTTGTGGTATTTCTGAGATAGCCTCTGAATACTAGAAATGATAAAGAAAATACCTCTCTTTGGACTGTTTTCAAAGTAGGCTTAATGGCAAACCTGATGTTAGTTACTTCACATTGGACATAGTTATAAGTCCTGACATATGCTATGAATTTCAGTCAAAAACCTAGTTGGTTCAAAAATTTCCTCGTAAGATAAATGTAGAATTATTATTATTTATATCCTGAAATGAAAATCACATATAATAAGATCTATATACTTTAAAAGAAATTAATATAATACTTATCTGTAATGTGAAAGGCAAATAAAATCAATGTATAATAATTATTTACTTGATTATATAAAATTTTAGTTCAAATGTATTAGAGGATGTAACAGATTTCTGTATATTTAAAAGAAGATCAGAAGTCAATTGACAGTGTTGATTCCCCATGTTATTACATGGACTGGGGAAATTAAAAACTACCTCATCAAACACTTAGTCTCTAAGAGATCCCTTCAGATGTTGAAGTATGAACACATGTTCATATCTTGAATATATGTTCATCTCTAGTACTTAACATGACCTTGGGTGCTGATGTCTTCAAAAGACAATGGACGATTGCGGTGGGATTGGAAGAAGAAATAGTCACATGCTGTATAATGACATTTTTGTTAATGACAGAATACATATGAGATTATAAAAGAGCTGAAAATTCCTGCTGCCCAGTGACTTCACGTCTGCCGTGTTTATGGTGATGCTGGTGTAAACAAAACGACTGAGATACCAGTTGTATGAAAGTATAGCATGCACAATTTCAGCACATTATACCTGATAATAAATGACCATGTTACTAGTTTATGCACTTGCTGTATTATACTTTTATCATAATTTTAGTGTGAATTTCTTACTTAATTGAAAGAAAGCTTCAGGCAGGTCCTTCCTGGGGCATTCTAGAAGCAGGCATTGTTACCATTAGGAGATGATGGATTTGTATGTGTTTTTGCCCCTGAAGACCTTCCAGTGGGAGATGTGGAGATGGAAGAAAGTGTTATTGGTGACCCCAACCTTGTGTATGCCTAGGCTAATGTGTGTGTTTGTATTTTAGATTTTTTTTTTTTTTTTTTGGTACTAGAGATTGAACTCAGGGTACTCAACCACTGAACCACATCCCCAGCCCTATTTTGTGTTTTATGTAGAGACAGGGTCTCACTGAGTTGCTTAGGGCCTCACCATTGCTGAGGCTGGCTTTGAACTTGCGATTCTCCTGTCTCAGCCTCCCAAAGTGCTGGGATGTATTTTAGTTTTTAATAAAAATGTCCAAGACCAAAAAGTTTTATTTTTAAAATAGAAAAAAACTTTTAAAATAAGTATATAAAGGAAATGTTTTTGTACAGATGTACAATGTATTTGTATTTTAAGTTGTGGTGAGTTAAAAGTTAAAAAACAAAACAAACACAACAGTTGGGCACTGTGGTGCACACCTGTAATCCCAGAGATTTGGGAGGCTGAGACGGAAAGATTGTGAGTTCAAAGCCAGTCTCAGCAACCTAGCAAAGTCCGAAGCAACTTAGCGAGACCCTGTCTCAAAATAAAATATAAAAAAGGGCTGGGGATTTGGCTTGATACTTAAGAGTCCCCTGGGTTCAATACCGGATACAAAAAAAAAAAATTAAAATAATAAAGTTTATAAAGTAAACATATTATAGAAGGTAAACGATTTATTTACAGCAAGCTAAAGTTAATTTATTATCAAAGAAAGAGATATCTTTATATCTTTGGTGTCACCTAAATGCAAGTCATTTATAAAGTCAACAGTTGTGGACAGCAATGTCCTTGCTTTTGCGCTCCACCAGCTTCAGACAGAAGAGTTGTTCAAATGCCACACTCCTCCTGAGGGATGCTGAGGTGAACACCAAACCCCCTCCAGGAATTGGGGGGAATAGAGAGCTCCTTAGAATAAAAAGACAGCTGTACGAGTGTCCTGGGCTGTTACAGCAGAAACATCACAAACCGAGTGGCTTAGAATCATAGAAATGTCTTGTCTTGGCGTTCTGGAGGCTAGACATTCAAACTCAAGGAGCTGACAGGGTTGAGCTCCCTCTGAAACTTCCTCACCTCCCGGCCTTGTGGTGGTTTTCTGACCTTCTCTGGCATTTCTTGGCTTGTAGGTGCACCATGCCAATCTTCTCACTTCAGAGAGGGTTTTGTGAGTGCTCACATCCTTTCCCCTCTGTGCTTTCCTGTCTCAGTGTCCAAATTACCCTTTCGTCATGCTGGATTAAGTCCCACCCTAATAACTTGATTTTGACTTGATTCTCCTGGTAGAGACTCTATTACTACCTAATGTCACATGATGAGGTACCAGGGGGGTAAAACTTCAACATCTGCTTTGGGTGACAAAATGCAACCCATTACAGTCCCTTGCAGCAGACAGTTTCTGCTTTCAGAGGTGGGTTCCCATCATCAATATTGGGAAATCAGAAAATCCCACTGGATTTCCTATATCATTAGGTGGCTGGCGTAATAAGTAGAGCTGACAAATGACAAATCATGAGAGTTTGTTGAGAGATTACTATGAGTTAGCCGCTATTCTAAGCTGTTTTGATATGTACTGTTGTTTAAAGCTCCCATCTTTTCTGTGGGCTAGGGGCTGTTATTTCTGTCTTACAAGTGAGGAAACCAAAGTATAATGAGCCTGAGTCTCGTTATTGCTACGTCAACATTATGCTTCCTTCCAGAGTCAGAGTATTTTCTTTTATCAGATGAAGGAGTCCCTTCATTCATGCCAATCTCCTCCAACCTGAGAAAAAGCAGATCTTCAACTATACTCTTCTCCTCCTCCAGACTGTGTTTATGTTAATGCAGATTGGCTTTGAAAATGGGAAGAGTCAACTTGCAGTCAACTTATCTCTTTTATTAAGGAATGAGGACAACAGGGAACTGGAAAGGACTTTATTAGAATGCTTTTTCCTATGAAGCATCTTGAAAGAGAAATTACTGTGTTCTTCACTAATTCACAATCTAGTTTTTGACTGGAGTCACAGTGGTTCACTGAACCTTGAGGAGACAGTGGTTTCCCACAGAGATTTCTGAAGCTGGGGGACCTAGGGTGAAGTGAACAGAGCAAAATGATTATTACCATCTCTAACATAAGAGCCTTGTCCATTGAGTCAAAACAAGAGAAAACAACAATAAGCAAACAAACATGTAAGGCCAGAATGTGACCAGCTGAAATTCCATTGAGAAGATAGGACTTACTCTGTCCTGTGGGTCTCATCAAAGGTGCACCCAACCTGTGACCCATCAGGTACTAGAAACTTCCATGAACTACAGCAACCACATTAAGTGAAAACATTACTTTACTCAAAATGACTTTTACCTTCAGGTAGACTCTGGTGAGTCCTAAGTTTCTTCTTGAGTTCTCTGCTTCAGTTCTAGGTCAGAAGAGAAATCTTCCAACCACCAAGGGAGTGGAGAGCCAGCTGGCTCAGAACACAGGATTTGGGCACTCACTGCAGAAGGCTTTCTAACGGGCATCTATCTTTTTCTGAGTAAAATTCTTATGTTTTGATTTTTGTCTTTTAAATCCACTGCAGAATATTATGTTGTATACACACCACACACACATGTGCACAAATCTTAAAATACATGAACATTTT
>CM053399.1:10700760-10737599 GCA_028644305.1 Xerus rutilus
CTTCTTCTTCTTCTTCTTCTTCTTCTTCTTCTTCTTCTTCTTCTTCTTCTCCTTCTCCTTCTCCTTCTCCTTCTCCTTCTCCTTCTCCTTCTCCTTCTCCTTCTTCTTCTTCTTCTTCTTCTTCTTCTTCTTCTTCTTCTTCATAGTGTATTGCAGTTGTACATTATATTGGGGTACATTTTGACATAATCATATAAGCATGGAATATAATTTGCTTCCTTAGTCTCTAGTACTTCCCCTTTTATTACCCCCTTCCTCCCTCCTCCTGTTCTCCCTCCTCTACTCTATTGGTCTTCTTTTTTTATTTATAGCTTTTTAAATTAGTGCTTTATAGATATACATACGAAGGAAATTCACTGTGGTTCTAGAACCCACTCAAAACTAGAAGTTTGTTGGGTTACTTTGCAAGTGGACTGGGATAACATGCCTAGGTGAGTAACATGTTGTCTCTAAAATTCAAAGAAGCCCACTGGATGGGATGCCCCCTTTTTGATTGTAAGATAGGCCAGATATAACGACTCATCCTTTATCTTAGAAGGGTTAGGTTGACTGGACCCCTAGAAATCTCACTGAGATGGAAGATCCTTGAATTCTGGTTGAACTTATTTCCCGGGCCCTGGCACATACATGTCTCACAGTAAGTTTTGAGTAGTTGCTACTTCTTACTCACTAGGACCAGTCAGCATAGTGCCATCAATGAAATAGACCAGTGTGATATCTTGTGGAAGAGAAAGTGATCAAGATCTCTGCAAACTAAATAATGACAATGGGTTTTTGGAGATGATATACCTGTGACATGGCATGGTGTACTGCTAGTAGTCTTCCCAGCTGAAAGCAAACTACTTCTGGTATTCTTAATCAGTAGTGATGAATCAATGTTAATTGACCCCATAATAGCTACAAATTAGGTACAAGGGATGTGTTAATTTCCTCAGGCAATTAAACCACTTCTAGTTCAGCAGCTGCAGTTAGAATCACCATTTGATGAAGCCTACAAGAATCCACTATTAATCACCAGGACCCATATGTCTTCTGCATAGGCCAGATAGGCAAGTTGAGAGAATCACTGTCCCTGCAACTTTTGAGTCCCTGATGGTGGGACTGACTGATCTGCAGGAAGGTAGTATTGCTTTTGGCTTAGTTATTCTGGATGGAGGCACTTGTAGTGGCTTCTGCTTGGCTTTTCCCACCATAATTGCCCTTACTGCCCAGGTCAGGGAAACAATGTGGGATTTGACCAGCTGCTCAGTAGACCTATTCCAATGAAGCATTCTGGAACCGAGGAAATAACCATATGATGGGCTTTGGGAACCACTTGGCCCAGTGTTGAGATAGACTTGAGCTGAAACTTCACTGACCACTGAATCACTACTCTTACTAAATCACTACTCTTACCACTCAATGATGTTTTAGGTCTCCTACACTTTGTTCAGAGTCAGTCTCTAGTATTTTCTGAAAAATACAATTATTTCCTTTGCCCCAATGCATGGTGATTTGGGGAAAAGGCCACAGGTCTCTGTGGAAAGACTTAGAGAAAGATTAAAGGTATACATTTTTGGCAGCATATGGAAAATCCCTCCTCAAAGAGACTCAGCCTTCCCTTCATTTAGGGTTTCTAGATCTGTAAACAGGCACAGCCTGGGAATTGCATGAGAAGCAATGGTTCTGTTTCTACGATTCATGTTAGACTTTAGTTCACTTGACTTAGAACTTTTCTGCTTATCAAGTAAGAACTTAGAAAGATTTCTATTTCAATTATGGAACTACTATGATTAATTATCCAACATCATAGATCTATGCATGTTAGACTAGTCTGATCACTGTTTTGACTCTGCTCCCCATTATGATAACCATTTTGCTTTGCCCTTGGCAGTTGAGTGCTGACAGTTGACTCCGGTCATCTCCTTGCCACCCCAGGAATCAATTACTCCCATTGCATTTAGGCCCATTATGTGGCCACAGTTCTCCATATAAGGTATGCCTTGTTAAGAGCAGTGAGAATAGAGCTCTTGAAGAATGTTGGGGCTCCCACCACATATTTCTTACAGTTGTGCCAAAAGGTGTTTCTTTTGAATCCTTCTAAGATAAGTGGCTAGGTCTTAAATTAAAAATCCACTCTAGCATTTAAATCTCTCTAAGCCCTTCAACTCTTTTTCTATAGTTAACTAAGGCAGGTTTCGCATTTCTAGTTCATTTATCATGGGCCATATTTTGGTCCATGTTTGAACCAACCAACTCAAAACAAACAAACAAACAAACAAAAAACCTTGATAGCCCTTTCTAACTCCTTAACTACCATATTAAATGCATGTGCTTAGTGGACCCATAGCAATAAATTCATCCTCAATATCCACACATACCCCACACATATCCCCTAAACTTCTGTTTAAATTAGAAAATCCAGTTCACGTAGTTCTTAGCATACTGCTTTATGGATCACACCACGTATTTCACTTTCATGGACCTGCTGGGACTTCCAGTAGTACCAACAGAAGCAAAGGATGATAGGATTAGCATGAGGAGAATCAGTATCATCTTGTAAGACAACCGCTTCAGGGTTACAGTTTCCTCAGGCAATGCAGGGCCAGGCCTTAGAGGGAGTGGAAAGACTGCTTCTCCTGGAAAAGAAAGCTCATCAGAATTTAGGGACTTGATGACCCTCAATTCAGAGTCTTCTCACATATTCCTCTTGCAATTCTCACTGATTAGGTAAGAATGCGTCTTGTGGGGTATGTGTGGATAATCAATGCCCTGACTTTAACAGGAGATACCCTGTGAGACTGAGAATTCAATTTGCCTTGTAAGTCATTCACTTGCAGGATGAGCTTCTGAGTTTGTTTTTCAGCAACCTCAGCCCTAACTAAGTCTATTGGGAGTTAAGGATCTTTTTCAGGACAGATCTAGAAGTTTTCAAATCATGTATTCAGAATTTGAGCTGGAAATTCAAATCCCTGAGCTCATCCTTTTCTTTTCTGATTTTGTCTAGTGATATTAGAAGAGGCCAGCCAATCTCATTTTACCCATTAGTTTGATAAAAATGTTAGAAAGTATAACGTATGTGATCTCTCAGATCTTTTCTTTTTGCAAGTGTTTGTCTAAGAGTGTCCAGTGGTGATATTTTGTGTAACTGTATTGACAGAGCACACCATAGACTATCAATGATATATTTACTACTGGAAATCTGATAGCATTTTATCTTATTTCATTTAACTAATTATCTTTTTGAGATGGGGGATGCCTTGCTATGTTGCCTAGGCTAGGCTCAAACTCACAATCCTCTAGCCTCAGCCTTCATTGGCATTTTAAATTCTAATCAGATAGTTGATTCCGGAAACTCTAGAACCAGGTCATGAAACACATGATTAAAATTCTTTTCCTCTAGAACTACTCTTGGTACCCAAATCTATATTATTCAGTATTCTTGAGAGAAACAGAGTCAATAGGAGGAATATGTATATATGTCGTGTGTGTATGTGTGTGTGTGTGTATTATTTACTATAAGAAATTTACTCATATTATTATGACTGGAAAACCTAAAATTTGCTGTGTGGGTTGGCAGACTGGAGACCCAGGAGAGCCAATGGCCAATTGTGTAGTACCAGTTCAAATTCTGGCATGCTGGAGACATGGATAGCTAATGTTCTTCCGCTCTGAAGGTCATGCTGGAGACCCAGGGGAGTTGATGGTGCTGATAAAATGCACAATCAGTCTGCAGGAGAATTCCTCTTTCTCAAGAGGGCCAGACAAATTAGCCTTTCATTCTTTTCAAGCTTCCTGCTGTTCAGATGAGATCCACATGCACGACAGAGGGCAATCTGCTTTACTCATAGTCCACTGAGTTGCATGTAACTCTTATCCACAAACACACTACAGAAATAAGTAGCATAATGTCTGGCCCAATATACAGGCACCTCATGTCAGCCAAGTCTTCGTGTAAAATCAACTATGACAGAAAGCCATGAGGTTGTCATACACCTCTCTCTTGAAGATGACACCAGCCGTGAGGCAACATGGAGCCATGGATGTGTTGGTGACTTCTGCCTCCATCTGATAGATGTGGAATGGCAATTTGGGATGAGACTGGGTCACTTGCCCATAAACGTGATCTTCAGTTTCAGTTGTGAGGTTTGGGAATTTTCCTGGTGAAAGCTTTAATGATCCTGGCTTAGATCCAATTGGAATTCAAGTCCCAAAAATATTGGTGGATACTACAAAAGGGTCCAGTCATCTGAGGTTGAGGAGAAAGAAGAGGGAGATCATCGACGCCTTATGTGACTCCCTTGAGTTGAATGAGTTGGATATGTCTCTAGTCCCTTCTGGTTTGGGAACCATCATGTGACTACTGCATTCATGCTTTGCTTCAAACTGTTTACAAAGGCAGAAAATGAACCTCGCAAACATCAGTGACCTCAGATTGTATTTCTTAGAACTATGGGTAGATTGTGATAATGTTGAAATATTCAGAAATGGTTTGTGGATCCCTAATGTGTCTGATCACCTCTAGTGTGATGGCCTTCACCTCAGAACATTTTCATCAATTTTCCTTTCTTTGGGGAGTTTTTGTAAATATGGCCAACATCTCTCTTTGTATTAGTAAGCAGTGACTCAGATAATTTATGAACCCAAATAGCACTTATTCCTTACCCCCAATGCTTTGGTCTCCATTCTTAGTAAATATTTTCTTGCCATGTTAACTACGATATTGTATAGAAATTACAGAAGATGAATGGACTCTTTTTCTGTAGAGAAACACAGAGAAAAAGTAATACTAATTATTTTTGAGAAAGCCACTTAAAATGGAAGCCACTGATTTTTCGCTATTTCATAATCATTTGAAAGAAGCTTTTTACATCAACCCTCTGGTATTGGTCTCTGCTAAATAGCTAATCACTTCCTGGCAAACCCAAGAGCTACCTCATAGGTTTTATTCTCTCACCATGGCCTTTAAGTGAGACAGAAGATGCTTTTTGATGTAGTTACCTTTATGCCATGATTCTCACCTTTTCTTGGAATTATTGGCTGTGCTAAGTCCATAGGGATCACTCAGGTATGGGTTTCTGATTGCTACATTATGTCCCCTTATTTAGCCATAGCTGATGGACAAGGGGTGCACATCCAATTTTAACTGAGCCAATAGTATTTCCCTTCCCAGGAAACTGAGGAAACTGCATTTAGCACCAAGACAACACAGTCTTGGTGTATTCTGGGCTTGTTTCTTGAACAAGAGGAGGGAACACTGCCGTAGTCTGTTTTATGGAAAGAAGAGGGGAGATGGAGGGAAGAGATAGAGGGAATGACCTTCCCTAAAAATTCAGATGACATCATTTCCCAGATTCCAATTGCTTTTTTAGAACTTCCACACATACTAGCATCTTTAAAATAAATTCCCCACCCCCTTGTCTTCCGCAACTAGCATCAGAGGATGTACCTCAAGTGAGAAGTGTGACAGTGTTCCAGAACAAAGATTGGACCTCAAGGCTTGGCATGAGAGGTGGTGTTTTGCATCTTCAGTTCATAAGAATACCAGAGGTTATGGATAGTAGTTTTTCTGAAAGCATATTGGTAGGTGATGGCTCAGAGATGTGTCTGTGATCAATTACTGTCCCCATTTATGGTTTCTCCTTTCCAGGGTGGAGGATTCTGTACCTTCACAGGTTGCCTTGTGACTTGCAGTGTTCCCCTTTCCAAGAGGAGTATAGCTCTACCTTGCTGATAGTGTGATATGCTTTGACTGCTGGAATGGCCTCATAAAGTATTGTAAGTTTCTATCAGCTTTCTTGGTCATTTACCTCAGTTGTGAGAATGTCCTAGGATCTTTCTATTCATTAGTGTGGACCCCAAAAGACACAAAGAGCAAGGCTGCAGTCTACCATGGCACTGGGAAAAGCTCCAGTCAGTAGAAAAATAAATGTTTTCCTTGAACTCCTGAAATTTTGTGGTTGTTACATCAGCAACACTGACTACCACCCTGACCAACACTAACTAACCAACACTCTGGGCAATGTGGAGGGAGGTCTGGGGGAGAGAAGACAGCATTGGGGAAATACTGGGTTGGTAAAGCTATAGATGGATAGAAGAATTACACTTTGAGAATAGGGGGTCCTTCAAGAATGTGAGCCTAGCTTTAACTCCCCTGTTGAGGTCTGTTTACCAGCAGACATGGTGGCTTTCTTTTGTGTTGGATGAGCAGAGGAAGAGAGAACTGGGGAGAAGTTATATGGAGAAAGTGATCTTCACATTGAGAGAAGGCCAGGACTAAACTATCCCTGAAATATGTAGCTACAATACAGAGGTTTTGGGCAAAAGGTCCTATTGGTGGTCCTGGGATGATAGTTGAGACAAGGGGCTATAATCTTGCAGAGAATACTGTTCACATCTTAGGGGATTGGCAAAGACAGTCAAAGAGGGACTCACTTCCAAGTAATATAACTGCACTCCACCAATTCGGATGTGGTCAATAAAGCAGAAAGTTTTTCTAGTCAACAAAACCTTAAACCCCAAGAAACAATGTGAACTCAGCTCTCTAAAAATAATATATTGTTTAGCTAGGTTTCCCAAATTTACCCAATGTAAGTAGCTGTTTTGCTCACTATTAAATCTCATGTACAACTGTAGGGTCCTTACGTGATTCACTGTCTTTTTTTTCCAGAAGAAATCAAGAGGGTAGCTGGTGTAGAAAAACAATGAAGTGCATAGAAATCCTCTTCTTAAAAGAAAGCAAGGCTGCCGTTGAGAATGTTGGAGAAGGTTCATAAAAGACAAAGAAATCAGGGTAATGGGGTTTCCACAAGCTGCCTTGTTGCAACTCAGCCAAAAAAATAAAGTAGCATCCTAGCACTTAGGGAAGCTGAGACAGGAGAATTGCAAGTTCAAAGCCAGCCTCAGCAAGGGCGAGGCGCTAAGCAACTCAGTGAGACCCTGTCTCTACATAAAACACAAAATAGGTCTGGGGATGTGGCTCAGTGGTTGAGTGCCCCTGAGTTCAATCCCCAGTACCAAAAAAAAAGTAGTAAAAATCATAACAGTTTAGAATGGCTTGTTGAATTCTCATAAGTTCATTATGATACACCAAAGAGGAAATCTGGTGTTAGCAGAGGGGACTGTAACATCTATTACATGTGAACATGTTAGCCATCTGTCTCATTTTTCACTGGTTTGAAGTGGTAGGGGAGTGGAAATATGTATTATGTGTATTCTGTTACTACCTTTAAGTGCTTATCCATTTTTAAAGCACAAATATGCATGTGGCTATGTAAGTATTTAGATGTAGAGGCATGAGAGAGGGATTGGAAAGTCTTGAGTGGGCTACAGGGTCCACTAGCAATTACCCCCAGCAATGAAGAGCTTGTTAACACTGCAGACTCCATACATTTTTCAGGTAGAAGGGGAGGGTGGGCATTAACGCTGAATTTCATTTATAAGCAATCACTAATTTAAGAATAGATCTGGCACCGCATTTTAAGATAATACCAAATATCCTGCAGAAGAGAACTGCTCACACTCTCTGCCATCACTCAGTCAACGCAAGCCTTACGTGATTTTACACATTGTAATGGAGGCTTAGAGGGCATTTTTTCCAATTATTCAAATTAGCCAGGTCAGGATAATGGTGGATTAAGGGGTTTATAAGCAATTATGTCCAGGCAAAACTAAAAGCCTTCATTTTTTTTTTTATTTTACCATTGAAATGCTTCATTTTTCCACACAGATATTCTCAAATACTGATACCAATTTGTGGGCCTAGGATTTTAGCATGAGTATTTCCATTACCTGGAAGATGTTCATAGCATTATATTGCTCTTTTGATATTTGTCTTTTAGTATGTCATTCTATTGCACATTAATCACTTCTATTTGAAGTTTCTCAGTGATACATTTTAGATTTTGAAACACGGAAATTTTCTTTTGTGTTTGCATAGAAGTTGAAAAAATAATGCTAGCATTGTATTTTGAGCTCAGTAAATGTATCTACTAAAAATTTATGGGGAAATGTCAGTCATATCTTTTTTTAAACTTCTGACCAGATAGGAAGAATACAGAGCATCTTTATATTACTTCTTATTAAAAAATTAATTGTCATCAAAATGATTATTACCCTGTAAGTTTCACAAGTAAGTATTTACCTTGTAATTGTCGATTGAACTCTGAGACATTATCAAGTATACAACATAAACTGACTCCCAAAACCTTTCAAATAGTGTTTGGAAAGTTATCATTCAGAAAATTTCAATGTCAACACTGAGCTCAAAAAATCATATCAAATGATATGACTCCTAAATCATGTAACTATTTGCTATTCTGTAGGACAAGTCAGGATATTAAGCTTTTAATTATCACAGTATGTAAGAGTGAGTGAAATCTGCCAAAAGCATTGGTTCGATAACACATGACAGATTCCAATATTTTACACATTGTACCTGCTTATGAATAATAAATGAATATTCATAAGGCCTCCATTATTCTGGGACAGCATAGAAATCCATTTAAGGAGCCTTAGCAGTATAGTGGGAGGGAAAAAAAAAACAACAACCCCAAAAAGAACTGCACAGAAGTAGGCTTTGCTGAGTTTGCTCAGCAGAGAGGGAACTTCCTGGCTCACACATCCACCTCCCAGGACCAGGGTACACAACTCACTTCTTTATCCTTTCAGGACACTGATGGAATGACCAGCTTCAGTTCCATTTCACTCAGATCGGTGGGGACTAGCAAAGCTGAGATGTCTGGAGATACGGAATAAAAGGAAAGGGGGCAGGCATTGTAAGTGTTAGCCATGCGGTGGGGATTACAGTGACCCACAGAGACCTTCTCAGCATAGGACTTCAGCAGATCTCCCTGCTGAGGACCTAAGTAGTCTGCACAGCTGCAGCTGTCACCACCAAGGTCACCCCAGCATCTGTGATCTTGAATCCCAGAAGCTTGTTCTATAGAGAAGCTGAGTAGCTTTCACTGCCCAGAAAACCAATTGCTTTCGCAATCTCCAGGTGCCTGAGACACTGCCCTTGCCTTTCTTGCTTCCTGGAGCCAATCAGAGCCACAGGACTGCTACTGCTGTGGCTGCCTGACCTGGGGACCCAGCCAGCAGCATTGACAGTCCCCAGGTATATGAATCACCACTCTTCTCTCCCTCCTACCTGGAGTGACCTAAGTTGTTCCTGCTATGGTCACCCAGACTCAGGGATGCACCCTAGTGGGCTCGGTGTTCTTCAGGTACCTAAGCCAATGCCTCACCTTCCAGACGCTGCCTCTGCAGGTTGTCTTGAGACCAGTGTAGTTGCTGCATGCAGATATCCTCAGGGTCCTCTGCTGCAGGATTTGAGCCCACTGCTCGGAGTTCAATCGACAATTACAAGGTTGATCTCTGCAGCCAGGAAGCTGCATGCTGCCCACATTTGCCCCCACAGCTGGCTTACATATGAAGTTGGCCCTCACCTCAATCCTGGCTCAACTATTGCTCCTCAGTGGTATGAAACTTATGCCCAGTAACCTTACTGATGCATTGTTAAACTTGGATACACTGACTGTTTCTCTCCACTTCATCCACTTTATCCACTTTATCCTTCTTCCCTCAAAGCCAGCCCAACCCAATCAAATCAACTAACCCAACAGGCAGAAGCTAAATGTTATCTAACGGGTGCGTTCAGGGGTAGAAATGGGAGAAATTTCTGAGTTGATGTGGGACTTTTATTTTGGCGGGGGGAGACTTGGGTTATTATGAAGCCCTATTGGGCTTCTTCTGATATCTCATTGTTCTTTTCCTTGCTCCTTCAGTCCGTTTCCACATTACAGTCTTCATATCACTTAGAAGACTCCCCACTATATTCAGAATAATGTCTAAACAAACAACAGCCTTCGGAGGTGTGTTTTCTGGCTTCCTTTCCAGTGTCATCTAAACAACACACCAGTCATTTCTAATCAGTTTCAGTTCCACCAATAGGTCATATTTTTTTGTGTGCTTGGGTCATATTTATCTTTTTAACTGTAGTCTCTAAGTATTGTGTTGGGCACAATTTTAGAACTCTGTGATTACTGAATACATAATATAAACATGCCAAAGTTTCTTTGTTCCTGCTGTCTGCAAACATAACCAGACTGGCTTTCATTTCAGGGTATTTGAGGTTACAGGTTCTAATTACAAGGGTTCATGCTACTCATGCAATTAGGATCGACAGAGAAAGAACTTAGAAGATGTCTGTTAAATGTAGCCACGAATGTATTATCACTACGATCCTACAGAGCAAGCTGCAACTTCAAATAGCTTTTCAACAAATTAGCATGGTATGTCTAGAATAAAATGACTTAAAATCTAGGCTATGTGACTTAAAAAAAATCACTTCAGGAACCCCGAAGAAACATCTCAAGGTGATGACCAAGTGATCTTACAAAATAGCTGACCTCCAGGCTCAGGAGGACATCCTACAGCGACCCGACGCATCAGAATGCAAAGAGAAAACAGTGATTTCAAACGGCAACTTGAATCAGGAGGATGCTGAGAGCTGAGAACCGCTGGCCTTGGTTTGTAATGGTGCGCATCTCATCAAGCCACCTTTCCCACCGCCTTTACTTACGTCAAAGATTCTCCCAGGCAACGCCGAGCAAGGTGCTAGGACGCCTGAACCATGCTGAGCCGCGCAGGATGAGCGTGGATCGTCTCAACTCAACTGTAGGTGGCAGTAAAACATTCCTAGCGATGGGACAATCCAGGATCGGAGACCCAGGGGACAGGACCTGGCAACTCTTCACCTTAACCTGACCTGGTCTGAGTACCAGCCACAACCTGGTCAAGAAACTCTACACTCGCATCAATGCCCGGAGCCCAGGGCCAGAGGGACGTGGTTCTGCAGGCAGCGACCTCAGTCCCGGGTCTCGCAGCCTCGCAACCTGCGGAGCCGAGTGGGTGCTGTTCCCTCGGTGGTTTCTCTTCATCTGGCTCCCGAGGTTCTAACGCTGCGGTTGTGGCCAGGGGCGCCGCCACCGAGAACGCAGCACGAGGGACGCGCGCGGGCACATCAGGTGTCACCGCAAATGCTGCAGCCCCAGGATTGGTTGCGGGTGTGGGCTGGCAGAGATGCAGCACTTTCCCGGGGGTGTCGGCTTCGCTCTCGGTCCTTGCACCTGCGCACACCCAGGGGGCTGTGTGACCCCATCGCTGAGCGCAGAGACGGCCCCTTGGAAGGAGCATCAGTATGAGAAGCGCCCTGACACCAAGAACCTTCCTCAAGATGCGGTGGCGACAGCACTCCACTTAACTTCTTTGGTTCTCAGTTTGTTTTTACCTCGCATGTTTGTGCTGTTGAACTTGGAATATCAACGCTCCTCTTACAATTGTAATTTAGCACTATCATCAGGTACTTGAAAATTAAATTTACTCTGAACAAGTAAAAACAACTGCAATTTATTTCTCACATTTCTAGAGGCTGGAAGTGTAAGACCAGGGTGCCATCCTAGAGGAGTTCTGGTTAGGGGCCACTTCCGGTCTGCAGACTGCCAACTTCTCATCCAGTGGAAAGAGAGAGTGAGTTGCCTTTTTGGACTTTTCTTATAAGGGCACTAATCTCATAAGGGTTCCACCCTCCCCACCTAACTCCTCTTAAAGGACCCACTTCTGTTTTCCATTGATAATAAGACAAAACCACAGACTGGGTAGTTACCAAGAAAAGAATTCTATTTTAGCTCATGGTTCTGGAGAGGCAAGGTTAATATGCTGCATTGGTGATGGACTTCCTACTGCTAGAGTCCTGAAGAAGACACACACATCTGTGTGTCTCTGATCTCTCCTTCTTATAAAGCTACCAGGATTCACTTACAGGGGCTCCAGTCTAAGGACTTTATCTAATACTAATCCATTCTCGAAGAACCTGCCAGTCAGGATAAGTTTCCATCCTCTTAATGCCTCACCATAAGGATACAATTTCAACACACGAAACCTTGGGGGACGCTCAGACTAAACCATGGCACCATCACATGAGGGAGTATGTTTGGACATATGAATTTTGGGGGTGGGGGGTCACAGACTCCAGATCATAATATAGGAAGACTTGAGATTCATTCTCTTTATGATTGGGAGAAACCAAAGGTGCCCACTGTTACCGTTATTATTTATTATTGAACTGGGTGATATTAAAAGAATGATAATTATTGAAAGTTTTGGCAACAGGGGTAAAAGGATATGAATATGATAATTTATTTTGAAAAGTCAATGGTTTTTGCCAAAAGCTATCAGATATTATTTCATGGAAAAGATTGTGCATTTCTTCAGTTTGTATCTCAGAGCCTTCATCTATTCCCTATCAACCTTTTAATGTTATTCCATATTTCTTGAAAAATTCGTTCATGGTTTCTTGACATCTTTTCTCTGATCAACTTTATTTTCAAGATCATATATTTTGCTGCTCTTGGATGTGATGACTCAATATTATAAAAATGTCCATTCTTCCAAAAATAATATATTAATTTTATGAAAAATTTAAGTCAGGATTTTTGAGGAACTTGATAAATTAACTCTAAAAATTTTAAGAACAGAAGTTCGTGAGTACGGTAAAAAAAAAAGGGAAGGAGAATAAAGAAGGGTGGGCTTGCTCTGTAAGTCATTAATATGTGTATCTGGAAGTTTAACTGGTAATAAAGAGAACAATAAAAATCAATGGCAAGGGATAGATTTTTTTAGCAGCTATTGTTGGAAAAACAATTTGCTGAACAGAGATAAATAAACTTAGATCTTGGTCCATCATCACATACAAGGTGATTCTAGATGAACTGGAGCTCTAATGGTAAGAGGTAAAATTCTGAAGTTAATAGAAATTAAAGAGAATTTCATGTGTATTCAGGTATGGAAACAATTTAAAAATATTAACTATATGGAAAATAATTGAATTTGATTTCATTAAAAAGAGAAAAACTAGCTGGCCTCGGAGGCTCATACTTATAATCCTAGGAGCTTAGGAGGCTGAGGCAGGAGGATCACAAGTTCAAAGCCAGCCTCAGCAACTTAGTGAGGCCCTAAGCAACTTAGTGAGACTCTGTTTCAAAATAAAATATAAAAATTCTGGGGATATAGCTCAATGGTTAAAGCACCCCAGTTCAACCCTCGGTACAAAAAAAAAAAAAAAAAAAGGAAAAGAAAAGCTAAAAAGTTAGCAATCACATAAAGAGATAATAAAAATTATTGGTAATTGGAAAAATTTAAGTAGAAAAGCAATGAGATACAATGCTTTACACCTAAAAGTTGGATATCTCTAACTGATAAAGGATGTAGGATTGCTCATGCTTATTTTTTAAAAAAATTGACTCCTTTTATTTTTACATTCTTTTACAAAATTTGTTCTACTTAATTATACAGGACAGCAGAATGCATTTCAATTCATTGTACACAAATGGAGCACAACATTTCAATTCTCTGGTTGTACATGATGTAGAGTCGCACCATTCATCTAATATATATGTACCTAGGGCACAATGATGTCCGTCTTATTCCACCATCTTTCCTGTCCCATGGCCTCTCCTCTCCCTCCCCTCCCCTTTGCCCAATCCAAAGTTCCTCCATTCTTCCCATGCCCCTCCCTCCCATTATGGATCAGCATCCACTAATCAGAGAAAACATTAGGCCTTTGGTTTTCTGGGATTGGCTTACTTTGCTTGGTATGATACTCTCCCACTCCATCCATTTACCTACAAATGCCATAATTTTGTACTCTTTTAATGCTGAGCAATATTCCATTGTGTATATATACCACAGTCTCTTTATCTATTCATCTGTTGATGGGCATCTAGGTTGGTTCCACAGTTTAGCTATTGTGAATTAAGTTGCTATAAACATTGATGTGGCTGTGTCACTGTAGTATGCTGATTTTAAGTCCTTTGGGTATAAACTGAAGAGTGGGATAGCTGGGTCAAATGGTGGTTCCATTCAAAGTTCACTGAGGAATCTCCATGCTGCTTTCCAAAGTGGTTGCACCCATTTGCAGTCCCACCAGCAATGTATTAGTGTACCTTTCCCCCCATTTCCTCGTCAACACTTATTATTGCTTGTATTCTTGATAACTGCCATTCTGACTGGAGTGAAATGAAATCTTAGAGTAGTTTTGAGTCATATTTCTCTAATTACTAGAGACATTGAACATTTTTTCATATATTTGTTGACTGAGTGTATATCTTCTTCTGTGAAGTGTCTGTTCATGTCCTTAGCTCATTTATTGATTGGGTTGTTTGTTTTTGGTGTTAAGTTTAACTCAGCTCCAAATGGATCAAGGGACCTAGGAATTAGATCAGAGATCCTGTGCCTAATAGAAGAAAAAGTAGGCCCAAATCTTCATCATGTCATATTAGGCCCCGACTTCCTTGACATAAGACTTCTAAAGCACAAGAAGTAAAATCAACAATAAATAAATGGGATGGATTCAAACTAAAAAGCTTCTCAGCAAAAGAAACTATCAATGATGTGAAGAGAGAGAACTTACAGAGTGGGAGAAGATCTTTAACACACCCACATCAGATAGAGCACTAATCTCCAGGATATATAAAGAACTCATGCTTTGCTCAATGTATATTGTAGCACTCTTTCTGAAAGAACTCTGGGTCACTATTTAAGTCACTCTTTAAATTGAATATATGTAAATCATTTAATTCACTTATGCTTATGGGGATTTTTTTCATAAGAGATATATGTGCACATATTCATTGTAGGGCTGCTCAAGGGGTAGGGATTTGGAAGCCCCCTAGGTGTCCATCACTGAAAGGGAAAATATATACATTCATGGAATATTATGCAACATTTAGAGTTAACAGTTTGGTGTATTATTGAAAACCTGGAGATATATATATATGTGTGTGTGTGTGTGTGTGTGTGTGTGTGTGTATTTTTTTTTGGTACTGAGGATCGAACTCAGGGGTGCTCGACCACTGAGCCACATCTCCAGCCCTATTTGTGTTTATATAGAGACAGGGTCTCACTGAGTTGCTTAGCGCCTTGCCCTTGCTGAGGCTGGCTTTGAACTTGTGATTCTCCTGTCTCAGCCTCCCTAGGTGCTGGAATTACAGGTGTGTGCCACTGTGCCTGGCAAAAACCTGGATATATTTTTAAAATATGGTGCCGAGTGACTAGGTTCTAAAAATAAATGTTTTTATGCACAGACACACATGTGCACATGCATACGATATCAGTCACAAGATTTAAATATGTGTAAACAGAAGAACACTGCATAAAAAACCAAAGCATGCCTATTCATTAGATAGGATGATGGAATAGGAATAGCTCTTATCCTTCTATAAAGACATGAATTCTGGCCAAGACTCATGGTGGAGAACCCTCTGTGGAACCCCCAGAGCCCAGCTGAGGCTTAGACAGCCAGTGAAGTGCAAAATCCAAGAGTGGATGCATTGGAAAGATGAGCAGATCATTTCACTCTACATAAGACTTCCTGTCCCAAGGCAGAGTCTCTTCTGGGTGGTGATTTCTTCTACAGAGAGAAGTGAGAAGAAAGTGGACACTAGCTTTCTCAACCCTGTGAGATGCTGCCTAGGAGGGCCATTTCTATTTTTTTTTTCTCACCCAGAACACGGAGAGGATTAGCAGCGCTGAATTGTTTGGGGGCTGGTAGGAGCAGGAAAAGGTATGTGCACAGAACTGGTCTGTGGTTCTCAAGAGCTGGCAGCAGGTTCTGCCAACCAGCTGGCAGACTCCACCTAGAGGCCTGCCTGTGAATTTTGCAGGGTGCCTCACCTGTGGGTTCCTCAGACTGCTGATGCATGCCTCAGACACCTCAGAGATCTCACAATGGGTGGTGTCCCACATGTCTCCAAGCAGAGCCAGAGTGAGCGCCTGAAGACAGATCCTAATAGCAGGTGTGGATCTTCATTGGCTTGACTCTACTTTGGAGGAAGGTGTACCACCATGAACATCTGAGGACATTGACTTGGGGAAAATGAATGGGAGACTTGCAGTATGAGGCTTGAGTCTGTGGGATTAAGAGAAGGTATTCAGCCAGGCGCGGTGGCTCACACTTGTAATCCCAGCACTTTGGGAGGTTGAGACAGGAGAATTGCGAGTTCAAAACTGGCCTCAGCAACCGCGAGGTGCTAAGCAACTCAGTGAGTCATATTTGACAGAAAACACAAAATAGGGCTGGGGATGTGGCTCAGTGTTGAGTACCCCTGAATTCAATCCTTGGTACCAAAAAAAAAAAAAAAAAAAAAAAAAGAGAAGGTATGCAGTTCTAAAACTTGCCTCCTGAGAAGGAACACGAGAAATAGAGTGTGACATTCATAGAAAAGCTGTGGCCTCACTGTCAAGGTCTTTCTTTGCTGAAGTCAGTCAGTCACAGCTTCTTCAAATGTGAAGTCACAATGACAATCTTCAAGGAACACAAATAATCAAGAACATCACTGAAGGAACAAACTAAAGCTCCAGTGGCGGACTCCAAAGAAATGAGGATCTATGAATTGCCTGATTAAGAATTAAAAATAATCACCTTAAAGAATTATCAGTGGCCTTCAAAAGAACAGGCAATTCAATGAAACTAGGGTCACCATGCATCAAAAAATGAGAAGTTTAAGAAATAAAAAATACTTAGCATAAATTTAATCAAGGAAGTGTGAGAGGAACACTGAACACATTAAATATTGATGAAAGAATTAAAATAGACACAAATAAATGGAAAGATATCCCATGTTCATGAATTGGAAGAATTAATGTTAAAATTTCCATATTACCCAAACCAATATACAGGTTCAACATAATCCCTATTAAAAACCCAATGGCATTCTGCAAACAAATAAAAAAAATTAAAAATTTTTTATGAATCCCCAAAAGACCCTGGATAGCCAAAGAAATCCTGAGCAAGAAATCTTGAGCAAAACTGGATTTGTTCTTCCTGACTTCAAATTATAACACAAAGGTGCAGTAATAAAATAGACAGTATTGAAAGTAAAACAGACATATAAATAAATAGAATCAAATATAGAGCCCATATATAAACCCATATATGGTCAACAATTTTCAACGAGGGTGGCGATAATATGTAATGGGGAAAGTATAAGCTCTTTGATAAATGGTGTAGGGCGTTCCTAGGGGCGATTTCATTCAAGGAATTGAAAGTATACACCAGCTCCCGAGAAAAGGAAACCTATCTCACGGTTACCTCCCGCTTCCGTGCTCGTGGATAAGGCATGACTGCTTATATTTGGTATAGGGTGCTCGCTTGCATGAACAGGCCATGGCAGATTGACCTTTAAGCTGATTGGTCGAAAGGGACTATATATTCCTCCCCATTTCCACAATAAACGAGTTCCTGCGCTGACTGGTCTCCCTGACGTGTCTGATTGTCCTCCAGTGGGAAGGCTGGGTGCGGGTGGTCAGTTGGCTCCTGCCTTTCCTGGGTCAACCTTGCTGGAGTAAGGCCCTCTCCTTCCCCTGCAGGCTCAGGGGAAATACAGGGCTAAAACCCCCGGCATTCTGGCGCCCAAATGAGAGGTGAAAGCAAAAGCGAAACTAGATCGCCGGCGGACCGGGCCAAGCGAGTCCCGAGGTAAGAGCACACCTGAAAAGATGGGGCGGGCTAATACTAAGGAAGACCTCGCTCTTAAGGCATTAAGGTACATGCTTAAGAGTCGAGGCCTGGAGGTCTCTGAGACCCAGGCCTAGAAGGTCTAGGAGACCTTCACGCGGGCAGCCCCTTGGCTCCCAGCTAGCAATCTCTTTGACCGCTCCACATGGGAGAGGGTGGAACAGCTTGTTGGGAAGAGGGAAGTCCACTTGGGTGAGGATCCACCCTTGGGGTTCTACCCGACCCTGTTGGCTCTCAAGGCCTGCTTCTCCCCTGTGACACAAGGAGCCCCTTGGGGACAAGCCAAGGTCATCCAAGGGGGCCCAAGAGCAGATCCCCAAGGAGAGCATGGGGAGGGCGACCCTGAATGGGAGCTCTTTGATAGTGAGCGGCTTGAAGCGTCCTGCGGGCCGCGCCTACCCTCCCCTACGAAAGGGAAGGGTCCCAAGACTTGGCCTGAGGTGGATTTCCTGTTCCCTGGGCCGATCTCTCCCCACCGTTGTCCCCGGAGCCTGACTCGCTGGCCTGCCTCCATGAAGGCCATATTGTCACCCTTCCCCTGAGGAGAGCCGATTGCCATCTTGTCCAGATGGCGGGAAATCGCTTCTGCCATCTTGTTGCACAGACAAGGAGACACCACCATTTTGTTAGGCATTTCCGGTAAACACCAATCCGGGTGGAAACCGACAAGCAGTTTGGTACCCCTGGGAAGCACAGGAGCTCAAGGAACTTAAAAAGGCAGTCTCAGAGGACGGACCTAATTCCCCATGGGCTGAGACCATCCTTCAAGGATTGGCTCATTAACAGTGCACCACCCAGGACTGGAAGAGCCTAACTAAGGTGGTTCTTCCTGGCCCACTATACCTTAAATGGTGCGCTTTTTAAAATGAGGAGTGTCACTCCCACGTGGAGAGAAACCAGGCCGCTAATCCTCCCATCCCTATTATGGGATGCTCTCAGGGTCAAACGATCAATTTGCCACCGGGCCCCAACAGGTCGCCATCTCAGTGCCCTATGAGGAACAGGTGCGATCACTGGGCTTAACAGCAAAAACTGGGCTTAACGGAAAAAACTAGAGGAGGGGCCATGAGAACCCCCAGTATCGGGGATAACCCAAAAGGCCACTGAAGATCTGGCTACCTTTATTGAGGTAGAAAAAAGAGGGTAGAAAAAAGCCTCCAATGAAAGTGCCCCCCCAGCCCCCTGTGAGACCAATTCGTTAAAATGCTGGTCTGGGAAGGGATGACCACAGACCACAAGCTGGCATGTGCAGGGATGAAGGATCGATCTATGGGGAGATGGATAATAGCAACCAAGGATGTGGGTACTCAGGCCCACCAATCCCAAGCCCTGGTGATGGCTTTACAGACTCAAACCGCCTCTCTTACAGAGGCTCTGTCTGCTGCTCTCTCTCTTTCCCACTCAGGGGGGCGAAACTCACAGCCTGGGGAGAAGGGGGTTTGCTATGGCTGTGGACAACCCAGTCACTTTAAAAGGGAATGCCCCAATGGTCGCCCACAGCCTGGCCAGCACCCCAGCCCTCTCCCAGGGAGGGCGGCAAATCAGCCTTCTCCCAAGACCCCCTGTCCTAGATGTAAGAAGGGGCTCCATTGGCAAAAGGATTGTCAATCCAAATTCGATATCCTGGGCAAATCTTTAAACTAAGGAAGGGGCACCCTCCAGCCCTGTCAACCAAAGGAGGCCCAACTGCTGGGGGTCGAGATTCCCCCCAGAGCCCACTGGACTGTCTCCATAATACCAGGGATAAGGCCAAAAATGGATATCTATATAGCTGGGAAAAAGTTTCATTGTCTGATTGGCACAGGGGTGGACCGCACCATGTTATGAAAGGAAGAGGTCCCCCCTCAATGGAAGTTTATCCCAGGGCCCCATCTATTGGGGGTCAGGGGCAATAACGCCTCTGAGGAGATTAAAGATTGGCTTAAATGGGAAGATGTAGACGGGAGTCATGGGGAGATCCTACCCCTTATTGCCCCTGGCCTTGCTGCCAATTTACTGGGACAGGGTATTCTTGGGGAGACAGAAGTGTATATCACCACTGATCATAAGGCTCTTTATGATAACATTCTAGAGGAGGAAGAATACCAGCAACAGTTTAACTTGCCCGGGAAGGTTTTTATAAAGCAGCTATAGGACTGACCCCCTCCTCGAGGCCAAACAGCAATGGGTTCCCGCACCTCGTGTAAGGCCTCACCCCCAATCCTAGGGGCCACTGTTCCATTGTCACCTGCCATTACCTGGCTTCCGGGTGCCCCAGTTTAGGTGGAACAGTGGCCATTACCCCAAAACAAGCTCCAAAAGTTAAAAGATATTGTCCAGGAACAGTTGGCACTAGGCCATGTTCGACCATCCCTTAGCCCCTGGAATAGTCCTGTTTTTGTAATACAAAAGACATCTGGCAAATGGAGGATGTTACAAGACTTGAGACAGATTAACGAGCGGATGGTTCTGGTGGGCACCCCTTTGCAAGGACTGCCCCGGATTCCGTCTATCCCAAAAAACCTGTCCCTCATCATGATTGACATTAAGGACTGTTTTTTTCCCATCCCCCTTAACCCTATTGATTGTGAGAAGTTCACATTCTCCATCCCCTCCACTAATCTCCAGAGGCCTGATGAAAGGTACGAGTGGGGGGTTTTGCCACAGGGCATGGCTAATAGTTCTGCCTTCTGTCAACAATACGTCTCACATGTATTACGTATACATGTAATACTGTTCCACCCTCTAGCAACAACCAGGAATTACTCTCTATGTCTATATGGATGGCATTATTATTGGTGCAGTCGACGCCTCCCAGTTAGGCTCTGCCTGTAGGGAGCTCCAGCACCTTCTAGAGCAAGGTGGATTACATATGTCCAATGATAAAGTCCAGTCTGTCCCACCCTTTGAGATTTTGGGAGTAAAGCTCAAACTAGACTCTGTCTGCCCCCTTTCTTTATTAAAACAAAAAGGGGGAAATGTAGGGCGTTCCTAGGGGCGATTTCATTCAAGGAATTGAAAGTATATACCAGCTCCCGAGAAAAGGAAACCTATCTCACGGTTACCTCCCGCTTCCGTGCTCGTGGATAAGGCATGACTGCTTATATTTGGTATAGGGTGCTCGCTTGCATGAACAGGCCATGGCAGATTGACCTTTAAGCTGATTGGTCGAAAGGGACTATATATTCCTCCCCATTTCTACAATAAACGAGTTCCTGCACGGACTGGTCTCCCTGACGCATTTGATTGTCCTCCAGTGGGAGGGCTGGGTGCAGGTAGTCAGTTGGCTCCTGCCTTTCCTGGTTCAACCTCCCTGGGGTAAGGCCCTCTCCTTCCCCTGCAGGCTCAGGGGAAATACAGGGCTAAAAACCCCAGCAAAATGGTATTATTAAAATGAGATATTCTCATTATCTTACACTAAACACAAAATTTAACTTGCTTGGCATGATAGCACACACCTGTAATCCCAGTGGCTCAGGAGGATGAGGCAGGAGGATGACAGGTTTGAATCCAGCCTTAGCAACTTAGTGAGGTTCTAAGCAACTTAGCAAGACTGTCTTATAAAAAAAGGTCTGGGGATGTGGCTCAATGGTTAAGGAAAAAAAAAACTAACTCAAAATGAGTAATAGACTTTAAGACCTAAAACATTAAGACCCCTAGAAGGAAACACAAAGAAAAACTTTCTTGACATTGGATTTGGCAATGGTGTTTTGTATATGACCCCTAAAGCACAGGCTACAAAATTGAAAATCACCAATTGAGACTACATCAAACTAAAAAGCTTCTGCCCAGCAGAGGAAACAATCTACAAAATGAAAAGACAACCACAGAATTGGAGAAAATATTTTCAAACCTTGTATCTGATAAGGGATTAGTACCTAAAATATACAATGAATAAGGAAAAAAAAAGAGCAATTAAAAATAGACAAAAGAAATGAACAGATATTTCTTAAATGAAGTCATACAAATGGCCAACAGGTATATGAAAATATAGTCAACATCACTGATTGGCAGGGGAATTTAAATCAAAATCACAATGAAATATCACCTCACACCTGCTAGGGTGGCTATCATTTAAAAAGCCAACAAGTATTGGTAAGGCTGTAGAGAAAAGTGAAACCTTCCTTGTATGGGAATATAAATTAGTACTGCCATTATGGAAAACAGTATGGAAGTTCTGCAAAAAGTAAAAATATAATTACTGTGTGATTTAGCAATCTCATTCCTAGATATATATCTAAAGGAATGGGATTTGGATCTTGAAGACATCCTAACATTTCCATGTTCACTGCAGCATTATTCCTAATAGGCAGGTAGAGAAACAGACTAAATGTCCCAACGGATAAATGGATAAAGAAATTGTGGGGCATATGGAGATGTCTTTTCTAAAATGATAAAATAAAAAAATCCCATCATTTGTAGAATATGGTTGGACCTGGAGGATATTGAGTTAAGTGAAATAAGGCAGACAGAAAGAAACACTGTACGAGCTCGCTATGTAGCATCCAAAACTGTCAAACTCTGAGAAGCAGGGAGTAGAGTGATGTCAGGAGCTGGTAGGAGGGGGAATGGCTTGGTAATGGGAAAGTGCACAAAGTTTTAGTTATGCAAAATAAATAAGTTCTGGGGAGATCTATTCTCCAGCTAGTGCCTGTAGTTAACAATACTGTATTATACACTTAAAATAACCAAGAGGGTGGATCTTATGTTAAATGTTATTGCCAAAACAAAAACTAGTAATAAAGATGTGGAGGAAACTGAGGGAAGGTGATGGATATGTTTATGGTCTTAAGAATGAAGACAGCCTCATGGGTGTATACTTCTCTGCAAATCCATTGAGATGTATGCGTTTAGATACCTACAGCTTTTTGTATGTCAGTCATGGAAAGTGGTTAAAAAATGTACGTTGAACACAAGGGAATGGTTCTTTATCAGGGGAGATATTAAGAATGGAGTGTACAGATAAAAGCAAACATTTCAAAAAAATTGGGTAGGGATTTTACAAATCTAACAAGATAATATCAATAAACTGCTTCATAAAATTCATGTTATAAAGTAGTCATTTAGTACCATTATTTGTGGCTAGGAGTAAGGGATGTTATGAGTCTTTGGGAACTGGACCTCCTAGAAAATTAAAGGCCACACAGTTGTTAAGAGAAGGTTGGTTGTTAATCTGGTAGGCATTAATTCTTGCGGTGTCAAGAATTAATTGAGCCAGGTGCGGTGGCGCATGCCTGTAATCCCAGTACTTTGGGAGGCTGAGACAGGAGAATCACGAGTTCAAAGCCAGCCTCAGCAAGGGTGAGGCACTAAGCAACTTCCTGAGACTCTGTCTCTACATAAAACATGAAATAAGGCTGAGGATGTGGCTCAATGGTCGAGTACCCCTGAGTTCAATCCTCAGTACCAAAAAAAAAAAAAAAAAAAAGAATGAGGATAATTTAAATCTGCCTTTCCCTTAATGTTAAGTTATGCCAATTGCAAGTGTTCATCAAGCAGAAGTTACTCAGAAATAGTGTATTTATAGCACACTATGTTTAGCACTAGTAGAGACATAGACTACCCAGGCAGGGATGCTTATACTTTATGCTAATTTTATTCTTAATAATGACAATGATTTCCCTGAACCAGCATTTGAAATATGATTCTATAAGATTATGTTTCCTCCCTGCCTCCATCTTGGTTATTTTTAATGGGGAATCTGTTCCCCATTTCTGGAAGTTTTCTTGGGTGAAATAATTCCTTAACTCAGAACGACCAGATCCAAAGTAGAAGAACTTTACGCTCAGCATTCCCCATACAGGAAATATAACCAGAGTCAGCCATCCTAATTTTTATTTATAGAATGGGGAAAAAGGAACATTTGTGACAGAGTTCATTCACCGACACATGTTTTCTAGAAAGTATCTTGGGCAGAACAATGGTGCTCTTCCGTCATTCACCAGTTAAACGTTTTCATCCTGGACTTGAGGGCATGATGATTCTTGTTCTTTAATATGCATGCAAAGGATTCCCCCCCGGGCCGTGAACCTGAGGTGATTAAAGTATTAGCAAGTTGAACATTAACAGCTTCTGAAAAGTGGTCTTTGAATTAGTGGTCTATGTCATTGAATTATTCTATTAATTGACTTCCAGATTCTTCCCAATCGTCTACAGGTTCTGACCTGGTGAAGTGATTCAGAGACACAGCATGTGGAGTCTGGAGGAAGGACACACTTGTGTTAAAACAAACACAACTTTTACCAGTATGGTCTCTTCCCTACT
The DNA here is from genome assembly GCA_028644305.1 of Xerus rutilus. Taxonomy (NCBI): domain Eukaryota; kingdom Metazoa; phylum Chordata; class Mammalia; order Rodentia; family Sciuridae; genus Xerus; species Xerus rutilus. The sequence continues at coordinate 10,724,561 of CM053399.1, forward strand.
CTTTTCCCGCTTATTGTTTGTTAACAATATTAAAGTGGTTACTTTGGAAGCATGTTAATGGGAACATTCTCCCCCATTGAAGACATACCTGCCCCCTGGCCAGGAAAGAACACTTTCTGGGTTCAGTCCCTGGTGCATACACACACACACACACACACACACACACACACACACACACACACACAAATCATGTTTGATAACCACTAAAAATCCAGAGTAAACATAATTGGATATTTAGTTTTCAAGTCGAAGTCTAACAGAACTTACACTGTTAAGACTGCGATGCTATGCTCCCTGCTATGTGATGAAGGAGTTAAATGGCAATTAGTTCATGACTTCATGGTAGCTAAATAAAGCTGCGTTTTATCCAGTGCCATGTGTACACTGCACAAAACATAATTTAATGTGTGACAGTTTCTTGGTGCCTTTCTCCTAGCTTTCTCAGCATCCTGTTTGTCTTGGCTCCAGACTGCCCTGCATTTCCCTCATTTCCTTATACAATTTGGAATCTTCAGTTCTCTCTCCTCTCTGATCAGAAGCTGACCCCTTTCAGTCAGTTTGTGAATGTGATTGAATGCCACAGCTGCCATCAGCCTGTTCTCAGGAGATGGCTGGGATGGAGAAATATCATTTGTAAATGCCTGGTTTCAACTGGGACCAGCTGCGTCTGATAACGGGACCCGCTCCCTCTTGCCTCCCAACATGCTTAATTTTCCTTCTACTCCAAGGCTACCAGGTACCAGGAATCCAAACTTTACTTGATAATTAGAAGTACAGACCCCAGTGAACTTATCTCCATAGGATTATCCTTCAAATATGATGAGTCTGAGCCAGTGAACAATTATCTCCTACTGTCTGTATTTTCTCATGAATATGTGGGTACACACTCTTTTAATCCTCAAATTCTACCTGGGGGCATTATTTATTACCTTTTTTTTGGTACCAGGGATTGAACCCAGAGGCATTTAACCAATGAATCACATCCCCAGCCTTTTTAAAAAAAATATTATATTTGGAGATAGGGTCTCATTAAATTGCTTAGGTCCTTGCTAAATTGCTGAGGCTGGCTTTGACTCACAATACTCTTGTCTCAGCCTCCTGAGCTGCTGAGAATACAGGTTGGGGGGCCACTGCACCTAGCATCATTTATATATAGAAAAATTCAGTCCAGGTCTTTCCAACTCACTTTAAGTGTTTAGGGGCAACACTAACTACAAAAACTTCCTACTGAAATCTTAATCCCTTAGCCTGGGCTCATAAGAGAAGCTGATACTTCCTAATTAGTTGAGAAATGATACTCACATTATGCGTTATAGAAGTTTTGATCAAATGCTTCACTCAGCCATCTAACCAGTGTATTTGTCAGGTGCAACTCCACAATGCAGAATATCCACAAATAGATGGAAAGCATCATCCCACTTCGCTAAATACAAGAAGAAAATCTATATTCCTCAGAGATCTTCACATCTCTAAAATTTTAAGCAACATAAGAGTAATATAAAATTGCAATTTAGAAAATAGGAAAACTTACTGATAACACTGGTACCATTCACCTTAAGAAAATGGTGATGATTTTGCCTGTTTTTATGATAATAATTGTAATGACATATTTATTGAGCTGCCTTTTGGAAGATCTTAGAGCAGAGGACAAGCATCCTCCTAAATGCTAATAACATTCCTTAATTATCACAGTGTCGGAGTTGCCTCCATAGATAACTGCTCGCGTTATGTAATTATTGCCATTAAGGATACTTGCTACTACTTATTTTAAAACAAAAAGGATAAATTTGGATGAATGTCCCTCAGTTTCATTGTTCTTTAACTCATAATTGAATACATTTTCTTTGTTAATTTCTTTAGTTAAGCTTTAATCATTCTAACCAATTTTTCTGGTAAGGTGATGAGGAAGTTGTGATCCTTGAATACAGATTTTTATTTTTATTTTTTAGAATGTTCATTATTTCCTTAAGATTGGTTTTGGGGACATACTTTTCACCAAAATTGTCTAGTTAAAATGTTTTCAAACATGATTTATGGTGCAAAATACTGGACTTGTGATTTACGTGCTGGAAGCTGCTAGCCATTTGTTTAACTGGAAAGGTTCAGAAAGTTACTTGCAGCAGATATTTGCTGGCTCTTTCCTGACTAACTAAGTGTCTTTGGGAGAAGAGGGGCAGAGCGCCTGAGAAGAACTGCTCATTCTCATAGTTTTTGGTTGTTGGGGACAATGTAGGCAAGTTTTCATCAAGAAGCCTCCTGGGAGGAAAGGAAATGAGACCCTGGAATTTGCAAATTGGTCTGCCATCAGGAAAGGGTTGTGGTTGCTTCCAGCCTCAGAGCTTGCTGAGTCTGACACAGAGCTCTGAGCATACATGTGCAAAGCCTGAGACCGTGGAAATTTGGGAATGAGTCTATTATGCACAAACAACAGTGCTAGCAATGAGGTTCTAGCATGACACATTCTAGTTATCAGTCATGGGAAAAGCCTTTAGGAACTAAAATTAGAACTAAAACTAAATTTAGGAACTAAAATCCTGCTAGAGGATTTTTCCATACCCTACAAAATTGCTGTTATTACACCATCTTTTATCCACTTTGCTTACAGAGCTTCAGTTCTTACCATACCTCCCTATTAGCTTTAGGAAAGGAAAACCGTCTTGCCTCAAAACATTCTTGCCATTAAATTTTCCCAATAAAGTTCCATCACAATATGTAATGAAACGAACTTCCAGGGAGGGTGGCAGGCTGACCTTTGAGTGTGCTGAGATTTATTGAGCCTCTACTCTGTGTCTTTTGTGTTTGTGAATATATTGGTCACTAAATACTTCAAGTGTTCTTATTTCGTCCTATAACCTGAAAAGATAAAACCTCTATGCGGTTCTTGGCTGTCCCATCAACACAGCATAAGCAGGATCTGAAAAAGAGGTATGGAGACTGGATGGACCTCAGAGTTCTTACGGTTTTCCTTCTCCATAAGACACACGGTACACCTGGTAGCATAAAATATTAGGTGCAGCCCTAAGGTGACAAAAATGCCGATAAGGCTGTAATAGCAAAAATTTTGGTAGCAGTTACCCCTGCAGATAACTGCTCCACCTAGCCTGCAGTCTTTCGAGTATGTTGAAAAAGACCTGGGCTTCCTTTCTCTGTCCTAATTTCATCAGGTCTTTGAAATCTTTTAGTAGTTAATGCACTTCTATTACTTTAGGACACTGGGAATCCCATGCAGATTTCACCTGTGACCGATATGCTCATCTTTCTTCCACTCCAACTTCCTACCCAGTGTTCTGTTTAAAATCAGATGGTTCGTGACCTATCAGAAAAAAATAAACAGGGAATATTGCAGTTCTCGGGACTTATCTGCTTATTATGTGCAGAGACTTTCTGATTCCTGATTTTCAAGAGTATTTTAGGCGCTATTCTGGAAATATCAGCAGAGGGATAGTGAAATAATCATTTAACAAATACTCATTGGACACATCTGGAAACTGTCTTTGGCATTGGGGGGATTTGATGACTAGATCGTACCCAGCACATTCGGTCATGAGCTTACTTACTTCTGATCTTTATTTCTTTGGGCGTGATCTCTCTATTTAAGGTTTTTGTATCCTTACTAGCATCTTTCACTTGTCTCAATAATCTAGAAATCAGTTATTTTATTTTGTGTGATACTCTTTGATTTCTGGAATGTTTTTGTGGACACTGGATCAGAGATTTGGATCCACATTTGTGATCAAACCCAATTTAAACTGGTAGTTTCAACCACTTCCATATTTTCCAATACCAAAATGATCTCTGCTCATTTACAAACTGATTTGGAGTGCAATTCTTTGTGAAAAGAAGTATTGCAAACCTTGGTACCTACCTGCGGCCATTGAATCTCTACAGTTCTCGTTAAAAATATCGTAATTTCAAGTATAATTAGAAATAAACCAATCAATGCAACACCAAAACAGTGGATGGTCCATATAAGGCTGCGTCTCATCTGGAATAGAGACAAATGTCAACTGGTCACACGTAGAACAAACAAATTGGCATGAAATTATCAGTTTGCATTCAAATATATATATATTTTTAAACAAAAAATAGGGCTGGGGATGTGGCTCAGTGGTCAAGAACCCCTGAGTTCAATTCCCAGTATCAAAAAGAAAAAGAAAAAGAGAAAGAAAAAGAAAAAGAAAAAGAAAAAGAAAAAAATGATGTGTTGAATTTTTTTGGCATCTATTACATGTACTGAGATGTTCACAGAATTCTCTCTTTTCTTCGATGAATATGGTGCTACTGATAGATTTTTCTGGTGTTGAACCATCCTAGTATAACTGAGATAAATCTTCTTGTTCTCAATGGACTTTCCTATGTGTTGCAGAATTAAAGTTAAAGTCATGTACATGTATTTCTAACTGAATTGGCCCATAATCTATTCTCATGGTATCTTCAATTATTTTGTTGTCTGGAAATAGTCTAACTTCTTTTTCTCTTGTACTGAGGAGTGAAGCCAGAGAGGGGTTTTCTCACTGAGGATACACAGCCCTTTTTATTTTAATTTATTTTTTAAATTTATTTTTCAAACAGAAGAATGCATTTCAAGTCATAGTACACATATGGAGCCCAATTTTCCATCTCTCTGGTTGCAAACAAGATAGAGTCATACCATTCGTGTCTTCATACATGTACCTAGGGTCAAATAATTTTTTTTGACCTATCAAAATTATCATATGTTTTTTGTCCTTAGTTTTGTTAATGTGGTCTAACTCACTTATTGATTTGGGAAGGTTGAATCCTCCTTACATTTCAGGGATATATCTCAATCAATTATGGTGGATGATTCTTTTAATGTGTTGTTGAAATTGTTTTGTTAGACTTTGTTGAAGTTACTTGCAGCTGACAGAGGTTTTGATCTGGAATTTTCTTTTCTTGTAGTGTTCTCGTAGGGGTTTGATGTTGGTGTAATGCTGGTCTTGTAAAGACAGTTTGGAAGTATTCCCTTCTTCAGTTTTGGGAAGGGTTTGAGCAAGATTGGCATTAGTTGTTTGAATGTTTGGTAGCACTTAGCAGTGAAGCTCTCAGTTCTTGGGGCTTTCTCTGATGACAGCCTTTTTCATTACTGATTCAATATCATCACTCATTACTGGTTCTCTGAAAACTTCTATTTCTTCGTGGTTCAGTCTTAATTGATTTTTAAATTTCTAGGAATTTATCCATTTCTTCTAAGTTATCCAATCTGTTGGTATATAGTTGTTCATAGTAGCTTCAGTATTTGTATTTCTGTGGTATCGTTTTAAATGTTGTCCCTTTTATTTCTGGTTTTATTTACTTGAGTCTTGTCTTTTTTCTTGGTTTGTCTAGCTAAAAGTTTACCATTTTATGTTCAAAATATTAACATTATTTTTAAAATCTTTTTAATTTTTCCTGGTCTTACATATATTTCTATGCTGATCTTCATGGTTTCTTTACTTCTACTAAGACTGTATTCAGTTTGTTCTTTTGGTTATAGTTCCAAAAGGTATAATGTTAATTGTTTATTTGGCATCTTTCCCTTTAAAAAAATTTAATGGTGCATAATAAATATACAGAATAGTCAGTTTCATTGTGGCCTGTTCATACATGCACATAACATGATTTGATCAATTTCATTCCCTAGTACCCGCCCTCTCCCTCAACCCTTTCCTCTATCCTAATGGTTTTCCTTCTATTTTCATGAGATCCTTCTTTTCTCCCCTTTTTTCTCTCTAGCTTCCTCATGTGAAAGAAAACATACAACACTTGTCTTTCTGGGTCTGGCTTATTTAGCTTAAGATGATGCTATCCAGTTACCCATTTACCAGCAAATGACATTTCATTCTCTTTTATGGCTGAGTAAATTTCCGTTGTGCGTGTGTGTTTGATTTTCTTTATCCATTCTTTTGCTGACAGACACCTAGTCTGGCTCCACAACTTGGCTATTGTGAATTGTGCTGCTATAAATATGGGTATGCCTGTGCCTCTGTAGTATGCTGGGTTTTAATTTTTTTTTTGGACAGAAACCAAGAAGTGATATGGTTGGATCATATGGCAGTTTCAGCCTTTTGAGAAACTTCCATACTGATTTACATAGTAGCTTAACTAATTTACATTTCTACTAGCATTAATTCTTGCCAACAATAATTCCTTCCAAGCATTTATTGTTATTTGCACTCTTGATGATTGCCACTCCATGTAGAGTGAGGTGAAATCTCAGTGTAATTTTGGTTTGCATTTCCGTGATGGCCAGAGGTATTGAACATTTTCCATACAATTGCTGGCCTTTAGTACTTCTCTTTTTGAGAAGTGTCTGCTTAGTTCTTTTGCCCACTTGTCGAATAGGTCATTTGATTTTTCTTTCTTTTTTTTTTGGTGTTGAGTTTTTCTTTAGTTCTTCATGTTTGCTAGATATTAATCCTCTGTTGGGAGAGAAGATGGCAAAGATTTTCTCCAGTTCTGTAAGTTCTCTCTTCATGCTCTTCTTTCCTTTGCTGTGCAGAAACTTCCTAGTTCGATGCTGTCCTACTTGTTGGTATTGTTTCTTGTGCTCTGGGAGTTCTGTTGAGGAAGTCACTGCCTACTCCTGCACGTTGATATATTTCCCCGAGGTTCTCTTGTAGCAGTTGCAAAGCTGCTGTCTTATTCCTAGGTCTTTGATCCCTTTCGTGTCAACTTTTATGCAGGATCGGGGATAGGGACCTAGTTTTGCTCTTCTAAATACGGACAGCCAGTTTTCCCAACACTGTTTGTTAAGGAACCTGTCTTTTCTCCAATGTAAATTTTTGGTACCTTTGCCAAGAATGAGGTGACTATAACAATGTGGATTGTGTCTGTATCTTCTAGACTATTTCATCGATTCACATGTCTATTTCTATGCCACTACCAAGTTGTTCTTGTCACTATGGCTCTGTAGGATAATTTGGAATCCGGTATTAAAATGTTTCCAGCATTAATCTTTTTCTCCTCCCTGACTCTGGCACATTATTATTTTTTATTTGTTCTAATTAGTTATACATGACAGTAGAATGCATTTTGAGACATCATATATAGATGGAGTGTAACTTTTCATTCTTCTGGTTGTATATGATGTAGCATTACACTGGTCCTGTGATCATCTATGCACATAGGGTAAAAATGTCCAAATTCATTCTACTATAATTCTTACTCTCATACCTCCTCTCCTCCCTTAACTTCCCTCTGTCTAATCCAGAATACCTCTATTGTGAATTAGCATCCACCCTTCAGAGAAAATACTCTGCCGTTGGTTCTTTAGGATTGGCTTATTTCACTTGGCATAATATTGTCCAGCTCCATCCATTTACTGGCAAATGCCATAATTTCATTCTTCTTTAAGGCTGAGTAATATTCCATTGTGTATATATACACCATATTTTCTTTATTCATTCATCTGCTGTAGGGCACCTAGGTTGATTCCACAGTTTAGCTATTGTGAACTGAGCTACTTAAATATTGATGTGGCTGTGTCACTATAGCATGCTGATTTTAAGTCCTTTGGGTATGTGCTGAGGTGTGGGATGGCTGGGTCAAATGGTGGTTCCACTCCAAGTTTTCTGAGCAATCTCCATACTGCTTTCCATAGTGGTTGCAACTAATTTGCAGTCCCACTGACAGTGTATGAGTGTGCCTTTTCCCCCACATCCTTACCAACATTTATTGTTGCTGGTATTCTTGATAGTTGCCATTCTGACTGGAGTGAGAGGGAATCTCAGTGTAATTTTGATTCACATTCTCTAATTGCTAGAGATGTTGGACATTTTTTCATATATTGGTTGATTGAGTGAATTGTCTGTTCAGTTCCTTAGCCCATTTATTGATTGGGTCATTTGTTTTTTTTTTAGTGTTAAGTTTCTTGAGGTCTTTTTCTTGAGGTCCTGGAGGTTAGTGCTCTATCTGAGGTGTGTGTGGTAAGGATTTTCTCCCACTCTGTGGGCTCTCTCTTCACATTCTTGATTGTTTCTTCTGCTGTGAAGCAGCTTTTTAGTTTTTGCCAGCATTGCTGTTTTTGCTCAGAATTGCTTTAGCTATTCTGGCTGTTTTGATCTTACATACAATTGTTAGGATTTTTTTTCTAGATCTGAGAGGGTTACCATTGGTACTTTGCATTGAATCTGTAGATCACTTCTGGCCAGATGGTCATCTTGACAGTATTAATTCTGCCTATCCAGAAACATGGGCGGTCTTTCCAGCTTCTAGTATCTTCTTCAGTCTTTCCAATGTTCTATAAATTCCATTGTCTTTCTTTGCTAGATTTATTTCAAGGAGGTTTTCTTTTCTTTTTTTTTCGAGGCTGCTATGACTGACATTGTTTTCCTGATTTTATTTTCAGTGCATTTGTTATTGGTGTGTAGAAAAGCTATTGAGTTTTCCATGTTGATTTTGTATCTTGCTTCTGTCCTATATTTATTTTTCACCTCTAGAAATCTTCTGGTAGAGGTTTTAGGATCTTGTAAATATAGGATCATATCAGCTGCAAGCAGGGACAATTTGATTACTTCATTTCCTATGTGTATCTATTTTATTCCTTCTCTTGCCTAATTATGCTGGATACAATTTCAAGTACTACAGTGACTAGGAGTGGTGAGAATGAGCAACTCTGTCTTGTTCCTCAGTCTAGTAGCAAAGCCTGCCATTTTTCCCCATTCAATGTGATATTTGTCTTTGGGTTTATCATATGTTAATTCTATCTCTAGTTTCTTCTGTTTTTTTTTTTTAAATGAAAAATGAGTGTTGAATTTTATATAAGCTCTTTCTGCATTTATTGAGATGATCATGTGATTTTGTCCTTGATTCTATTTACGTGGTGTATTATGTTTATTGATTTGTGAATGCAAGTACGTGAAGCTAATCCGAAAGAGGGAAGGGATTAAAAAAATAAAATAATAGAAGAAAGATCAGAGCAGACAAAGGGGAATGAAAGGGAGGAGGGGCGGGGTAGGGAGTCAGTGGAAGAATCTGATCTAAACTTCCTGTGTATATATATGAATATACCACAGTGAATCTCACCATCATGTTCGTCCACAGACACTAATTTAAGAAAAAAACTATTAATAGCAGAAAGATCAGCAGAGTGGAGGGAAGGGAATGGGGTGGGGGTAAAAGAGGGGAAAGGGAAATCCTGGAGACTGAATTAGACCAAATTATATTCCCTGCTTTTATAATTATGTCATAGTATATTCTATTGCCATGTACAACTAAAAAGAACTAATAAAAATTTTTAAAAATTAAATAAAGATAGCTGGGATGTGGCTTAGCGTTTAAGTTCCCCTGGGTTCAATTCCTGGTACCAATACATAAAATAAATAAAAAGTATTTAAAAAAGAAATAGGAAAAAAATAAAATTCTCTAGACATAAAAACCTTGATGAGACTTATGCGCTTGTTTTCATTTATATGTGCAAACCAAAAAGTTGAAAGAACGAGAGAATAAAATAGTAGTTACCAGATCCTGGAAAGTGTGGAGAGGGTTGGGGGGGATGAAGAGACAGTGGCTAATGGGTACAAGAATGCAGTTGGATAGAAAGAAGAACTGCCATTGTGACAATCCCTAATTGAATATTTCAAAATAATTGGTAGAGAGGAGTTTTGAAAGTTCCAACATAGAGAAAAAAATATGTATGTCTGAGGTGATATATATATGTAATAATTATCCTGATCTGATCATTACACATTGCATTGAAATATCACCCAGAACCCCATAAATATGCACAATTGCTGTGTGCCAGTGAAAAATGGAATGGTCTGGTCATAGCAGCACACATCCGTCATCCCACTGACTCAGGAAGCTGAGGCAGGAAGGTCACAAGTTTGAGGATGGCCTCAGAAAATTAGTGACAAAGTAAAAAATAAAAAGCGCTGGGGATGTAGCTCTGGGTAAAGTATCCCTGGGTTCCATTCCTAGTACAAGACAAACAAACAAACAAATAAACAACTTGGCCAATGCGTACTAAGTTATAGTAAGATAGCACTAAGAAGTCTGGTGTGCTACTGCGTTGTAGGGTGACTACAGATGTTGGTAATGTACTGTCTATCTTAAAAAGCTGGATGGACAAAGTCTGACGTTTTCATCACAAGGGAATAATAAATGTTTGAGGAGATAGATATATTTAAACTGATTTAAATATTGAACAATGTATATTTGTGTTGAAATATCACATGAAACCCCACAAATACGTACAAGTTTTATGTATTAGTTAAAAACAAACTAAAAATCATTAGAAAGACTTATGTTTCTGGTTTGATGAAAAAGTTCAGAGCAGATTAATATTCCCTCTGAGAACAACTGGAAAAGCAGGACACAAAATAAAATGTATTCTGTAAAAGCATCAGAAAACTGCGGAGGCCGTCAAGAATGTATAGGGACCGAGGGTCCTGAAAAATAAGACCATGGAGAAATGAGACATTCATTCTACAGGTGATTTCCCTTTAGACTTTAGACTTTGCTTGAGCTTGTTGTTGCCAGCAGGAAGAAAAATCACCATAGCTTTTGGTGTGCTTTTAGGCCTGGAATGACCAAATGTAAACCTTAAGGGAAAATCTTCTGGGCAAAACAGAGGGTCAAAGAAACAAGACAGCAACACAACAAGTGTTTCTTTTAACTAGTCAAATTTTTGAAGCATTGCTGGTCAGTAGGCCAAGAAATTTGGAAGAAAAAAATTTGTAAAACCAGAGAAGATTTTTTTTTGGTCATGTAATTGTGGGTCGGGGCTGCTAGGGGAAAATTTCTTATAAACAAACACCAGGTTCCCAACTGAAAGCCTTGGAGGGTTATATGCTACAAGGTGAAGATGAATGAGAACATTTATGGAATTCCTACGTAAACTTCTATCCAGACCACATTTGATTTATCACCTAGGGGACAAATGGGTCAGCCCTCTCTGGTAGCACTAAGCATGAGCTGGCATTGCTATATATTTTCATACATGTTTTTTTTGCTACTCAGTTAAAAATTACTAGACACATTAAAAGACAGGCTCATTTAAAAACAATGTTGACAGTCTCACACATGGCAACAGTTAATGGGCTTCAATCTAATCAAATCCTTACAATAATCATCATTAATATCTTCAAGAAAAAATAAGAAACCCTAAAGTGGAGAGATGAACAGATAGAGAATTGCACAGACGCATTAAAATCTGAAAATGAAATCAGATGGAAGTTCCAGAATGGAATTTTCTAGAATTGAAAAATAAAATCAGTGAAATGAAGAGCTCCATGACTGAGTTTAACAGCACAGGTTAACTGGGTTTCACTCAACAGCAAACAGCATTTAGTGGCCAGAGTGAAGGGCAAAAGAAAATGTTAAATTGAAGTAAAGAGAGAAAAAGAAAGGGGAAAAAATGTATGAGAAACAGGGATAAGAGAGAGTCTTGCAGAAACAATATCTGAGGGGAAAATGGCCAACAATTTCCAAACTTGATGAAAAAATGGAAACCTAGGTATGTAATGTACATAGGCACATTTATTTGTCAAATCCCCAATAAGATCAATATAAAGAAAATGTCCTCCAAGCACATCACAGCAAACCTGTTGAAAGCTAAAAGGAAAGGAAAAGTTGTTTAAGGAGAAAAGGTGCAACGTGATAAAACAAGATGAACAGAAGCTTCACAGGGGTCAAGATGGAAGCCAGAACATGACTGAATGACATCGTTAAAGTTGAAAGTGCTGAAGTAAGCCAGGCATGGTGGTGCACCCCTGTAATCCCAGCAACTTGGGAGGCTGAGGCAGGAGGACTGCAAGTTGGAGGCCAGCCTCAGGAACTTACGGAGACTTTGTCTTAAAATAAAATAAATAAATGAATAAAAAGGGTTGGGGATGCAGCTCAGTGGTTAAGCATCCCTGTGTTCAATCCCCAATACCCAACTCCCCACCACCACAAAAAGTATAGCTAAGAATATTTGAGAACAAAAGTGATAGAGATTGTTTTCAGACTAACAAAAGTTGAGATAATTCATTGCCAACATATTTGTGCTAAAAGGAAATACGTGCAAGAATTTCTCAGTCAGAGGGAAAGTTATCCTAGATTGAAAAACTGATTCACAGAAAGAAATGAAGAGAAGTAAATGGTATATATGAATACATCTAAGTAAACAGCATGTGTCACTTTACTTTGTTTTACTGGGTCCACAGAATACTTGGATCTTATCCTCAACCAAGACCTGTCCTGGACAGAGCCCCTCTTTCTGTACCCTGCTCCTCCTAGCCTTCCTAATCTAAGGTTCTGTTCTTCATCCTGTATTTTCTAAACAAAGTTTAAGTGTTTGAATTCTGGAGCTAAGATGTCTGGGATTAAAGCTCAGCTCTATCACTTTACAAATCTAGAGACAATTTTTTATACTCTTGGTATCTCTGTTTCTGTCTATGAAATAGGAATATAATATTATTACCTGATAGTGTAATGTGAGATAATATGAAAAAAATAGTAAGTCATCTGGCACATAGAAATCATTCAGTAAATTTTAACATTATTGTTCTAATTGCATGTTTTCTCTCTTGCTGTCATGAGTGAATGTGCCTGATGTTTCTATCACATTGATATCTTAATTTGAAAAGAATGACATGCTTATCCTACTCAAATTTTCATCTCTGATTTTCTGTTTTGTTTCATGTATTTTGTATATCTTAATGTTTTATAAAATTAGCCAAGAACTCTGTTGGAGTGTATCTGTTTAAAATATTGGAAGGTAAAATTCTATTATTTAAGAAGTTGTAATAACTCCTCCTTATTGGCATCCTTGTTTTTGACAAATTAAAATTCTTTCTCTGAAATTGTTTTAATTATTCTGACTTACCGATGATAAGGAACGTTCCTTCTCTGCTTGTACTGTATAAGTTCCTGCTATGACATACTGAGAATAAAAAAAAATACAGAAAATTTTTTTCATTATTATCCAGGAGATTTCCTCGGAATTTCAATAACATTCTTGAAGCCCGTCCCAAGAGTAACTGAAGTTTGAGAGAGATTTGACTGAAATACAAAAATTTCCATTGTAGTTCTGAGGTAGCCCCTGGAAAAATCACCC